>OU342734.1:456980942-457580942 GCA_910589765.1 Avena atlantica | reverse complement strand
CGACTCATATGTAAACAGAAGGAAAATATATATTCAATTGATTTCTTAGAAAAAATGGCTCAATATTGTAAGTGTGGTACTTGTGATTTAGTGTGTGCCCCACTAAATAAAACATGAACTAGTTCACTTTCCCTTATTGTATTTTTCCTTAAAACTAGGATTGTAATTTAAAGTGCATAAAAACAACAAAAATTAAATAAAATCAGCAATTTAACATCAAACATGTATTAGTGGTTATTTTATTTATAGCTAAAAATTGTATGTAGATATTTAAGCAAGCAAAAAAATGTCTTACAATTATTTGTCGATCAACCTACCTAGATAACCTCTCGAAGAGTAATTTTCTTTCATTCTTTATTTTTGTTATTTATGTTTTTCGGTATCCCCTTTAATTTTCTCTTGAAAAATATATTTTGTTTTGTTTTCCTATGCTTTTAATTTTTTATATTTTCCTTTTACCAATAAAAAATCGGTTGAAACATTTTACTAGTGAATTAGGTAATGTACATTTTAGTGATCCATATGATTTGTTTTCATAGTAACTTTCATGTTTTGAAGAAAATTAAATTTGACACATGGAGTTTGCCATCTTTTTTGTTGGTGGAATGCATAACATTTTTAAAGATTCCCCCGAGTATTATTCTTAAATCATGAACATACTTAATGGATGGCGGAACATTGTTTAAAAAATATAATTTTATAAACTTTTGGAATATTTTAGTTGTTTTGTAAATGATTTCAAAATTGGAGTGAAAAGAATTGACGTGTGCTTGAATATTAGTTTTCAAATGAATTGAATTAACCATATAATATACAGTATATTTATTGAATTATATATTTTCCACATTAAATTATTTTTAAACCTCAAATGACGACAAATCCCACAATTCTCTTAAAAATCAAATGTGAAATAAGTACTTGTATTGGTTTTAGACCAAGTTTTACTTTTTTCTAATGCATTTACTTGAAGTTCGTACTCTCATTATGATTAGCCTTTGCCTACCCCTATTGTCATAAGCACCATTATGCTTTGGAAAAAAGATCTAGCATTCTAGATTCTCAATGTCAATAACCACCCTATGGCCCATCATAGTCCCAAAAATAAAGAGATTGGTAGAAATAAGGATTTTGGTCATGGGCAACAATTTTGAATGAGGCAGGTTGCATGGTGAATGAGACGGTCTATGCATTGATCTTCCTAGTAGTGATGACCTTCTCCCATGCAAAAAAAACCACTCGATGTGACCCTAACCATCAATAAGATCATGATAATCATTATTAATGTGGTTGTCAGTCCCTGGACTATATGTAACATCTCAAAGAATATGTCGGGGAAAAAGGACCGATACTGAATTTCTGCATATGCATCCCATGCATATTTAAATTGAGGGGGAATTTAAACTTTTGTTGTTTGGAATATTTTATGTATGAGTGAAATTTGAATCTAGTGATAATTTGACCTAAGTCAACACTAGGATTTCAAATTAAAATTTACACTTATGTAATTTGTAAGTGTGCATAACTTGAACACTTAAAAACTTGGGAATCCAACAATAGGCAACTCATAACTCTTATGGCAATCTTTAGGACAAATTTGAATATGTGAATTCAAAATTGAAGTTTGATTTATTCAAACTTAAGTTCATCATATCACACACAACAAGGAACTTATAATTCATAATAACCAAAGAAGTAATCTTTATTCATGTTGTAATGGATACAAGATATGAAATTATAGCATAATAGTTACAACATTGACCTAAGTCAAACTTGAATTCAAATTCACACCAACACACATATGAAAATATTAGAGATTAAACACAAGGAACACACCCACAATAAATAACATAATTCAAATTGGAAGAACATAGGAACTAGAAATCAACTATATTCATATAATATTGTACAAAGAACAATATATTGCAAGGATTACAAAGATAAAGTTGAAATCCTAATACAAACTAACAGAATACAAAACCTACACTATCCTATCTAATCTTCTTATATTCTTAAGCCAAGTCTTGATCATCTTCAAACCTGAAAAGCAAAAAAACATAGATTTTTTATTAGGATTAGATTTTTGGATTCACATAGGATAATCCGTTTTACCGTAGAATCCATAACCAAGACTCGGGAACTAGTCCTGAACCTTAGCATCTTGAGGAAGGCAGTCACAAAATCATATCCAAATTAGACAGAAGTGGGAACCAAATACAACGGATCATCAGAACATGTCCACTACTCATAATTGTTGGCAACCGCTAGAGCAAACCCAAGAATATGATCACATAACCAAATACTTGGATAGTAGACATATTTCATTTTGTTCAAGTAGCAAATATAAACCCATAGAAATGTTTTAAGATCCATTAGAAGTAAATCAACCAAAATATTTGACTCAAGCCATGGATTATGTGAAGAACCAATCAATCTCAAAAATTTAAATGGAAGCAAGTCTAACAAATCATCCAATCAAAATGAAGAATATCTTATTCTAAACTTAACCATCCAAAAGGATATTGGATTAAACCACCAAAAATTATGAAAACTGTAGCTAGAATGTAAAATGGATACTTATCCAAAAACTAAACCGACCAAAATGTAAAGCATCAACTATTAGTGAGATTCAACCAAACTTAATTGCAAGAACTCACTAGAATAATCAACTCAACAAATAATAATAATAAACCACTTGTTATTGTCCAAGGCCAAAAATGAAATGTGTAGATTCACTGAATCTGCACATAAGACAATAGATCCATATACCAAATTTGGCAAACACACAAGAGTTAAAACCAGTATGGGCTTAAACACCAAAAATTATATGACACCTGCATATAAGTTAAGCTATAGAGATGGTTTCACTCATACCCAAGCAGGTGAATCACCTAAATACATATCTTAGGTGTCATCACCTCATTCATTTGGGAACATTATAAATAGCTGAGCATCCCAGACCCCGGAGCTCATAACTGTCTAGCTCAGACCAAACACACACACACACACACACTAGTTAGAGAGAGATCTGAGTGGACAATGAAGCTAGAAGTTAAGGAAGAACTTCAATAACACTTCAATAACATGAGGAAGAAGGAGGAGAAGTAGCTACAGATCTTCAATAAGCCCACTTAGGAATCTACAAAGGTTTAGCTTACAAACTCTAGACATGGGTATAATTATAGCACTAGGAAAACTAATAGTTAGGGATCATTTGGATCCAGGGACGGGTAGATTAGTAGCAGTAATATTGGTGCACTGCACCAGTAGATAATGTGTGATATCACGATCTTTTTACTAGGAACTAAGCACTAGCACAAGCAATTGATTATCTAATGGAAGCAACCTAAATGCACCCTCAATTAGGAGGCACCACTAATGACAACCTAGAACTATACCTAATGCACAATCCCTAATAAGAAGATTGAATTAAATACATCAACTTTAAAGGAGTAATTTCCCTTTAACCCCAATATCAACTAAGGAGAAGCCCCACTGAGAACTAATCAGTAGAGATTGAAGGAAAATAGTGAATCCTTGGTTAATGTATCCAAATTACCAACACACTTAAGAACAACCAACCATGAGATACTACTAAATAAGAAATTATAACAAAGCATTAAGCAAGCAAACCAACTTTTGCTCCAACTACAACATCCACTAGATAGAAACTCCACATAATTCTGAGAAGTAGAATTTGCAACTAGAGCAAAAGCTTAAACAATCAGATCTTAATACATAATTAGAAGCTAATACCAAAATCATCTATAACAATTCAATACTAATAAGAATAAACACTGACATATGACACTGTGAGAGCACAACCATATCTAGAAAAGTCAACATTAAGTAAACTTAGTAAATAAGGCAGTAAACATGTAACTAAGTTGCAGATTTTGACTATAAGAAAAATTAAAACCAATCTGCTTATACTTAAGACTAGAACATGACCGTTTAGACAACATGTACTGGCAAGAACATCTAACTAAAGGAATGATAGTAACCCTAATGATCAAATTATCAATATTGATCCTGTAATGCAAGGATCAGTACTAGATACTCATAGGATTGCTCTTAACACTATATATAACTATCAATGCAAGCCTAGTACCTAGTTATATGACAGAAATGTCAAGCTAGCTACCAAAACATTCAGAAACATAACCTAGAATACTAGATCATGTCGAAAAATAGGAGCCTAACTAACAAACATAGAACATGCTAGAACCATCTAGAAGTATCCAGAAACCCTAGAACACCATTACGAAACATAGATAGAGAAAAACACTAGAAATTGGGGGAGAAATTCCCAAGGAGAACCATAAGTAGAAATAGTTGTAGAAGAAGTAGAACGGGGAGAATCTTACCTATAGGAAGTGGAAACATATCTCCTTCACAACACCATATATGGGAGCAGAAAATGCACCGCATATAGCCCACCATTCATTCTGAATCATCGTAGCTCTGTCGCCATGATCACCACCATCTCCACATCCATTCCCACCACTCTCTGTATCCATCTACTTCTATTATTGATTCCTTCATGATGTGCGACACTATAAGACTATTTCGTTATTCATCTATAAGGATTTTCAATCCAATGTTTATGGTTGTTAATCTAATTATGTGCGATTAGTCCTCACGGGGTGAGGGACGAGGCCTATCCTCCTAGAAATATATGTGCATCTTTTAGTTTATAATTTTTTTGTTCAATTGTGTAATTGTGATCCATGTATTTTTCCCGATCCTAGGACTTTATAGGTAGCCAAGATCATGAAGATTGATAAAGGTAAATGAAAGAATAGAGAAGAACGGAAGCTATATAGAAACCTAGTGAGATGACGATGAAAAGTATGATAGCTATAAGTAACACTTTAGGGACTCCTGGTGATGTCATATATCTTAATATCTTGGTTTTTTATCTTAATAATTATGGCAACCCCGCAAGACATAATGCTCATGGTTAGAAAATCCATAGTGGATATGATTAAAGGATATGGAGTTATAAGGCTGCATTTCCCACATGTGTCACTGAATTATTATTGATTGTGTTTCATATTATTTATTATATTCCATATGTGTGTACATAACTATAGGTGAAACTGTGTCCCTGGCTATTTACATCCACTAATAAAAACCATAAAAGATATAGTTTGGTCCAATAAAAAAGAATTACAAAGTTATCAAAGGTTTATTCAAAGTGATCTTACACCAAGCAAGTGCTTCTTGGTTTGATAAACCTAGGTCTCTAGGGAAAAAGTGTCACATCCCAAAATTTTCCAAAATTTGAAATGTGAAAAATAAACAAACAAAAGAAACAAATGATGAAATTTAGGGTGAAAAGAAACTCTTTGCTTCTAAATGGAAACATAAAAAAACCCTACTTGAACAAATTTGAATGAAAAAGCAACAAACAAATATTTCAAAGATCAAATGCATTCATGCATGGGAAGAATCTTGAATTTAAACACTTGGAAAGGTTAAACCAAAACCCTAAGTCTTAATGAAAGAAATCATCTTCAAGATCACTCTAATACTATGGCTTTGTTCCATATAAAAATTCAGCAATAAACATTTCTAAATGATCAAAAATGTAAAAACAAAAATATTATAAAACCATGGAAATTGGTTTCACTCAATTCGGAGCCATGGATAAAAACTTATGATTTTAATAAGATAAAATAAAGAATTTGCAAGGCTAATAAAGCTCCTAACTAAAAACAATACCAATTTATGAGCAAAGTAATCCAAAAGGATTTGAAAAATAAATATTAAATAAAATTACACAAATTGGAATCACCAATTTTGGAGCTATAAATAAAAAGATATGAATTTTATAAGATAAATGAGGAATTAAATAAATAAGAAATATTTAAAAGACAATTTAAATCTTGGCCAAATCCATAAGCAAATGGAATAAACGTTTACTGAATAACAAAAAGGAATAAAGGATTATTTGAATAAAATTATATGGGTTGAAACCATATTCAATTTTATTTGAATAAAGACAAAATGCCTAATTTAAATAAATATTAAATCACAAGAAAATTATTTGGATTATTCCAAAGTAGGCCAACTAATCAACTCATAAATGATTTAAAACCTACTGAAAAGGTTTGGTAAAATTTTGAAATCAAATTAAAGCTTAAATCATTTGATTTGAATGAAAACACAAACAGAAAAGAAAAAGAATAAGAGAAGGAAAAAATGGAAAGGACCCAACCCAACTAGGCCCAGCAAACCCAGACCCAGTAACCAGCCCACCCTGGCACTCCCCTCTCTCCCCTCGAATCTTTTCTCACCAGCACACCCCCGCACCCCCTCGCCGACCCCGCGGACCGACTGCCACCCTGACATCATCTTCAACCCCCCGCGCGCGCAGGACCTGTTCTTCCCCCTTTCCCCTCTACCGTTTCTGGACAGAAATGAATTCGATTAATTCGCCTAAATGCATGCTTAATTCTCTCCCTCGACCGCATACTTAATCACCTCCCCCTTCTCTCCCTTTCCCCTCAGATACCGCACCCCGAATGCCCTCACGCTGCGCTGCTTTTGGCTCGAACCACCGCTGTCTCCGGCGAGCTCAAACACCAATTCCGGCGAGCCCCGACCACCCCTACCCCCTGGCTCACACAAGATTTATCACCAACCTCGTGTGCACCTGCCCGTGGCCTCCATTTGCTCGCGCGTGCCCCTGACGCTTGGCAACAACCACGCGTGCACGCCACCGACGACCCCCGCAACTCCGGTGAACTCTCCCGGTAGGTTACGTCCTCCCCTCTTCCTCTGGTTGACGCTATCGTGTTAACCATCGTCCCGTGAGTCTTCTGATGCTCGTCGTTTACCTGCGCATGATCTGTAGCTTCACCTCCGACGATGACCGTGCTGCCCGACGACGAACTCGACTCCGGTGAGCAATTACCGTCACGTCCGAGCGCCCCTTCGCCAGCTGCAGCCACGTTGAGCTTCCTCACGTTCCTACGAACCTAATGAGCCATCGCATCCTCTTCCTTGCTTCCCAGATTCTCCGGAACACCACCACCCAACGCGCCGCCGCCTCTCACCGTCGCCAACACCACCAGATCTTGGCCAGAGCGCTCTGGATCGTTAGATCTAAATCTAACGCTGTAGAATAGACGACTTAGCCGAAGCGGTATTGTTGATCTTTTCCACATGATTTTAGTTAGATCCAACGGCCCACGTAGATCAATCCACACGAATCGATATTGACCGGTAAGGTTAAGACACGTGGCCAGTCTGTCTGTTCAAAATTCTAGAAAATGTTTTTGGATGATTAAACTTGCAAAAATCATAACTTTTGATCTGTATGTCCAAAAATTGCAAATTTTATATTAATGGATTCATAAAAATGTGTACTTTGCAACTATGGCCCTAGTTTGGTCATTTGATTCTGAAAATTTAGAGTTTTATGTAGAAACATTATTGGGACTATTTTGAGTATAAAAATTGTTTTAAAAATGATTTTTGAGTGAAACCTTTTGCAAATGGATTTGTTTTGAATCCTCTGACCATAAACACTAAAATTTGGATCTAAAAATAAATTTGTTAACACTAGAAAATTATTCCTTTGATAAAAACATTTCTAGTAAAACAAAAATTATTTAAAAGGCCTATTTTCACTAACTTGGTTTCAAATTATTTTCCACATTTTATAAATTACCAGTAGGTGTTTTAAAATGATAGAATCTTGTTAGAAACCACTTTTTCAATAAAACAACCTTTTGCATGCTTGCATGCATTTCCTTGTTTTTATCATTTTATATGGCGATTTGTTTAAATGCTAGTTTTAAATGTGTGCCTTGCTGTATTGAATTGTAGTGAAAATTGAGGAGTGTGACAATTGCAAGATCAAGGAGTGTACCTAGTTTATCTACTAAAAAGTCAAGTGATACTTTGGTCATCAAAAGTCCTATCTTTTCAATATTGCATTAGTGATATTTTTCTAGTATGCATGATAGGACTAATTTTATATATTGATATGCTATAGTAGATCCTATAGAATAAATCTTGGTAGGAATCTTCCTAAGTTAAGAAACAAGTTATGCTAGTATGCTTAGCCTAGCTAGTAGAATACAAGGGTAGAATATTCATGCTATGATATTATGCAAAGTGATGACTAAGTTTTTGAATAATAAAACAACTAAGTGAATGAAACACCTAGGTGGAATGGTAATTGCTTGGATGGATTTGTATTGAGTGGTTACACAAGGCCCATTTCTATGGTTTACCTTGTATATCTCAGTTGTGGATGGCTACCCAGGAACGAAGAGATTTGAGATGTTTTGTGTTGAGAGGCTTCCAGTGCAGCCACATGGCATATGGGCCCTGCCTTGACTACATAGGTTGCAAGAACTCAGACAGGCAGACAGTTGGTGTTAGTGATGATAGATGGAACGCGTATGTGCTGATCTGAGGGATTGTTTCTGAAAAGTCTCGTCTCGATGCATGTCGAGTCTTGTGGGAAAAGTGTACCACCTCTCGAGAGTGTAAAACCTAAGTACTTAGGTGTGTCCCCGACAATGGATAATTTGAGCATCAAATACATTAAAGCAATCAAGGATTTCCTCATCCCAATTTCTCTAAGTTAAAACGTGTGGGTGAACAAGGGAAGCACCTGGTGTGTAATCAGTGTGCCATTGTGTGATGAAATGTTTTGAAAAGAGAAAACTTTTTTCAAAGGATAAGGAAAACTTGTTTTATGTAAAGGCCAGCCAAAACTCCACTTAGCCAAATATTCATGTAGATGATAGATTCTCTATATCAATATGATATCACTTGACAATACAATTCAAATGTATTGACCCTTGTGGCTGTAACTTATTATGTTGTAGGTTTGTTTGATGTTAGTGAAGTTTGTTGAGTAGGGATTACAAGTCTACAACCGACATGACTGCCTGTGGCACATGAAGATGGACTCCATGCTATATAGTTTTGTCTGCTGCATTGTAATAAGATAGCCATATGAGCTATGTAAGTTGTAATGAATTATTTTATTCATGGTTATAAGTTGTAATATGACCTTTGTTTCTTGATATTACATCTTAAACTGTGGGTGCTAGCTATTCGATCCAGGGACTAGCATTGCAATCACATGGGCCTTTACCTTTATAAAGGTGGGGTCTTACAGATGGTATCAGAGCACTGTGTTTCTTGTAGGATTGTAACCCTAGGATTGGACAAAACCCCTTAGAAAAATAAGAGCTGTATTTGTTCAAACTTATTTACAAACAATCTTGTAAACTCTTCCCTCAGCATTTTGTTTTGGTTCTACATCTCTCCCTTTTTCAACTTTTTGGACAAATACTTCAATATGAGCAAGGACTTCAACCTCAGTTTCACCAAGGACTTCAACTTGGACATCGCTAAGAACTTCAAGTGAGATAATAATAATACTCAAGACTTCGAGACTAAGGAAATACAACTTAGGAGGAACCATCATCACCTTTGAACCTTGTGACTAAGATGTAAGAATTTCTTCCAAGGATACCATGATCTTATTCATGATGTATCAACTAAGAAGATGGAATGATCTCAAGTGAACCCCATAGATTGGACCACCATACCAGTGTTTAGTTTAAACCAATTTATTGATCACACCAACTTATGTGGTATAGCAAAAAAATATTTTGTTGCCAAAAATATGATAGAATCATGTTGTTTGAGTGGAATGCATGATTGTGATTGCTTGCACATTGCTTTGTGAATTTGTGTGAGTAGAATTCTTTCTCTAGAAATCTTTTGCCTATTCTAACCCCAATCCAACCCAAGCAGATGACATCTCCAAGAGACCACAACTCCAACATCAAGGATGGTGACAACTACAACCAAGAGATGCACATGACAGAACAACTGCTAGCAACCCAAGCTAAGTTGAATCAAGTGACAACTCAGTTTTTAGCTAACAACATTGAGTTAGACCCAGCCATGCTAAAGTTCTTGGAATCTCAATCTCAATTATTGCAAAGGATGATCAATCAGATGATCAACATGAGAAGCAACCCTTTCCAAAAAGATTGTGACAACAATGATATCAAGGATGATATTATAGAAGGAACACAAGTTTGCAAAATCTGTGGAGACATAGGACACACTTATAAAGAGCACATGGACCAATGCCCTAATTGTGAAGAGAAACATCCAACTAGACAATGCCCCACATCTCAAGTTTCTTGTTTCCTATGTGAAGGAAATGATCATGTTCCTATCCAATGCCCCATCCATCCTATAGTTCAACAGATGAAACAAGATGGAAAACATCAAGTCTTTGGAAACATCCATGAAGGTACAACTTATACCAAGAAGGATGAAGACAAAGTCAAACCTCAGTATGCACCTCCATACATTGTAACCCACTATGGTGGACAAAAGAGGAAACATGGACATTATCCTAGGAACCGTTCTAAGAACCGAGGAAGTTTCCCCACATTTGTGGTGAAGTATGAAGAACATGAACTAAGAGCCCTCCTAGATTTGGAGAAACCCAAGAACAAGAAGAAATGACCCAACCCCAGCAAGAAAGACATTATCCAGGAGCAATGTTACAATTGCAAGGAGATGGGACACTATGCTAATGAATGTCCAGAAAAGAAGAAAGGCCAAGAAAACAAACAAGAGGTAATGATACCAAAGATAAAAGAGGATATTATCCAAGTGATGTGCCACAAATGCAAAGAGCTAGGCCATTATGCATCACATTATCCAGAAAAGAAGAAGAACAGGACAAGCAAGCCTGTGAAGGATCTCAACCTTGTTACATGTTTCAAGTGTGGTGACAAAGGACACTATGCAAACCCAACTGTCCAGAGAAGTTACACCAAGATACCAAGTAATCCAAGATGTAATCTAGTTAAAAAATCTTTTAAGTGTGGTAGTACCCTAGTTGTCTTGAAGCCAACTTGTAAACTCTAGCCTTCCCGAATCTCGGGACGATATTCCTTTTAAGGGTGGTAGTCTGCCACATCCCAAAATTTTCCAAATTTTGAAATGTGAAAAATAAATAAACAAAATAAACAAATGATGAAATTTAGGGTGAAAAGAAACTTTTTGCTTCTAAATGGAAACATCAAAAACCCTACTTGAAAAAATTTGAATGAAAAAGCAACAAACAAATATTTCAAAGATGAAATGCATTCATGCATGGGAAGAATCTTGAATTTAAACACTTGGAAAGGTTAAACCAAAACTCTAAGTCTTAATGAAAGAAATCATCTTCAAGATCACTCTAAGACTATGGCTTTGTTACATATAAAAATTCAGCAACAAACATTTCTAAATGATAAACAAAAATATTACAAAACCATGGAAATTGGTTTCACTCAATTTAGAGCCATGGATAAAAACTTATGATTTTAATAAGATAAAAGAAAGAATTTCCAAGGCTAATAAAGCTCCTAACTAAAAGCAATACCAATTTGTGAGCAAAGTAATCCAACAAGGATTTGAAAAAAATATTAAATAAAATTGCACAAATTGGAATCACCAATTTTGGAGCTATAAATAAAAAGATATGAATTTTATAAGATAAAAGAGAAATTAAATAAATAAGAAATATGTAAAAGACAATTTAAATCTTGGCCAAATCCATAAGCAAATGGAATAAAAGTTTAATGAATAACAAAAACGAATAAAGTATTATTTGAATAAAATTATATGGGTTGGAACCATATTCAATTTTATTTGAATAAAGACAAAATTCCTAATTTAAATAAATATTAAATCACAAGAAAATTATTTGGATTATTCCAAAGTGGGCCAACTAATCAACTCATAAATGATTTAAAACCTACTGAAAGTAAAAATTTGAAATCAAATTAAAGCTTAAATCATTTGATTTGAATGAAAACAGAAAACATAAAAGAAAAAGAATAAGAGAAGGAAAAAATGGAAATGACCCAACCCAACTAGGCCCAGCAAACCCAGGCCCAGTAACCTGCCCACCCCGGCACTCCCCTCTCTCCCTGCGAATCTTTTATCACCAGCACACCCCTGCACCCCCTCACTGACCCCGCGGACCCACTGCCACGCTGGCGTCGTCTTCAACCCCGCGCGCCCAGGACCTGTTCTTCCCCTTTTGCCTCTACCATTTCTGGTCAGAAATGAATTCCGTTAATTCGCCTAAATGCTGATTAATTCGCTCCCTCGACCACGCATACTTAATCACCTCCCCCTTCTCTCCCTTTCCCCTCAGACACCACACCCCGAATGCCCCCAAGCTGCGCTGATTTTGGCTCGAACCACCGTTGTCTCCGGCGAGCTCCAACACCAATTCCGGCGAGCCCCGACCACCCCCTACCCCCTGGCTCACACGATCTTTATCACCAACCTCGTGCGCACCTGCTAGTGGCCTCCATTTGCTCGCCTGCACGCCACCGACGACCCCCACCTGCACGCCACCGACGACCCCCGCAACTCCAGTGAACTCTCCCGGTAGGTTCCGTCCGTCCCTCTTCCTCTAGTTGACGCTATCATGTTCACCATCGTCTCGCGAGTCTTCTGATGCTCGTCATTTACCTGCGCATGATCTGTAGCTTCGCCTCCGATGACGACCGTGCGTGCCCGACGACGAACTCGACTCCGGTGAGAAATTACCGTCACGTCCGAGCTCCCCTTCACCAGCTACAGCCATGTTGAGCTTCATCATGTTCCTACGAACCTTGTGATACACCGCTGATGACTCCTTGGTGGCGCCAGAGAACTTGGTGCTTGACGTGGAGTCAGTTGGGATCCCCAAGAGCAAGGTGTGCAGAAGCACAGCAGCAAGTTTTCCCTCAGTAAGAAACCGAGGTTATCGAACCAGTAGGAGGAAGGAAACGTCACACAGGTGTTGCAAGCAACACGGAGACCTGCACAACACAAACTCAAGACTTTTCCCCAACTAACAGTGAGGTTGTCAAGCTCACCGGTTTGTTGTAACAAAGGATTAAACGTATGGTGTGGAAGGTAATGGTTTGCAACAAGTAAACAAGTAACAGTGGAAGATGTATTGATGATATTGGACCGGGGTCCGTAGTTCACTAGAGGGCTCTCCTTAGATAAACAATATGGCATGAAGGGTAAACAAATTATAGCAGGGCAATTGATAGGAACTGAGCAAGGCATAACAATGCAATTACTAGTTAGAAAGATCCTATGAGATTCGATTGGGCAATACAACAAGATACATAGACCGCCATCCAACTGCATCTATCACTAGAAGTCCACCTTCAGGTTATCATCCGAACTCCCTCCAGTATTAAGTTGCAAACAACAAACAACTGCTTTAAGCAAAGTGTGTAAGGTAAACAGTCCACATGTTCCATGAACAAGAGACCGTTTTTTTCTCCCTAATAGAAACAACACATCTACAACCGAAGAGATTTTTGTCACTTCCCTTGGAAACTCGAGGAATGAACCCACTATCAAGCATAAATACCCCCTATTTGAGTCACTAGCAACTACTCGGCCAAGATAGCTACTAACAACGGAGAGCATGCAAGATCACAAACAACACGGACATGATAGTATCATAAAGACAAAACCATTAATCAATCTGACATAGTAATCTCAATATACATAGGATCCCTGCAAACACAACATGCATGATTACAAATAGATTAGATCTTGATCATGAACGGAGCTCACAAGATCTATACATGAAAGCAAAAAGGAGGAGATACAACCATCTAGCTACTACATGGACCCATAGTCCAAGGTGGAACTACTCACGCATCATACCAGAGAGAAGGCCTTCGGGATGATATCCCCTCCGGCAGGGTGCCGGGAAGAACTTCAGATCCCCCCCCCGATCTAGGTAATATGGTGGTGGCAGCTACAGACGGTTTCGTGGATATTTGATCGGGTGCTTAGGGTTTCTGCATCCGGGGATTCTTATAGGCAAAGGGGGAGGGGCGAGGTTGTGGCTAGGGCCCCACACCTTAGCCAGGCGCGGGCCCACCTGTGGCCGCGCCTGGTGGGGTGTGGCCCCTCTGGCTTGCCCCTCCGGCTCCCCTCTGGACTTCTTGTCCCTTGAATACAAGGGCCATGAAGGGTTTCGCGGCATAGTAAATCAAAAGTTTCTACGGATGCGAACAGAGGGAAAGCCAAGATCTAATCTAGGAGATGCAATCAACGAGAGAGATTGGATTAGATCTTCATACCCTTGAAGATTCGCACAGCGGAACGTTCGTCAGAACGTGGGTGATGTAGTCGTACTCGCTTCTCCTCCTCGTGATCCGATCCGATCTAGCACCACAAGTGGCGGTGCCTCCGTGAGATGCACACGTGCAGCACCTCGACGTCTCCTCCTTCCTCGGACCAGCAAGTATGGTGGAGAGATGGATTGGATCTACAACACGACGGCGTGGTGTATATGGTGGAGAATTTCTGCAGCAGGGCTTCGCCTACAAGCAGTCGGGAGGGAGAGAGGAAGGCTAGCAAGGCGGCTAGGGTTTGGAGGAGAGGTGTGGGGGGTTGGTGCGCCCCCACCTCTCTATATATAGAGGGGGGGCGCAGCCCTAGCCCCTCCCCCAAGCCCAAAGGATAAGGAGTGGGGGGCATGGACTCTCCCCTCTTCTAGAAACCCTATCTCTAGTTTAAACGATTTAAACTCTCTAGGATCGGCTGGGCCCTATGGGGCCTTGTTCCCCTGGCCCAATGCGGCCAGGACACTCCCTCATAGGCCCATGCCCCCTCCCGGAAGGTGGGGCCACGTTGGTCCCCTTCCGGAAGGTTCTAGAAGCTTCCGGTACAATACCGATTAACCCGGAACAATTCCGAACTCCAAAAACTGCACTGCCTTATATGAATCTTATTCTCCGGACCATTCCGGAACCTCTCGTGATGTCCCGGATCCCATCCGAGACTCCGAACAAAAATTCATAAACCAATTATCCAATCTATCCTAGCGTCGAGATACGTTAAGTGTGTGACCCTGCGGGTTCGAGAATATGCAGACATGATCTTCTATCAATAATCAACAGCGGGGTCTGGGCACCCATATTGACTCCCACACATTCATCGATGATCATATCGGATGAACCACGATGCTAGGATTCAATCAATCCCATATATATATTCCCTTCGTCTCGCGATATTTTACTTGCCCGAGATTCGATCGTCGGTACCGTCATACCTAGTTCAATCTCGTTCACAGCAAGTACTTTACTCGTTCCGTAATCCGATATCACTTTGTGATTAACTCCTTAACCACATGCTTGCAAGCGGTGTTGATATCGATTACCGAGTGGGCCCGAAGTATATCTCTCCGACTTGGGAGGGACAAATTCCATCTCGATACATACAACCCAACAGATACTTTCCGATCACCTGAGAGACACCTTTATGATCACTCTCTCATAGGATGACGTTTGATGACCTCAAAGCTTTCTTCCGGTACCAGGGAGTTGCATTATCTCATGGTCTAAGGAATACAATATTTGACATAGGAAAAGCTTCGCAAAGATGAACACGATGAAACGATCTAATTGCTTCGCTTAGTTTGGGTCTGTCCATCATATCATTCTCCCAATGATATGATCTCATTATCAATTGACAACTCATGTCTATGGTTAGGAAACCTTAACCATCATTGATCAATGAGCTAGTCCTTAGAGGCGTACCAGGGACACGGTGTTGTTCACAAACCACACAAGTATTAATGTTTCCGCTTAATACAATTCTAGCATGGAATATAAACTTTATCATGAACAAGAATTATAATAATAACATCTTTATTATTGCCTCTAGGGCATAATTCCAACAGGCCACACCTCATGCATACTCGACTTTGGGCCTAGGTAAGTTCTTGTCATTGTAAGTATTTGCATATCATTGAGAACCGCCAACGGGGTACCACTTGCACATGGTACAGGAGCTATCCCATAACCAAAATGACAAGGCAAGCAGACAATGAGCATCTCAGCAATCTTTTTATTTACTATGTGCATAGCTTTTTATTTAGGATGCTTCATAGATAGCTCACTATGGTGATGCTGCAAGTTTCCACCATGATTAGGCATGACTTAGGCTAGCGGCCCAGGCGTTTCTCTAACAAAAAATACAAACTCCATGGACCTACAAGTTCCCTCTTTATTTCACACCGGTGACATCCATAGACAAACAAGCATGATATCAACTGAGTACAAAGTACAAGTGTAATGTTGAAAACGTTCCCCGTGACAGCACGATTCTACTAATTCCAACGTGTAAGTGCAAGCATATACAACATAGATGACATGATGGTTCAAGTTTATTAGGGGCAAAGAATATAAAGTATGCCATCAAGTTCGTGAGGGATTTAATCACTAAGTTTTCACATAACAAAATAGTTTTTAATTGGAAGATAGTTGAAAACAAGAATATACTTGGAATGGTGTAACACACCATACATGGGAGTTTATAGTGGACCCTTTGGAATAACTTGATTTACTGGGAGTTGGAAGCATGAGTAGAGCTTATTCATACAAGTGGAGGCTAGCAAAAGACTGGGAGCAACCAACTAAGAGAGCATAATGGCCATAATCATGCAGAGCAACAAAGCATTACTAATCAAAGCATAGAGTGGTACTACAAGTCAAGGACTAAATGATCATAGAGGCTATGGTGACTTGTCATAGTCATAACATGGTATGAGCATGTGCCAAGTCAACCCAAGCAAAGCATCAAAGGAGAATACCATAATACTATGCTTTTGCATGCTAAAACAACGCATAATTTCTTCAAGGCACACTAAGCAATCCCAATTGTTTGGAACAAGACATGATACATCAATAATCACTAAGCATAAGGTTAAAACAACATCTAGCATGTCATGCTAAAGTCTAGGTCACAGTCAATGCAAGCTCCTCTTGCACTTACAAGCAAGAACTTACTACTCCTTTCCAACACCAAGCAACTTATTTGCAAAACAACATAGCGAGAACGGGGGTCCAAACTACTTTATTCAAGCAAACTAAACAACCTAAGAAAAGCAAACTAAACAACCTAATCAAAGCAAACGAAAACTAAGACGCTCCAAGAATAACACAACTTGTGCATGAAACAATAAAACGAAGTGTCTAGACATACCTGAGCTTTTTATTGATGAAGAAGGGGATGCCTTGGGCATCCCCAAGCTTTGACGCTTGTACCTCTTGGATATTTCTTGGGGTGACACCATGGTGGCATCCCCAAGCTTGAGCTTTTGTCCATTCTTCATATCATCACATCATTCTCTCTTTACACCTGAAATTTTTCCTTCATACAAAACTTCACACAATCTTCATTAGCAACATTAGTGTATTCAAAAGATATTAGACCTCTGGTAAAGCTTTGGAACAACAAGTCTTTTCACTAAAAACACAATCTATTGTATAAAATCCTTCAAAAATCTCAATTCACCTAAAGAGAACTCAAAAAGGAATCAATAAGAAGCAAATGCAAATAATGGCAGAAATCTGTCAAACCAGACCAGCAGGTAGAAACCGATTTTTCGAACATCTTATGTTGATCAAATCAAAAAGTGTTGAACTAACTAAAGTTATATAACATACTGGGGGATTTATTCGTACATTTTCAGCTCAATCCGAGTTGCAGAGACTCTTCACGAATTTTTTTGGTGGAGGACAGAAATCTGTTTCGGGACAGCAACTCCCCAAATCTTACTTCCCTCTCATTAGAGGTCATTCTTGGCACAAAAAGCAAACAAAAAGGAGAAGGAGAGGTCATTACAGAAGTAATAACTTTCAAGACTCAAGAAAACTCTTGGGTTATTTCCCAAAAATTACTTTTCTTTAACGCCTTTAAGTTAGGCTTGATAGCTTGAGAAGATGCTCACATAAGAATTATGAATTGAAGTCAAAGAGAGCATCAAGAAGAAAATTCAAAACACATTTTAAGTCTAACCCACTTCCTATGCATAGGAATCTTGTATGCAAATAAATTCACAAAGAACAAAGTGACAAGCATAGGAAGATAAAACAAGAGTAACTTCAAAACTTTCAGCACATAGAGAGGTGTTTCAGTACCATGAAAAATTCTACGACCATACTTTCCTCTCTCATAATAATTTTTTAGTAGCATCATGAATAAACTCAACAATATATCTATCACATAAAGCATGCTTTTCATGATATACAACCACATAATTTCTATCAAGCTCAAAAATAGTGGGATTAAAACCTTCACAGGTTTTACCCAAAGTAGGTATTTCAAAAGGATCCACAAGAACATAACATTCATCCTCATTTGGTAAGCAAGGGGGACAATCAAATAATGTAAGGGATGAAGAGTTACTCTCATTAAAAGGTAGGCATGGGTATATCCATTCTTCCTCCTTTTGTTCATCACTCTCCTCCCCTTTTTCATCTACTGAGCTTTCAGTTTTAACAATTTCTTCTTCCATAGGCTCCTGCAAGGCATTAGTCTCTTCCATTTGTGGAAAGCATCTATTAAAATATTCAAGAATATATCCATTTTCTTCCTTGTAATTATCAAAGCAAAATTTAAGCATCTCATAAACCTCAGATTGATAAGGTGCATCATCAGTATTTTCAAGCAAACTAGCAAGTTCAAATGAACCCTTGAAGGCAATAAACTCTTCAATTTGTTCCACATCATAAAATTCATAATTTCCTTTAACATAAGAAGATATGGTAACATTATCATTATACTCACATTGAAAGGGTAGGTGTTTATACCTCCTGCGGCAACAAGATTTATTAAAGCAATAAGTAACATTATAAGTAGAGCATGCGTCTAGCAATAGTATTCAACTTATCAATTTGTTCCCATAAGTGTTTCCCTTTTTGTGACAACCGGTGTTCCTTACAATAATACTTTTGTTCTTCCGTGAACCCACCTTGCCAATAAGAACTAGTTTCAAAGAAACCATCCATTGATAGAAAGCATGACCAAGCAAGGCAAAGACAGACTAGCAACTAGAGCAGGAACTATTTTTTTTGTGTGTTTTTTATAAGAGAAAGCAAACCAAGCTAAACTTTTTTTTGGAGTTTTTGATAAAAAGAGGCAAACAAAACCAAGAAAAAGAAACAAAGCAAACTAAAAACAAAGTAAAGAGAAAGAAAGTGGAGGACTCCCCTAGTGAATACGTCCTTAGCCTCCCCGGCAACGGCGCCAGAAAACTTGTTGATGACTCCTTTGTGGCGCCAGAGAACTTGGTGCTTGACGTGGAGTCTGTTGGGAACCCCGAGAGAAAGGTGTGAAGCAGCACAACAGCAAGTTTTCCCTCAATAAGAAACCGAGGTTATCGAACTAGTAGGAGGAAGGAAGCATCACACAGGTGTTGCAAGCAACGGGGAGACCTGCACAACACAAACTCAAGACTTTGCCCCAACTAACAGTGAGGTTGTCAATCTCACCGGTTGCTATAACAAAGGATTAAACGTATGGTGTGGAAGGTAATGGTTTGCAGCAAGTAAACAAGTAACAGTGGAAGATGCATCAATGGTAAAGATTGGACCGAGGTCCATAGTTCACTAGAGGTGCTCTCCTTAGATAAACAACATGGCATGAAGGGTAAACAAATTATAGCAGGGAAATTGACAGGAACTGAGCAAGACATAACAATGCAATACCAGACAAAAATATCCTATGAGATTTGATTGGGCAATACAACAATATACATAGACCGCCATCCAACTGCATCTATGACTAGAAGTCCACCTTCAAGTTATCATCCAAACCCCCTCCAGTATTAAGTTGCAAGCAACTGACAACTGTTTTAAGCAAAGTGTGTAAGGTAAACAATCCACATGTTCCATGAACAAGAGACCGTTGTTTTCTCCCTAGTAGCAACAACACATCTACAACCGAAGAGATTTCTGTCACTTCCCTTGAAAACTAGAGGCATGAACCCACTATCGAGCATAAATACCCCTTCTTGGAGTCACTAGCAACTAGTCGGCCAAGATAGCTACTAACAACGGAGAGCATGCAAGATCACAAACACCACAGACATGATAGTATCATAAAGACAAAACCATTAATCAATCTGACATAGTAATCTCAATATCCATCGGATCCCCGCAAACACAGCATGCATAATTACAAATAGATTAGATCTTGATCATGAACGGAGCTCACAAGATCTATACATGAAAGCACAAAGGAGGAGATACAACCATCTAGCTACTACATGGACCCATAGTCCAAGGTGGAACTACTCACGCATCATACCGGAGAGAAGGCCTCCGGGATGATCTCCCCTCCGGCAAGGTGCCATGAAGAACTTCAGATCCCCCCGATCTACGGATGATGGTGGTGGCGGCTACAGAAGGTTTCGTGGAATATTGATCGGGTACTTAGGGTTTCTGCATCGGGGGCTTTTTATAGGCGAAGGGGGAGGCCGAGGAGGCGACCAGGGGGCCCACACCCTGCCTAGGAGCGGGCCCACCCCTTACCGTGTCTAGGGGGGTGTGGCCACCCTAGCCCGCTTCTCCGTCTCCCCTCTGGACTTCTTGTTCCCCACGGAAAGTTATTGACTTCGGCTTTTGTCCCGTCCAATTTCCAGAATATTGATTTTCTGCCTTTCTGGAACCAAAAACAGAAGAAAACAGGCAACTGGCACTGTGGCAACTTGTTAATAGGTTAGTTCCAGAAAAGATATAAAAAGACCTTAAAGTGTAGACAAAGCAAATCAAAGTAGATACTAAACAAGCATGGAGCATCAAAAATTATAGAAACGTTTCCGACGTATCAACCGCATCCTCTTCCTTGCTTCCCAGATTCGCCGGAACGCCGCCAGCTCCGCTAGATCTTAATTAGCGCGCTCTGGATCGTTAGATTTAGATCTAACGATGTAGAATAGACGACTTAGCCGAAGCGGTATTGTTGATCTGAGACACACGATGTTAGTTAGATCCAACGGCCCACGTAGCTCAATCCAAGCGAATCGGTATTGACCAGTAAGGTTAAGACACGTGGCAAGTCTGTCTATTCAAAATTCCAGAAAATGTTTTTGGATGATTAAACTTGCAAAAATCATAACTTTTGATCTGTATGTCCAAAAATTGCAAATTTTATATCAATGGATTCAGAAAAATGTGTACTTTGCAACTATGGCCCTGGTTTGGTCATTTGATTAAGAAAATTTAGAGTTTTATGCAGAAACATTATTGGGACTATTTTGAGTATAAAAATTGTTTTAAAAATGATTTTTGAGTGAAACCTTTTGCAAATGGATTTGTTTTGAATCCTATGACCATAAACACTAACATCAAAATAAATTTGTTAACACTAGAAAATTATTCCTTTGATAAAAACATTTCTAGTAAAACAAAAATGATTTAAAAGGCCTATTTTCACTAACTTGGTTTCAAATTATTTTCCACATTTTATAAATGACCAGTAGGTGTTTTGAAATGTTAGAACCTTGTTAGAAACCACTTTTTCAATAAAACAACCTTTTGCATGCTTGCATGCATTTCCTTGTTTTTATCATTTTATGTGGTGATTTGTTTGAATGCTAGTTTTTAATGTGTGTCTTGCTTGATTGAATTACAATGAACATTGAGGAGTGTGACAATTGAAAGATCAAGGAGTGTACCTCGTTTCTCTACTAAAAAGGCAAGTGATACTTTGGTCATCAAAAGTCCTATCTTTTCAATATTGCATTAGTGATATTTTTGTAGTATGCATGATTCGACTAGTTTTACATATTGCTATGCTATAGTAGATCCTATAGAATAAATCTTGGTAGGAATCTTCCTTAGTTAAGAAACAAGTTATGCTAGTATGCTTAGCCTAGCTAGTAGAATACAAGGGTGGAATATTCATGCTATGATATTATGCAAAGTCTATGACTAAGTGTTTGATTAATAAAACAACTAAGTGAATGAAACACCTGGGTGGAATGGTAATTTCTTGGATGGATTTGTGTTGAGTGGTTACACAAGGCCCATTTCTATGGTTTACCTTGTGTATCTCACTTGTGCATGGCCACCCAGGAACAAAGAGATTTGAGATGTTTTGTGTTGAGAAGCATCCAGTGCAGCCACATGTCATATGGGCTCTGTCTTGACTACATAGGTTGCAAGAAATCAGACAGGCAGACAGTTGCTGGTAGTGATGATAGGTGGAACGCGTCTGTGCTGATCTGAGGGATTGTTTCTGAAAAGTATCGTCTCGATGCATGTCGAGTCTTGTGGGAAAAGTGCACCACCTCTCGAGAGTGTAAAACCTAAGTACTTAGCCGTGTCCCCGCCAATGGACAATTTGAGCATCAAAGACATTAAAGCAATCAAGGATCTCCTCATCCCAATTTCTCTAAGTTAAAACTTGTGGGTGAACAAGGGAAGCACCTAGTGTGTAACCAGTGTGCCATTGTGTGATGAAATGTTTTGAAAAGAGAAAACTATTTTCAAAGGATAGGGAAAACTTGTTTTATGCAAAGTACAGCCAAAAATCCACTTAGACAAATATTCATGTAGATGATAGATTCTCTATATCAATATGATATCACTTGCCAATACAATTTAAATGTATTGACCCTTGTGGATGTAACTTATTATGTTGCAGCTTTGTTTGATGTTAGTGAAGTTTGTTGAGTAGGGATTACAAGTCTACAATCGACATGATTGCCTGTGGCACATGAAGATGAAAGACTCCATGCTATATAGTTATGTCTGTTGCATTGTAATAAGATATCCATATGAGTTATGTAAGTTGTAATGAATTATTTTATTCCTGGTTATAAGTTGTAATATGACCTTTGTTTCTTTATATTACATCTTAAACTGTGGGTGCTAGCTATTCGATCCATGGACTAGCATTGCAATCACAGGGGCCTTTACCTTTATAAAGGTGGGGTCTTACAAAAAGCATCTATACCACGTCTTTCATCCGGATCGAAGGTAGCACATTATTAGGAGGGGATCAAAGATTTGTTAGTAAAGGAATCCGTCAATTGGTTTGAGCTTATTCTCGTCAACCCCGAAGCTCACCTCGGGAAGGAGGTGTCATACTTCCAAACTTGAGCCTACGAGGTACTCCTATTACCATGTCTATGAAGGGTTTCGCAGCATAGTAAATCAAAAAAATTCTACGGATGCGAACGGGGAAGCCAAGATCTAATCTAGGAGATGCAAACAATGAGGGGGGATAGATGAGATCTTCATACCCTTGAAGAAATCGCACAGAGGAACGTTCAACGGAACGTGGTTGATGTAGTCGTACTAGCCTTCTCCTCCTCGTGATCCGATCCGATCCAACGCCGCAAGAGGCGACGCCTCCGAGAGATGCACACGTACGACACCTCGACGTCTCCTCCTTCCTCGGTCCAGCAAGTGGGGTGGAGAGATAGATTAGATCTACAACATGACGGCGTGGTGCAAAGGTGGAGAGTTTCCGCGGCAGGGCTTCGCCTACGCGCAGTTAGGAGAGAGAGAGAGAGAGAGAGAGAGAGAGAGAGAGAGAGAGAGAGAGAGAGAGAGGACAACATGTAGGCAGCTAGGGTTGGAGGAGGTGTGGGCGGAGGGTGTGCCCCTGCCCTCTTTATATAGAGGGATGGCCGGCTTCCCCTGCCCATCCTCCAAGCCCTAGGGCTGGTGGCCACATGGGGTGGAGTGAGGGACAAGTTCCCCCCTTCTAGAAGCTCTCCCTAGGGTTTCCCCTAGGGCTTGGCCGGATGGGCCTATGGGGCCTTGTGCCCCTGGCCCAATGCGGCCAGGGCACTCCCTCGTAGGCCCACGCCCCCTCCCAACAAGTGGGTCCATGTTGGTCCCACTCTGGAAGGTTCTAGAAGCTTCCGGTACAATACCAAACATTCCGAAACAATTACGAAATCCAAAAAATGCTTTCCCTTATATGAATCTTATTCTCCGGACCATTCCGGAACCTCTCGTGATGTCCTGGATCTCATCCGAGACTCCAAAAAAAACTCATAAACCAATTATCCATTCTATCCCAGCGTCGAGACACGTTAAGTGTGTGACCCTACGGGTTCGAGAATATGCAGACATGATATTCTATCAATAATCAACATCGGGGTCTGGAAACCCATATTGACTCCCACATATTCATCGATGATCATATCGGATGAACCACGATGCCAGGATTCAATTAATCCCATATATATTCCCTTCGTCACGCGATATTTTACTTGCCCGAGATTCGATCGTTGGCATCGGAATACCTAGTTCAATCTCGTTCACAGCAAGTACTTTACTCGTTCCGTAATCTGATATCACTTTGTGATTAACTCCTTAACCACTTGCTTGCAAGCGGTGTTGATATCGATTACCGAGTAGGCCCGAAGTATATCTCTCCGACTTGGGATGGACAAATCCCATCTCGATACATACAACCCAACAAGTACTTTCCGATCACCTGAGAGACACCTTTATGATCACCCTCTCATAGGATGATGTTTGATGACCTCAAAGTTTTCTTCCGATACCAGGGAGTTGCATTATCTCATGGTCTAAGGAATACAATATTTGACATAAGAAAAAGCTTCACAAAGATGAACACGATGACACGATCTAATTGCTCTGCTCAATTTGGGTTTGTCCATCACATCATTCTCCCAATGACATGATCTCATTATTAATTGACAACTCATGTCTATGGTTAGGAAACCTTAACCATCATTAATCAATGAGCTAGTCCATAGAGTCATACTAGGGACACGGTGTTGTTCATAAACCACACAAGTATCAAAGTTTCCGCTTAATACAATTCTGGCATGGAATATAAACTTTATCATGAACAAGAATTATAATAATAACATCTTTATCATTGCCTCTAGGGCATAATTCCAACAGTCTCCCACTTGCACTAGAGTCAATAATCTAATTCACATCTGGCAACAATCTAACACCCATGGCACTAAGGTGTTGATCATGTTTTGCTCGTGGAAGAGGTTTAGTCAACGGATCTGCGACATTCAGATCCGTATGTACTTTGCTAATCTTTATATCTCCATCTGTTATATAATCTCGAATTATATAAAACTTGCGGTTGATGTGCTTGGTCTTTGGATGATATCTTGGTTCCTTATCCAGTGCTATCGCGCCAGTGTTGTCACACAATATCTCCAGTGGGTCCAAGGCACTTGGAACCACACCAAGCTCAGTGATGAAGTTCCTGATCCAAACTCCTTCACTTGACGCTTCTGCAGCAGCCATGTATTCCGCTTCTACTGTATATCCCGCGATCACGCTTTGCTTGCAGCTTCTCCAGCTCACAGCTCCTCCATTCAAAATATAAACTTATCCTGTCTGAGATTTAGAATCATCATTGTCGGTGTCGAAACTAGCGTCGACGTAACCTTTTACGACGAGCTGTTCATCACCTCCATAGACTAAGAACATTTCTTTAGTCCTATTTAAATAATTTAGGATGTTCTTCACGGTTGTCCAGTGTTCCACTCCTGGATCACTTTGGTATCTGCTCGTCAAACTAAGAGCATTGGACACATCCGGTCTAGTATACAGCATGGCATACATGATAGAACCTATGGCCGAGGCATAAGGCACTTTGCTCATAGCTTCTCTATCGTTTACCGTAGTTGGACACTGAGCCTTGCTCAATATCTTACCTGACCACATAGGCACTGAACCTTTCTTTGCCTTATCCATTCTGAACCTTTTTAGAACTTTGTCTAGGTATGTACTTTGGCTTAAAGCTATCAGGCGTCTTTGTCTATCTCTATAGATTTTGATGCCCAATATATAAGCAGCTTCCCCTAGGTCTTTCATTGAAAAACATTTGTTCAAATAACTCTTCACATCGTTAAGCATATCAATGTCATTTCCAATAATCAATATATCATCCACAAATAGTACTAAAAATGTCACTGAGCTCCCACTCACTTTCTTGTAGATACAAGCTTCGTAACAATTTGGAACAAATCCAAAGCTCTTGATCACTTGATCAAAACGAAGGTTCCAACTCCGAGATGCTTGCTTCAGTCCATAAATGGAACGCTGAAGTTTGCACACCTTATCAGCATCCTTAGGATCGACAAAACCTTCGGGTTGCATCATATACAACTCTTCATCAATGTTGCCATTGAGGAATGCAGTCTTGACATCCATCTGCCACATTTCATAATCATGAAACGCAGCAATTGCTAATAAAATCCGAATAGACTTAAACATCGCTACGGGAGAGAAAGTCTCATCGTAGTCAACACCTTGAACTTGTCGAAAACCTTTCGCGACAAGTCGTGCTTTATAGACAGTAACATTACCATCTGCGTACATTTTCTTCTTAAAAATACATTTGCACTCAACGGCCTTTTGATCGCTAGGAGGGTCCACCAAAGTCCATACTTGGTTTTCGCTCATGGATCCTAATTCGGATTTCATGGCCTCTAGCCATTTCTCAGAGTCTGGGCTCATCATTGCTTCCTCATAGTTCGCAGTTCACTGTTGTCTACTAACAAGACAGTCAAGACAGGGTTACCGTACCACTCAGGAGAGGTACGTGACCTTGTCGACCTGCGACGTTCAGTAGTAGCATCGTCTGAAGCTTCATGATCCTTGTTATTAGCTTCCTCTATTGTTGGTGCAGACGGCACTGGAACAATTTCAGGTGTTGCGCTACTCTCCAACTCAAGAGAAGGTTCAATAACCTCGTCTAGCTCTACTTTCCTCCCACTCACTTCTTTCGAGAGAAACTCCTTCTCAAGAAAGGATACGTTCTTTGCGACAAACACTTTGCCTTCGGATCTATGGTAGAAGGTATACCCAATCGTTTCCTTATGGTATCCTATGAAGACGCATTTCTCCGCTTTGGGTTCGAGCTTGTCCGGCATCAACTTCTTGACGTAAGCTTCGCATCCCCAAACTTTAAGAAACGACAACTTAGGTTTAGCACCAAACCACAGTTCATACGGTGTCGTCTCAACGGATTTAGATGGTGCCCTATTTAAAGTGAATGCATCGGTTTCTAATGCATAACCCCAAAATGATAACGGCAAATCTGTGAGAGACATCATTGATCGCACCATATCTAATAGAGTTTGATTCCGGTGTTCAGACGCACCATTGTGCTGTGGTGTTCCAGGTGGCGTGATTTGCGAAACGATTCCGCTTGCTTTAAGATGCATGAGAAAATTATAACTCAAATACTCACCTCCACGATCGGATTGTAGAAATTTAATTTTCCTGTTATGATGGTTTTCCACTTCGTTCTGAAATTCTTTGAACTTTTCAAATGTTTCAGATTTATGTTTCATTAAATAGATATACCCATATCTACTTAAGTCATCAGTAAAAGTGAGAAAATAGCGATATCCACCGCGCGTCGAAACACTCATTGGTCCGCATACATCGGTATGTATGATTTCCAACAAATTCATTGCTCGCTCCATTATTCCAGAGAACGAGGTTTTGAACATCTTGCCCATGAGGCATGACTCGCACGTGTCAAATGATTCAAAATCAAGAGACTCCAAAAGTCCATCAGAATGGAGTTTCTTCATGCGTTTTACACCAATATGACCTAGACGGCAGTGCCACAAATAAGTCGTATTATCACTATCCACCTTGCATCTCTTAGCCTCAATGTTATGGATGTGTGTTTCATTGCTTTCGAGATTCAGAAGAAATAAACCATTCATAGCAGGTGCATGACCATAAAAGATGTTACTCATATAAATAGAACAACCATTATTCTCTGATTTAAATGAATAACCGTCTTGCAATAAACAAGATCCAGATATGATGTTCATGCTCAACGTTCATGCTCAACGCAGGCACATAATAACATTTATTAAGGTTTAAAACTAATCCCGAAGGTAAAACTAAGGAGAGCGTGCCGACGGCCATCACATCAACTCTTGATCCGTTGCCAACGCGCATCGTCACCTCATCCCTCGCTAGCCGCCGTCTATTCCGTAGCTCCTATTTCAAGTTACAAATATTAGCAACTGAACCATTATCAAATACCCAGACACTACAACGAGCGCTAGTAAGGTAAACATCAATAACATGTATATCAAATATACCTTTGATGGTGCCAGCCTTCTTGTCCACTAAGTACTTTGGACAGTTGCGCTTCCAGTGACCCTTGTCCTTGCAATAGAAGCACTCAGTGTCCGGCCTAGGTCCAGACTTGAGCTTATTCTCAGCAGGGGCAACGCGCTTGCCGCTGCCTTTCTTGAAGGACTTCTTTGCACCCTTACCTTTCTTAAAGCTGGGGAGCTTGTTGACCATCAACACATGATTATCTTTCTTGATGTCCACCTCCGCAGCTTTCAGCTTAGCGAAGAGCTCAGTGATCGTATCAGTGGAACCAATTTGATTATGAGTAACTACAAAACCTTTATAGCTAGGAGGGAGTGATTGCAAAACTCTCTCAATCTTGAGATCCTCTGGAATCTTGCAGTCCAGTTGCTCAAGGCGTTGAGTGTAGCCCGACATCTTAATGGCGTGCTCACTAACGGAACTCCCTTCCTCCATCTTGCAGTTAAAGAATTTCTCAGAGATCTCATATCTCTCAGAACGGGCGTGAGTCTGAAACATGGTTTTCAGTTCCTCAAAAATCTCAAAGGGCCCGGCGAACTCCTCAAAACGATTTTGAAGGTCCGATTCCATAGAAAACAACATGGTGCTCTTAATCACACCATAATCATCTTTGCGCGACTGATAAACAGCTTTTTCATCAGCCGACGCATCTATAGCAGGGGCGTCACCTAGCGCTTTCTCAAGGACATAGTCCTTTTGTCCGCCAGCGAGAATGATTCTCAGATTGCGGAACCAGTTGGTGAAGTTAGACCCATTGTTCTTAAGCTTTTCTTTCTCAGCAAAAACGTTGAAGTTGAAGTTGGACTTAGCCATTTGATCTACAAAATTTGCAAGTACAATTTAGACTATGTTCATGATAACTAGTTCAACTTAATCAAATTACTAGATGAACTCCCACTAAATTCAACATCCCTCAAGTTGTTTAGTGAACATGATCCAAATTCACCACAACTAATCTGATCTTCACGAGAAGAGATGTGTTTTCAATGGTGGACAACAAAGTGTCAATCATATCATTCATATGACTCATGCTTAACCTTTCGGTTCGTGTGTTCCGAGGCCATGTCTGTACATGCTAGGCTCGTCAAGTCAAACCCAAGTATTTCTACGTGTGCAAAACTGGCTTGCACCCGTTGTATGTGAACGTAGAGTTTATAGCACCCGATCATCACGTGATGCTTGAACACGACGAACTTTCGCAACGGTGCATACATGGGGATAACACAGTTTTATCTTGATATTTAAGTGAGGAATCATCTTATAATGCTACCGTCGTGATCTAAGCATAATAAGATAGATAAAAGGAGAAACATCACATGCATATAATTTTATGTGACATGTTATAGCCAATCTCCACGCAATGATCTCCATCTTGTGCGTGCCAGCATGATCTCCATCACTCCACCATGATTGCCTCCACCACGAATATCAACTACAACTATTGCTAACTACTTAGCGATAAAGTAAAACTATTACATGGCGTATAAGAAGTTGACACACAGGTCATACACAATTATAAAGACAACCATATGGCTCCTGCCGGTTGTGTACTCATCGACATGCAAGTCGTGAAATATTACAAAACATGATCATTGCATACAACATACACATCACATCTTGGGCCATACCATATCACAGAAACACTCCCTGCAAAAACAAGTTAGACGCCTCTACTTTGTTGTTGCATGTTTTACGTGGCTTATGGGAGTAACAAGATAATAACGATTCTTACCTACGGAAAGCCACAACGGTGATATTATGGTTGCCAACATCCGGTGTAAATACCATGACAACTATAGTGAGAGAAACTGGCATCCACCGGCCGCATGTGTGGAACAAGCCACACGTCAAGTGCGAAGCCGGTCTCGCGAACGAGGTCGCGTAAAGTTGGCCTGGACCGCTTCGATCTCACTATCCCACATCATAAGAAGTACACAACAAGAGGCTTGCAACAGAAAACATCAACGCCCGCAACAAGCATGTTGCGTTCTACACGTGAAACACATCTACGCCTAGATCTAGCTCTGATACCACTGAAGGGTTTCACAGCATAGTAAATCAAAAAAATTCTACGGATGCGAACGGGGAAGCCAAGATCTAATCTAGGAAATGCAAACAACGAGGGGGGATAGATGAGATATTCATACCCTTGAAGAAATCGCACAGCGGAACGTTCAACGGAACATGGTTGATGTAGTCGTACTAGCCTTCTCCTCCTCGCGATCCGATCCGATCCAACGCCGCAAGTGGCGACGCCTCCGAGATATGCACACGTACGGCACCTAGACGTCTCCTACTTCCTCGGTCCAGCAAGTGGGGTGGAGAGATAGATTGGATCTACAACACGACGGCGTGGTGCAAAGGTGGAGAGTTTCTCCGGCAGGGCTTCGCCTACGCGCAGTCGGGAGAGAGAGAGAGAGAGGACAACAGGTAGGCAGCTAGGGTTGGAGGAGGTGTGGGGGGAGGGTGCGCCCCTGCCATCTTTATATAGAGTGCTGGACGGCTGCCCTTGCCCCTCATCCAAGCCCTAGGGCCGGCGGCCACATGGGGTGGAGTGGGGGGCAAGTTCCCCCCCCCCTTCTAGAAGCTCTCCCTAGGGTTTCCCCTAGGGCTTGGCCGGCTGGGCCTATGGGGCCTTGTGCCCCTGGACCAATGCAGCCAGGGCACTCCCTCATAGGCCCACGCCCCCTCCCGACAAGTGGGGCCACGTTGGTCCCACTCCGGAAGGTTCTAGAAGCTTCCGGTACAATACCGAACATTCTGAAACAATTCCGAAATCCAAAAACTGCTTTCCCTTATATGAATCTTATTCTTCGGACCATTCCGTAATCTCTCGTGATGTCCTGGATATCATCCGAGACTCCGAACAAAAACTCATAAACCAATTATCCATTCTATCCTAGCGTCAAGACACGTTAAGTGTGTGACCTTACGGGTTCGAGAATATGCAGACATGATCTTCTATCAATAATCAACAGCGGGGTCTAGAAACCCATATTGACTCCCACATATTCATCGATGATCATATCGGATGAACCACGATGCTAGGATTCAATTAATCCCATATATATATTCCCTTCGTCACGCGATATTTTACTTGCCCGAGATTCGATTGTTGGCATCGGAATACCTAGTTCAATCTCGTTCACAGCAAGTACTTTACTCGTTCCGTAATCTGATATCACTTTGTGATTAACTCCTTAACCACTTGCTTGCAAGCGGTGTTGATATCGATTACCGAGTGGGCCCGAAGTATATCTCTCCGACTTGGGAGGGACAAATCTCATCTCGATACATACAACCCAACAAGTACTTTCCGGTCACCTGAGAGACACCTTTATGATCACCCTCTCATAGGATGACGTTTGATGACCTCAAAGTTTTCTTCCGATACCAGGGAGTTGCATTATCTCATGGTCTAAGGAATACAATATTTGACATAAGAAAAAGCTTCGCAAAGATGAACACGATGACACGATCTAATTGCTCTGCTCAATTTGGGTCCGTCCATCACATCATTCTCCCAATGACATGATCTCATTATTAATTGACAACTCATGTCTATGGTTAGGAAACCTTAACCATCATTAATCAATGAGCTAGTCCATAGAGGCATACTAGGGACACGGTGTTGTTCATAAACCACACAAGTATCAAAGTTTCCGCTTAATACAATTCTGGCATGGAATATAAACTTTATCATGAACAAGAATTATAATAATAACATCTTTATCATTGCCTCTAGGGCATAATTCCAACAGTCTAGAGCTCTTACTATCTTGGATCTTGCATAGGATGGCCGAGCGATGTCGCTTTCCTCGACTTGGATGCTAGACCACCAGGTGGCATAGAGATCGATAAGGAAACCACCTCGGGGCCAAATTGGGCCTCTGTTCATGATGCTCCCATGAAGATGCCCCGAAAGAGGGTTGTGGATGAGCCTTCGGCCTCCAACCGTTCAAGAAAAAGGAAAAAGGTGATGGATGTCCCTACCCCGCCTATTGAAGGGGTTGTAGTATGTTCCTATCCCCGGTTTGACTAGATGGCCAAGAGCCTATCCGACCCTCCTGTCGCAATATAATTGTGCAAGTGTAGGGAATGTTCGACGCGTTCACATAGCCCTCCCATATGGGCTATGGGGACACTAGACACAAAATGGGCCATAGAAGCAACCTCCATAGAATGTTGGCAACACACGAATGTTGGCAGCACACATGGTCCAATAATGTTTCCAACACTCCCACGCCACCCCCGACCCGTTGGGGTCGGGCGTCGTAGTGCCAAAAACCAACCCACATTCGATTGGCCTCGATCCCCCCTCGGTATAGACCCAGCCAGTCCCTCTCCCTATATCTCCTCCCCCGTGCACTCGGATCTTCTCAAACCTCGCGAATCATCACCTCCGCCACCGCCTCGCTTCGACACAGATTGCTCGGCCATGTCTGCGCATTAACAATGTGTGTATGCCCTGTAATAGTAGTTGTTTGGAAGTTGTTGCTTCTCACCATCATCTGGTTGTTGCTGCTTTATTGACCTCCTATTGAGTACCACATTCCTTCTACGATATAATTGACTAGTTACATGTGTCGGCTCCATCTCATATTTGACATCGACTATCTTATGGACTGCTGGCACACATCTCTGGTCGATACAACCTCGCCGACGCCTCACAGACAAGGTGTTTGGTCGTCTGCCTAGGTAAAACATTTCTAGATTTTTTTTACTTGGTAAATTTTATAGTGTTTGGTTGTCCAATTGCTTTGTTGTTTGAAGTGTAGAATATGGATAGAGATGACGAATTGATGGTCCAAGCGATTGGTTCAAAAGGAGGCCATTGTCACGGACGATGATGAGGAGCGTTACATGATCATTACTTGCCTTCCTCATCTACGAGCGCAGCTGCAGAGTTGTCGACATGGAGGTTCCGGGGTTGGGAAGAGGAAGAAGAAGGATATACAATTGGTGTAGGGTGCTTTGATGCTTGAGCTTAACTATTTTGCCGATGATCCTACACATACGTCCAGGGACTTTTGGCGGCGCTTTAGGATGAATAAGGAGTTATTCATGTGCATTGTGCATGATGTGAGGGGGTATCGTGACTACTTAAAGTGCAAGAAAAACTGCATCGGGTTTGTTAGTTTCTCATCAGTCTAGAAATGCACGGTTTCCTTGATGTGTCTTGCATATCGAGCCCCTCTAGATGCATAAGATGACTTTCGGCGCATGTCTAAGTCCACATGCGTTGAGTGTGTGTACAAGTTTTTTAGAGCGGTGGTGGCGATATTTGGATCAACCTAACTAAGAGCACCGAGCAGTGAAGAAGACACATCTCGGATCCTGGCATGAAACAAAGCAAGATGATACGCTAAGATGCTTGAAAGCATCGATTGCATGCATGGGATGGAAGATTGTCCATTCACTTGGAAAGGGATGCATAAAGGTTGCATTTTGATAGAAATATCGTATTTATAAAAAAAATGACCGGAAATCTATTGGGATGGCCTATTGGGTGGAGCACGTGTGGACAAGTCGTCCCAATCCCGCGTCATCTTGTGTCACCCCCCTCGAAGCGCTTGTCCGACGTTGTTGTCAGATACACTATTGGGGGTGCCAGTGGAGATGGCCTTAGAGAATTACTGTGACCCACTATTTTGCTTTAACACACAACCAACAATAAGCACTAAGTCTGAGCTTGTCATACGAACCGGTACCCAATCCCATCTAGGGTCATACAAGCAATAGTGTCTCTAAACTCCAAACCCATCTAGGGTTTCATCCCCTCTTCGATGACACCGGCGTTTCGCTCCACCTCCGTTGGCCTTGGGGCCATGGAGGGGTGGCGGACCATGACACCTCATCGGTGGGAGGGTTATTGTTCCTTTTTAGGACTTTTTCAAGTGTCTTTTTCAGGATGATGAGACGACAGCTACATCTTGAAGTCAGAATAATATCATCTCCTCCCTATCCTTGATCCGGTGGTGCGTCTAGTTCTAGCGAAGGGCGTTGGAGTCGTGTGTCCGATGGATCTCTTGGGTTCCTGCCGTTTTTCGTATTCTTTGGTGTGGTTTGTGATAAGTCTTTTCAGATCTAAGATTGCCATCTTTGGTGATGGTTGCTCCTCTGGTGCGCTGGTCCTTTGGGGCCTTAGTACGATGACTTCTCACCTGTCTACAACAACAAGCTCTACTTCAACGAGCTTTGCCCGACTCCAGTGATGGAGGGGCGAGGATGGCAGGGCGAATTCGGCCCGTGCTAATGCCAGTAGTCTTTGGTAGGTGGTCGATTGAACTATTTGTAATTTTTATTATTTTTGGGACTCTTTATATTGTCCAACCTCAGTCGATGATTATTAATATATCTGTGGAATTTCGAGAAAAAAAGGCAACCAATAAATAGCAGGAGCATACTGAATTAGTGCTGACATATTTGGCCTTAGAACAGTACATTAGTATCAATCTTGCCCATGCTACCTGACGGCATGGGCCTGGAGTGGTGCCAAAGGTTCTGCTTACGTGACTCTCAGCTTTAGTGCTGCAAGATACCTGTACCCGCAGGCTAGCTTGCAGAAGAATGGAAGCTGAAAGATTCGGTGAAGCTGTGGGTCATTCAATGGATGCAAACAAAAGTAGTAGCTAGACCATGAGAGCATCTACGATGAATGCACACACATGTTCATGGGAATCATGACTCAGATGTGGACTTGTCCTTTGAATCCGGGGCAATGGCATGTTTGTGTGCAGAAGAATGTCTCCCTGGCTATCGTTTGAAGACCAGATCCGAAGAGAGACCACGCCGTGCTTAACTTGGCAGTCAGCGTAGTGATCCGAAACTGCTGCATCTCTGTAGATCTATTCCTAATCCTATGTGATGCACGTCTTGACTAAACTAGCTTGCCCCATGTTCATTTAGATGGTAGTGCACATATTTAAACAGAAATCAGTAGAGACTGTTAATGCACACAGATATGAGATCAACCACTTAATTTTCTACGTGTATAGATGGCGAGGAATTGGATATATAAGTACGTGGAGACCAAGACCATGAGGTTTTTTTATTGACGAACACAACTACCCAGTTAACTACATCATCACCTTCAACAGGGTCAACATTACCATCTCTGTCCGTGGGCTCGGCGAAACACACCAGACACCGAAGCATGCAAATTTCAGACCAGGCTGCTTGAAATTCTCCTCCCTTAGCATGCATTCAGTTCATCTGGAGGAGGCATGTCTTCATCGACCAGCTGGTCATCATTCCATAAAGTTGTAGGAGGAGTTCCTCTCCGGGATCCAGCCGCCGTTGTGGCCACCGCTGCTACCACCAAGCCCTCCCCTTTGCTCCTGCATACATTTAGTGTGAGTGATGAGCAGTACTGTTCAAGCACATGAAATCTAACAAATCAAAGATGAAAATAATGTAGCTGCAGTTTTGGTGTAGAGCTGCTCGGAGGGGTGTAGAGCTGCTCGGGAACGCATTCATACCGGGGTGTAGAGCTGCAATTTTGGTGGCCTGAGGAAGTTCTGGGGCTGCTCGGAGGGGTGCAGGTTCTGCAGCTGGCTGAGGAAATCCGACTCGACGTTGGACTGCCTCTGCGGCGGGTTGGCGTGGGTGATCTGGAACGGCCGCGGCGGCTCGGAGGGGCGAGAGCTGGGAGGCACCTGCATCATCACCTGGGCCGCCGGATCGGTGGTGATGTAGTGCATGTACTGCTGCAGCTCCGGAGGAACCACCGGCGCCATCCCTTTCCCCATCACCAGCATCTGCACATACGCACCATGGCAGGGAAGGAGCCAGCATAGCACACGCGTAATTAAGATCATGGAGATCTGAATTAATTTTAGCACCCTCACACATGACTGATGCACATGGGCATGTCTACATGCATGATGAACCCGATCATGTGATATGATGTGATTCCTAGTAGTTTCTGAAGTAGTATACCTGGAGTTGCAGCTGGAGGGATTTCAAGTAGTCGATCGCTTCATCTAGCATCGACACCTTGTCCGTCTAAATAAATCAGTAATAACGAGACCACAAATCAGTCTAAGAACAGAATCGGCAAGCGATATGTATACACTGAGTAGCTAGCTAGCTAGATCCAAGAGATATATATTCTGTTCATTACGGCGTGGACCTTGGTGCAGTTTGGAAGCAACTCCTGCAGTGCCTTCAGCTTCTCGTTGATCTTATCCCGTCTCCTCTACAAACACATCTCAGATAAAAAGTATCAGAGACAAGAAATGCTAATGGCATCGGCTGCGCTCGATCAGTATGCAGGATAACGACCTACCCTTTCTGAATAATTGTGGAAATCGGCAGATCTGCTTCTGCGAGTAGGGTTACTAGACATCCTCCTTGGAGCCCTACCGTCTTCCATAAGTGATTTTAGTCGATCTATACATAAACCGCTCACGAGATTCATGATTCATGAACAAGATATAAGAACTAAAGCTTAATTAGAGGAAGGCAGCCATGCATACCGTTCTTCTCCCTGTTTCTTGAGTACTCCTTGCTGGCTTCCCTTCCCCTTCACCTTCACACCTCCTCCTTTTGAACTGATGCTACCTTGCTATATCTAGCAAAGCTTAACTGGTCCAGCCCTAGCCGCTAGGCTAGAGAGTAGACGATGGGTTCTCTGAAGCCTTTTCCTGGGCTGGGGACCTGGCTGCTGATGGTCTCTCTTCGACGACCCTGCACCAACCTTTGGTCCTGGCCGGCATGGTATTTATGGCATCTGATTTCTATAAGCTTTTGCGTCATGGCGAGGACTGATCGAGCAGCTAGTGGCGAGTGAGAGCACTGTGCGCGCATAGCCATCCCTTATCTTTTTCACCGGCCGTGTGGAATTTCTGCCCACCTTGGTCCCTCCCGTCGGCATGGAGTAATTGTCAGCTGCCACCATGTCGATCTCTGGTCGATGGGATGTTTGCAATTTTGTAGGGCGCCCATCAGGGTCAATCATACCACCTATGACCTTGCTAGGGCATGGCTCAAACTTGGCTTCCAATCCAAGGGTTTCGTCACCTTGAATTCTTTAGCATACCCGCCAGCTTGTGCAAAATACCCGGAGAGGTATGGGTGCCCTTTCTTCACTACTAGGTATTAAGTACTTTCTCCATTTTAAAATACTATAAGATGTTTTAGCTTTGTGAAGCAAATGTATCTAGACTTCTTTTAGTATATAGGTTCACTCAGGTTTCGAGTGAATCTACACACTAAAAGAAGTCTAGGTACATTTTCTTTACAAACCTAAAACATCTTATATTTTAAAACGGAGGGAGTAACAAGTAAGCAAAACTATGGGTATACCGTATGCACAAGGAGTAGTTCAAGAAATCTATATGTGTACTAGATTGGGTTTGAGGGCAGTTGCTAAATGATAAGAAGAGATACCAGATGCAACTAACCCATAAAATTGATTGATGTCTAACATCACCATGACTAACCTTGGGAAAACTGCTTGTGCCACAACGCAGATGAAGGCCGCAATATTTTTTTGTTAATAGTGTGTTGACAGAGAGTCATGAACTTAAAGCCTTTTTGCTGTGATACCATATTGAATTGGATGTTCCAACTAGTTCACCCAAAAATCAATGGAGAAGGACATACAATACATTCTCATGAAGACAATTATAAACCTACATTATTATTATTCATGCTTGCTTACTATGTTGTGGCACTTAGTCTGCCTTGCATTTTCATTACTCCACCACATAGCATATATTTCACATTTTCGGGAATCGGTTACAAGGATCCGTTGGTCTTTATGTTGACTTATTTGTGTGCAAGCCTTGGATTATGTCGGACGATTTGGTTATGCATTCTTTTGAAATAAATAAATATGTAATGCTTTGCAACTTTTATAGTTTTTAACCGTCTTCTATCATGCTCTTGGTTACAAGGTTTGCATGACCAAGGATAGCTATTGATCAAGTACACCATAACTGCTCAAAAAATAGTTTATGATCTTATTTTGGTCCTTATCACATTAATAGACTATATATGTAATAGTTTATTTCCTTTTCATGTGGCATGTCACGTCATTTTTTTAGTTTCCAACTCATCCATAATTACACTAATATATTTGGGGTCGTGTGTACTTATGACGAAAAGACTTGGAGAGATATCTCTTCCACCATGTAACATAATTATGGTCGTAATAAATAGTGTGGTGAATAAAGTGACTACCCACAATTGATGCAAGGTTTTTCAAGAAGCTGAATCCATGACATGTATATCATGGGCCTAATTGGCTAACAACCCGTGAAGTCAAACTTCTGACAATGAATCAAACTCGTACCTAAGAAACTATAGAGCAACAACTATTTGACATGTCAACATTTTAATACAAAATAAACATGTCTCATATAGACATGACCATGCAGAACTAGCAATACGGGAGGTACAACCAATGAGAATTCTCTGGAGGAAAAGAGTATGCCACTAAGAAAATGCGAGGAAACACACCTAGTCAACACACACAAAATATTATGGTGACATGTGGTAAATTATGAGAGTACCGATATAAGGCATTTTAAAATTGTGCCTCAGCTAACAAAAGAAGCCCTATTCTCTACAGGAAATAGGCGTGACATGAAAAACGATTCTCTACAGGGGTGGTGGTGCCATGAACTCGATGTTGTCCAAGCAAGTTTTTTTTTGAAGGGATGCCGTTGGTGCATAATATTCTTGACGGTGCAAATAAGACGCGGACACACATTCTCTATGGGAAATTCGAAGCCTTAGGTTAGTTCTGTGAAAGCATCGCAAGCAAGGCGCACCTACCGCAACAAGGGTGTCGCATAGGGTCCATTTGGTTAGCTTGATGGAGCGAGAGTTGCGATTTCTTGATGTGTTCTTGGGTAAGTACATTGGTTGTAACATGCGTTTTATCTAGGCAAAATAGATGATGTGGCCAATTGGTGTAGCATAATATGTTGCCATGGCATCATCGTGTTTTCGAATGAAAAACGATTCTACAAACTAAGAAATTTGTTTCTTATGTTACCACCCCTATGTCTATCTAACTCGCCCTATGGCTAAAACAGTGTGTAGACACTCACTACAGGAGAAGCTCGGTATGCCGAGGGCATATTGCCGTCGGCGTAGCCAGGAAAACCCTCGGCGTACCTTCCTCGGCGGACCTCTCCCTCGGCGGAGCAGGCGCGGCCGTCGGCGTAGGACAAGACCGTCGGCGTAGGTCAACGCCGACGGCCTGACGGCGCCCGTCGGCGTAGAGACCGTCGGCGAACGTCGACCGCGCCGTCACACGGCCAGTTAACGGCGCGTCGGCTACGCCGACGGCCTCACCCTCGGCGTACTAAGCCACGTGGAGGCTGGTGGGCGGCCTGGCGCAGCAGCTACGCCGACGGCCTCCCCCTCGGCGTACGCCTGCCACGTGGAGGCAGCGCAGCGGCCTGGCGCAGCTGCTACGCCGACGGCCTCCCCCTCGGCGTACTCCTGCCACGTGGAGGCAGCGCAGCGGCCTGGCAGCAGCGGGCTGGCCCTACGCCGAGGGCCTTGCCGTCGGCGTAGCCTTGACCATTTGGTCACGCTTACCTCCTACACCGAGGGCAAGGCCGTCGGCGTATCAAATGCACAGTTTTTTTTTTGAATTTTTTGCAGCAGCAGCAGCACTCACAGCAGCCATACATCCATACATCATCATCCATATATCCATACATCATCCATACATCCATGCAATATATATTCCACACCAATTGAAACAAGATCACATATGCCATACATGTATCAACATCAGTCATACAAGATCATCCATACATTAGTCATACAAGATCATCGACATCATCACACATGCCTACAACTCTGGAGGAGAGGGGGTGTACCCGAGATCTCCCCTGGTGAAAAGTGGCGACCTCTGCTGAGGGTTGCGTCCAGTAGAAGCAGCAGAAGAGCCACCTGGCGAGGGAGTAGGAGAAGTGTGAAGCTCGGGAGAACCACCTGCAGAATGGCCAGGAGATGGACCATCGTCATGAAGCGGTGTGATCTGACGCCCATCCGGCGAGGCGTGGCCAAAGTGCCGGTTCCCAGAAGCTCCCGTTCCCTACATGTTGCCTACATGTTAGCAACTTGCGAGGCAAAGTAAAGCGATAACCAGTGGGTTCGCAAAGAACTTACCGGTGTCGATGCGTAGTAGGTCCTAGCGAAGCTTTCCTTCGATTGCCAAAATGGCATCGGACCTGGCATGGGAGGCACGGGCCCTAAATCTCTATTCTGGCCAGTTTGAATATTCACCATCATGGCCTGCAAGATAGTTTAGAAGTCAGGCCGTAGTACAACAAACGGGGGGAAGTGGGACTTGTATCTTTTGCAAAAAATAAAGGTTCGGACTTACATTTACGTATTGCATGTAGATCGCAGTCGCCTCCTGATGCTGCCGAAAGGCCACCTGATATTCCTCATAAGCGGCTTCGTAGGCCGCGTCTAACTCAGGCTACAATTTCAAATACAAGGAATCTCGTCAGCGGTTAGCCATGCAGGAACAAAACTCATAAAGATGATGAAAACGAGAAAAACTTACATCCTCGGCGGAGCGACGAGGCTGGCCACGAGGCGGGATAGGGGGGCCGTCGGCGGGGTAGGTAGCCTTGAGACGGCTGAAGCTCGTGCTGAGGGTAGGCTTGACCTTCTTATTCAGAATCTTGAGGCGTCCATGCTGCAATCCGTGCCCCGACAGGACCAACGACTCCTCGTCGATCTCCGCGTGAATGGGGTCATCCACATGGGGGTGACGAGCCTTCACCATCGTGCTGTAGTTCCCCAAGTCGTTCTGGGCAGTGCCGAAGTACACGGGCAACGAGGGTTGAGGCTCCGAGTAATTGGGCTTCTTTCGCCGCATCATCTCATAGACGGCGACGTCATGAATCACCTCCCCGGGTTGTGCCTCGGCCACCTGTATCGCGAAAAGAAAATATTATGCATATGAAGTACAAACATAAGCAGAAATGCACGCAGGTCGTTCCATGTATATACGTACCACCTTCCCCTTGAAGCGGTCAAAGTTGCGGTTTCCCGCGCAGTGCGTTCCACCATCGCCTCGGTTATCCGCGTTCCGCCTCGACAAGGCTGCAAACTCCTCGTCTTCTCTGAGCCACCTCGTCCTAACCAGCTCCTCCCATGCGAGTCGATGCGGCTCGGCCCAATCGGGGATAACCTGAAAATGCAATACTCAACTCCAGAAAATGCAATGGCAACTTAGAAGCAATGTAGAATCTCATTGACATTTTACTCACCGACATGTACTCTTCTGGCGTCATCGAGTACTCAGGATTAGGGTTCCTACCGACAATGTCTTCCTTCCTGACCCTCACGCCCCTGTCAGCCCAGAAGTGGCTAGCGGCCGTGACCTTCTGGTTGTACCACACCTGGGGGGTCAACTTCACACAAGCCCCAAGCAAAGTCCTCTGCGCCTTCTCCTGGTCCTCCTCGGCCACACGGTAAAAGCACTTCAATCATGCATAAGAGTCATGAGTTAGCACGGTGGGGTCATCAAGTATGAACATAACTCGAGAAATATGCCTTACCCAAAACTTGGTGATGACAGCATCAGCAGCTGTCGGAAAGCCCGGGACACGGGTAGTCCGGTAGTCTGCCCAAGTAGTAGCTAGCTTCCTGTCACCCTCGGGGGTAATGTGATAGCCCGGCCAGAACTTCCTAATCAGAGCTCCAACGAGGCTGTTAGGAAGGCGAGCCTTGGTCCCCGGAGGAAATGTCCAATTGCTGCACAAAAATAAACATTAGTACACAATAATTATTTATGACCAACATGAAATAAAATGTTTTAAATTACCAAATTAGTAAACTTACTCAAGGCCATCTGGAATAATAAGGGCTTTCGCCTCCTGAGTCCTAGGCTCAAACTTCTCGTCAGGGACTCCCGATTCCCCACGATTCCGCAATTTCTTCGGCCCCACCAACTCGCGGCTAGTGTCCGCCTCCGTATCGGTCCCCGCCTCCCTCTCGGTCCTCGCCTCCCTCTCAGACTCTGCCTCCCTCTCGGACTCTGCCTCCCTCTCGGCCCTGAAAGGCTGCTCTGTCAGGAACAACTCATGAGCCACGTCGCCAGAAGCAGAGGGTGGTGGGTCAAAGTCCACGCCTCCTCCCGTGGCACCTCGTCCTCGTCCTCCTCGACCTCGGCCTCGACCCCGTCCTCCGCCAGCAGGAGCAAGATCGGGGTAACGCGGATTGGGATTTGGCTGTCTCCCACTCCGTGTAGCACTTTTCTTGCGCTGCTTCAGCGCATTAAGCAAGGACGAACTGGTTGCCTTGCCGCTGCTCATATTGTTCAATCACCTGCATTAAGTAAGAGAAAACAGTTAAGCACAAAGACATAATAAAATGTATACACAAAGAATAAAGGCATAATGCAATTAAGAAAACAGTTAAGCACAAAGACAAAATAAAATGCATTAAAAAATAAATACTCACTATCATTTTCATTCTCATTCTCATTCACATTCTCATTCTCATTCTCACTATCACTATCTTTTGAGTAGAAATCTGGATTCTCATCGAAGGGTGTAGGCTCATCATCGTTGTCATTCTCGGTATGGAGCTTCTCGAGCATACTTATGTCATGTAGATTCACCACTGACTCACCCCGAGTTTCTACATCATTCCCAAGATCCTCAAGATCAACCGTATCTCGGCACGGGCACGAGAGCACGTATCTCGGCATCAACAACTGCACCCTCGAACTTTGGTACCTCTTTTACTTCATGCACAACTTTGCCCTTCTTGAAGTTCTTTCTATCTTCTCTGAACGAATGATTTCTTTTGAGGTACTGTCGATTCGTGTCAAACGCAACATATTTGCGACCCGACTTTAGCCAAAGGAACTCAAGTCGGTGCCTGCACACTAGGCATGGCCACTTACCAGCTGTACACCATCCGCACGTTAGGGCGTACCCGGGCATGTCATGCATAGTATATTGTAACCAAACTTTCATCAAAAAGTTTCTCTTTGATGCTCGGTCGTATGTCAACGTCCCGTGTATCCAAGAGTGGTTCAAATCATCCACAATCGGCTGCATGTAGACACTCAAGTTCTTCCCCGGATACTCAGGTCCTGGAATTATCAGCGACAAAAACATGGTCTTCCGTTGCATTAATACTCCGGGAGGGAGATTGAGCGGAATAACATACACCGGCCAGCAGTTGTACGAGGCCGTCGACATACCATATGGGTTGAAGCCATCTGTTGCTATCGCAATTCTAACATTCCGAGCCTCTTCTGCCCACCGGGGGTATTTGTCATCGAAGTTCTTCCATGCCTTACCATCAGATGGATGTCCCATCTTCTTCCGTCCGTGCCCGTCCTCGTATCTTTTCCCCTTCTTGTGCCACGTCATCTGTTTGGCAGTCTCCTCGCTCAAGTAAAGCCGCTGGATTCTTTTTATGAATGGGAGATACCGAAGTATCTTCTTAGCGACCTTCGACTGCCTCACCTGACCATCCTTCCCCTTTATCTCTTCATATCAAGAGGCCTTACAAATGGAGCAGTACTTGTCACCCTCAAACTGTTTCCAAAACAAAAGGCAGCCTTTTGGACAACAATCTATCTTTTCATAATCCATGTTGAGCTCCTTCATGAGTTTCTTCGTTTCGTGAAAGGTTTTGGGCAGACAATGCCCTTCGGGCAACATGTTACCACATGTTCTCAGATTAGCTTCAAAGTGAGAACGGGTGGCGGAGTACTGGCACTTGTCGGCTAGACACTGAGAGATGGCATCGAGCTGAGAAATCTTTGCACCCTCGTACAGAGGCCTCTTAGCCGCGGCCATCATATCAAGGAAGGCCTTCGCGGTTGGCTCCGGTTCCTCCGGTTCTAGCGGTTCCTCCGGTTCTGGTGATTCCTCCCGTGGAGGTGGCGAATTCGGCTGGTCGGCATCGATAAGATCATCTAGCATGTTTCTAATCCCATCGTGCTCATTGCCATTGAGCCGCTGACGCATCACCTCACCTCTGTCACGTTCGTACCGAGCAAAGTCGACTTGCGTGACATAGTTAGACATGTACCCATATTGCAGAAGGTGTTTGTACATGTCATCCTTTCCCTGACGATGACGCTTAGTGCAATGAGCGCAGGGACAAAGTGCCCGAACAATTGCCTTCGAACCACGCGCTAACTCATTCACTAACAAATGAGTGTTCCGTACCCAATCGTCTGTTTTATTAGTCGCACTAATACGGCCACTGTACATCCACCCATTATCAGCCATCCTCTTCTGCTTTGTTGGGAGACAAACAACAAATATAACATTTTATATCAAACAGGAGATTAAATGCTTCATATTTTTACGCATTCATCAACCTACATGTCCAATAGGAAAAGAGGGTCCTAACCAGCCGCCGGATCCGTAGATTGGGTAAGTTCTCCCTGGTTCTACCCCGATCCAAGCAGAATTTCGGCAGCACCTCCCCGCTGCTCTCCCGATACACGTCTCGACAAAAAGCCAAGAGGAAGTGCATCCGGAGAACAACGAGGAGGCGCCACCGAAATCCTGTCTCGAATAGAGGTAGAGCCAGGGAGAACCAAACCCATCTACGAATCCGCCGACTGCCCGATAAAAGCCATAAGCGTTACGGTCCAAAATATGCGAGACCACTAATGCATATTAAGTCGCGTAACGCTTACGGTCGGGATGACGCCTAGGTGACGCGACAGACTTGGTGATCTAGACACAAAAATAAAACCTAGGTACAAGAGAGGCGAACAGATTCTCACCCTCGGCGGTAGAGGAAGTAGTCGATCAACCGAGTGTCGAGGTCGGTGACGGAACTCGGAGACGGGATCGAGGTGTCACCTACACCATCTCCCACAACGACAGTCAGTCCGCCAAGGATGGTCACTCCCGAAACACTACAAAGTTTGTACATTGACATAAAAAGAACACTTTTGTAAGCATGCAACGCACTCACGGCCCTAGTGTGGCTTCTCTCTTCAACGGCCATATGACCAAGCTAGCTTGCCACTAACCAACGGCCTAATCCTAGCAACTCGTGCATGCATATCACCTAACAAATGATATAAACTACTAATAGATGCAACTAATAAATTCTAACAAGATTAACAACAAGATTTCATCTAACAAAATTAACTCTAACAACAATATTTGCTTCTACAGGGGAGTGGAGGAGGTACCTGCAGAGGGGGCCGAGCTTGGGGAGGAGGGGGCCGAGCTCGGGGAGGAGGGGGCCGAGCTCGGGAAGGAGGGGGCCGAGCTCGGGGAGGAGGGAGGGAGGCAGGGAGGCTCGGGGAGGAGGAAGGGAGGAGGGAGGGAGGCAGGGAGGAGGGAGGGAGGAGGGAGGGAGGGTTGGGGAGGAGGAAGGGAGGAGGGAGGGAGGCAGGGAGGAGGCGGGGAGGCTCGGGGAGGGAGGAGGGAGGGAGGAGGGAGGAATGGAGGAGGCGGTTGGCGGCAGGGAGGAGGGAGGGAGGAGGGAGGGAGGGTCGGGGAGGAGGAAGGGAGGAGGGAGGGAGGCAGGGAGGAGGCAGGGAGGCTCGGGGAGGGAGGAGGGAGGGAGGAGGGAGGGAGGGAGGAGGCGGTTGGCGGCAGGGAGGAGGGAGGGAGGAGGGAGGGAGGGTCGGGGAGGGAGGCGGCGGTTGGCGGCGGCGGTTGGCGGCGGCTGGAGGCGGCGGCGGTTGGCGGCGCAGGGTCAGGGTCGGGGTCAGGGGCGCGTGGTAGGGGGAGGGTGTGTGAGTGAGTGGGTGGCCCGGGGTGGGCCCCGGGTTAGGGGAAGGGATAACGCTACATCGACGGCCAGGCGTACGCCGAGGGCAGCCGTCGGCGTAGCAAGGTTTTTTTTTTAGTTATAAATAAAAAAAAATATTTGGTGTCTACTGATATAACAAATGAAAATATATTATTTGATGTCTATTATTATAGAAGAAACATGCAAGTTTTCATCTGATTCCGATTCACCTAAACGGGGAGATTCCCCCCTAATACGGGTCCGGCGAAACCCTGATCTCTGTGCACACTCGGATCGTCTACCCCCCTAGATGTTCCTCTGACAGGGGTAGCCCGGCGTAGCTCTCTCTTGTTTTGTGTTTTTTTAGGTCATAGGGTGATGTCAAACCATGTTGGCTCACAAGTTGGGGCACTATCCTACCCGGTTTCACCTTGACGGGGAGATTCCACCCTCATACGGGTCCGGAACCTTCGCCTCTAGGTTAGAGCGCATGCATGCGAGGGGGGACACATGCAAGCACCTATATATACCAACCTCTAACCACACCCACACACACATATGCTAGGGGCACATGCAAGTTTTCATCTCATTCCGATGTTCTCGTGGTCTTCCTCCGGCGAAACCCTGATCTCTGTGCACACTCGGATCGTCTACCCCCCTAGACGTTCCTCTGACAGGGGTAGCCCGGCATAGCTCTCTCTTGTTTTGTGTTTGTTTAGGTCATAGGGTGATGTCAAACCATGTTGGCTCACAAGTTGGGGCACTATCCTACCCGGTTTCACCTCGACGGGGAGATTCCACCCTTATACGGGCCGGAACCTTCGCCTCTAGGTTAGAGCGCATGCATGCGAGGGGGGACACATGCAAGCACCTATATATACCAACCTCTAACCACACCCACACACACATATGCTAGGGGCACATGCAAGTTTTCATCTCATTCCAATGTTCTCGTGGTCTTCCTCCGGCGAAACCCTGATCTCTGTGCACACTCGGATCGTCTACCCCCCTAGACGTTCCTCTGACAGGGGTAGCCCGGCGTAGCTCTCTCTTGTTTTGTGTTTGTTTAGGTCATAGGGTGATGTCAAACCATGTTGGCTCACAAGTTGGGGCACTATCCTACCCGGTTTCACCTCGACGGGGAGATTCCACCCTCATACGGGCCCGGAACCTTCGCCTCTAGGTTAGAGCGCATGCATGCGAGGGGGGACACATGCAAGCACCTATATATACCAACCTCTAACCACACACACACACACATATGCTAGGGGCACATGCAAGTTTTCATCTCATTCCGATGTTCTCGTGGTCTTCCTCCGGCGAAACCCTGATCTCTGTGCACACTCGGATCGTCTACCCCCCTAGACGTTCCTCTGACAGGGGTAGCCCGGCGTAGCTCTCTCTTGTTTTGTGTTTGTTTAGGTCATAGGGTGATGTCAAACCATGTTGGCTCACAAGTTGGGGCACTATCCTACCCGGTTTCACCTCGACGGGGAGATTCCACCCTTATACGGGCTCGGAACCTTCGCCTCTAGGTTAGAGCGCATGCATGCGAGGGGGGACACATGCAAGCACCTATATATACCAACCTCTAACCACACCCACACACACATATGCTAGGGGCACATGCAAGTTTTCATCTCATTCCGATGTTCTCGTGGTCTTCCTCCGGCGAAACCCTGATCTCTGTGCACACTCGGATCGTCTACCCCCCTAGACGTTCCTCTGACAGGGGTAGCCCGGCGTAGCTCTCTCTTGTTTTGTGTTTGTTTAGGTCATAGGGTGATGTCAAACCATGTTGGCTCACAAGTTGGGGCACTATCCTACCCGGTTTCACCTCGACGGGGAGATTCCACCCACATACGGGTCCGGAACCTTCGCCTCTAGGTTAGAGCGCATGCATGCGAGGGGGGACACATGCAAGCACATATATATACCAACCTCTAACCACACCCACACACACATATGCTAGGGGCACATGCAAGTTTTCATCTCATTCCGATGTTCTCGTGGTCTTCCTCCGGCGAAACCCTGATCTCTGTGCACACTCGGATCGTCTACCCCCCTAGACGTTCCTCTGACAGGGGTAGCCCGGCGTAGCTCTCTCTTGTTTTGTGTTTGTTTAGGTCATAGGGTGATGTCAAACCATGTTGGCTCACAAGTTGGGTCACTATCCTACCCGGTTTCACCTCGACGAGGAGATTCCACCCTCATACGGGCCCGGAACCTTCGCCTCTAGGTTAGAGCGCATGCATGCGAGGGGGGACACATGCAAGCACATATATATACCAACCTCTAACCACACCCACACACACATATGCTAGGGGCACATGCAAGTTTTCATCTCATTCCGATGTTCTCGTGGTCTTCCTCCGGCGAAACCCTGATCTCTGTGCACACTCGGATCGTCTACCCCCTAGACGTTCCTCTGACAGGGGTAGCCCGGCGTAGCTCTCTCTTGTTTTGTGTTTGTTTAGGTCATAGGGTGATGTCAAACCATGTTGGCTCACAAGTTGGGTCACTATCCTACCCGGTTTCACCTCGACGGGGAGATTCCACCCTCATACGGGCCCGGAACCTTCGCCTCTAGGTTAGAGCGCATGCATGCGAGGGGGGACACATGCAAGGACATATATATACCAACCTCTAACCACACCCACACACACATATGCTAGGGGCACATGCAAGTTTTCATCTCATTCCGATGTTCTCGTGGTCTTCCTCCGGCGAAACCCTGATCTCTGTGCACACTCGGACCGTCTACCCCCCTAGACGTTCCTCTGACAGGGGTAGCCCGGCGTAGCTCTCTCTTGTTTTGTGTTTGTTTAGGTCATAGGGTGATGTCAAACCATGTTGGCTCACAAGTTGGGTCACTATCCTACCCGGTTTCACCTCGACGGGGAGATTCCACCCTCATACGGGCCCGGAACCTTCGCCTCTAGGTTAGAGCGCATGCATGCGAGGGGGGACACATGCAAGGACATATATATACCAACCTCTAACCACACCCACACACACATATGCTAGGGGCACATGCAAGTTTTCATCTCATTCTGATGTTCTCGTGGTCTTCCTCCGGCGAAACCCTGATCTCTGTGCACACTCGGACCGTCTACCCCCCTAGACGTTCCTCTGACAGGGGTAGCCCGACGTAGCTCTCTCTTGTTTTGTGTTTGTTTAGGTCATAGGGTGATGTCAAACCATGTTGGCTCACAAGTTGGGTCACTATCCTACCCGGTTTCACCTCGACAGGGAGATTCCACCCTCATACGGGCCCGGAACCTTCGCCTCTAGGTTAGAGCGCATGCATGCGAGGGGGGACACATGCAAGCACATATATATACCAACCTCTAACCACACCCACACACACATATGCTAGGGGCACATGCAAGTTTTCATCTCATTCCGATGTTCTCGTGGTCTTCCTCCGGCGAAACCCTGATCTCTGTGCACACTCGGATCGTCTACCCCCCTAGACGTTCCTCTGACAGGGGTAGCCCGGCGTAGCTCTCTCTTGTTTTGTGTTTGTTTAGGTCATAGGGTGATGTCAAACCATGTTGGCTCACAAGTTGGGTCACTATCCTACCCGGTTTCACCTCGACGGGGAGATTCCACCCTCATACGGGCCCGGAACCTTCGCCTCTAGGTTAGAGCGCATGCATGCGAGGGGGGACACATGCAAGCAAATATATATACCAACCTCTAACCACACCCACACACACATATGCTAGGGGCACATGCAAGTTTTCATCTCATCCCGATGTTCTCGTGGTCTTCCTCCGGCGAAACCCTGATCTCTGTGCACACTCGGACCGTCTACCCCCCTAGACGTTCCTATGACAGGGGTAGCCCGGCGTAGCTCTCTCTTGTTTTGTGTTTGTTTAGGTCATAGGGTGATGTCAAACCATGTTGGCTCACAAGTTGGGTCACTATCCTACCCGGTTTCACCTCGACGGGGAGATTCCACCCTCATACGGGCCCGGAACCTTCGCCTCTAGGTTAGAGCGCATGCATGCGAGGGGGGACACATGCAAGCACATATATATACCAACCTCTAACCACACCAACACACACATATGCTAGGGGCACATGCAAGTTTTCATCTCATTCCGATGTTCTCGTGGTCTTCCTCCGGCGAAACCCTGATCTCTGTGCACACTCGGATCGTCTACCCCCCTAGACGTTCCTCTGACAGGGGTAGCCCGGCGTAGCTCTCTCTTGTTTTGTGTTTGTTTAGGTCATAGGGTGATGTCAAACCATGTTGGCTCACAAGTTGGGTCACTATCCTACCCGGTTTCACCTCGACGGGGAGATTCCACCCTCATACGGGCTCGGAACCTTCGCCTCTAGGTTAGAGCGCATGCATGCGAGGGGGGACACATGCAAGCAAATATATATACCAACCTCTAACCACACCCACACACACATATGCTAGGGGCACATGCAAGTTTTCATCTCATTCCGATGTTCTCGTGGTCTTCCTCCGGCGAAACCCTGATCTCTGTGCACACTCGGACCGTCTACCCCCCTAGACGTTCCTCTGACAGGGGTAGCCCGGCGTAGCTCTCTCTTGTTTTGTGTTTGTTTAGGTCATAGGGTGATGTCAAACCATGTTGGCTCACAAGTTGGGTCACTATCCTACCCGGTTTCACCTCGACGGGGAGATTCCACCCTCATACGGGCCCGGAACCTTCGCCTCTAGGTTAGAGCGCATGCATGCGAGGGGGGACACATGCAAGCAAATATATATACCAACCTCTAACCACACCCACACACACATATGCTAGGGGCACATGCAAGTTTTCATCTCATTCCGATGTTCTCGTGGTCTTCCTCCAGCGAAACCCTAATCTCTGTGCACACTCGGACCGTCTACCCCCCTAGACGTTCCTCTGACAGGGGTAGCCCGGCGTAGCTCTCTCTTGTTTTGTGTTTGTTTAGGTCATAGGGTGATGTCAAACCATGTTGGCTCACAAGTTGGGTCACTATCCTACCCGGTTTCACCTCGACGGGGAGATTCCACCCTTATACGGGCCCGGAACCTTCGCCTCTAGGTTAGAGCGCATGCATGCGAGGGGGGACACATGCAAGCACCTATATATACCAACCTCTAACCACACCCACACACACATATGCTAGGGGCACATGCAAGTTTTCATCTCATTCCGATGTTCTCGTGGTCTTCCTCCGGCGAAACCCTGATCTCTGTGCACACTCGGATCGTCTACCCCCCTAGACGTTCCTCTGACAGGGGTAGCCCGGCGTAGCTCTCTCTTGTTTTGTGTTTGTTTAGGTCATAGGGTGATGTCAAACCATGTTGGCTCACAAGTTGGGTCACTATCCTACCCGGTTTCACCTCGACGGTGAGATTCCACCCTTATACGGGCCCGGAACCTTCGCCTCTAGGTTAGAGCGCATGCATGCGAGGGGGGACACATGCAAGCACCTATATATACCAACCTCTAACCACACCCACACACACATATGCTAGGGGCACATGCAAGTTTTCATCTCATTCCGATGTTCTCGTGGTCTTCCTCCGGCGAAACCCTGATCTCTGTGCACACTCGGATCGTCTACCCCCCTAGACGTTCCTCTGACAGGGGTAGCCCGGCGTAGCTCTCTCTTGTTTTGTGTTTGTTTAGGTCATAGGGTGATGTCAAACCATGTTGGCTCACAAGTTGGGTCACTATCCTACCCGGTTTCACCTCGACGGGGAGATTCCACCCTCATACGGGCCCGGAACCTTCGCCTCTAGGTTAGAGCGCATGCATGCGAGGGGGACACATGCAAGCACATATATATACCAACCTCTAACCACACCCACACACACATATGCTAGGGGCACATGCAAGTTTTCATCTCATTCCGATGTTCTCGTGGTCTTCCTCCGGCGAAACCCTGATCTCTGTGCACACTCGGATCGTCTACCCCCCTAGACGTTCCTCTGACAGGGGTAGCCCGGCGTAGCTCTCTCTTGTTTTGTGTTTGTTTAGGTCATAGGGTGATGTCAAACCATGTTGGCTCACAAGTTGGGTCACTATCCTACCCGGTTTCACCTCGACGGGGAGATTCCACCCTTATACGGGCCCGGAACCTTCGCCTCTAGGTTAGAGCGCATGCATGCGAGGGGGGACACATGCATGTACCTATACCAACCTCTCACCACACTCACACACATATGTTTTGTGTTTGTTTAGGTCATAGGGTGATGTAAAACCATATTAGCTTCGCCTCAACGGGGAGATTCCCCCTTATACGGGTCCGGAACCTACGCTTCCGCATGCATGCGAGGGGGGACAGGCACATGTGATTGAATCTTTGAACAACTTCACAAAAACTTGTGAAATATAAATTTCATGCACATGTGATAATAACACACAAACATGCAAATTTCTCAACTTGTGAGAAGATTCGACATTTTATGTGGGCGTGAAGACTATTATTCGGAGGCTACGAATCCATCCAATTGATAAAATAGAACCTAAATAATTAATACTAATAAATAAATACAAATAATTTGGTAAGGAATAAAAAGTGCATAGGTACGCCGAGGGTCACCTCGGCGTAGGCAGGACGTACGCCGAGGGTGACCGTCGGCGTAGCCTATGCCGACAGCGGCTCTCGGCGTAATGCTGACGCCGTTAGGGCAATGTCCCGGCTTGGCCTGACTAGTGCCACGCGGCCACCCCGTACGCCGAGGGCTAAGTTTACGCCGACGGTCACCCTCGGCGTACGTGCCGCTACGCCGACGGCTGCGGTACGCCGAGGGCTTGGAAGCTGGGCTGGCCTGGCCCTACGCCGACGGCTCCGACCTTTGGCCGTCGGCGTAGCTCCCTGCCGTCGGCACACAACGCCATTCCTGTAGTGACTGCTGGCTTACTAAAAACTGTCATGTCCTTGATTTTCTATTTGCTACTCATGTGCGCATCGATATTAGGAGTTGGGATGAGATGTGTGATGTGACCAGCAAATTATAAAGCTATCAGTAAGAAGAGATGGGGTCATAGGGCAGGAAAGTTTACCTAACATTAACCAGCAGCAGCCCATGAGCGTGTTGTTTCCTGGGAACCAGAGCCAGAAGCCCATGCATCTTCCCCCGCAGTCGGGAGTAGTATACTGCAATCGCATGACCGCATCGTCAAATTTGCCATGACCGGAGATCTATTGATGAGGTGCGCGCGCCCCATGCCGATGCCGCCGAGCGGCCCTCGCTCGCAGCTAGCAAGGGAACAAAGGCGCCATTCCCCTCCATTCTGCTGCTTTCGTAGGCCTATACAGGAGCAGGACAAGCCTAGCATATGATATGCGTCGTAGCATCTAGCTTAGCTAGCCCTCCTGTCCTGTGTCATGCAAAGGTAGCAGCAGGTCTAGTCCCAAGCGTACGTGGGCTGCGCATACGTGTGCGTGCCATGTTCCGTGGGTGACCACTGAATCACCGAGACCCACTTCGGTCGCCAGGTCTCTGGGCTGGGCCCGTACGCACGTCTCCGTCGGTCGGCATCGTGCGTGCGTGCGTGCGCGCGTGGGTGCCACCGCACGCGTGGGCCGGAGTGAACTGTGCGGGGCACCCGCCGATGGCCACCACCGTGGGTACGTGGCTCGCATAGTCCATAGTTGATAGTCCCCTCCAAAGCTTCGTTGAAGCAAAGCGCCCGCAAGGCCATCTCCACCCGCGCGATCTAAGGGCACGAGCCGACTCGTCCGGTCGTCCTAAATGGTCCGTTTCTGTTCGTTTTGGTTAAATTGAGGTTGATTTAGAGCCATGGTTCGGCCCGTCCGGCCGACCGCGCCCAACAGCACGACCTATTTGTTCGCGCTTCGTCAAACGCCGGCGTATTTCTAGTGTCTTCCCGTTGCCACACCATCTCCCGATTTTCTTTCCCACCGCTTTCCGCGAGTTCCCGGCGTTTCCCGCCGTGTCTAGACGCAGCCATAAAAGGGAGGTCACCGAGCTATCTTCGACCATACCCACACCACCGATAGCACAAAAACCACCATGTTTGGCCGCCGGCGTCGACCCGACGAGCACCGTGGCAACCCCGACGCCGACAGAGAAGAGGTGCCCCAGCGGCCGCTGCCCCCATGGTGGCCGAACCCGCCGGAGTTACCGGACGTGCTGCCTCCTCTGATTTCGGGGCGCCCGTGGATTTACAGGATGCGCACACCGCCGCGTCGCCCTTTCTATAACTGTCACGTGACCATCGACGAACCTTTCATGATGACGGTGGCGGAACGCGTCTTTCTGCCGGAGTACCGATGATGGGACCAACTCGCATTGGTGCGCGGCGATCTCCGGAAAGCGGTGCGGGCCAATCCTGACGACGCTTCCCTGCGTGCCCGCCTCGACTGAGCTGAAGAGGAGGTGCAGATGCAGGAGGCGATCATCCGCTCTCTCAACGACGGATGGTGTATCTGATGTGTCGTAGCCACCGCACCTAGAGCCGGCGGCTGCACGTAGTTTTTAGGGTGTGTGGTGTGATTGTAACAAATGTTTTAGGGCTTGAGTAAATATTTTCATTGCAAATGGCCAATGCCTATATTCATACATCATACATGGCGCGCGTACATCCTAGCCTACTCGTCAGAGTCGGAGGAGGAGTCGGAGTGGTAGCAGCGGCGACACATGGTGTGGTCGAAGACGCTGACGCCGAACTTTCCTTCGCCGTACTTGAGGACGACGGTGTTGCCCGATTCGATCTGGTGCGAGCGGGCGAAGCACTCCCAGCCGTTGTCGAGGTACATCTGGCCGAGGTGGTCGGACCTACGGGGGAGGCTCGTCACCGATCAGTGTCACGAACCCGCGGGGCAGGAGCAGCCTGTCACGCGGCATGTCGAGGTGGATGGCCACGGCAAACTGGGTGTCTGGGTCGAAATCTTTGGGCGACGATGGCGGTGAGGGAGAGCGTGGTGGTGCAATGATTTGGCCGCGTCCTCTACGCCTTCCTCGATGTCCATGGCCGTCGCGCCCTCCCCTCGATCCAGCGCCGTCGGCCATGGCTAGCTACAGGTAGTGGAGAACGAAGAGGAGAAGGAGGAGAGGATGGTGTTCTATGGGGAGAAGGTGGACGCGGACGAACAGTTAAAAAGGGTCGGCATCGGATGCCGACACGGAGGCCGAAGAGACGTTATTGAAGTTTCCAGCCAGTCAGTGTGTCGTATCGTCGCCATTAATGGCACAGGCTGTCGCCGGTCAGTCTTTTGCACATCGTCTCTGAATCGCTGTCGTGGTTGCGTCTGAATCGCTGCCCGCTGCGCGCGTCTGAATCACCACCACGGCGGCTGACAGGTGGGCCAGTGATACGTTGTAAACGTATCTATAATTTTTTATGTTCCATGTTTGTTTAGTATCTACTTTGCTTTGCTTTGTCTACACTTTGAGGTAATTTTCTATGTTTTCTGGGACTAACCTATTAACAAGATGCAATAGTGCTAGTTGCTTGTTTTTTTATGTTTTTTGTTACAAAAAAGACAGAAAATCAATATTCTCGGAATTGGACGGGACAAAATCCAAAGTCAATATTTTACCATGGGGAACACGGAGCCAGAAGACGAGACGGAGAAGGGCCTCGAGGGAGCCACACCCCCTGGCCGCGCAGCCAGGCCTGGCCCACGCCTAGGGGGTGCAGCCACCTCGGGCACCCCTTCGGCCTCCCTATTCGCCTATAAGAAGCCACTGATACCAAAACCCTAAGTACCCGATCAATCTTCCTAGAAACAGTCTGTAGCCGCCGCCACCATCGTCCCTAGATCGGGGGGATCTGAAGCTCTTCCTGGCACCCTGCCGGAGGGGAGAGATCATCCCAGAGGCGTTATTCCTCATCATGCCAGCCTTCAGTATGAAGCGTGAGTAGTTACACCTTGGACTACGGGTCCATGTAGTAGTTAGATGGTTGTTTCTCGTCCTTTGTGCTACCATGTTTAGATATTGTGAGCTCAGTTCATGATCAAGATCATATATTTGTAATCATGCATGTTGTGTTTGCGGGGATCCGATAAATATTGAGATTACTATGTCAGATTGTTTAATGGTTCTATCTTATTGATTCAATCATGTCTGTGTTGTTTGTGATCTTGTATGCTATCTGTTTCTAGTAGCTATCTTGGCCAAGTAGATGATAGTGACTCCAAGAGGGAGTATTTATGCTCAATAGTGGATTCATGTCTCTATTTTTCTATGGGGAAGTGACAGAAATCTCTAAGGTTGTAGATGTGATGTTGCTACTAGGGAGAAAACAACGATCTCTTGTTGATGGAACAAGTGGATTGTTTACCTTACACACTTTGTTTAAAGCAGTTATCTGTTGCTTGCAACTTAATACTGGAGGGAGTTGGGATGATAACCTAAAGGTGGATTACTAGTCATAGATGCAGTTGGATGGCGGTCTATGTATCTTGTTGTATTGCCCAATCAAATCTCATATGATCATGAATGTCTAGTATTACATTGTTATACCTTACTCTGTCCTGTCAATTGCCCCTCTGTAATTTGTTTACCCAGCATGCCATGTTGTTTATCTTAAGGAGAACACCTCTAGTGAACTATGGACCCCGGTCAAATCTTTACCATTGATGCATCTTCCACTGTTACTGTTTACTTTCTGCAAACCACTATTACCTTCCACACCATGCAGTTAATCCTTTGTTTTCAGCAAACCGGTGAGATTGACAACCTCACTGTTCATTGGGGCAAAGTCTTGAGTTTGTGTTGTGCAGGTTTCCAAGTTGCTAGCAACACCTTTGGTTTGTTTCATTCCTCCTACTGGTTCGATAACCTTGGTTTCTTTCTGAGGGAAGACTTGCTGATGTGCTCATCATACCTTCCTCTTGGGGTCTCCCAACGAAGCTCTACAGTGATCTGAGTGCATCAAGCTGTTTTCTTGCGCAGTTGCCGGGGAGGCTAAGGACGGCTTCACAAGGGGAGTCCTTCACAACCTTTCTCTTTACTTTGTTTTTGTTTTGCTTAGTTTCTTTTGCCTTGTTTTCTTTGCCTCTTTTTATCAAAAACTCCAAAAAATAGTTTGGTTTGGTTTGATTTTTCTTATAAAAAACACAAAAAAAATTAGTTCCTGCTCTAGTTGCTACTGCTGTTGGTTTTCTCCACCTTTGCAAAAATAAACTCTGCTGAGAATACCAAGTTGTGTGACTTCACTAGCACAAACAACAATGATTTCCTAAGTACACCTATTTCTCCACCTGCTCCTAATGCTACCTTTTATGAAATTAAGCATGGTTTGTTGAATCTTGTGATGAAAGAGCAATTTTCTAGTGCTAGTTCAGATGATGCTGCTGCCCACCTTAATAACTTTGTTGGACTTTGTGAGATGCAAAAATATAAGGATGTAGATGGAGATATTGTTAAGCTCAAGTTGTTTCCTTTCTCCTTGAGAGGAAAAGCTAAAGAATGGTTGCTATCCTTGCCTATAAATAGTATTGATTCTTAGATTAAGTGCAAAGATGCTTTTATTGGAAAATACTATCCTCCTGCTAAGATTATATCTATGAGAAGTAAAATAATGAAATTTAAACAACTTGATAATGAACATGTTGCTCAAGATTGGGAAAGAATGAGATCTTTGGTAAAGAATTGTCCCACTCATGGACTGACTGCTTGGATGATTATCCAGACTTTTTATGCAGGTTTAAACTTCTCCTCAAGAAACCTATTGGATTCAGCTGCTGGAGGTACCTTTATGACCATTACCTTGGGTGCTGCAACAAATCTCCTTGATAATATGATGGTTAATTATTCTGAATGGCACACTAAGAGAGCTCCACATGGTAAGAAGGTAAATTCTGTTGAAGAAACCTCCTCTTTGAGTGATAAGATTGATGTTATAATGGCTATGCTTGTTAATGGAAAAGCTCATATTGTTAGAGATATGCCCTAGAGGCAATAATAAATGTAGTTATTATTATATCTTTGTGTTTATGATAAATGTTTACATTCATGCTATAACAATATTAACCAGGAAACATTAATACTTGTGTGATTTGTAAACTAAATTAGAGTCCCTAGTAAAGCCTCTTCATAATACTAGCTTGTTGGTTAATAGATGATTGTGGTTTCCCTATCATGAACATTGAGATGTTATTAACAACAAGATCATATCATTAGGAGAATGGTGTGATGGACATACTCCTATAGATAAGCGTAGCATAAAGATCAAGTCATTTTAATAGTTCAATTGCTATAAGCTTTCTGATACATAGTAACCTAATTCCTTCGACCATGAGATCATGCTTATCACCATCACCGGAAGGATGCTTTGATGACATCAAACACCACACCGTAACTGGGTGGCTATAAAGGTGGCATTGGGTGTTCGGAAAGTATGGGTTAAGACACATGGATCAAGAGTGGGATTTGTCCATCCATATGACGGGTAGATATACTCTAGGCCCTCTCGGTGGAATGTCTTACAGTTAGCTTGCAAGCATGTAAATGGCTCACAAGGGATCACATACCACGGGAATGAGAAAAGAGTACTTATCGGTAACGAGGTTGAACTAGGTATGTAGAGATACCGACGATCAAAACCTCGGATAAGTAAACTATCGTGAGACAAAGGGAAATTGGTATCGTATGTAAGTGGTTCATTCGATCGCAAAGTAATCGTAGAAATATGTGGGAGCCATATGAATTTCCATATTCCTCTATTGCTTATTTATCGGAGAAGTGTCTCGATCATGTCCGCATAATTCACGAACCGTAGGGAGACACACTTAAGGATTCGATGTTGTTGAGTAGTTATGGAATGATGAGTAAGAGACCGAATGTTGTTTGGAGTCTCAGATGGGATCCGTGATATCACGAGGAGATCCGAAATGGCCCGGAGAATAACATTCATATAAGGAAAGTCCTGTTTCAGAGTTGGGGAATGATTCCGGTGTTTTCACCGGAAATGTTCTAGAAGGGTCCGGAAGGTCTGGCACTCCGGAGGGGAAGGGTACATGAATGTGTCATGACAATATAGAATGGTTGCATCATGTACTAGGTAACTTGGCTGGGCAAAATAAAAGGAGAAATCAAATCCTAGTTTGAAATTCAAACGCCAATTTGAAAAAGTCAAACGGCAAGTTTGCTTGGTGGAGGGAGAGTAGGAAACCTACTTGGGGAGGAGTTCCTCTCCCTCCACTCACCGGCCAAGGAGGCCGACTTGGGGGAGTACTCCCTCCTCCCAAGCCGCGCCCTCCCACCTATATAAGGAGGGGCAGGGCTGCCCCTCTCCCTCACACCCAACACACCCAAAACCCTAGCCCTAGCCGCCGGCATCCTCCAAGTCGCCGCCGCCTCCTAGGGTTTCTCCAAGTCGCCTACTTGGGGCTTCCCCAAGCCCTAGACGCCGGCCAAGCTTCCACCCTTGATGCCTCTAAACCCTAGATCACCAAGGCCTCTCTCATAGTCCACCATACTCGCTCCGGCTTAAGGCGAAGCCCTGTGAGATCTCCCCTCTACTTCCAGTACCATGCCGTCGTGCTGCCGGAATCGCGAGGAGAGTGCTACAACCTCAGCTGCTTGCTCGAACAAGGGATAGGAAGGTCTTCATCGAGTACCGAACGTGTGACCGACTGTGGAAGCGCTGTCGGAACGCAACGCCGGAAGGATCGTCTACGCGATCTTGAGATCGGCAAGAGTACGACTACATCACCCACGAGAATCTGCTCTTGTTAACCGCTTTGTAATCTTCAAGGGTGAGTTCCTCTATCGACTCGTTGCTACAATCTAGTAGATAGATCTTGGCTTGTTTGTTTGCATGCGGTAGAAATTTTTTGTTTTCCATGCTACGAACCCCTACACATATAGATCCAAATAATGTTCCCTTAGCCTCTTTAATTTCTCAAGAAGAGCAAGTTGATGTGAACTTCATTAGAAACAACAATTTTAGCAATAATTCCTATAGGAATAATTTTGGTAGTAACAACAATTATAGGCCTTATCCTCCTAATAATGGCAATACCATTGGAAATTCCTACAACAATACTAGAAGTGCTCCCTCTGAACTTGAAGTCATGCTCAAGAACTTTATTAGTAAACAAACCACTTTCAACAAGACTATGGAGGAAAAGCTTTTAAATGTTGAGAAAAATATTTCATCTATGTCTGAAGCATAGTCCTCTTTGAGTAATAAAATGGCTGCTAAACCTGAAACCTTGGAAAGTACCTTTGCTACTACTCATGCCATACAAGTTACTATTAATGAAAATATTAGACTGTTAGCTCAACTACATGCGAAGTGGGAAAGATAAGCTAAAATTGCTAGAAACAATAGTGTTTGTACTATTACCGCCACCAATATGGATGCCAGCAAACCACAAGAAGTCCCTATTCCTCCCACCACAATGCCTAAACCCAATGAATCTACTACCAGTGATGCTAAGTTTGATTTTGATCTTGATGGTTGCAATATTTCTGAAGTGATTATGTTCCTACAAAAGCTCGCTAAAAGTCCTGATGCTAGTGATATGAATGTGGCTTTCACCAAAACATTACTGATGCTCTTATTAAAATTAAGGAAGAAATGTTGAAACACAAATTCTCTATTCCCTGAAAGTAGAATATAGTTGGGAACCCATCATTAATATGAAAGTGAATGACTTTGATCTCAAAGCTTCATGTGACATTGGTTCTAGTGTCTCTATTATGCCTACAAAGATTTATGAAATGATTGATTTGCCACCTTCGGAAGATTTCTATTTGGATGTCCCACTTAATAATAATGCTAAAAAGAAACTCATGGGGAGTGTTAATGATGTTCTTATTATGGTTAAGAATGCTTATGTCCATGTTGATTTGCATGTTTTGGATGTTGAATATAATGCTTCTTGTCCTATTACTTTGGGAAGACCTTTTATTAGAACTATTGGTGCCATCATTGATATGAAATAAGGCACCATTAAATATCAATTTCCATTCAAGAAAGGTATTGAACACTTTCCTATGAGGAGAGAGAAGTTTCTTTTTGCTTCTCCTTTGAAAGCAAGGTTTGATGTTAATGCTTCTTCATTTGAAAATACTTGATTCTTGCTTCTTATGCCTAACTTAAAGGCGTTAAAGAAAAGTACTTCTTGGGAGATAACCCAATAGTTTTCTTGAGTCTTGAAAGTTATTACTTCTGTAATAACCTCTCCTTATCCTTTTTTTTTGCTTTTTGTGCCAAGAATAACCTATAATGAGAGAGAAGTAAGATTTGGTGAGTTGCTGTCGCGAAACAGATTTTTATGCTTCACTGTAAACATTTGTGTAAAATCTCTGTAAGTCGGATTGAGCTGTAATTTTCTGAATAAATCGCCCAAGTTGTTAAAATTTCGTTAGTTCAAAACTTTTTTATTTGAGCAACATAAGGTCTTCGAAAAATTGGTTTCTACCTGTTGGTCTGTTTTGACAGATTTCTGCCATTATTTGCATTTGCTTCTTATTGATTCATTTTTGGGTTCTTTTTGGGAAATTGAGCTTTTTGAGGGAATTGCTACAGTAGCTTGTGTTTTTAGTGAAAGTTTTGTTGTTTTTAAACTAAACCCAAAGGTCTATTATCTTTTGAATACACTAATGTTGCTAATGAAGATTGTGTGAAGTTTTGTATGACGGAAACTTTTCAGGTGTAAAGGAAGAATGATGTAATGAGATTAAGAATGGACAAAATATCAAGCTTGGGGATGCCACCCCGTGTCACCCCAAGAAATATTTAAGAGGTACAAGCGTCAAATCTTGGGGGTGCCCAAGGCATCCCCTTCTTCATCAATAAAAATTTCAGGTCTTTCTAGACACTTCGTTTTTATAGTTTCATGCATTATTGTGTTGTTCTTGGAGCGTCTTTGTTTTTGTTTTTAGTTTTATTTTTGCTTGGTTTGCTGCAATCAGTTGGTTGATCACAACACACTTCTTTTGGAGAGAGACACACTCTATTTTCATTCCCTAGAACATTCTAGTTTGCATTCTTATTGTTTTATGAGTGTTCTCTTTTGCTAGCACTGTGTTTAGCCTTAGTTTTCTTGTTCTTTCAGCTTAGAACTTTTTAGTTCTTCTTTGTGTATTTGTGAGACAATCTCACTGATCTTTGTTGATTATTATCTTTGTGAGTTGTTTCAAATAAGTTGATTGGTGTTGGAAAAGAGTAGGAAATTCTTGCTTAGTAGTACAAGAGGAGCTTGCTTTGACTGTGACTTAGACTTTATCATGTCATGCTAGATGTTGTTTTGACCTTATGCTTAGTGATTATTGTTGTATCATGACTTGTTCAAAACAATTAGGATTGCTTAATGTGCCTTAAAGGAATCATGCGTTGTTTTAGCATACAAAAGCATAGTAGTGTGGTATTCTCCTTTGATGCTTTGTTTGGGTTGACTTGGCACATGCTCACACCATGTTATGACTATGAACAAGTCACCTTAGCCTCTATGATCAGTTAGTTTTTGACTTATAGTACCACTTTATGCTTTGATTAGTAATGTTTTGTCGCTCTGCATGATTATGGCTATTATTTCTCTCTTAGTTGGTCGCTCCCAGTCTTTTGCTAGCCTCCACTTGTATGACTAAGCTCTACTCATGCATCCAACTCCCAAGAAACCAAGTTATTCCAAAGTTTCCACTATAAATTCTTATGCATGGTGTGTTACACCATTCCAATTATATTCTTGTTTTATCTACTTCCAATTAAAAAGTCACTTTGTTATGTGAAAACTTAGTGATTAAAGCTCTCACAAATTTGATGGCACACTTTATTTTTCTTGCCCCTGATAAACTTGAACCATTGTGTCATCTATGTTGTATATGCTTGCACTTATACGTTGGAATTAGCAGAACTATGCTGTCATGGGGAACGCTTTCAACATTGCACTTGTATATTATACCCAGTTAATATCATGCTCTTTTGTTTATGGATGTCGTCAGTGTGAAATAAAAGGGGAGCTTGTAAGTCCATGGAGTTATGTATGTGTGTTAGAGAAACGCCTAGGACGCTAGCCTAAGCCATGCATAATCATGGTGGAAACTTGCAGCATCACCATAGTGAGCAATCTCTGAAGCATTCTTCTTATAAAAAAGAGATAGAGATTGAGAAAAAGAAAAAATGAGAAAAGAGGAAAGAGATAAAAAGCACTATTTTCCCATGGTAAATAAGAAGATTGCTGAGATACTCATTGTCTGCTTTCCTTATCATTTTGATTATGGGATAGCTCATGTATCATGTGCAAGGGGTACCCCGTTGGCGGTTCTCTATGATACACATATACTTACTGTGACAAGAACTTATCGGTAACTAAACTTGAGTAGCATGAGGAGCGGCCCTCGTATTCAAGGGACATGAGATTGCCAACTTATACTTTGTCAAGCATATACTCCATAGTTTGTTCACTTTAACCTTAATCACTTCAAGATGCTTATGATAGGGGCAATGAGAGTTGAAAGCTAACAAGTACCATAATTTTTGGAAGCACTTTATGAGACTTGAAATCCCTGCTTCCCTTTATAAAGGGCCTTTCTTCCACCATTATATTGAGTCTCCACCTTCTATCCTTAGGCACCAATTAAGAAAGCATAGTTGCCATTCTTAGTTCTATGTGCATTGTCCCAAAACTTATTGATTGATTTATATTGTTGATATTACTTGCTCATGAACTATTTGTATCTAGTCACCCTTATGAACTTTGAAGGTGTCTTATGCATTTATTTGCTACTCCACGAGGGACAAGCTGAATGCCACTATACTATGTTTTCTATATGTGAAACAAACAAATGTCATTCAATGCATTGTTATTCATGATCTTTGTTTGTAACCTTTCATGTTGCATGCATAATTACTATGTCCTATTGTTATAACTTCATCTTTCATGCTCATGCTTAGAGTACTTTGATCCCAGCTTTCAATGCTTGTAAATGGTTTGATCTTGATTTTGATGGTGCATGCCACCTTTAAAATTATTCTTTTTATCACTTACCTACTTGAGGACAACCATGAGTTAAGCTTGGGGATGCTTGATACATCATAAACGTATCTACAATTTTTGATGGTCCATGCTTGTTTAGTATCTACTTTGCTTTGCTTTGTCTACACTTTGAGGTATTTTTATATGTTTTCTGGGACTAACCTATTAACAAGATGCAATAGTGCTAGTTGCTTGCTTTCTTCTATTTTTGGTTCCAGAAAAGGCAAAAAATCAATATTCTCGGAATTAGACGGGACAAAAGCCAAAGTCAATATTTTACCATGGGGAACACGGAGCCAGAAGACAAGACAGAGAAGGGCCTCGAGGGGGCCACACCCCTTGGCCACGCGGCTAGGCCTGGCTCGCGCCTAGGGTGTGTAGCCGCCTCGGGCACCCCCTCGGCCTCCCTCTTCTCCTATAAGAAGCCCTCGATACCAAAATCCTAAGTACCCGATCAATCTTCCACGAAACAGTCTGTAGCCGCCGCCACCATCGTCCTTACATCGGGGGGTCTGAAGCTCTTTTTGGCACCCCGCCGGAGGGGAGAGATCATCCCGGAGGCCTTCTTCATCATCATGCCAGCCTCCGGTATGAAGCGTGAGTAGTTCCATCTTGGACTACAGGTCCATGTAGTAGCTAGATGGTTGTTTCTCCTCCTTTGTGCTACCATGTTTAGATATTGTGAGCTCCATTCATGATCAAGATCATCTATTTATAATCATGCATGTTGTGTTTGCGGGGATCCGATGGATATTGAGATTACTATGTCAGATTGATTAATGGTTCTACCTTATTTATTCTATCATGTCTGTGTTGTTTGTAATCTTGCATGCTCTCCGTTTCTAGTAGCTATCTTGGCCAAATAGATGCTAGTGACTCCAAGAGGGAGTATTTATGCTCGATAGTGGATTCATGTCTCTATTTTCTATGGGGAAGTGACAAAAATCTCTAAGGTTGTAGATATGTTGCTGCTACTAGGGAGAAAAGAACGATCTCTTATTCATGAAACAAGTGGATTGTTTACCTTACACACTTTGCTTAAAGAAGTCATCTGTTGCTTGCAACTTAATACTGGAGGGGGTTCGGATGATAACCTGAAGGTGGATTACTAGTCATAGATGCAGTTGGATGGCGGTCTATATATCTTGTTGTATTGCCCAATCAAATCTCATAGGATCATGAATGTCTAGTATTGCATTGTTATGCCTTGCTTTGTCTGGTCAATTGCCCCGCTGTAATTTGTTTACCCAGCATGCCATGTTGTTTATATTAAGGAGAACACCTCTAGTGAACTATGGACCCCGGTCCATTCTTCACCATTGATACATCTTCCACTATTACTGTTTACTTTCTGTAAACCACTATTACCTTCCACACCATATAGTCAATCCTTTGTTTTCAGCAAACCGGTGAGATTGAAAACCTCACCGTTCGTTGGGGCAAAGTCTTGAGTTTGTGTTGTGCATGTTTCCAAGTTGCTAGCAACACCTTTGGGTCGTTTTCTTCCTCCTACTAGTTCGATAACCTTGGTTTCTTTCTGAGGGAAGACTTGCTGCTGTGCTCATCATACCTTCCTCTTGGAGTCTCCCAACGAAGCTCTACAGTGATCTGAGCGGATCAGCCAGCGTCGCCAACGGGCAGGACACCCACGATGTTCGCGCGCGTCCGGGTCGATGCGACCGAGCCCTAGATTAGATGCATGGATGGGTCGATCCGGGCGCGTTTGTCCGGATGGGCCAGCCCACTGGGGCGCCGTGCACGCCCCGCGTGTCCGCGCGGACCATTTTGGACATGCTCAGACAAGATGCGTCGGCCCGGTGGAGATGCCCTAACCCGTCGGAATGCATCCGCACGGACGTGCGGGACATGTACGTCCTCTCCAGCGGTACGACCTATCCAGACAGACGCGTTCGACTTGATCCATCCGCCGATGCCAACCGTGGACAAATGGATCGCGCCATGGGGCGCGGTTGGTGATACGTCGTAAACGTATCTATAATTTTTGATGTTCCATGCTTGTCTAGTATCCACTTTGTTATGTTTTATCTATACTTTGAGGTATTTTAATACACTTTCTGTAACTAACCTATTGACAAGATGCCATAGTACCAGTTGCATGTTTTCTACTGTTTTTGGTTTCAGAAAGCTAAAAAATGAATATTCTTGAAATTGGACAGGACAAAAGCCAAAGTTCATATTTTCCCAGAGCGATACAGAAAATCGAAGACGAGACGGAGGAGGACACCTGGGTGGCCACACCCTAGGGTGGCACAGCCCCACCCTGGCCGCGCCACCGGGGGTGTGGCCCCCCTGGGCCTCCACCGACCTTGCCTCCTTCGCCTATAAGAAGTCCCCGAGCATAAAACCCTAAATAATCCCAGAAACATTCACGAAAACCTCTGCAGCGCCGCTGCCACCAAAAGGGAGATTCGGGGGACATAAAGCCTCTGTTCCGGCACCCTGCCGGGACGGGGAATTTCCCCCAGAGCCATCTCCATCGATCTCCACCACCATCTTCATCACCGTTGCTGATTCCCATGATGAGGAGGGAGTAGTTCTTCCTCGAGGCTAAGGGCTCTACCGGTAGCTATGTGTTCATCTCTCTCTATGCGTGATCATATTGTGATCATGAGCTTTGTAATCAAGTAGATCTACTTTGCTACTCAAGTGCTTTAACAGATCTCCGGCTCTCCTCACGTGTGTGAAAGTGACAGCATGCATACCGTGATGGCACTTAGGCTAGAGTTTACATAAATACTCAAGTGCTTCAATAGATCACTGCTCTCCCCACGTGTGTGAAAGTGACAGCGTGCACCCCGTGGTGGCACTTAGGCTAGATATTACAAATATTTATGATGAGTTATATTTTGAGTTGGTTGTCTCTATGAAATTGTGGTGTTTGTTGGAACCATCTAGCGCTCAAGGTGACAGTGTGGGGTTATCTAGATGGGGAAGGCGGACTTTGAGGTGTGTTGTTATAGCCCTACCATGGATTAAAGTGTCCAACCGGTGAGTAGTTCAGGGTAGTATCATGAAGAGAATATATTTATATGAGAATGTTCACTAGTGAAAGTATGATCCCTAGGCCTTGTTTCTAAGCATTGAAACACCGTTTACAACTAGATCTGTTGAATGCTTGCTTGCTTCCATCTTTTTACCTTTAGTCTTTTCCTCTCCGTCAGAAGCTCTTTTCTGGCACCGTTACCACTTATAGTCATCCATACCACTTGTATTTCACTATCTCTTCGCCGAACTAGTGCACCTATACACCTGACAAGTGTATTGGGTGTGTTGGGGATACAAGAGACATCTTGTAACTTGATTGCAGGGTTTCTTGAGAGGGATACCTTTGACCACTTCCTTTCCGAGTTCGATAAACCTTGGGTTATCCACTTAAGGGAAACTTTTTGCTGTTCTACAAACCTCTGCACTTGGAGGCCCAACAACTGTCTACAAGAATAGAAGTGCGTAGATATCAGTTGGCGGGATAGGCCGGACCACGATCCAAATCCCTCTGCGGTCCAATCCAAACGGACAAAAACGGATGTTTTGGGTCACCTGTTTGGGTTGACCCGGTGGAGATGCCCTAACAAGACTTCATGGCATCTTTGACGGACCGATCCATTCGACCATCGGTCGTCCGAACTGGCTATTTCGACAGGGGACGCGGTCCAGCTACACGACCCAAACTAGCCGAGCGTTCAGGACCGGTCTGCAACAATCCATTTCATGGGGGAGGCCCTTACCATGTGGTATAAATATCCCCCACATCCTGCAGGGGAGAGTGAGGAGGAAGAAGAGACATTCTGAGAGTACACACCATAGAGTGCGTCTCTAGTGCCGAACATTACCATACACCATAGAAATCATGAGTTCTAGACTCACACACTCCCATAAACCCACTTATGTCGTCCCAACCAAGGCTTGGCGAGCCTAGCCAGCTTCTCACCTTAAGCCGACACCCCAATCAAATCATCAGCACCTCACATGCAACTGGGGTTTTCACTGGAAAACACACCGCCGGGGCCTAAACATGTATACATCGTGTGTACATGAGGTTGTTACCCCATCGGATCATGGTCACAAGCCTCCAACCTACATACAAATTTATGACCGGTAAATCGAAATCTTGAAATCGGACGGCTCTACGATGAGCGACGTGGCAGTGGTGATGGTCTCTCTTTTTGTTCATGTGGATGACGGGCAGCGACGGGTGGGGATTCTGGTGTTGGCGGCACTTCTGCTTTGGCAGCATCCAGATTGTGTGCCAGAGGCATAACTCGAGGTTAATGGGGGACCCGAGATTAGGAGCGGTGCAGGGTTTTCTGGGCAAAACGACACTAATGCTTGCGGCTATTGTAACTCTCTTGTGGGCGCCGTTGTGGTTAACTGCTCCACGCTAGGGCTTCGGGTGAAAACCATTGATCATCGCAGTCTCGACGGCGGCAACATGGTGCATCGTTACCCTCCGGGGGCATTGTCGTCGAGTCCCGGTTCCACTCGGTTTCATTTTGGTATCCTCAGTAGCAAGTTTTGATTTATATATTTTTGTTTTATTTACTATGATCATGATGCGCTATGTAAGAGGGTATTTGTGACTTTATTTATAACGCGGGGGGAAAACATAAAATTTTCTGGCCCGTAGATAACCTGTTTAGGCTTGTGGGTGCGGGGTGATGGGCTCTCTTAGGTAGTGACAACGTTTTGTTTCTGTTCAACGATTCGGCCTCAATAGCGCAGGCCATGCCGCTCCACCATCACAAGGATTGGGCCTCGTTCAGACTTCAGACTGCGGCTTCGATTTCATTTTTTTCCAGCTGTAACGGGATGAACTGACGCTGCACGGATCTCATCTCAGAGACAGAGAGGAACCGGATCCCTCCCACCCACGTCGTGCCCCGCGAAACGGCAGCTAGCTCAGCTGCTCGCCTAGACGAAGCAATCTATCGAGTCGCTAGAATCTGGGGGGAGCAGCAGCGGACGAGGAGGAGCCGAGGAGGAAGAAGCGGTGGTCTCCGCCATGTCGAGCTCCTCGTCCGACCCGGAGAAGCTCATGGCCAAGGCCGACAAATTGCAAGTCCCCCCCTCTCCAACTCCGTCCTGTTTTTATCTGCTTACCCCGAACCCTGAATTCCCCTTGCTTGTTTCGATCCGCGCCATCCGATTGCTGTTGGGTAGGCCGTAGGCGGGCTGGTCGAGGTTCTACTTTCGAAGTATGTGACTATTAATTCGAGTTTCTTCGGTAGATATGCTTTCCCGATCAAGGATCGGAGGCTCCTGGATCTGCTCCTGTTCTTAGATGGGGGCGGGGCTAGTTAGTTCCTTTCTCCTGCAAATTTGTGGCGCTGATCTAGGAACTTTCTAGTCTGAAAGCGGTTGGTGGAGATAAGCTTGGGGCATAAGATTTCAGACTGTTTGTCCCAAATGCTAGGGCTTTTCTAGCTGTTCCATTCCTGCACTTAAGGGCCCATGAACTTAGTTTACGCAAAAATTGATGGAACTCTATTCTAGCCTATGGTAAACTTGCAGGAAAGATGTCCTGCGGTGTGAGCATGGCACTCTTTGTTGTGCTGCAATTTTGTGTGCATCCCATCCATGCAGTGTTGGAAACTCCTGTAGACTCTGTCTCTAAGATCGTGTGTGCATTCACTTCTGAAATAAGCGGCGGCGGATGTGAGCGCAACATGATCATTATCATGTGAGTCCGTTTCATTTCTTCCTGTGATCATGCTTTATGCAGTGTGGCTTGTTGGCGATGCTAGTATATTGGCCGTTGCAAATCCACTGCATTATCTAATTTGCCACACACAACATTTAACTTGGGTCATTATCCACCTCTGTTGTAAGAGTAGTTGAGAAGCAGGTGCTCCTTGCTTTGCATAAAAGTAAACTTCTTGTTGATCATTCTGAAACATTTATTTCTTTGTTTGAACTGATACTCCTGTGCACCATAGTTTAGACACAATCTATGACCTGCTAACTTCGAGCTGTCCTCTCAGCACTGCACCATAGTTTATAGACACAATCAGTGACTTGCAAATTTCGAGCTGTCCCATCAGCACAAGCAAATGGCATCATAGTTTCAGCTACTTATAAGGTGAAATAATGACATTGATAATTGTGTGCTGTAACACGCTAGTCTTTGCCAAGTATCCACTTCGTAGAAATTATGTGCTAAATATAGTCATTCGTTTTTTCTAATATACATTCTTGTCCACTTTGCAGAACAAAACTGAGCTTTACAAGGTGGAATGCTGATTGGAAGAGTGCTACTGCCTTGTATGAACAAGCTGGTGGGTGACTTTGTATGCCATTTCCATCTTCGTATACCCTTGTTGAAAATTGGCTCCCTGCGGAATATGTAATGTAATTTCATCTCCACTTTAAAGCAATCGCTTATAGGTTCAGAAAGGACAATGAGAAAGCAAAGGATGCATTTGAGAAGGCTTCAAAAGGACAAGAAATGATCTCCTCGTATCCTTGAGAAATTTCTCGATGGCTGTTGTATTTTCACATTGTTGAACAATCACCTAGTCTACCCCTAACTAGTTCCATAGACCCTGGGATGCTGCTAAGCATATGGAATCAGCTGGTGCTATAGCAAAGGAGCTTGGACTCTGGAATGAAGTTTCAGACTTTTATCGCAGAGCATCAGAATTTTATCGTGAATGTGGAAGATCACAACCTGCCTCTGATGCTCTTGCAAAGGGTGCCAGGTAATTGAAAAGCAATCTGGTAAATTGTTCGTTACAAGGCTCATTTGTCTAATCATGATAAAATCAGTGCCTTGGAGGATAAAGCTCCAGAAGAAGCAATTAAATTGTATGATGATGCTTGCGCGCTTCTAGAAGACGATGGGAAGGAGCAGATGGCTTTTGACTTGTACCGAGCTGCTGCAAATTTATATGTGAAGCTTGAGAAGTAAGATTGCCCATATCAGCTTATACCTGTTAATTACACTATGCTGTAGCCTATCCTCTTATGAATGCATGAGCCGTGACATGTCATGCATGATTTTCTTCAATTCACTTACTCTTAGGATAAATAATGAGTCACATCCCAAAACTTTAAGAGTAACACTTGGGAACTATTTCAATATATCTTCTAGAGTCTGTACTACATTACTACACTACTACACAGCAATATCTTCTTGAGTCAGTACTCCACAGCAAACACCAAAAGTAGATTTGGTCATTATGTCAAGCACACCAAAATGGCGAGCAACAATAAATGCTATCTTCACCAACATCTGTTGCTACATTCGACGGCTCTGGTACTTGTGGGGTTACCTCCCAGGACTTTTGGGGTCTTGTAGTTGGTGCATCCTTGCAGTTTTTGCCTTAGCTAATAATACTGTTTGATTCATCAAACATGAAGTAGCAGGAAGAGGCTAAAGAAACAGGCTTCTATATCCTTACTCAACTGTATGCTGATTGAATCTCTGTTTTTTCTTTTGAGAGAACCAACTCCCTTCTCCCACGCCTTTATTTAGTTAAATTTTCAGGAAGCCTTTTTGTGTGTATGTGCCCGTCTATTTGTTTTGGTCATTTTTTCTCCCTTCCTAAGAAGTTGCCCTGCTTAGAAATATTAGAGCATCTTGCATTCATTCCTTTAGGTGTTTCCCGGAATGCCCCGGCAAGCGTGGTTTAATGAGCGGAAAACTACAAAAAGCACAGGCTCTGTGCAGAAAATAGCGGTCCTAAAAACTGTCACGATATGAATGTAATTTTGGATTAATATGTGCTTGAAGTTGTAGTAGCATTCTTATTTATCATTGCATTATGTTCACACTTTCTCCTTCGATCTTCTCTGACATTTATGCATGCATGCATCACTTAACATTTATAGTATCTCAGTTATGTAGTCATCTTTCATTTCATACCATCTTTGGATCACTGTCAGGTACTCAGATGCCGCTGCATTCCATTTAAGGCTTGGTTCAGCTGCTGATAAGTGCAATGCCATCAACAGTCAATGCAAGGTAATATTTACACTAAAATTTTCTCAGGTATTCGGAGAGTTTGTAATTGTTATACAAGGTAGAAACATCAGACAGTAACATGTGAGAGGTTCGGTAACGAATAATAGCGTGCTATCTGGTCTTGAAGTTTATCCTAAAATGTATAATCATGTGCAGAATAAAATGTACTATATAAGATCTTGCTTGTTCAGTTGGAATGCCAAAAGTGTTGAACTCCAAAGTTGTTTCATGTGTGCAGGGTTATCTGAGTGCAATCATTATCTACCTTTATGCACATGATTTTCAACAGGCCCAGAAATGCTACAATGATTGCTCAGGGTAAATTCTGCATTGGTGGTCAACAGTTCATTCATTGGCATTTAAAATAATTTTTGTGTTATGTTGGTTGTATTAAATCACCTTTCTGCCCTCTCCTGCTCTATTGCAGGGTTCAAGGCTTTCAGAGCAGTGACCAGAACCGGTGTGCAATGAAACTGTTGGCTGCTTATGAGGAAGGTGATGCTGAAGAAATCAAGCGGGCTGCTCAATCAACTGCCATCAACCACCTCGACCATGTGGTATGTCTTTTGATTTCCTCGGTGAAAAGACCATCGATTGCTGAACTATATCCGTGATGCTACACTGCCTATATGATTATAACAGAAGATGACCCATGATTGTATATGCTTAGAAGGGTGAATTAAGAGCTGAGTCGTTGCAAGTCAAACATGCTACTGATAATGTTTCTTTTAATTGAACATATAATCTTTGGTACTGAGCCGTGTCGTGTTCAATCTCATCAGGATACATTGCGTTTGTTATAGAACTCGTATAAGACCTCTAATCGTTTCATGAACCTGACATTAGTTTGTACTCCATCTGCTATAATGCTTCCTAATTACATGTTTATTTGCTTGTCTTCACTCGTATTTGCTTAAACCGTTGCTGCAGGTAATTAGACTCGCAAGGAAACTGCCAACGGGTGATCTGCAGGCCATCAAGAAAGACCTAGGAGGCGACGACGGGGACGAGTTGGACGAGGATGACCTAACTTGATCCAAAGCTTGCCCGGGAATAGCGGATAAAACATCGAATCGAGTGGCTTAAAAACACAGAATGGATGAACACGAAAGGTTGTAAAAAAACACTCTTGAATCACATAGAAACTCGTAGGCTGCATCTCATCTGTATCATTTCTGATTTTTGGATCTGTGCACATACATACACCCTACAACTGTACTGGTCGCTTGATGTTGTTGAGATGTCATTATCTTGGTTTGAATACCTTGCCAGTGCTTTAAGTTTATGGTCTGTACATACCAACATAATAATGTTGAAGCACAACATGTATTCCACAACTCTGGGCTTGGGACTGGTGATCACAGTATCGCAGTGACAAAGTATCTGTCTGTAGTCATAAAGGCGGTAACACTGACGACGTATTGCAGTTGTAAAAAAAAAGGCACTGACAGAAGTATTGCAACGACGATACACGCATGCAGCATTACATCAAGGAACTTGTGAACCACGGAGAACACTAGGACGCGATTAACTGGAAGGAAACACTGACGACAGCTGACACAGACTAAAAGGCGTCTGAACATCGGCCAGACTCCGATGGTTTCCGGCCTGTACTACAGAGTTTAAGGCCCAGTTCTTTTAGCGACTTCTCCGAGAAGCCGCCCTACCCCCAGCTTTCTGGGGAAGCCGGTTTAAAATTTTTAGAAGGCTTCCAAAGTGGTTAAAGCTAAACTAACTTGGAAGCCTCACAAAATTTTAGAACCGGCTTCCCTAGGAAGCTGGGGGTAGGACGGCTTCTCGCCAAAAGAACTGGGCCTAAAAACCATAAGTTGAGCTCCCAAGCTCGCCCATGAACAGCCTCGACGGACACGAACACGATCATGGAGACTTGTTGTTATCGGTGGAGGCGCGGGCGGCAGGAGGTGTCCCGGGAATGAGTGGGCCGGTGACGGGCGGGACGAGCGGCAGGTTGGGCACCAGAGGCACCGGCAACCCCAGCAGAGTCTTGGCATCGCCCACGCCAGCAGCACCCGTCGTAGCGCCGGCGGCACCACCGGCACCGTCGTTCTCCTTCAGCTCCCTCCCGTGGCAGGAGGCGAGCAGCAGGATGAGCGCCACCGCCAGCAGCATGGGCGCGACGGCGAGACCACGCTTGGCCATCGCTGCTTTGCTAGCCGTTGTTGTAGCTGTGATCGATGTATGAAGAAGAGTAGTATGCTCGTGTAGCTGTGAGTTGTGTTTGCTTGAGCTTAGGCTTAGGCTTAGCATTGCGTCGCCGTTTTATAGGCGAGTTGCACGGGGTGGCAGCGCGTCGATCGGGCTGGAGGCCGGAGCGGCGCGCTGGGCGACAGCCGACACGTGTCCGGGGAGGAGGATAGGTGGCGGCGCGAGGCGAAGGCGGTGGTACGCGGCGGCGCCCGTGAGGCTCTTTCTAGCGGCGGGTCACGGGCCGGGGGCATGTATGGCGGCCGGCATGTGCAGGTCGGTGGAAATGGGAATGGGGCTGATGGCTTCGTTTGTCCGTGCGACGTGCGTGGTGCGGCGCCAGCTTGACGTACGTGGGCGTGGGCGCGGCGAAGGCATTCATGGGGCCCGGCGCCTCTCGCGGCACGAGTTTTCATGGCACGTACGTCCGTCCACCGCGGTTCCATGCACGATCTGGACACGCCGTGGCGCACCGACCTGGTCGATCGGCCTCGCACCGCATGGGAAAGACGACCGACAAGGTCTAGTGAGTAGTGATGAATACACAAGCTTGATGCATGCAAGCATAGATCAGCCAATGTTGGAGACAGACAATCAAAGGTATTTGCTACAAATTTGATCAGGGATTATAATAATTAGAATCAGTGAGAATTGCAAACATCGTCCGACCTTAGCTCAGTTGGTAGAGCGGAGGACTGTAGTGTTGCAGATAAATCCTTAGGTCGCTGGTTCGAATCCGGCAGGTCGGAATTTATTTTTTTATTTTTTGTTTTAGTCCTACTTTCATACACGAGGGCGTCTTTGCTCCTGCTGCAGCGACCCCATCCATTGATTATCGGCGCGGCGGTGCAGCTTTCACACGCCTGCGAGCGTACATCGGTCGTGCTCACTCGCTCATAGCAACTCAGTCTAACAGATCTCGTAATAGAGGTACTGGATCTATTCTATTTTTTTTGCGAATCGAGGTACCGGATCTATTCGAGGCGAGTCCGCAGCCTGACACGTAAATCGATCAATTTTCAGCAATTTAACATTGATACCTCAATAGATAGATAAATAGTTGAAATAGTAGTCGACAGGTTTATATCTAATTGGACACATCAAGTTTGGGTGAAAGCTCCCTTCTTTGGCGGAGCTTCTTCGTCCCTCAAACTCCACTTTAAAATATGCTTAGACCATCTTCAACAGACGCGCTATATAGGCCGCACGCTATATAAACCGCCGATTTGCAGCGCGTTGGACGGAATCGCTCCTCCAGCAGCGCGGCAAATGGCGCGGCGCTGTAATTTTTTTGTGGCGTGCGGCTTTTTGCACAATCGCAGGCGCTAAACTTTGGGCACCGGCTACACAGCGCGTCATCGCTCCACGCATGCGTGAAGACCCAACGGCTGGAAAAACCCCCGCCCCCGCGCCCTCCATTTCCCACCGCGCCGCCGCCACGAAATCCCGCCGCCTCCGGTCGATTCCGCCGCCGGCCCCGCTGTTGCTCGCCGCCGCGCCGTGGATCCACCTCGCCCGCGCCTTCTGTCGGCAGTAGCGGCCGATCCGCCGCGCTGTACCGAACGGGCGCCGTCACCACCGACGGGCACAAGCCAGCGCTTATCCCCGCCTCGCCCGCGCCTTCTCCTCTGCATACCCGCGCCGTCGTTGCCATGTCGTCGTCTTCGAGCTTGTTGTCGACATGACGCAGCCAAGATGCTCGCCGATTTGATCGCAAGGTATGCGCCTCCGCCGGTCGGCCGCCATGATTTTGTCTATATCTTAGCTACTATAGTTAGTTGTACTTTTAAGTAATTTCATATGTATGTTTGTAGAGTTTATCATACGATTCATCGGATGACGAGTACGACCAAGAGGAAGAGGAGAACATATCCTTACTATTAGCATACCGCGCCGTTAAGAAGCCAAAAATTGGTGGATCGGTGTTCGGTAGACAGAAATTGTGGAGAGAAAGGATTGAAGGGCATGAGAAGTTGATGCGGTCGTATTTTATTGAGAATCTGATATTTCCCGAAAGCTATTTTCAGCGGCGTTTTCGGATGAGCATCAACTTGTTCAAGCACATCGCAACAGAGGTGACCAAGTATGATCGGTTCTTTGAGCAAAGGAGAAATACCGCCGGAGAACTTGGACATAGCACATATCAAAAGGTGACCGCCGCCTTGCGTATTTTGGCATATGGTATCCCGGCGGATCTAGTTCATGATCATTTGGCCATGGGAGAGAGCACTTATATCTTATGTGTGAAGCGCTTTGTTGTTGCAATTGTCAATGTTTTCGGATCCACATACTTGAGAGCCCCCAATGGTCAAGACACGGCAAGGCTTTTGGAGTTCAACGCCGACCGGGGGTTTCCAGGTATGCTTGGTTCCATTGATTGTATGCATTGGAGTTGGAAGAATTGTCCAGCGGCATGTCATGGACAATTCAAAGGGTACAACAAGGATGCCACCGCATAGTACTTGAAGCGGTCGCCGATCAAGAGACTTGGATATGGCATGCATTTTTTGGAATGCCTGGGTCTTGCAATGACATCAATGTTCTTCAACGATCACCACTAATGACAAGACTTGCACTGCGGGAAGGTCCATTGGTGGATTTTGAAGCAAATGGCCACAAGTACAACTACGGCTACTTCCTCGATGACGGCATATATCCAAGGTGGCAAACATTTGTGAAGCCGATTATTCAACCATGAGGTAAGAAGCAAACTCAATTCCACAATGCACAAGGGGCAGCTAGGAAAGATGTAGAGAGAGCATTTGGGATTTTGCAAGCTCAATTTTCCATTGTGAGAGGTCCGGCTAGATTTTGGGACCAACAATGACTTTGGTATATCATGACCGTTTGTGTCATCATGTATAACATGATTATAGAGGATGATCGTGGGAAATATGTGGATCATACTAACTACGAGTTGATGACGGTTCCCGTGCAAGTGAGGAGGTCCGCACATAGGATTGCCCGGTTCATTGCCTCGTACCATGCCATTCGCTCCAACGACACACATGATGAGCTCCAAAAAGATTTCATGGAAAAATGGTAGAATTGACATGGACAACAATAGTTGCATACTTGTTGTATTTGTCTGAAAACTATGTGTTGTATTGTCTCAAAACTATGTTGTAGTGTTGTATGTTGGTCCGTAAACTTGTTGTATGTGGTGTAAACAATTTCATCTACTTGTTGTATTTGTTGTGAACAATTTATTGTATTTGTATGGTACATTTTATTTGTGAATTTTTAGATGGTTGTTTGATCTTCCTTGATGCGTAACTGTGTGTGTTTGTTGTTTGCGCGCTGCATAATGGAGCGCCTGGCGGAGGAGCTTTTTTACCGCGCCAACGCGCGCTGCAAAATGGAGCATCCGGCGGGACAAATTTCAGCGCAGCGCGCTATCCGTTTACAACGCGACAGAAGCGAGGTTTAGCGCACCGAAATATAGTGCACCTGTTGGAGATGATCTTAAGCAAAGTGTAGCAGTGTTGAAGCACAAATGCCTTGCCCTTGGAAGCTGCCATGTCCTTGTACCTTGTCATTGCAATTTTATCGTACAAGCAAAAAAACAATGCATTTTTGAGCAATTTATCGCTAAAACTACCACATCATAAAGTAAGAGAAATTTGAGAGCACAAAGCACTCACATAATCAGCAATGGACACTCCACTTGGAGGTGCATTTCTCACTTGCTCCAAGCAAGCACTCCAATGGCTACAACATGCTTTGATCACATCCCAACGACCTTGAAGTGGCATTGCCGTGCGTGTGGATGGTTCCGTGGAGACCATGGCTAGGTAATGAAAAAACTTGTCCTCAACCATTTGCCAATACCTCTTCTCGGTTCGTTCATTGCCCGTCACCACATCCCACGCCCTACACAAGCTTTGATCTTCGAGTTCATCATAGTTGTAGGTTCTCCTTCTTTCCGTTGGTTGCGACCCATCGAACACCTCCTCACCATCAACCTCGACACCCTTGGCCCCATCTTCCTCGGCTTCCTCTTCATAAACGACTCTAGCGGTGCATTGTCAGTGTCAACTATCGCTCCATTTAACATGTCCACAAATGAGGTTGGAACCTCGTGCTATTCCGGGTTCGAGTTGCAGAACACGCTGGAGAGGTCCCAACCTAAGAACATAAAGCCAAAAGAGGGTCCTTCCCAATTGGTCAACCTTTCTTTATATGGAAAATGATACGCTCCCTCCGGGGGATATCGCGTTCGTATCCTCCTGGTCCGTTGCGTGACGCGTCCTTGTATTGGAAAAAACTGAACCCATCTCCACCCCGTTTCCACCATACATTTTCAACCTTATCTCTTCTGCTTTCATCGCTGCTTCGTTTCCCAGGCTCAGCGGCGGATGCCAGCACCGCGCCGCTTCCTAGATAAAGCTCGCCGGCTGACACCTGCGCCGCCCTCTGCCAACATAAAGCTTGCGCCGGCCGACGCCGCCCCGCTGCCTATCTCGCCGGCGCCTGTCCCCGCCAAAGTGCTGCAACGAACTAGGCCATGATGCTCGCTCCACCGGCGTGCTTGTCGACCGTGCTTCCCCGCCGTAGCGCTGCACGGTGTCGGGCATGCTCCTATCCCACTAGCGTGCGGCAAACACCCGATGCGCCCTCGCCCTCCCCTACGGCTCGCGCTGCCTGCACCCGGTGCGTCGTCGCCCGTCCTGTAGCTCGCCGGAAGCCGCCACCAACCTCCAACCCGCTACACCTGTTTTGTGGGTTTGCTACCACAACGGCTCCCTGTAGCTCGTGATCCTCTTCCAATGGCTCCTGGTGCTCCCGCCACCGTGTTCCTACCCCACTGTCTCATCATCCCTCCTCCCGACGACGGATATTATGCTACTGACGGTTTGCGGTGGCAGGTGCTACTGGCGCCGGTGGTGGTGCTGCCCCGCCTCGATGGCGGTGCTACTCCTTGCCCCCGCTACATCCGTGTGAGGCTCTGCTACAAGCTGTCAAAGGGCTTGCTACATAGGCATGCCGGCCTCGCTACATAGGCACGTCGGAGGAAAGGTATAGGGGATGCGCCTTTTGCTACAAGCGGTGTGAGGATCTGCTACAAAGGCACGACAACCTTGCTACAAAGGCATGCCAACCTTGCTACAGAGGTATGGAATCGTCTTCTAAGGCGACGACGTTATCCTTGCTACAGAGGTACGACATCACCTTCTCTGGTGATAGCGTTTTTGCTACAAATGGTGCAAAGTCCTGCTACAGGGGCACAACGACCTTGCTACAGAGGCACGGCGGCGTCTTCTCTGGTGACATCGTGTTTGCTATAATTGTTATTTTTTTTTGCTACAACCGTTTTATGAATTTGCTATAAAAGTGTAAAGTTTTTGCTACATACATTTTGTACTCTTGCTACAATAGCATAAATTTTTTGCTACATGGTCTCCGGCGAGGTCTCCGGTGAAAGTCTCCGGTGAGATCTCCGGCGAGGTCGGGTTTGCTACATTAGCACAACTTTTTTGCTACACGATCGCCGGCGAGGTCTCCGGCGAAATCTCCGGCGAGGTCCAGTCTGTTTTTATTTTTCTAGACCGAACCGTTTTCTGCTACAATGTAGCAAAAGCGGGGCAAATATAGCAAAAACGAGGCAAATGTAGCAAAAGAGGAATTTTGAATCTAAATAAAGGACACGTGGTTGGCTGGGGACCCGGGGGATAAAAACCACATATCCCCGGGGGACGCGTAGGCCTGTCCTTTTTATATAGTGGAGTCTCAGTTGTAGTCACTTGTCTCAGACTCCGGAAAACGCACTTGCCAATCGTTTTTATGCATGACCTGGTGAAGTGAGCTGAGAGCGTACATGCTAGAAGTTGAACACCGATCAATCATCATGCCAGAAGAATTATGCTGGTGTAGAATTTAATCCAAACAAGGTGCAAACATCTACATAAATATTGTATCGTTGATTCGTTTCATCCACCAGCATGAAAGTTCATATCAATCATAGCTCATACAGTACATAAGGTTGATCTAGTAGTTGTCTAGTACAACACACAACTCTCTGTTTGTGTTTACACATTATGCCTCAACCAGCAACGAGCAAAACCAATGAAATGTCGTCCGACGAAAAGAAAACCTATATTGATTTGTAAGCAAGGGATAAGGAGGCCGTTCAGTCAGTATCTTGTTCTTTCAGGTGCTGCAAAATAAATCGCTACTCTTGTGTGGGCCGTGGCTTGCCTCCTATGTGGCTATGGGTGAAGGTAGGATCAGTTCTCTGAAGGCTATGTATATATGACTGCACATGGATCCCGTGTTGGACAACTTTGCTGAATCTGAACCTACTGAACACATAATCAGGCCGACCCATATCCCCCCGGGTGTGTCTTCTGCCATTTCCATGCCGTCGCGAGGCTTTCGCGAAGATCCGTGCGTTGGGCTGTCCAGTTCAGCTCGTCACGGATCTTGGACGGGTTGCTGTAAACTTCAGCATAGTCTCCTGGTCTCCGGGTAAGGTATTCGACCTTGATGGTAGCTCCTGTCGCCGCCTTGCACGCTTCTACAAACTCGTTTACTGACCTACCTGATGAAACCATGAACAGATAAAAGGTTCAGGAACAAGGAAGTGCATCATCTTAGATATGTAGTGTGCATTTGTTGATAGGACTAATTTGATCTTTCAACAAACCTTGCCCCGTGCCAACATTGTAGATTCCAACTTTGCTAGGCACAGCTTTACCAAGAGCTTTGACATGAGCATCGACGAGATCTGTGACATCAATGTAGTCCCTAATACAAGTTCCATCGGCAGTAGGGTAGTCGGTTCCTCGAACCTAGATGGGGAATATATACCGTGATTATTTTCATATTTTGAAACATCAAAACTGAAGCATGCTAGAATGAGCATGTATGTAGAGTACCTTCAGCCCTGGAATGATTCCTGACGCTGCATCGAAACAAGCACCAGAAATTCTTCCGTGCTCGCGCAACTCTGGCCTTGGAGCTTCCCCGAGGAGTCCCTCTGGGTCTGATCCAATCACATTGAAGTACCTAGTTCAAAAAATAAGTGAGTTTTCTCAAAGGATTATACTTTTTTTGTAGTCAAGGGCAGGAGAGACAAACCTTAAGATCATGACAGCCATGTTTGAGTTCTTTGAAAAATCTAGAATGATGTCCTCTGACATCTTTTTTGCCTTCCCATATGGATTGATAGGAATCTGTGTGGCAACACGGAATATTTAGTATGAGATTATTAACTTGCAGTGAAACTTCGAAACAAAAAATTCAGGCACCAAGGTGCCAACCTGAGGTGTTGTTTCTGTGATAGGCATTGTGTCAGGTTCACCATATGTTGCACAAGTGCTCGAGTAAATCAGAGTTTTTACATTGTGTGCTGCCATTGCCTCAAGCACTGTCAATGTATTTGATGTTATGTTGTGGTAGTACCTGTTATATAATATACTGTCAGTGTAAGCATACATTATTATTTGATGATGAGCTATCAAGATTGGCCTAAAAAAAGAGCATTATTATTTATTTTTTGTTTAACGCTATAATAAGATTACAAATTTTCATATTTGGTAGTTTATTCAAACAATAAAGGGAAACAAAAGGTACTCCATAACCCTACATACACAGGATATACACAACATAAATTTCCTGCATTTAACGTACAATCATTTAGTGCAGCTTCCTAACATAAATATTTTGAGCAATGCAAGGACACTGACATGCCAATTGCGTAAAACTAAAAGTTGTACCTTAGTGGCTCCTGAGTGCTCTCGCCAACATAAGCAACAGCAGCAAAGTGCATAACAGCATCGAATGCATTCTCAGAGAACATTTTGTTCACCTGATTATCAGTTAAGTGCAAAACAGATCTCCAAATGCATAGACATATGAAAGATAACTATGCTGATCAAATTTCATTTTCTAGGACAAAGGATACAGCTTTTGGGTCGCCTAAATCAGTGTATATAAACTGAAGCCTCCCAGGCTCTGGAAACAACCGCTGAAGAACTCTGACAGCTCCCATGTTCCCTCTAGAAAGGTTATCCTGTGAAGATCAGATGGCAAAAGTTGGTCTGACTACGGAAGTTTTTACAACATATGGGTAAAAGCACAAACTGGGAATAAGAAATTTACCACAATGGTAACTCGGTAGTTATCCCTAAGGAGACGAAGAGTAGCATGCGAGCCAATATATCCAGCACCTCCCGTCACCAGCACATGAGTCACACCAGTTTCATGGCGAGAGAACTGCAGGACATGTCAATGCATCAATAAAAGGCTCCAGTTTGAAAGAGTAAAAATTGCAGAAGTGAATAACTATAAACTACTAGATTAGATGGCAATCTGAATTCTGAAATGCTTCTAGAAAATTGCCTTATCCTCTTATGGAACCATGACTATAATGTGTGTATAACAGATTGTACAACAAAGCACTTGTAAAATAATCTCAGAAAAAGGAAGAACCATACGCAGCATTATTTATAGATCCTCCAGATTATATGGTATATTGGCATGTTCCTTCTAATTTGCTTGCTCGCATTTTTTGTCATGGAGTCAGTATACTAGTGTTCCATGTGGAAATCGAATGATAACAATTAAATCAAGCCGGGTAGAAGGAATCATGACAGCGCCAACTCATCAGCAAGTGACAGTGACATAGGCCAGTTGGTGAGGAAGGGAGTTAGCACATACCACACTAGTACCGCCAAAACCAGGAGACTGTTTCAACACAAGTATGCACATGACAGTGAGAGCAGCAGCCACGGCGATCTTTCCCGCGAAATTAGGCTTGCGCCTCATGTCACCGAAGTCCATACCTGCAACAGCAATGTGCCAAATAAAACTTGTGCCAGCAAAGCCATAATGTCCCGGCACCGACAATGATTTAGCAAGCCAGAAAATAATTTCGTAAATTATACTGCTATGCAAGAAATGCTGTCCATATGGGGGATCAAATTATACTGAAGCTAAATCCGAACAAATTATACTGAAGCTAAATTGCATGATCAGACACTCCTACAATATTAAATGTGTGTACAACATTTGACCTGTGCATACACACTTTCATGCTGCAATAGGTATCAAGATGAAACACTCGGTCTATATTTTCATTCCCTGATTGATGGTCGATAAAATCAGGCGCAAAGAGGAAAGGAAAAGGAAAAATTAGCATAATAAAACCACCATAACAGAGGCAGAAACCGATGTTGTACCTGACAAGATCCAAGACCTGGTGGTCCTAGCTTGGCTTCTAGTCCTGGGGGTTGTTGGCATGTGAGGTCGGCCTCCACGGAAGAAACCAAACAAGAACTCAACTTCCTCTCGTCCTCCTCCTACCTGCGAATCTGTAGCTGCAATGATTAGTTCTCAAGAACATGGTAGAACACAGCCATGGCGAAATTTGCTGCTTGCGGGAACCAAAACTCGCAGAGCACAACAATCACCCTGCAGCTCGGTGATGCAAGAAAACTGAGAGGAACAGAAGACATGAAACAGGGAGACATGAAACAGGGAGACACGAGGAACGCCTCGCAGGACCTCGAATCCTCGACCGGAGAAACGAAAAAAGAGTGATGATAGCGAGAGGGGCGAGGAACCTACCTTTGCGAGCAGATCGGCTCGGCCAGCGACGGGGGCAGACTTCAACGGCGATTTGGGGGTAGCGCGAGATCGGTACCCGCCCCCAAAACTGACCGCGTGATGGGGAGAAGGGGGGAAGTGAGGAGGAGCAAGTCGTCGGGGGGAGTTTCTATTACCAAGTCATAATAAGCTTGTGCCGTTTTATAGGAATCTTTTGCCTACAGCTGGCCTGGATTCTTGGCGTATTTGCAGGATTTGTTATTTTCTGATTGCTATTTTCCTTATATAGGCCCCCTTTTATTAGATCACCTTATATAGGTCCATTATTTGAATGATGACTTGCGTACAACCAATTCACACGACTAGTATCATCCAATATTTTAAATTGTACGTGGTGGTTTATACATGTTAGCAATAAATGAAATTCATGTAAAATTGCTCACTATAGAGCCACTTAAGTCCCCTTCTTTTCAGCTTTTTTTCCATCTTCTTCTAAAAGCTATCCTCGACCAGTTTTTTCCAGAATTTCATTTGTTAAAATCGTTTATACTTTTAAATTGATATTAAAACTACTAGTTAAAAAGTTTGAACGAATTTTAAAGATAAGATTCTGAAAGAAGCTGGTCGAGGGTAGCTTCTGGGAGAAGCTGACCAAGAAGCTGAAAAGAAGGGGGCCTTACAATAATTTGGAGGGCTCCCTCTACTTGCCATTGCCTGGAAACATTGTCATCATGATTTGCAGGATTTAGTGCGAGTTGTTCACTTAACATCCTCTTGTACAAGCAAAATTGAATGTAAGAACAACTTTGCGGGTGTATGTTAGAATGTTGTGATATTTGGACTCTATTTTTTATTCAGAAAAAAGTTGGGTAGAGAACCAACCCGTGGTTGGATGGTTAGGAGGGCAGTGGTACACCCAGTCCACCAGAGTTCAAACCCCAGGATTGACACTTTGGTGTCTCATAAAGGCGGGATATTCCTTCAGTGAGAGGCGACGTTCCCGTCGATAGCGAGACGCATGCGGTGAGTTCGTCAATCTCAAGACTCGTCGGCTCAGTCTCTCGGAGGTGCTCATAGGGGTAGGATATGCGTGCGTGTGTTCATATGGATGAATGTATGTACGCATTGTGAGCGTCTGCGTTTGTACTGTGTTTCTCAAGTTCAATATTACACAATGCAACCAAGAAAGTCCTATCGGCTCAAACAAGTATAGGAAGAAAGGAAGCAACCAAGTAATTCCTAGCCCCGTTAAAAAAAGTAATTCCTAGAATTTTGTAATTAGTGCCCACAAGTATACAAGTATACCCAGAGCAAGTTATTTCATGCCATGTTGTTCTATAAATTTCTTATAGCACCCAAAACCTAAACCAAAGAATTGAAATATTAACCCCCTAACATAGATTGGCTCTGTAAGTTACATCCTTTTTTTGCCCTTGGAACAACATTGTGATGATGCCAAATAAGGTGTTTTTGCTTTCACGCCCATAGCATGATATAGTAGTACAGTAAATTGATGGTATAGAAAACAACCGTCTAAAGAGACATTGACAATGTGAAGCCAATTGCACTTTTTTGAAAACATGTGCCTATGCATCAACTAACGGAGGTATAGCTTTCTCTGTGGGTGTGCGAGTGGGTGCTGGAGAGAGGGGGGGGGGGGGTAGGGTTTACATGACAAAGAGTTAGTCTTTGCCTACCGCACCGAACACAGGTATTTTGTCTTGCGCCCCTTGGTATTTTTTGAAGCTTTGGCACTGTCCAATAAGTTCAATTAAGGTGTTTTGATGGGATCACAAATTCACAGCCGACACCTTAACCGAACTTATAAATATTGTTTTTGAACTTTTTAAAATGAAGGGAGCCTAGAACAAATACTTATAGTTCATTTTTGTGATTTCTAGTTCAAATGTTGAACTAGAGGAAATCATAAAATGAGCTACAAGCTAGTGGAATTTTGATGAGATATCACTCCACCTTATTCTATCCTATAAATAAAAGGAGCCCTAACCAGAGTATGGAAAATTAAGTACTCTCTCCAAATATAGACAAATTTATGGCATCGGTCTAGATACATCCAAATTAGACAAATGTATGATATCTATTTAGATACAGATAGAGTATAATCTCTCAATCTCGGAACAATGGCACAGCGACTACAAAAGAGCTTGACCGAAAGGAGTGCAAGACACACGTACGATTGGTTGTAAAAATCGCAAAGGGGCAAGTGGAGTGAAAGCTGCTGGTAGCAGTAGTTCTCTTCGTACGCACTCGATGCTTCATTACGCCTCAACATAACAGTGGACTTTAACCGTAGCTTACCCGCGAGAAAGCCAAAAGATTCGCGGGAGTCAAATTAGACTCTGGATTCTTCCCACGTTGCTCCAGCGTCGGGATGCCCGTTTTCTATACACGACACACTGACCGAGGCAGCCATATGCTGTGTGCAATTATGTGTGTGCGCTAATACTACACCGACAATGCTGTACGAGTACAAGAAATACAGTAGTATTACCTCTGTTTCAATGCTTAAGACGCACACACTTTTCAAAGCAAAGTTTGATTAAAAGAATTGAACAACAAAATCTTGATTATATTATACATAATTACTACCGTTGGATTCGTATTGAAAAATACTTTCCAATGGATTCATATTGAAAAAAGTACTACCGACTAACTCAGCTCAAGAGTGCACACCAAGTGATCCAGAATCTTTGAGGAAAATGAAAAACGTATTTCCGAGTTTAAAAGGAAAATAGATAATTCTCATATTCCCGAGTTAAAAATAAATAAATAAACCCTGATGTAGCCAATGTGATATCCCACAAAGGTGCAATATATAAATGTTAAATACTATTTTGTATTATGAGTTACACAAAAAATGACAAAAGTGTGAATCTGAGTAATGCAGAGTTTCAAATCTCCAAATTTTATCAGATTTTATTATTTTTGTGTAGCCTACAATATAAACAATTTCGAGTTACGATTTTTTGCATTCTTTTAAGATACAACATTTACTATGCTCAGAATTTATTTCCAGATTTTCTAAACTTATAAATAATATTTTCAAACTTTTTAAAATGAAAGGAGCCTAGAGCTCGAGAGGCAAAGACCGGCGAAAACCACTAGTTGCACATGAGCAGCACTGCTCTCCTTTCTTTCAATTTTTTTTGGAAAATGTTGTTTGTTGGTGCTCGTAAATACTGAAAAAGAATTTATTATACAACTACCTATACAAATGTAGTACGTGCGTCACAAGTCTTGTTAGAAAAGTCAGTTGTATTTTATAGGCTATACAAAAAAACAAGTTTCCTCTAAAAATAAAATTTTCAGAAAAAATAGGATTTTTTTTGTTGCTACGTGCAGCCACAAATTTGTATTTTTTTTCTTGCAGCCATAATGGAACGCTTTTGTTACCGAACTTTACGCGAATATGCAGGACACATGTATACGTATTCACTGATTTTTTTTTGAAACTTTAAACTGCCATTTTTAAAGAATGCGGACACTAAGAGAGAGAAAAAAAAGGATTTTTTTTACGAGTACCGATCGTCGGATCAAACATCATCAGCAAGAAAACGGAGCAGCAGTATAGTACTAAAATAAGCAGCCTCACAGAAATATTGAGACACGGCAAATCTCGGTGACCAAGAGCAAGTAGTAAAAGCGTTCATTAATCCAGGGGGCACTAGTGATGGGCGGATCCAGATTTGGCCCCGCGCGTGTGTGTGTTGGGGTTGTGGAGAGTCGAGAGAGGCGGTCAACTCTTGCGTGCGTGTGCGTGGGCGTCGGCGAGCGTGACAGGTTTTGCGCGCGGTCGCGCCTAACAATTCCTACTTGAACTCCACTGTCTGGTTTTTTTTGGGGGGAATCTTGGCCAGACCGTGCACACTTGCAAGCAGATCGCATCGTGCGTGAGTGCCTAACGTTTGTTCTGTACTACTAGTATAACCCAGGATCGTGTTTGTTTAGCTCTTAGATTTCCGTGCGTCTGGCTGGAGGCAAGCAATATTTATTTATTTTCGACAAAAAAATAAAATAAATGGGAGAGGGTTTGGTCAAACTCAACTGTACTGTACGATCGAGCCCCCAGTGATCTCTCCACCGCGCAGCGCAGCGGTGCGCGTCTACGATGAAGGATACGGGTACAGCCACGAGGTCGCGCACGCGCCGGAGAGGGAGAAGGTTAGTAGGTGCGAAATCGCGTTCCAGAGCGCAGGACGAGGGTGTGTCACGCCGGATGCGACAGACGGAGCCTCACCTTCCAAGCAGCAGCAGTCAGTACAGTACAGTACAGCAGCGCCTCCAGGTGCCAGTAACGTATCAGCATCACTACACTAGCCAGGAACACCCAGCAGCGTGCTGCTCATGATTGGTGAACAGATCATTGTACACCAGAAGCGTGTTGCAGGATCTGCACATTTTGGTTCTGCGTTTCAGGTACAGGGGCACTCGATCGACCAGTCGTATCTGGATGCACGCTCCAGCCTCGCACGATTTTATTTTTGGGTCCTAGTACTACTGCGTAAGAACAGAGTGAAAGCAGACAGACAGAAACCTCACCTTCCCAGCACAATCAGCAGCTCACCTTCGAAGTTGAACTACCAGCCCAAAGCATCATCCCTCGACAGCAGCACCCATGCAGATTGCTGAGTTGTCTTCTTCGATGCCACTGGATGACTCGTTGAGATCACAACCTAGGACCTAGGTAGTACCTGCAGGTCACCAGACATGGACACGGCTCTCATGCTGTCCTGCCCTAAACCCAGTGTACCCTCGGGAGTCACCTCGCTCAAGGCGTGACACATCAGGTACTGCCTTCCACAATACAAGCATAGCAAGTTTTCTCATACGTAGTAGAAACGATTTACTTCCATCAGATCATGATTTCCAAGGCAGCCAACGAGCCTACTCTGCCACGCTCCTTCTGCGTGAAGCAGAATTATTTTTTATTTTGCATCTTGAAACAGGGGAAGCAGTTTTACTGAACATTTATATGATATATGCAGGACAGCTCACAAATCATAGTTTACACAGTCCAGGACTCTCTCTCTCTCTCTTCTCGGATAGGATCACGTGATTAATGTGCACATCAGCCAAGACGATCCTGGACTGCTACAGAATGCATACACAAATGATGGATGGACACAAAAGAAAAGATGTGCCAAATCAGGACCTCTTCCTCCGTCGTCCATAACAGCGAAAGTATTGAAAAGAACAGCATGTAAATAGCCAATCTTTACACTGAAAAAACTTGTTTCACAGAGGTGGATTAAAAATAAAATTAGAAAAAAGATTAAAAAAACAATTTGCCTAACTGCAACTAAGACATTAGGTGCACAATTTCGGGTCCTCGAAGATATGTTCGTAATGCTAAGATCTAAAAGCACCAAAACGTACCAGCATTATCGATTCAGGAAGGATCTGGGTCTATCCCAACTCACAAGACACCAAGGTACACAAGTGGGGAAACAAAACAGATTCAGGTATAACTACAATAGATGTAATAGAGCTTCAATAGATGCACCTACCATCAACATGATTTGAATACCGGGGTAATTATCTTCTCAAGATATGAGGTGGACCTATCACTGGTAATACAGATCTTTACATGTTAGTACTAATGCCATCGAGTTCCTTTGCTGTTGGAAAATATGCCAGAAGGATCAGTAAGCCCAACACATTGGACAAAGAACACTGCTACGGAAATACAGAGGAAGTATTGCCATCATAACAACACACTGCAGCATAACATGATAGGAAGCAAGCTTAAGTTCTCCATAAACATAAAGTTGGTTTCTCAGGACACAACATTTGGTTATTTTGGATAATACATCACGCCAGATGCGACGGCTAAGGCGAAGCGGAACTGCCGAGGCAGACAGACAGACAGACAGACGGAGCCTCACCTTCCGAGCAGCACACCCCACCAGTGCACCTTCACAGTCAGTACAGCAGCGCCTCCAGGTGCCAGTAACGTATGAGCGTCACTAGCCAGCACCCAGCAGCATGCTGCTCATGATTGGCGAAAATATCGTTGTACCCGAAGCGTGTGTTGCAGGTTGCATATTTCGGTTCTGGATTTCAGGTACAAGGGCACTCGACCAGTCATAGTTCAATTTTCAATGCGCGCTCGCACGATTTTATTTTTTTGGGTTCCAAGCAAAATACTACTGTATAGCACTGGATCTCAGCATTGCCTTCATAAGAACAGAGTGAAAGCAGACAGAACCTCACCTTTCCAGCAGCAGCAGTTCGCCTTCGAAGTAGTACTACAGCGCAAGCACCCGTCTGGTTCCTGCTACATCGCCATCGATCACAGTCCAAGCATCATCGGCTTATCCCTCGACACAGCACCATGCAGATTGCCGAGTTGTCTTCTTCGATGCCGGTGGTTGGGATCACAACCTAGGTAGTACCTGCAGGTCAACAGACATGGATGAAGCTCTCATCCTGTCCTGTCAGTCTACGCTCAGGACTCAGGTAAGCATATACATCTCCCTCATTGTCTACACCAGGCGAATGGAAATGGCCACAGGAAATGTGCCTCCTGTATCCACGAGATGCGACACATCAGGTACAGCCTTACACAATACAAGCATAACAAATTTTCTCATAGAAATAATTTACTTCCATCAGATCAAGATTTCCAAGGCAGCCAACGAGCGAACTCTGCCACGCTCGTTCTGAGGGAAGCAGTTTTATTTTTTACTATTTTGCATCTTGAACCAGGGGAAGCAGTTTTACTGAACATTTATATGATACATACAGGACAGCTGACAAATCATAGTCTACACAGTCTAGGACTCCATCTCTTCTCGGATAGGATCACGTGATTAATGTGCACATTAGTCAAGATGATCCTGGACTGCTACTGAATGCATAGACAAATGATGGATGGGTCTGACAAGCGAAATTGTCTTCTTCGCAAAAGAAAATGCTTGTAACGCGCAGATCCAAATTGTTTTGCTCTCAGACTGCAATCTGTGAACACAAGCATGTTTTTTTACCGCGTCCAGGCTACGATGCAGACTCGAGCAGAGAATCTGCGTTCTTCACCTCTGCGGTGCAATACCGCAGTTACATGTATGTCAGAAGAAGAAAATAAGTCGTCAGTTCCTCACAATCATGTGCGAAATCAGGACCTCTTATTCCGTTGTCTACAACATGGAAAGAAGGATAGAAAAGGACAGCATGTAAAATAGCCAATCTTACACTGAAAAGCATATTTCACAGAGGTGGATTAAAAATAAATCAGAAGAAAGAAACTAAATGGCTCACAAGAACCCTCTATTTCAGTGCACAATTTTCAGGTCCTCGGAGATAAGTTGGTAATCCTAAAATCTAAAAGCACCAAACCATACCAGCAGATTATAGGACCTCATTCTAGATTTAGGAAGGCTCTGCTTGACTGCGTCTATCCCAACTCACAAGACACCAAAGTACATAAGTGGGGAAAAAAACATATAAAGATATAAATACAATAATATTGTTCCTTTGCTGTCAGAAAATTTGCCAGAAGGATCATTAAGCCCAGACATTTGACAAATAATACTGCTACAGACATATAAATAGGAAGTATTCCCATCATAACAACACATTAAAGCACAACATGAAAGTAAGAAAGCTTAAGTTTTCCATAAATACAAAGTTGATTTCTCAGGGACACAACATTTGGTCCCTTCGGATAAAAAAAGAAAACAGCGGTCTACTTCTGTAAAGAGAAGTGAAGATCTACCAAGACATCTATTTCACAAACTATTTCCAGTCAAGAGCAAGTTCAAGGATACAAGAGTTTTTCATGAAAGAAAGGCAATTGAACAAAATCGCTTGTAACAGCCATATGTAACATCCCTCATGTCAACTTTCTACAAGAGTTACATGAGAGTTTTTGAGATTGATAAGTAACCAAAGACTATACAAATCATGCCGCAAATGAGAAAAGACATTTCTATCTAGTTCACAATTTACTGTTACATTGGGTTCTACAAAATTAACTGCTAGGTAAATAAAGTTCTTAGGATTGGTGAGTTACAAGGGTACTCTGCATTAGCCATATTAAATCAAGAAAACACAAACTTTACCTACAGTGGATATTTTCTTTACAAAGAAGTTTTTTTGGGGCGAACTGTTGCATGTGAAGGATCATAGTTTTCATGGTTTTTTATTGTGTTATTAAAACCCCATCATATATCTTGTTTTTCTCTAACACTTATCTCGATGGTGACTGTCCGATATATCTCTCCTCGATTCTACAGACATAACATGTCATACATATGTTGTATTATTATTCAGTAAGAATGCAGTATCATCCAACTTTTGTGGTGCAGATTGCAATCATCTGGCCTGATGCATGGGTGCAATAATGCTTAGACAGAGAACAAGGCTGTGCCATGTTTATCCACCTTATTTTCCAGACTCGTGGCCTCTTTTTTTTTGTGTAACACAAGGATGTGCAATACATCTGCTTCCCCACAATACCAGTTTGTGTCTAATATCAAAGCTTAAAGGACTGGGTCAAATCTTTCATCCAGGGACCTTACAGCAGTTGGAAATTCCACCCTAAATGGTTGTGTATCTATAACAAGAAAGACTTACCAAAAACTATCAGCGAAAGCTAGGAATAGAAGTAGTATACTAATATTAGGGCTAGTTAAACAATTACAATCAAGGAAAGAGAGAAAGAACTATTAAGGGACACTCTGTCTCGCTGAAAATAATGTAATAAGTGCATCAAGAAGAAACGTCCTTTTCTGCACTTCAAGGTTATAAAAGGTGAAACATTACCTCATCCTTATGGCATGCATCTTTCATACTGTTTGCCCAGTTCTGAATAGCAGTACGGTCCAGAGAGAATAATCAGAAGGCTGAAGTGAAGATCTTCTCCAAATGCACGAAGGTTTCCTTCAGATGATTCACATGTCAAACAGACATAGATGGTTGCATTAGAGTTGTAACTAAAGAACATAATGTCATAAGTTTACCAATATTTATTTAAACTGGAGACTGAAGCCTGGGCCAATGTTGATATCAGAGGCAAGCAGAACATCAGTATATGAGCCATTAGTAAACAGATGTTGGTCATTCCCATATCCAATATTCCTAAATTCCCATACAAAAAAGATCTGACTTCAATATGCAAGCCCAGTCAGAAAAGATAGGCTGGTTGGTGCACTGGTTCCAGTAAACAAGCACCCTGTTCAGGTGTATAGTCAGGTCCACAAAACTACTGGCATGAAAATACATTTTAGCGATCCATCCTACCTTTAATCAAGACTGTGCAACAAGCCACACAGTTCATTACGAAGTCAGGCACCACCACCTCCTTCTGGCACGATCACTGGACTCCCCTGGGCAGTTGTTTCATGTACCCGGCACTTGATTCCTTCGACGCTGATGAACTTCCAATCTTATCCCATTTCAGCCAGGGCACCTGGAACATTGAGCTACTGCTGGTCAATTGACGGTTTTTCTAATCTCAAACACCCTTCAACAAGATGGACCTGACCAACAGTCAATGATCTGTCACAATTTGTAACCAAGCACATCCTCCTTCTACAACCTCCTTTCTGATCATGGCATGAGATGGCAGCCTGTTTCTTGGATCTGTGTTCAACCTAAACCCCACAGGCACAAAACTTGTTTCTGGCTAGCTTACTGGGGACAGCTCAACAGCAAATATAATACAACTTCTAAGCACTTGACAACCAACACCGGCTGTGTTATGTGCCCTGCACTGGAATCCATTCATCACATACCCTGCACTGCAGAAACGCACAGTGGGTCTGGCACAAACTCAACTTCCACCATCTGGCCTCACAATCTAACAGCTTGATCAGCTTTGTCCAGCAATCTCAGCAGGTAACTACATCCAAATCTTGGCCAATCTGCTTTGCCGCATTTGCCTTACTCCTATGGTGAACCAGAAATAACAGGGTCATCAACTGAAAAGCTTCGACACAGCAACAACTGTTCCACTCGATCATTCAAGAACTATGCCTTTGGGTAACACGCACTAGCAACCTTCATGCAGCTCTGCTTCTATTTCTAGCCTAGCCTACCTACCATGCTTTGCATGCTTGTAATTAAAATGTAACAAACTTCCTTTGGGCTCATAACTGAAGTATGAGGTAGAGAAATCCTCTACCTATTTTCCTTTTTAAAGTACATTTTAGCATACAGATGTAAGAAGTTTTGTCCAAGTACCCATCCGAGGAACAAAACCATGGTTCACCATTTGCTTCAAGACACCATGTGCATCCTCTAAGCAGTTAATACTACAAAGGCCATCAATTAGCAGCTTGTACGATGAGAAACTAGGTCTCAGACCTTCTGCACTCATCATGCCAACTAGGCCCTTGGCCTCAACAAACATTCCTGAGGCCACAAGGCCATCAAGAAGTACCTGATAAGTCCCTGAATTAGGATAGCATCCTTCAGACGACATCGACTTAAACAGATCAAACGCAACGGTCACCCTGCCCTCTCTGCACAAACCAGAGATCAATATATTGTAAACAACTGTATCTGCTTCAATTTCCTCCTTCCGCATTCTCTTGAACAGCTCGAATGCCTCATCCACCCGACCATTCTGGCAGAGGAAATGCATCAGTGTCGAGTAGGTCGTCACATTAGGCAGACACTCCTGCTTCGGCATCTCATCCAACAGCGAAATGGCCTCACCGAATTTGCCAAACTGGCACAAACCCTTCACAAGGATATTGAAGCAGCATGTGTCCAGTGTCACTCCCAACCTTGGTGCGCTCGAGTACACCTCATGAACAACCTCATACTGCCGCTTGCACACGAGCATGTGAAGAACATAGTTGAATGTCTTTGTCGAAGGCCAGGAATTGTAGCTGGGCATCGCGTAGAGCGTCTCCATGGCTTTGTCAGGATGGTTAGCCACATTACCGTACATCTTGATCAGCCTGTAAAAGAACTCATCGGAGAACCTGAACTTTTCAAGCCTTGCCCTGGCCAGCAGTTCCTCCACGTCGCTGAACCTCCTTGCGCCGGCGAGCCGGTCGATCATCAAGCTGTAGAGGGCCTCGCTGGGCTTGTAGTCTCTTCGGCTACAAGCTTTCTTGAACACGCTGGTTATCAGAGCGGCGTCCCTGATGTTGGCGAAGATCTTGAGGACTTCGTTTGGGGCGAGCCAGTCCTTGTGGTCTAGTCGACCCATCCAGTGGTCGTCGTCGCACACTGTGGAGCGCAGCCTCAGGAATGGCGGGATGGCGCGCCGCGCCACGGCTCTCGACATGCTGCTGCAATGAGGTGGGGAATCAGGTGAAATTTGGGACACAAGACGAACTGGAGCGTCTCCAGGAGGTGGGGAGTATGTCGGTTGTTCGTTGCCAGGAGGAGGACTGCGCCGGGGGGAAGGTACGGTGGCTGGCGGCGACAGGGGGGCAGGAAGGGGGGAGGAGAGGCGGAGGCGCCGGCAGCGGCGATGTGCCCGGAAAGGAACAGCATGGTGGGCTTTGGGCCCTAACTTAGGAAAGCCCAATTCACATGGGTTATAATTTATTTATATTCTCTAGTATGAACGTAGTCACAACATGACCGCGTGGCCTAATGGATAAGGCGCTCGCCTCCGGAGCGGGAGATTCTGGGTTCGAGTCCCAGCGTGGTCGATTTTTTTTTTTGCATTTGTTCATATACATATCCTATGTAACATAGGGATTTTCTTTTGCCGTACCTCCTCTTCTCCCTTAGTGACTGTGTGGATAGTTAGGATTAGGAATCAGTTTTGCTACTTTTAGTTATATAAACCTTGTTTACAACAAAGATGCTGAAAAAAGAGACAACAAGACATGGAAATCAGTTTAGGGGCAGCTCGGGGGTGACTTTTTTTTTACTCCAGTTCAAAAAAGTACGTCAAAGATTTTTCTAGATCCGCATGTACCTAAACGCTAAAACTTATTTAGATACATGTGAATCTTGATAAATCTGTAACATCTTTTTTGAACGAATGGAGTAATAATTCTCTACATCCACGAAATAGGTAGCAAAGGGAGAAGAGGATGTAGGAGAATTTGTTTAATCTAATTCAATGTTCCATGCTTGAAAGAACATCTCACAAACCCATAATTAGCATGGACTAAACAAACACACGAGGCTGGGTGCTATTGTGAGGGTTGTTGGGTATCCCATTTCCAACAGATTTCATGCGAGACTGCGACACCTTCTCTGGCTGCACACAGCCGCCACACTCATCTTGGAGAACGAATAGAAAGTCAAATGTTATGCACGATCAAGCAAGGATAAGCACTGCATAACGGCACGTGACTTAATAGGTTATTTCCGTATCTTCTTTGAGTGCTAGCTTCCCTAATCCGTACGCAGATTTCAGTTTTAAAAGTGTCACTTGTTGGTCCATGGATCGTACAGCTGATCGTGTCCAGCGTCACAACTCACAATTAAGTTGAGTCCATAAAAACCCATGTTACTATGGTAGTGGTGAGTGGATACATGTTTTTCTATAGTGTTTGACCCTTTTTGGACTATCTTAGTGGATGTTTGTTCCTCTTTCAAGAAAAAATGTATTACTCCAACGACCTCCGCATTAAGAAGATGCATACTGTCAATATGGTTCCATTATCACATTTTTGGTGCAAGGTTTGAAATCTTGGATATCAGGTCCATATCAGTTTTGGCTTTGGCAATTCAGACACTTAGATTGTATATAAAATTATATATAGTTAATTTTTAGGGGTGGGTGGTGACGTGGGGTGGGGTTGTTGGGGATTGCTTTTAGTTAATCTTGTTTGTATAAATCTATGATACAGCATACTCAAGCATACATAACTAGCATATGATTAAAATGTTTTGGTTATTTGAGTAAAAATACATAAATGAATAAATAATAAAATTTTAGTTTACTATATTAAAGTATATTATTCATGTGTCATAACCATATTTTGCATTACTTTCATATTTCAATGAATATTTACGTGTATAATTTTGTTTTCACTATATTTTAAGAACAAGCAATGCGTTACACAACATATTGTTCATATCGGTCAAAGTATCTCGCCAAAAACATGCCGCATAGGCCGATATATACCATTCAATACCATCAAAAGGTATGCAAATGATTTTTTATCTAATATGCTAAATAAGTATAGCTAGCCCACCAATATCGATATCTCTGTCATCATGACCCATATTTTGAACCTTTGGTTTGACGCAGGAAATCAGACTATCCATGGAAAATCTCGTCATCGAATAGTTTAGACAACAGAGAGATGAAATTGATCTAGGTAGAATCGTCGTCACCTTGTTGTCTACAAGTCGCAAACAAGTAGTTAGCAAAGAACATCATCACCATAGCCTCCAAAATTTCGCTCCACATGATCATATTATCCCTGAATTCAATTCTTCAAGCCAGTGGATGTATGCTGCAAACTACAACCGAAAAAGTACCATTATCTTCGGGCCAAATATGTTTTCACTACATATTTAAATCATTTTTAAGATGGAATGTGTGCTACCTACGTATCGTTCAATATTATTCAAAATATCTGGCCAAGTATTAGTCATGTGGTCTCATGTATAGTGAAAAGGAATTTTCTGATCAGGTATGCTAAATCATTATAGCTAGTTCACCGGTATTGATGTATCGGTTGTATATGGCCCATATGTGGGACCTTTGCTTAATGATAGAAATCAGAAGTCCGTGGACAACGCCAACAGACATGTAATGTCGATCTAAGTAGAATCGGCATTGTAAGTGCCCAAACAACTACTCCCTCCAAAAAAAATTCGAAGTTCCAATGATATATTAATAATCATTAATAACAGTATAAATGAGCCTAAAAGTAGTAAAAAATTATAAATAGGTCATTGATCAAGCAACGACTACAAACACTAGCATGAGTCAAAGACGCACCGCCGTCCCCGTCTCTCCATCACCGGAGCCGAACAAAACTTGTCATAATAAAGCTTGTTGATGTTTTAGCGACTCAATTAAACACCTAAATGTCTTATATTAAGAAACTGAGGCAGTAGTTAGCGAAGAGTTGCATTACCACGACCTCCAAACTTTTTTCTGCACGATCATATTGTTCCCAAAGGCCAAGGTTCAAGTTCAGTGGATCAGTGGATGTATATATGCTACAAACTAAAACCCCCCAAAAGTACCATTATCTTAGTCCAGTTTTCCACCCGTAATGGTGGATATATTGATTCCACAATAGATATTAGGCACGTGGTTACTCTGTATAATCAAACGGTTAGTGGGGCTGTGAGAAGGAATTTGCAGATCGATCCTACGTAAGCTAGCAAAATGCAGTAGAAGAAATATCGTGGAAGCCTACTCAAATAACACAGCGCGTACCACGCATGCAGCCAGCCCACTACTCCACGGTCACCTTTATGCATGTATAAATGGGTACCTCTTGGTATGTGCTTGCAGAGTACAATTAGCTCACTCACCACACCATCCTACACATCCTTACACTGACAGACATTGTAAGGTCTTGTTAGTGAAGGAAAAAACCATGGCGGCTTCACGTGCTTTGGCTGCACTGCTTGCCGTGGCAGTGCTGGTCCTAGTTTCCTCTTCAGTGCCTCGTGTTATGGCGGGTGATCCGAGCCCTCTCCAGGACTTCTGCGTTGCTGATCTAATGAACCCTGGTAAATATATCCATATTCGTTTTTTACATGGTTAGTTTATGTTCACGCAATGCATGCATGCGATGAACTACACCTCAGAGTGCGTCTATGTCAAAATCAGATGGAAAATCATTATGTCTAAGCCATCGATCCTTATTGTTGATTCATTTGTCCATAGAAATAGTAGTCATTATATATGGAAAAATAACGATATTCATAGATACAACAATCTAATTTTGTATTACATCTAACAATACATGTATGTGTGCAGTTTTTGTGAACGGGTTCGTTTGTAAGAACCCGAAGCTGGTGACGGCAAACGACTTCTTCCGACCAGGGCTGAACGTCCCGGGCAAGTTGAACGCACAGGGCTCGGCCGTCACTTTGGTGTCGGCGCTGCAGCTCCCCGGTCTCAACACCCTGGGCATCTCCCTCGCGCGCATCGACTTTGGCCCCAATGGACAGAACCCGCCGCACACGCACCCGCGAGCGACAGAGATCCTCACTGTGATTACGGGCCAGCTCCTGGTCGGCTTCGTCACATCCAACCAGGCCGACGGCAGGAACCTGCTCTTCACCAAGCAGCTGGTGGCGGGTGACGTGTTTGTCTTCCCGGTGGGACTCATCCACTTCCAGCTCAACAACGGGCACGTGCCTGCCGTGGCCATCGCCGCGCTTAGCAGCCAGAACCCTGGCGTCATCACCATCGCCAACGCCGTGTTTGGGTCCACGCCACCTATTAGTGATCTGATCCTCGCCAAGGCGTTCATGACTGAGAAGGCCACGGTGGACTGGATCCAGTCCCAGTTCGCGCCAGCCGCTGCCGGCGGTGGCAACATGACCGGTGGTGGTGGTGACTACTATCCCGGCATGCACAAGAAACCCTAATGAACTCCGGAAATCCGTCACTTCAATAATACTTTAAGATCCATACATTTGCTAGTGAACTAAACATATCAAAGCCACTGTATGATGTATTGTGTCTAGCGTACAAGTAATAGTTTGTTTTGTGTCCAATAAACAGTGGTTTAATACTACATTGGTCTACTTATATACCTACTAATAAAGAACAGAGTGTTTATCCTTGTTCTCACACTTTTTTGGATGATTTTGCCCTCCAGCAAAATGAGCATGAGTTAATACCATGGCCATCTTGCTACAAATCCATGACACTTATGAAGACCACTACACATCTAGCTTACAAGCATAAAAAGATATAGGGATTTCTATTTCCATGCCCTTGGTTCCTTAGTTATACCCACTTTTCCCTAGCCGCTTAACATTTCCTCACTTTTGCTCATCTCCTACTATGAAACTCTCGCACGGTCTGAAACTCGTTGTCCGTCAGTCTTGCAGTTACATGCTGACAAGTGGGGCCGCATTCAGTCGGGTCCCATAGTGGATCGGACCCTCGCCGTTACGTACTGACAAGTGAGGCTGCGGTCTGTCAGGTCCCGTAGTGGACCCTTGTCGTTACATGCTGATAAATGGGGCCGCGTTAAGTTGGTTCCCGTAGTGGACACCTCGCTCCAGTTATCCAAATCAAGATGGGATTCACAGCTTATCCACGTGAGCGTCGGACCCACAGCTTATCCACGTGAGCCAACCCCGTGAAGGGTTTCGCAGCATAGTAAATCGAAATTTTCCACGGATGCGAACAGAGGGAAGCCAAGATCTAATCTAGGAGATGCAAACAACAAGAGAGATTGGATTAGATCTTCATACCCTTGAAGATTCGCACAGCGGAACGTTCGTCGGAACGTGGGTGATGTAGTCGTACTCGCTTCTCCTCCTCGCGATCCGGTCCGATCTAGCACCGCAAGTGGCGATGCCTCCGTGAGATGCACACGTGCAGCACCTCGACATCTCCTCCTTCCTTGGTACAGCAAGTATGGTGGAGAGATGGGTTGGATCTACAACGCGACGGCGCGGTGCAATTGGTGGAGAGTTTCTGCAGCAGGGCTTCGCCTACACGCAGTCGGGAGGGAGAGAGAGAGGAGGGCAGCAGGGCGGCCAGGGTTGAGGAGGAGGTGTGTGGGGGGGGTGCGCCTCAGCCCTCTATATATAGAGGGGTGGGCGCCTGCCCTAACCCCTCCCCCAAGCCCAAGGCCGGCGGCCAAGGAGGGAGGAGTGGGGGGCAAGGAAACCCCCCCTTCTAGAAGCTCCAACTAGGGTTTATCCCTTTGTTGGCCGGCTGGGCCCTATGGGGCCTTTTGCCCAGGCCCAATGCGGCCAGGGCACTCCCTCATAGGCCCATGCCCCCTCCCGGAAGGTGGGGCCACGTTGGTACCCTTCCGGAAGGTTCTACAAGCTTCCGGTACAATACCGATTAACCCGGAACAATTCCGAACTCCAAAAATTGCACTGCCTTATATGAATCTTATTCTTCGGACCATTCCGGAACCTCTCATGATGTCCCGGATCCCATCCGAGACTCCAAAAAAACTCATAAACCAATTATCCAACCTATCCTAGCGTCGAGACACGTTAAGTGTGTGACCCTTCGGGTTCGAGAATATGCGGACATGATCTTCTATCAATAATCAACAGCGGGGTCTGGAAACCCATATTGACTCCCACACATTCATCGATGATCATATCGGATGAACCACGATGCCAGGATTCAATCAATCCCATATATATATTCCCTTTGTCTCGCGATATTTTACTTGCCCGAGATTTGATCGTTGGTACCGTCATACCTAGTTCAATCTCGTTCACAGCAAGTACTTTACTCGTTCCGTAATCCGATATCACTTTGTGATTAACTCCTTAACCACATGATTGCAAGCTGTGTTGATATCGATTACCGAGTGGGCCCGAAGTATATCTCTCCAACTTGGGAGGGAAAAATCCCATCTCGATATATACAACCCAACAGATACTTTCCGATCACCTGAGAGACACCTTTATGATCACCCTCTCATAGGATGACGTTTGATGACCTCAAAGCTTTCTTCCGATACCAGGGAGTTGTATTATCTCATGGTCTAAGGAATACAATATTTGACATAAGAAAAGCTTCGCAAAGATGAATACGATGACACGATCTAATTGCTTCGCTTAGTTTGGGTCTGTCCATCACATCATTCTCCCAATGATATGATCTCATTATTAATCGACAACTCATGTCCATGGTTAGGAAACCTTAACCATCATTAATCAATGAGCTAGTCCATAGAGGCGTACTAGGGACACGGTGTTGTTCACAAACCACACAAGTATTAAAGTTTCTGCTTAATACAATTCTAGCATGGAATATAAACATTATCATGAACAAGAATTATAATAATAACATCTTTATTATTGCCTCTAGGGCATAATTCCAATAGTCTCCCACTTGCACTAGAGTCAATAATCTAGTTTTTCATTTGGCAACAATCTCACACCCATGGCACTAAGGTGCTGATCATGTTTTACACGTGGAAGAGGTTTAGTCAATGGATCTGCGACATTCAGATCTGTATGTACTTTGCTAATCTTCAGATCTCCATCTGCTATATAATCTCGGATTATATGAAACTTGTGGTTGATATGCTTGGTCTTTGGATGATATCTTGGTTCCTTAGCGAGTGCTATGGCGCCAGTGTTGTCACACAATATCTCCAGTGGGTCCAATGCACTTGGAACCACGCCAAGCTCAGTGATGAAGTTCCTGATCCAAACTCCTTCACTTGACGCTTCTGCAGCAGCCATGTATTCCGCTTCTACTGTAGATCCCGCGATCACGCTTTTCTTGCAGCTTCTCCAGCTCACATCTCCTCCATTCAAAATATACACGTATCCTGTCTGAGATTTAGAATCATCCTTGTCGGTGTCAAAACTAGCGTCGACGTAACCTTTTACGACGAGCTGTTCATCACCCCCATAGACTAAGAACATTTCTTTAGTCCTATTTAGGTACTTTAGGATGTTCTTCACGGCTGTCTAGTGTTCCACTCGTGGATCACTTTGATATCTGCTCGTCAAACTAAGAGCATTGGACACATCCGGTCTAGTACACAGCATGGCATACATGATAGAACCTATGGCCGAGGCATAAGGAACTTTGCTCATAGCTTCCCTATCATTTACCGTAGCTGGACACTGAGCCTTGCTCAATATCTTACCTGACAACATAGGCACTGAACCTTTCTTTGCCTTATCCATTCTGAACCTTTTCAGAACCTTGTCTAGGTATGTACTCTGGCTTAAAGCTATCAGGCGTCTTTGTCTATCTCTATAGATTTTGATGCCCAATATATAAGCAGCTTCACCTAGGTCTTTCATTGAAAAACACTTGTTCAAATAACTCTTCACATCGTTAAGCATGTTAATGTCATTTCCAATAATCAATACGTCATCCACATATAGTACCAGAAATGTCACCGAGCTCCCACTCACTTTCTTGTAGATGCAAGCTTCGTAGCAATTTGGAACAAATCCAAAGCTCTTGATTACTTGATCAAAACGAAAGTTCCAACTCCGACATGCTTGCTTTAGTCCATAAATGGAACGCTGAAGTTTGCATACTTTATCAGCATCCTTAGGATCGACAAAACCTTCGGGTTGCATCATATACAACTCTTCATCAATGTTGCCATTGAGGAAAGCAGTCTTGACATCCATCTGCCATATTTCATAATCATGAAACGCAGCAATTGCTAATAAAATCCGAATGGACTTAAACATCGCTACGGGAGAGAAAGTCTCATCGTAGTCAACACCTTGAACTTGTCGAAAATCTTTCGCGACAAGCCGTGCTTTATAGACGGTAACATTACCATCCGCGTCCGTTTTCTTCTTGAAGATCCATTTGCACTCAACGGCCTTTCGGTCGCTAGGAGGGTCCACCAAAGTCCATACTTGGTTTTCGCTCATGGATCCCAGTTCGGATTTCATGGCTTCTAGCCATTTCTCAGAGTCTGGGCTCATCATCGCTTCCTCATAGTTCGTAGGTTCACTGTCTTCTACCAACAAGACAGTCAAGACAGGGTTGCCGTACCACTCAGGAGGGGCACGCGACCTTGTCGACCTGCGACGTTCAGTAGCAGCATCGTCCGAAGCTTCATGATCCTTGTCATTAGCTTCCTCTATCGTTGGTGCAGGCGGCACTGGAACAATTTCAGGTGCTGCGTTACTCTCCAACTCAAGAGAAGGTTCAATAACCTCGTCTAGCTCTACTTTCCTCCCACTCACTTCTTTCGAGAGAAACTCCTTCTCAAGAAAGGAACCGTTCTTTGCGACAAACACTTTGCCTTCGGTCATGTGATAGAAGGTATACCCAATAGTTTCCTTAGGGTATCCTATGAAGACGCATTTCTCCGCTTTGGGTTCGAGCTTGTCCGGCATCAACTTCTTGACGTAAGCTTCGCATCCCCAAACTTTAAGAAACGACAACTTAGGTTTGGCACCAAACCACAGTTCATACGGTGTCGTCTCAACGGATTTAGATGGAGCCCTATTTAAAGTGAATGCAGCGGTTTCTAATGCATAACCCCAAAATGATAACGGCAAATCAGTAAGAGACATCATCGATCGGACCATATCTAATAGGGTTCGATTCCGGCGTTCAGACACACCATTGCGCTGTGGTGTTCCGGGTGGCGTGAGTTGCGAAACGATTCCGCTTGCTTTAAGATGCGTGAGAAAATCATAACTCAAATATTCACCTCCACGATCGGATCGTAGAAACTTAATCTTTCTGTTACGATGGTTCTCCACTTCTTTCTGAAATTCTTTGAACTTTTCAAATGTTTCAGATTTATGTTTCATTAAATATATATACCCATATCTACTTAAGTCATCGGTAAAAGTGAGAAAATAGCGATATCCACCGCGCGTCGAAACACTCATCGGTCCGCATACATCGGTATGTAAGATTTCTAACAAGTCCGTTGGTCGCTCCATCATACCGGAGAACGGGGTTTTGATCATCTTGCCCATGAGGCATGGTTCGCATGTGTCAAATGATTCAAAATCAAGAGACTCCAAAAGTCCATCAGAATGGAGTTTCTTCATGCGTTTTACACCAATATGACCTAGACGACAGTGCCACAAATAAGTAGTATTATCACTATCTACTTTGCATCTCTTAGCCTCAATTTTATGGATGTGTGTTTCATCCCTTTCGAGATTTAGAAGAAATAAACCATTCACAATAGGTGCATGACCATAAAAGATGTTACTCATATAAATAGAACAACCATTATTCTCCGATTTAAATGAATAACCGTCTTGCAATAAACAAGATCCAGAAATAATGTTCATGCTCAATGCAGGCACATAATAACATTTATTGAGGTTTAAAACTAATCCCGAAGGTAAAACTAAGGAGAGCGTGCCGACGGCCATCACATCAACTCTTGATCCGCTGCCAACGCGCATCATCACCTCATCCCTCGCAAGCCACCGTCTATTCCGTAGCTCCTGTTTCGAGTTACAAATATTAGCAACTGAACCAGTATCAAATACCCAGGCACTACAACGAGGGCTAGTAAGGAAAACATCAATAACATGTATATCAAATATACCTTTGATGGTGCCAGCCTTCTTGTCCGCTAAGTACTTCGGACAGTTGCGCTTCCAGTGACCCTTGTCCTTGCAATAGAAGCACTTAGTGTTCGGCTTAGGACCAGACCTGACCTTCTTCTCTGCAGGGGCAACGCGCTTGCCGCCGCCTTTCTTGAAGGGCTTCTTTGCACCCTTACCTTTCTTGAAGGTGGGGGGCTTGTTGACCATCAACACATGATTATCCTTTTTGATGTCCACCTCCGCAGCCTTCAGCTTTGCGAAGATCTCGGTGATCGTATCACTGGAACCAATCTGATTGTGAGTCACTACAAAACTTTTGTAGCTGGGAGGGAGTGATTGCAGAACCCTGTCAATCTTGAGCTCCTCTGGAATCTTGCAGTCCAGTTGCTCAAGGCGTTGAGTGTAGTCCGACATCTTAATGGCGTGCTCACTAACGGAACTCCCTTCCTCCATCTTGCAGTTAAAGAATTTCTCAGAGATCTCATATCTCTCAGAACGGGCTTGAGTCTGAAACATGGTTTTCATCTCCTCGAGAATCTCAAAGGGCCCGGGATAGTCTTCAAAACGATTTTGAAGGTCCGATTCCATAGCAAACAACATGGTGCTCTTAATCACACCATAATCATCTTTGCGCGATTGATAGACAGCTTTCTCATCAGCCGGCGCAGTAGCAGCAGGGGCGTCACCTAACGCATTCTCAAGGACATAGTCCTTTTGACCGCCAGAGAGAATGATTCTCAGATTGCGGAACTAGTTGGTTAAGTTAGACCCATTGTTTTTAAGCTTTTCCTTCTCAGCAAAAACGTTGAAGTTGAAGTTGGACTTAGCCATTTGATCTACAATATTTGCAAGTACAAATTAGACTTTGTTCATGATAACTAGTTCAACTTTTAATCAAATTACTAGATGAACTCCCACTAAATTCAACATCCCTCAAGTTGTTTAGTGAACACGATCCAAATCCACCACACCTAATCCGATCTTCACGAGAAGAGATGTGGTTTCAATGGTGGACAACGAAGTGTCGATCATATCATTCATATGACTCATGCTTAACCTTTCGGTTCATGTGTTCCGAGGCCATGTCTGTACATGCTAGGCTCGTCAAGTTAGACCCAAGTATTTCTGCGTGTGCAAAACTGGCTTGCACCCGTTGTATGTGAGCGTAGAGTCTATAGCACCCGATCATCACGTGATGCTTGGACACGACGAACTTTCGCAACGGTGCATACTTGGGGAGAACACAATTTTTATCTTGATCTTTAAGTGAGGAATCATCTTATAATGGTACCGTCGTGATCTAAGCATAATAAGATACATAAAAGGATAAACATCACATGCATATAACTTTATGTGACATGGTATAGCCAATCTTCGCGCAATGATCTCCATCTTGTGCGTGCCGGCATGATCTCCATCACTCCACCATGATTTCCTCCACCACGAATAGCAACTACAACTATTGCTAACTACTTAGCGATAAAGTGAAACTATTACATGGCGTATAAGAAGTTGACACACAGGTCATACACAATTATAAAGACAACCATATGGCTCCTGCCGGTTGTGTACTCATCGACATGCAAGTCGTGAAACATTACAAAACATGATCATCGCATACATTATACACATCACATCTTGGGCCATACCATATCACAGAAAACACTCCCTGCAAAAACAAGTTAGACGCCTCTACTTTGTTGTTGCATGTTTTACGTGGCTTATGGGAGTAGATGCTAAGAACGATTCTTACCTACGGAAAGCCACAACGGTGATATTATGGTTGCCAAACTCCAGTGTAAATCCCATGACAACTATAGTGAGAGAAACTGGCATCCACCGGCCGCATGTGTGGAACAAGCCACACGTCAAGTGCGGAGCCGGTCTCGCGAACGACGTCGCGTAAGGTTGGCCTGGACCGCTTCAATCTCACTATCCCGCGTCATAAGAAGAACACAAACAAGAGGCTTGCAACAGAAAACATCAACGCCCACAACAACCATGTTGCGTTCTACTCGTGAAACACATCTACGCATAGATCTAGCTCTGATACCACTGAAGGGTTTCGCAGCATAGTAAATCGAAATTTTCTACGGATGCGAACAGAGGGAAGCCAAGATCTAATCTAGGAGATGCAAACAACGATAGAGATTGGATTAGATCTTCATACCCTTGAAGATTCGCACAGCGGAACGTTCGTCAGAACGTGGGTGATGTAGTCGTACTCGCTCTCCTCCTCGCGATCCGATCCGATCTAGCACCGCAAGTGGCGATGCCTCCGTGAGATGCACACGTGCAGCACCTCGACGTCTCCTACTTCCTTGGTCCAGCAAGTATGGTGGAGAGATGGGTTGGATCTACAACGCGACGGCGCGGTGCAATTGGTGGAGAGTTTCTGCAGCAGGGCTTCGCCTACACGCAGTCGGGAGGGAGAGAGAGAGGAGGGCAGCAGGGCGGCTAGGGTTGAGGAGGAGGTGTGGGGGGGTGCGCCCCAGCCCTCTATATATAGAGGGGTGGGCGCCTGCCCTAACCCCTCCCCCAAGCCCAAGGCCGGCGGCCAAGGAGGGAGGAGTGGGGGCAAGGAAACCCCCCTGCTAGAAGCTCCAACTAGGGTTTATCCCTTTGTTGGCCGGCTGGGCCCTATGGGGCCTTGTGCCCCTGGACCAATGCGGCCAGGGCACTCCCTCATAGGCCCATGCCCCCTCCCGGAAGGTGGGGCCACGTTGGTCCCCTTCCGGAAGGTTCTATAAGCTTCCGGTACAATACCGATTAACCCGGAACAATTCCGAACTCCAAAAACTGCACTGCCTTATATGAATCTTATTCTCCGGACCATTCCAGAACCTCTCGTGATGTCCCGGATCCCATCCGAGACTCCGAAAAAAAACTCATAAACCAATTATCCAACCTATCCTAGCGTCGAGACACGTTAAGTGTGTGACCCTTTGGGTTCGAGAATATGCGGACATGATCTTCTATCAATAATCAACAGCGGGGTCTGGAAACCCATATTGACTCCCACACATTCATCGATGATCATATCGGATGAACCACGATGCCAGGATTCAATCAATCCCATATATATATTCCCTTTGTCTCGCGATATTTTACTTGCCCGAGATTTGATCGTTGGTACCGTCATACCTAGTTCAATCTCGTTCACAACAAGTACTTTACTCGTTCCATAATCCGATATCACTTTGTGATTAACTCCTTAACCACATGCTTGCAAGCGGTGTTGATATCGATTACCGAGTGGGCCCGAAGTATATCTCTCCAACTTGGGAGGGACAAATCCCATCTCGATACATACAACCCAACAGATACTTTCTGATCACCTGAGAGACACCTTTATGATCACCCTCTCATAGGATGGCGTTTGATGACCTCAAAGCTTTCTTCCGATACCAAGGAGTTGTATTATCTCATGGTCTAAGGAATACAATATTTGACATAAGAAAAGCTTCGCAAAGATGAACACGATGACACGATCTAATTGCTTCGCTTAGTTTGGGTCTGTCCATCACATCATTCTCCCAATGATATGATCTCATTATTAATCGACAACTCATGTCCATGGTTAGGAAACCTTAACCATCATTAATCAATGAGCTAGTCCATAGAGGCGTACTAGGGACACGGTGTTGTTCACAAACCACACACGTATTAAAGTGTCCGCTTAATACAATTCTAGCATGGAATATAAACATTATCATGAACAAGAATTATAATAATAACATCTTTATTATTGCCTCTAGGGCATAATTCCAACACCCCGTGCCCGTGTCGTTGCCTCCCCTTTCTTCTTCTTCTTCGACGACGGTGGCCCTTTGTCGAGCTTCACTTCGGCCTCTTGTTCGTCCTGGCCGCAGTATGGTGTCATCCCGTTGACCTGTATGAAGGATGATAATGGCAACCGTGTGCATAGAATGTTAGATCTCGCACCAAAATGTTTGGATTAGACGGGTGCGCTTGATGTGGAGAATGCGGCCGGCTAGCCATTCCGATGATTTAATTGGTTTATCGAGTTAATGTCTCGGCTGCAATCAAGTGAAAGAGTGTTTATAATTAAAAAATAGGGAGATGGATGTATAAGAAATAAGAAAATGACACAACTCTTGAACACTTTCAAATTGACTGACGGGCGCAGGTGGAGCTCGTCGTGGTCGTCGGCACAGCGGGCTACTAGCATGGGCGACGGTAGGGGGCGGTGCGGTGCTCCCTGGCGAAGCTCCATGGCAAGGTCACACGGTGTGGGGCGGTGAGGAATGGTCGGAACGTCGCGGTGCTCTGAGTGGGTCTGACGGTGATTTTAATGGCGCACATCGTCCATGGTCCGTGCGGCGGCAAACGGGGTTGTCTGGCGGGTTGCTGGGATGCTGGCGATCACGCACGCAAGCGGCGAAGGCGGCGCGCGGTCTGTGGGATTGTGTCGCGGCTGGTGCTCTGGCGCGCTCTCGGCACGTTGGCAGAGAAACTGGGTGCGAGCTTTCCGTGTGGTCCAGTGGCTGGCAAGGCTCGGGTCTTGGACAGGGGGTGGCGGTGAACTATGTTGCGTGTCCCAGACAAGGTTGGCGAGGCTAGAGATTCTCCTAGCTCGATGGCGACATTGGGGTGGCAAGGGTGCTCTCGGCATGGTCACCATTGATGGCTATTGCATGCTCACAATGGGCTAAATCTAGTTAACTTAGTTTGATCATCTACTGAGAGTGTAGAGTGAGCTAGAGAGGGAACAAGGTTGGCCAAAATCACTGCTCCTAATAGTGTTTGATGTTTGTTTGTTTGCTGATTACAAGGTGTTTGATGAAATGGGCCGCAAGAGATTCAAACTTGGTGGGTGTTTTGGTTACATACTAGGGAGTCTCTGGTTAGTTGGATTGGTCAAGGGGCACTGGTTTGGTTAGGTTTTGAAAATGTGGGATCTTCACATATGAATCAAATTCAATTTTGAATTGTGATTTGAATCAAGTTGCCAAATGTTTCTGCAAGTTTGAAAGGTGGGATTTGATTCACTTTTACTTGGTCTAGCAAGGGGTGAAAATAATTGGAAAAGTTTATGTTTGAAATCTTGGACTAGAAACACTCAAAGTGGTCTAGTGAGCAAGATTGTCAAAAATGACCATTTGCTTTATTTGATTTGTTTTTGATTTTCTCTTGATTTGTTTCTTCTTGGAAATGTTTTAGATGATGTTTTTTCATCTCTAATACAATCCTTCCTATATAGATCAATCACACAAGTCCATTCATGCATTCACCCAATCATCACATACACACATGCATTCATAATGATGTGATTAACAAAAGTTTTTGTTAACCCGAATTTTGGTGATTGGAATTTGATAATCATTGTTCAAGATTTTTGGGATGTTACAGGCGGCCAGACCCCCCTAGGCGCGGGTGGGCCCACCCCGCGCCTAAGTAGGGTGTGGGGCCCCTGGCCGCCTCCCAGCCTTGCCTCTTCGCCTATAAGAAGCCCCCGATGCAGAAACCCTAGGCACCCAATCAAAACTCCACAAAACCTTCTGTAGCTGCCGCCACCATCGTCCCTAGATCGAGGGGATCTGAAGTTCTTTCTGGCACCCTGCCGAAGGGGAAATCATCCTAGAGGCCTTCTTCTCTGGTATGATGCGTGAGTAGTTTCACCTTGGACTATGGGTCCATGTAGTAGCTAGATGGTTGTATCTCCTCCTTGTGCTTTCATGTATAGATCTTGTGAGCTCCGTTCATGATCAAGATCTAATCTATTTGTAATCATGCATGTTGTGTTTGTGGGGATCCGGTGGATATTGAGATTACTATGTCAGATTGATTAATGGTTTTGTCTTATTGATTCTATCATGTCTGTGTTGTTTGTGATCTTGCATGCTCTCCGTTGTTAGTAGCTATCTTGGCCAAGTAGTTGCTAGTGACTCCAAGAGGAGATATTTATGCTCGATAGTGGGTTCATGCCTCTAGTTTCCAAGGGAAGTGACAGAAATCTCTTCGCTTGTAGATGTGTTGTTGCCACTAGGGAGAAAACAACGGTCTCTTGTTCATGGAACAAGTGGATTGTTTACCTTACACACTTTGCTTAAAATAGTTGTCTGTTGCTTGCAACTTAATACTGGAGGGGGTTCGGATGATAACCTGAAGGTGGACTTCTAGTCATAGATGCAGTTGGATGGCGGTCTATTTATATTGTTGTATTGCCCAATCGAATCTCATAGGATCTTTTTGTCTAGTATTGCATTGTTATGCCTTGCTCACTTCCTGTCAATTGTCGTGCTATAATTTGTTTACCCTTTATGCCATGTTGTTTATCTAAGGAGAGCACCTCTAGTGAACTATGGACCCCAGTCCAATCTTTATCATTGATACATCTTCCACTGTTACTTGTTTACTTGCTGAAAACCTTTACCTTCCACACCATACGTGTAATCCTTTGTTACAGCAACCAGTGAGATTGACAACCTCACTGTTAGTTAGGGCAAAGTCTTGAGTTTGTGTTGTGCAGGTTTCCACGTTGCTTGCAACACTTTTGGGGCGTTTCCTTCCTCCTACTGGTTCGATAACCTTGGTTTCTTATTGGGGGAAACTTGCCTGCTGAACTGCATCATACCTTCCGCTTGGGGTCTCCCAACAAAGTGTTGCTGCACTCATCATCTATCATCTATGTCTAGGGTTTACAATGGAGGGGTGAGGCTATTTATAGGCCAACCACATAAACAAGGGTACTTTGGGGATAAAGGGTAAGTTCTGGATGGATTAGGGGATACATGGGCAAATGGCCCACCTGTTGGCATGTAGGACCATCACTTAGGACGGAAACTCCAGGGTAGTCGGGCAGGAGACTCTCGTGTAGGGCGGAGACTCTAGTATAGTTGGAGGATACTCCAAGCGGCCTCTAGTACCTTGTAGGCGCTGGTTGTTCAAGGTGAAGGCAGAGACTCTTGGAACGACATGGGCAGAGACTCCGAGTGCGGCGGAGATTCGAGGATGGAAGGGTCAGAGAATCCGATGTTGTGTCGGCTGCTTCTTCCTCCTCCTCTTCCAGCCACCGACTTGTCGGGCTTGATGCTCCTGGATTCCTCCCTTATCTCTGTACTTGTCGGTGTGAACCTATTATGGTCTTGGTATGGAGTATGAAGTAGTATACCATTCAATAAGGTAGGAAGGCAACTCGCATAGAAGATCGGATTCACCTTTTTGTAGTCTATGATGACTTGGCATAAGTTGAAGTGCTTGATATGGCAGCGATCATAGGTCAGGCTGTATCAAACTTAGTATTCATGACATTGCCTATACAACCCACGAGATGCCTTATGACCCACAAGTATAGGGGATCAAACAGTCTTCAAGGGAAGTAAAACCCAAATTTATTGATTCGACACAAGGGGAGGTAAAGATTACTTATAAGCCTTAACAACTGAGTTGTCAATTCAGCTGCACCTAGAAAAGCACTAGTAACATGGGTGATGTGAAAGCAACAGTAATATGAGAGCAATGGCAATAGTAACACAGAAGAGATGTCACCATAAAATATTCCAATGCGTAGTTGACTTTAGAGCAATGATGATAACAGAAGAACTGGGGTTCCCAGCTATCTACACTAGTGGTAACTCTCCAAATAACATGTGTTGCGTGAACAAATTACAGTTGGCCATAGATAATTGTGAGGGCATGACAATGTATGCTATGATAAAATAAAGGTGAAGGGAATATGCCCGAGAGGCAATAATAAAGTGGTTATTATCGCATTCCTTATTTATGATAAATGTTTATTTTGCATGCTATAATTGTATTAATACAGAAATGTTAATACATGTGTGTTTAATAAACAAAAAGGAAGTTCCTAGTTATGCCTCTCTTATAAACTAGCTCGTTGATTAACAAGATGATCAAGGTTTCCTGATCATGGACATTGGATGTTGTTAATAACGAGGTCACAACATTAATGTAATAATGTGATGAACATTCATCCGAAGTATAGCATTACGATCAAGGTCATTGTGTTTATATTGCTATAACATCATACGAAGTAATCTTAGTCCTTAGACCATGAGATTATGTCAATCACTAACACCGGAAGAGTATCTTGATAACATCAAACATCACACCGTAACAGGGTGACTATAAAGATGGGTTCAGTGCTACGAAGGTGTTATGTTGAGGCTCATGGATCAAGAGTGGAATTTGTCCATCCTGATGATGGATAGATATACTCTGGGCCCTCTCGGTGATATCACGTTGATTAGCTTGCAAGCAAGTGATTTGATCACTAGAATGTTATATCACGGGAACGATAAAAGAGTACATGTCGGTAACGAGATCAAACTAGGTATGGATATACTGATGATCGAATCTCGGACATGCAATATAACGCGAGACAAAGGGATTGAGTTACATGCATATAAGGTTCACACGATCACAGAAGTCATCGTTGAATATGTGCGAGTCAGTACGGATCTCCAGGTCCCGTTGCTAATTATTGATCGGAGAGGGGTCTCGATCATGTCTACATTATTCGCGAACCGTAGGGTGACACACTTAAGGGATACCGACACCATTTAGAGCAAATAATATGCCAGAAAAAGAAAAAAGGAAAGCGCAGGAATTTATTTCACTAGACACCGAAACTGTTTCGGTTGAAATTGCTGAAACTGGTTCTGCATGTGAAATTGAAATGTTGTAAGCGGTTTTATGTGATTGTTTGTTAATTAAAGAAATTAACAAAATTCTGAATAAATAAATAAAAGTGTTTTATTTAAATGAGATCTTGCATTAAATTTGGTGGAAATTTAATGCATGTGAGTGGATTTTTGAGTGGAGGCTTTTTAATGGGAGTGGAGGCTTTTCATTTTGAGTGGGAGCTCCACCCACATGAATGTGGAAGAGGTGGGGATAGCCACCATGGCTGGCTCCATGACCCTTGGTGTGCCCCCCTCTCCCTATAAAAGTCCCCCTCTCATCCTCTCAAAGCACACCTCCTCGTGAAGGATCTCTCTCCCCCCTTTAGAATTTCCCCATGGTCTCGGATCAGCGAGATACATGTTCCCGGTGGCTTTTTCTGGAAGGATTTGTTTCTTCCGCTGCTTCGCTGGAGCGAGGGCGCGGAGGTTGTCGGGGTACCCGTACATGTGTGCGATCACGGATGCACCACTGCTTTGCGGTGCTGGACTTGATGGTGCTGGACCGGCTGGACCAGATGGACTTCATCATGATCTTGAGACCGGCAAGCGTTCGACTACATCATCCACGAGTACAACCTCGTTAATGCTATACGGTCTTCGAGGGTATGTATTCTATGGATGTATATCCACTCGTTGCTTGTATCTAGTAGATAGATCTTGGTACATAGTTGTTCTCATCGTAGGAATTTTTTGTTTTCTATGCTGCGAACCCTACAGTGGTATCAGAGCCGGATCTATGCGTAGATACTTTGCACGGGTAGTACACATATGAGTATGTGGGCGATGATGATCATTTTATTGCTTCTTAGTTGTACTTTGGATATTGGTGGCATAGTGAGATGAAGCGGCCCGGACAAACTTTACATGTCCTCGCACATGAGACATGTTACACGCTTGACATGCAACTAGTTTTGCATAAGTGGCTAGCAGGTGTCTGTCTCTCCTACTATAGTCAATATCTAATTTGCAACGAGTTGTCAACAATTTGGTTATCCTCGTTGTGGTTCATGTTCGTAGGCAAGAATGGTTCTATCTTCGAAAGCCCTAAGCCACGTAAAACTTGCAATGGATAAATTAGAGGCGTCTAGTTTAGATTGTTGCTGGGCTAGTGTTATGATATGGTATGTTGTAAGTAGAAGTATGAGATGATACTCTTACAACACACATAGTGTGTAAGTTCCATAGACCTTGGCCTTACACATAAAGGTATGATAGAGATCATACCACGGTGCACATGATGGAGATCATATGCGGGAACCATATCATTTCACTTATAAACATGTGATGTTTTGATTGCATCTTATATTGCTTGTTTGGTGTTTTATTAGCATAATAAGATGATCCCTCATTTAGATATCAAGATAAGAATGTGTTCTTCCTTAAGTATGCACCGACAATGTTTCGTCGCTTCAAGACATAACGTGATGATCGGGTGTACTTGAATCCACGAGCATATCTCGGGTGTAAGACAGTTGCACACGCGAATACTAAGGTTCTTACTTGGCGAGCCTAGCATGTACAGACATGGCCTCGGAACACGGACCGAAAGGTTAAGCATGAGTCATATGTTTTTGATATGATGACCATATGGATGCTCGCCTTTGAAACTACACCGACTCACGTGATGATCGGACTTGGTGTAGTGGATTTGGTTCATGTAATCACCAACAAGACATGAGGGATGTCGTTTTTGAGTGGGAGTTAATTTCTAATTTCGATTAGTAAAACTCAATTTATCATAAATTAAATCAAAGTGAATTTTCATAATTTGTTGTAGTCATTGGCATTCGTTCACCACCATATGCTTAGTTGTAATTAAGATAATAGAACTATAGAATTCTGGATATTTACTTTACGAACTGGTATCGTATTGTGTTGAGTGTCAATCTAAAGTTTAAAGTCCTATTGTAAACTTTTAGCAAACTTTGTTTACTCTGTGAAATTTAATAATTGGTATTAAATCGAGAGTAACAATTCCAGTGTTAGTATCTTAAGTATCATGTTTGCCTCCATGATTCTTGATTTAAATATCAAATTTATCTAGGAGCTGAAAGAATTGTTTCAGAAACCATCATGTGTGGCAGATATAACGATATCTGAAACAATGTTTTGGTTGCAATATGATAGAGTATAATATATGTTCTCATATTGGATGAGAATTTGCGAAGTTTGGAGATGCTAGACATCCTAATCATCCAAAAAGGTTTTGGAAAGTAATGTTATACTAACGATTCTCCTTTATAAGCTACATTAGCTTGATCATGAAAGTTGCCATGATAAGGATGAATAGAAGATGTATGTAAAGTGTTTACTACAATAAAAGGATTACTAAAGAATGGATTTTGAAAGAATACCGATCATTTTGATGATGGTGATCTACTTCAAAGTGCAAGTCCAAAGGTATTATTATTTGAATATACACGCTTTGGACTATGTGTCATGTATATGCCGCCACTTTTGATGTTGATAGATTCTTTTAAAAGGAAAAGGAAATGCTGAAAGAGAATCTATAAAATATATTTGGCAGAAAAGAAAATATTGTAAATATCCAATTTAGGTATATAGATGATATACATGTTATGGTTGTATTCTTTGCTTGTTAAACAATGTGGTTCTTGGGTATTGGATACCGAATTGGTTGGTATGAAATTTCATACAGAACGACGCAATTCATGAACCACAATGGCCTAAGTAACTAGCAAGAGAATATGTGATGATGTTCATCGAAAACAAAGAAACCGTTGTTTGTATTTCTCGTTGACATCAAAGCTTGACTTCAAGATTTGTTTTACTAATTGTTATTTAAATCAAGTATTATGAGAACAAAGGTTGTTCAAATAATTACCGTATTCCATATAAGATGGATGATTTACAAATCTAGTTGGAGAAATCACATCCATAAAGCCTAATGCTAAAATGTCGCAAGACAAATGATTGGAATATCACTTACGAAGTGACATCACCGTTTAATTTATATTGGAAAGAAAACATGAAAAAACTCCATTTTCATGGATTTTTGGAGTCTTTGATTTGATCAAGTGACGCTTGTGAGACTTTCTTCAGGATAATTAAAACTTCGCTCAAAGGCCAAAGAAGAACGAACGACTAAAATATTGGAATTTATACATATCGATGTATGTAGTCCATTATGTATAGTCGTAAGCGATGGATTTCATCTTCATATGCTTTCTCCAAAAATTTGAGTGAATGTTCACTTAATGAGAAAGAAGTATGAAATATTTGAAAACATTCAAAGACTTTCAAGATGAAGTGGAAAATCATTGTAACAAGAAAATGAATGCTTTATGATTTTATCATATGGGATTTATTTGAGTTGCAAGTGTAACAAGAAAAATAAATGAATTGTGATTTTATCATAAAAGGGATTTATTTGAGTTACAAGTTTAGCAAAACACCTAGATTTATATCTCCCGAAACACCATAGGAATATGGAGTGTTTGAGATTTGTAATGAAACCTTGTTTGACATGGTTGGATCAAAGGTGTTATTTATAAAACTTCCATTATGTTTTAAAAGATTAAAGCTTTAGAGACTTCCGCTTTTATACTGAAAATAGCTCCATCTTGATCCGTTGAAATGACACCATGGAAGTTATGGTTTGGGGTAAAACCCAAGTTGTCATTTCTTAAGTTTTGGTATGCTAAACATAAATAAGATGTTTACAACGGAAGTCAGATGAGCATGTCTTTGTAGGTTATTTCGAATAACAATTGGTTATTCCTCCATAACACCCAGGACAAAAGGGTTTGTCGCTCGAAACGTGAACTTTCTTGAAGAAGGAATTTTTCATAAATGTTAAGTAGGAGGACAATAGAACTTTGATAAGGTTAACGAACCTTAGCTATATGTGCTGAGTTGCGCAGTGCCGGAAAATGTTCCGGAGGCAGCCAGAATGGTCATGGATCACGTGCCTCAAAGGTTGCGATCACGGAGGTCTAAAGTTCCTATTGAACCAAGAAGGTCAGATAAACAATCAAATGATTGAGATTTGAGAGTAAATCATTATTGTTTGACAATGATAAACCGACTACAAATAAGTGATGATGGGCCCTAACTCCGTCAAATGGCTTGAAGCCATAAAATCCGTGACAGTTCCATACACGAGAAATCAAGTTTTGAACTTGGAAGACCCTCCGGAAAGGTGTAAAAACCTATCGGTCGTATTTGGATCTATAAAGAAACAGACATGGATGTCTCACATCTATAAAATATTCAACATGTCATAAAGTATTTTATGACAATGTTCAAAGGAGTTGACTATGACAAGATTGGATCTTTCATAGCGATATTTAGTCTGGATGGATTAAAGTAGCAACCACTACATATAATTTGGTATATGGTAGATGAATAAACAAAACAAAATTCTTCTAATAGAATGGTTACCTAGGACGTGTACAAGACACGGTCCAAAGGGTTTTGTTAAATTCAAAGGATGCTAAAAGGGCATGCAAACTTCAATGGTTGAAGTAAGCATCACGGAGTTGGAATCTTCACCGTGATGAAAAAGGAGTTTTCATCTGGAGACGATGAAGATGCTTGCATTTGCAAGAAATTAAGTGGGAGCGCTGAGACATATTTCTAATACATTATGTAGAGGACATCTTGTTGATTAGAAATGATGTATCTTTTATTGACAAAGGTTAAGAATTTCATTTCGATGAAAAACTTAGGCAAAACCCGAATATTTAGCATGAATGTCTATAGTGGATAGACTGTGACGCTAATATGGTTGTGCCAAACGTACATATATGAGATATTGAAGGAGTTCAATATAGAAACAACAAGAAATGGTTCTTGTCGCATGGAAAGGAATTGAATCAAGATTCAAGTGTATCGACACTTGATAAGTGAAACAATATTCAAGTGCCTTGACACTTGATGAGTAAAATCACAAGAATGATTTGATCAATCATACCATGATATGTACATATCCAGATATGTCCTATGCTCTAAGTGTTATGAGCATATACCTGAATGAATCATATAATGATCATTGGATGATAGTGAGGATATTCTTATGTTCTTTTGGAAGAACTAAGAATATATTTGTGTAGAGGTGACAAACAATTACAAATAGTTCATTGTAAAGCGTTACATTGATACTAGTTTTGTCACAAGATACAAATTAAGTTTATCTCAATTTAAACTATGGGTGGCACAATGTAATGGAAAGAAAGTTTCCATGACGGATTTGGATGAATTCCAAAGTTAAGACATTGTGACGGATACTACAACAAAAGGCTAAGTACATGACTGCTATAGTAGCAGCAAAGGAGGGAATTTGTGTCAAGTAGTTTGTTATCAAACTAAGGTGTGGTTCGCAACGGGCTAACACTAAAGATATATTGTACGACAATAGTATCGACATGATTTAACCCCAAGGAACTAAAGGTCTCACCAAAAGACCAAATTTATACAATGCCATCTCATTGGAGAATGAGTGATGCGTGGAGACGCAAAGACATGCAAATACACACGGACCTGAAAGTGTCAGATCCGTAGATTATGTTAACCACTTGCAGTTGCATATATGGAGCACCAGAAATCCATAGGTGTTCAATACACAAAGTTTTCAAACTAGATTATTGTCTCTAGTGCAAGTGGGAGACTAAAGGGAATATTCCCGAGAGGCAATAATTAAGTGGTTATTATCGTATTCCTTATTATGATAAATGTTTATTTTGCATGCTATAATTGTATTAATACGGAAACTTTAATACATGTGTGTTTATTAAACAAAAAGGAAGTTCCTAGTTATGCCTCTCTTATAAACTAGCTCGTTGATTAACAAGATGATCAAGGTTTCCTGATCATGGACATTGGATGTTGTTAATAACGAGGTCACAACATTAATGTAATGATGTGATGAACATTCATCCGAAGTATAGCATTACGATCAAGGTCATTGTGTTTATATTGCTATAACATCATACGAAGTAATCTTAGTCCTTAGACCATGAGATTATGTCAATCACTAACACCGGAAGAGTATCTTGATAACATCAAACATCACACCGTAACAGGGTGACTATAAAGATGGTTTCAGTGCTATGAAGGTGTTATGTTGAGGCTCATGGATCAAGAGTGGAATTTGTCCATCCCAATGATGGATAGATATACTCTGGGCCCTCTCGGTGATATCACATTGATTAGCTTGCAAGAAAGTGATTTGATCACTAGAATGTTATATCACGGGAACGAGAAAAGAGTACATGTCGGTAACGAGATCAAACTAGGTATGGAGATACCGATGATCGAATCTCGGACATGTAATATAACACAAGACAAAGGGATTGAGTTACATGCGTATAAGGTTCACATGATCACAAAAGTCATCGTTGAATATGTGCGAGTCAGTACGGATCTCCAGGCCCCGCTGCTGATTATTGATCGGAGAGGGGTCTCGATCATGTCTACATTATTCGCGAACCATAGGGTGACACACTTAAGGGATACCGACACCATTTGGAGCAAATAATATGCCAGAAAAAGAAAAAGGAAAGCGCAGGAATTTATTTCACTAGACACCGAAACTGTTTCGGTTGAAATTGCTGAAACTGGTTCTGCATGTATTCTATGGATGTATATCCACCCGTTGCTTGTATCTAGTAGATATATCTTGGTACATAGTTTTTCCCATTGTAGGAAATTTTTTGTTTTCTATGCTGCGAATCCTACAAAAGGTTACTGTAGTATTTAATTTGGGTATTACAACATAATACATAGACCGTAATCCAACTGCGTCTATGACTAATAATCCACCTTCAGGTTATCATCCGAACCCCTTCCAGTATTAAGTTGCAAGCAACAGATTATCACATTAAGCAATGTGTGTAAAATAAACAATACAATTTCCCTTTGATAAAGGATTATTTTTTTCTCCCTAGTAGCAACAACACATCTACAATATTAGAGGTTTATGTCACTCCCCTAGATTACTAGAGGCATGAACCCACTATCGAGCATAAATACTCCCTCTTAGAGATACATGCAACTACTTGATCAGGGTAACTACAGGCACCGGAGAGCATGCAAGATCTTAAATAACAGTAGTATGATAATATGATGAACAATCTGATCACAATTCCACAATTTATCGGATCCCAACAAACACAACACGATTACATCATATGGATCTCAATCATGTAAGGTGGCTCATGAGATCATTGTATTGAAGTACATGGGAGAGAGACAACCAACTAGCTACAGCCAAGAACCCGTAGTCCAAGGGGGAACTACACACAAACCATCATGGAGTCGATGGAGATGGCTCCGGGGGTCAATCCCTGTCCCGGCAGGGTGCCGGAACAGGAGCTTCTGATCCCTCGAAACTTGTCTAGACGATGGCGGCAACGACGAAACTTTTCATGGACGGAGGCTGGATCTCCTAGGGTTTTTGCCTTGGGGGAATATATAGGTGAAGGGGCAAGGTCGGTGGACGCCCAAGGGGCCCACACCATACGGTGGCGCAGCCAGGGGGGCAGCACGGTCACCTGGTGTGGTTGCTTTGCGGCTACTCTTCGTCTCTCCTTTGGACTTTGTGTTCGCCTCTGAAAAATAGTAAGTTCGGCTTTTGTTTCGTCTAATTCCGAGAATATTTATTTACTAGCTTTTCTGAAACCAAAAACAGCAGAAAACAGGAACTAGCACAATGGCATCTTATTAATAGGTTAGTTCCAGAAAATATATAAAAATGCCTCAAAGTGTAGACAAAAAATAAAATAGTTGGTACAAAATAAGCATGGAGCATCAAAAATTATAGATACGTTTACGACGTATCAATGCCCTTCTTAAATAACGCCTTGCCAAATAAAATGGTCCTCCACATATAAGATGATAATTGGGGTTTCGACGCATCCCAAACTCATAGTTGGGAAAGTAACAACCTTTGAACACACGAGCATAATGAGAGTTAGGTCAAGATATCAGAAACCAACAGTAATGGCCGAGCATTGCTTTGTTGATGGTGGAAAAGTCTCCAAAGTATAAGCCCCTTCCTTGAGGAATTTTGGCACGAAAATCCACTCAAAAGACCGCTAGTGCATCTTTTCCAACCATTCTCTATCCCACCATTGATCAGTGATGTGTAGCTCAAATCAATGTAGAGCTTCATTGGGAGACCCCAAGAGGAAGGTATGATGGGCACAACAGCAAGTTTCCCTCAGTAAGAAACCAACGTTATCGAACCAATAGGAGGAAGGAAACGACCCAAAGGTGTTGCTAGCAACTTGGAAACCTGCACAACACAAACTCAAGACTTTTCCCCAACGAACAATGAGGTTGTCAATCTCACTGGTTTGCTGAAAACAAAGGATTAACTGTATGGTGTGGAAGGTCATGGTGGCTTGTAGAAAGTAAACAGTAACAGTGGAAGATGTATCAATGGTAAAGATTGGACCGGGGTCCATAGTTGACTAGAGGTGTTCTCCTTAAGATAAACAACATAACATGCTGGGTAACAAATTACAACGAGGCAATTGACAGGATAGAGCAAGGCATGATAATGAAATACTAGACATTCATGATCCTATGAGATTTGATTGGGCAATACAACAATATACATAGACCGCCATCCAACTGCATCTATGACTAGTAATCCACCTTCAGGTTATCATCTGAACCCCCTCCAGTATTAAGTTGCAAGCAACGGATAACTGCTTTAAGCAATGTGTGTAAAGTAAAGAATACACTTGTTCCATGAACAAGAGATTGTTGTTTTCTCCCTAGTAGCAATAACACATCTACAACCTTAGAGATTTCTATCACTTCCCCAGATTAAATAGAGGCATGAACCCACTATCGAGCATAAATACTCCCTCTTGGAGTCACTAGCATCTACTTGGCCAATATAGCTACTAGAAACGGAGAGCTGATACGTCGGAAACGTATCTATGATTTTTTATGTTCCATGCTTGTTTAGTATCTACTTTGCTTTGCTTTATCTACACTTTGAGGTGTTTTTATATGTTTTCTGGTACTAACCTATTAACAAGATGCCACAGTGCCAGCTGCCTGTTTTCTTCTGTTTTTGGTTCTAGAAAGGCAGAAAATCAATATTCTCGGAATTGGACGGGACAAAAGCCAAAGTCAATATTTTACCGTGGGGAACACGAAGCCAGAGTACGAGACGGAGGAGAGCCACCAGGGGGGCCACACCCCCTGGCCGCGTGGCTGGGCCCAACCCGTGCCTAGGGGGTGTGGCCGCCCTGGCTGCCCCTGCCTCGCCTCTTCGCCTATAAAGACCCCCCAATGCAGAAACCCTAAGTACCCGATCAATATTCCACGAAACAGTATGTAGCCGCCGCCACCATTGTCCCTAGATCGGGGGATCTAAAGCTCTTCCCGGCACCCTGCCGGAGGGGAGATCATCCCGGAGGCCTTCTTCTTCATCATGCCAGCCTCCGGTATGAAGTGTGAGTAGTTCCACCTTGGACTAAGGTTCCATGTAGTAGCTAGATGGTTGTATCTCCTCCTTTGTGCTACCATGTTTAGATCTTGTGAGATCCGTTCATGATCAAGATCATATATTTGTAATCATGCATGTTGTGTTTGCGGGGATCCGATGGATATTGAGATTACTATGTCAGATTGATTAATGGTTTTGTCTTATTGATTCTATCATGTCTGTGTTGTTTGTGATCTTGCATGCTCTTCGTTTCTAGTAGCTATCTTGGCCAAGTAGATGCTAGTGACTCCAAGAGGGGGTATTTATGCTTGATAGTGGGTTCATGCCTCTATTTAATCTAAAGGAAGTGACAAAAATCTCTAAGGTTGTAGATGTGTTGTTGCCACTAGGGAGAAAACAACTGTCTCTTGTTCATGGAACAATTGGATTTTTTACCTTACACACTTTGATTAAGTAGTTACCGTTGCTTGCAACTTAATACTGGAGGGGGTTCGGATGATAAACTGAAGGTGGATTACTAGTCATAGATGCAGTTGGATGGCGGTCTATGTATCTTCTTGTATTGCCCAATCAAATCTCATAGGATCATGAATGTCTAGTATTGCATTGTTATGCCTTGCTCAGTCCTGTTAATTGCCCTGCTGTAATTTGTTTACCCAGCATGCCATGTTTGTTTATCTTAAGGAGAACACCTCTAGTGAACTATGGACCCCGGTCCAATATTTACCATTGATACATCTTCCACTGTTATTGTTTACTTTTTGCAAACCACCATTACCTTCCACACCATACAATTAACCCTTTGTTTTCAGCAAACCGGTGAGATTGACAACCTCACTGTTCATTGGGGAAAAGTCTTGAGTTTGTGTTGTGCAGGTTTCCAAGTTGCTAGCAACACCTTTGAGTCGTTTCTTTCCTCCTACTGGTTCGATAACCTTGGTTTCTTACTGAGGGAAAACTTGCTGTTGTGCTCATCATACCTTCCTCTTGGGGTCTCCCAACGAAGCTTCCATGCACCATCAATCACAACCTTCAATAGAGCCTCATTGCTTTCTCGAGACAAAGGACCGTCCGAGAGACAATTCATATGCCTCCACATCCTTGCATAAAGAAAACTAAATGTGCCAATTAGGGATTGACCAACCTTGTGTTGTATACCCCAATAAGTCTCCTAGAGGACTTCATTATGAACTCCAATTTGATTCATCATGGAATTCTTCACCACATCTCGACAATGAGGTCCAAAGGAAAATACTCGATATGTCCCGGTAGACTTTCAAGCTTCAAAGCACATCGAACCCCAAGCAAAACTGGACCGGCACCCTGCGACACTGCAGTAGAAGCTTGGCAACATGCAAGAAAATACTCAACACTAGAAGGAATGTGTTAACTAGTGACCTTCTCTTAATGACCATGATTTGTTTGGTCATAAATCTATGACCATTCCGCATCGGATGGTCATAAGCCTTTCGAGGTTGTGAAGATCCTATAAAATTACGACGATTTCTATCAAGAAGGTCACAGTTTCATTAGATGAAATCGTCATATACTGAATGACACGGAATATGACCTTATTTTTAGGCGGTTATGACCAATTTTAATTGTTGTAAGTATATGGAGCAGCTAACTCATTAGTTTATCCTATTTGGCATGTATATGTGACACAACCAACTCATCAGTTTCACCTATGTGGCATGTATAGGTGTTAATCATGCTTACATGTCCATGATGTTGCACCCGTGCATTGACTCAATCTAACCAAGTCTGACATGTGGGACCAACTAACACACTTCCTATGAAGTGTGGGACCTATTTAGAGGAGATAACCATGAAATTAAAAAATAAATGGACTATAAAAAGTCCAAAACTAGAAAAAAAATTGACTATAAAATGGTCGAGGCCTGAAAAATAATGTTAGACTTGGCCCATGTAGGTGACCAGAATTGAGAGGCAGAATAATATAAACATGCCAAAAATGTTGGGCTTGGCCCATATGGTCCACCAAAATGGACTGGGTTGATTTTACACTATGATTTCATCATAATTTTTCCATGTAGGATCTGACATGGTGAGACCATACTGCTAGTGACAATATTGGGTCATAAAAGAGGTTATCTTGATCTAATATTATGATAGAGGGTTATGACGATTTTGCGAAAATGTCATTGTGTGCAGTTACCAACGCTCGGTTTTTTAGTTCCATTTTTTGTCATAAGATTTTCATAAACTATAGATAATGATGATTTCGGTGATAAAATGGAGGGTCATGTCCCAAACGACGGCACCACCGCTCGTGATCCCAACACTATCGCTTAAGGCACGGACCGTGTGATGAATTGGGCCTATGGGCCTTGTAATCTTACCCCTACCTACCATTTCTCCCCTTGCCATAAAAATATCCCCTCTTGGCTCAGTTAGGGTTAGACATTATTTGAGATTGAATCTATAAGCTTTGATCTCCTCCCAAGTGGGAAACACAAACCTCTCCTTGAATTGCATCATGAAGTTGTACAAGGTCCTTCTGAAGGGAATATGCCCTGAGAGGCAATAATAAAGTGTTTATTATGTGTATTCCAAGTATATGATAGATGTTTATTTTGCATGCTATAATTGTATTAATACGGAAACGTTAATACATGTGTGTTTAATAAACAAACAGAAAGTTCCTAGTTATGCCTCTCTCATAAACTAGCTCGTTGATTAACAAGATGATCAAGGTTTCCTGATCATGGACATTGGATGTTGTTAATAACGGGATCACAACATTAGTGTAATGATGTGATGAACACTCATCCGAAGTATAGCATTACGATCAAAGTCATTGAGTTTATATTGCTATAACAACTTACGAAGTGATCCTAATCCTTAGACCATGAGATCATGTCAATCACTAACACCGGAAGAGTTTCTTGATAACATCAAACGTCACACCGTAACAGGGTGATTATAAAGATGGATTCAGAACTAATAAAGTGTTATGTTGAGGCTCATGGATCAAGAGTGGAATTTGTTCATCCCGATGACGGATAGATATACTCTGGGCCCTCTCGGTGATATCACATTGATTAGCTTGCAAGCAAGTGATTTGATCACTAGAATGTTATATCACGGGAACGAGAAAAGAGTGCATGTCGGTAACGAGATCAAACTAGGTATGGAGATACCGATGATCGAATCTCGGACATGTAATATATCGTGAAACAAAGGGATTAAGATACTAGCGTAAAAGGTTCCGACGATCACAAGAAAGTCATCGTTGAATGTGTGGGAGTCAGTATGGGTCTCCAGATCCCGCTTCTGATTATTGATCCGAGAGGGGTCTCGATCATGTCCGCATTATTCACGAACCGTAGGGTGACACACTTAAGAGACACCGACATCCAATTGGAGCAAAAGTTTCATGCCGAAAAGAAAAGGAAAGCGCAGGAATTTATTTCACTAGACACCGAAACTGTTTCGGTTGAAATTGCTGAAACTGGTTCTGCATGTGAAATGGAATACTAGCAAGGGGTTTTATGTGAATGTTTGTTAATTAAAGTAATTAACAAAATTCTGAATAAATAAATAAAAGAGTTTTATTTAAATGAGAGCTTGCATTAAATTTGGTGGAAATTTAATGCATGTGAGTGGATTTTTGAGTGGAGGCTTTTTAATGGGAGTGGAGGCTTTTCATTTTGAGTGGGAGCTCCACCCACATGAATGTGGAAGAGGTGGGGGCAGCCCCATGGCTGGGCGCCATGCCCCTTGGGTGCCCCCCCTCTCCCCTATAAAAGGCCCCCCTCTCCTCCTCTCACACCACACCTCCTCGTGAAGGATCTCTCTCCCCCTCTAGAATTTATCCCCCATGGTCTCGGACTAGCGAGATACATGTTCCCGGTGGCTATTCGGCAAGAAAGAGTTGTGCTTCCGCTGCATCGCTGGAGCGAGGAGGCGGAGGTTGCTCGGTGCCTCGAACATGTGTGCGAGCACGGATGCGCTGCTGATTTGCGGCGCTAGGACTTCCTCTCGATCTTGAGATCGGCAAGAGATCGTCTACATCAACCACGAGTTGAACTCGTTAAGCTTTGTCGGTCTTCAAGGGTATGTTCTCTACGGATATACATCCGCCCGTTGTTTGTATCTAGTAGATGGATCTTGGTATATAGTTCACATCGTAGGAAAATTTTTGTTTTCTATGCTGCGAACCCTACAGTGGTATCAGAGCCGGATCTATGCGTAGATACTTTACACGGGTAGTACACATATGAGTATGTGGGTGATGATGATCATGTTGTTTCTCCTTTGTTGTAATTTTGGATATTGGTGGCATAGTGGGATGAAGCGGCCCGGACAAACTTTACATGTCCTCGCACATGAGACCTGTTCCACGCTTGACATGCAACTAGTTTGCATAAGTGGCTAGCGGGTGTCTATCTCTCCTACTATAGTCAATATCTATTTTGCAAGCGAGTTGTCAACAATTTGATTATCCTCGTTGTGGTTCATGTTCGTAGGTAAGAACGGTTCTATCTCGAAAGCCCTAAGCCACGTAAAACTTGCAATGGATAAATTAGAGGCGTCTAGTTTAGATTGTTGCTGGGCTAGTGTTATGATATGGTAGTGTTGTAAGTAGAAGTATGAGATGATACTCTTACAACACACATAGCGTGTAAAATCCATAGACCTTGGATTTACACATATAGGTATGATAGTGATCATACCACGATGCACATGATAGAGATCATCTGCGGGAACCATATAATTTCACTAATAAACATATGATGTTTGATTGCATCTTATATTGCTTGTTTAGCGCTTTGTTAAGCATAATAAGATGATCCCTCATTTAAATATCAAGATAAGAATGTGTTCTTCCTTTAGTATGCACCGATTATGTTTTCGTCGCTCCAAGACATCACGTGATGATCGGGTGTTCTTGGATCCACGACCATATTTCGGGTGTAAAACAGTTATACACGCAAATACTAAGGTTCTAACTTGGCGAGCCTAGCATGTACAGACATGGCCTCGGAACACAGACCGAAAGGTTAAGCATGAGTCATATAGTTGATATGATGCCCATTTGATGCTCGCCTTTGAAGCTATACCGACTCACGTGATGATCGGACTTGGTGTAGTGGATTTGGTTCATGTAATCACCAAAAGGACACGAGGGATGTCTCTTTTGAGTGGGAGTTCATTCGTAATATAGATTAGTTGAACTCGATCTATCATACACTTAGTCTAAACTTTACAAATTCTGTTGTAGATGGCACCACCTGCTTTTAATTTCAATGCGTTCATGGAGAAAGAGAAACTAGCAACGAACGGTAGCAACTTTACTGAATGGGCCATGAATTTGAGGATTCTCCTCTCTGCTGCACAAAAGCAATATGTGCTAGAAGCGCCGTTAGGCCCCCCACCTTTTGATGATGCCCCTGACGAGGAGAAGAATGTCTATCAGACTCGTCAGGAGGACCACAACTTAGTTCATTGCGGCATATTGTATGGGCTAGAGCCAGAACTTCGAAAGCGTTTCGAAAACGGCAATGCATTTGATACAATGGGTGAGTTGAAAATGATTTTTGACACACATGCTGCTGTAGAGAGCTACAACGCTTCAGAAAAGTTCTTTAGATGCATGATGGAAGAGCACAGCTCCGTTAGTGAGCATGTACTCAAGATGTCGGGTTACGCCGATAAGCTTGTGTCCTTGGGAATATCGATTCCCATTGACTTAGGCATCCATCGTGTTCTGCAGTCTCTGCCACCTAGCTATAAGAGCTTTGTGATGAACTATAATATGCAAGGCATGAAGAAGTCTCTCCCCGAGCTTCTGTCAATGCTTAAAACTGCAGAAGTGGAGATCAAAAAGGAACATCAAGTGTTGATGATCAATAGGAACACTGGTTTCAAGAAAGACAAGAAGGGAAAACGGAAGAGAAGTAAGGGCGGCAAGCCGGTTGCCGCGCCTGAAAGGAAACCCCGAGTTGGACCTAAGTCTGATTTCGAGTGCTACTATTGTAAGGGGACTGGCCATTGGAAGCGCAACTGCCCCAAGTATCTGGCAGACAAGAAGGCCGACAAGGCAAACAAAGGTATATATGATATACATGTTATTGATGTGTACTTGACTAGTGCTCGCAGTAGCACCTGGGTATTTGATACCGGTTCAGTTGCTAATATTTGTAACTCGAATCAGGGGCTGCGGAACAAGCGACCGCTAGCAAGGGGTGAGGTCAAGATGCGTGTCGGAAATGGATCAAGTGTTGATGTGATCGCGGTCGGAACGCTGCCTCTCCACTTACCGTCGGGATTAGTTATAAACTTGAATAAATGTTATCTGGTGCCTGCACTGAGCATGAACATTGTATCTGGATCATGTTTGATGCGAAGTGGTTATTCATTTAAATCCGAGAACAATGGTTGTTCCATTTATATGAATGAAATCTTTTATGGTCATGCACCGATGATGAATGGTTTATTTCTATTAGACCTCGATGATAATGTTACACATATTCATAATGTTGATGCTAAAAGGATTAAACTTAATGATGATATATCCGCATATATGTGGCACTGCCGTCTAGGTCATATTGGCGTTAAACGCATGAAGAAGCTCCATTCGGATGGACTTTTGGAATCACTTGATTATGAATCATTTGATACATGTGAGCCATGCCTTATGGGCAAGATGACTAGAACGCCGTTTTCCGGTTCAATGGAACGGGCGACAGATTTATTGGAAATCATACATTCTGATGTATGTGGTCCAATGAGTGTGTCGGCGCGAGGTGGATATCGTTATTTTGTTACTTTCACGGATGATTTGAGTAGATACGGTTATATCTACTTGATGAAACACAAGTCTGAAACCTTTGAAAAGTTCAAGGAATTTCAGAATGAAGTGGAAAATCATCGTAATAGAAAGATCAAATTTCTACGGTCCGACCGTGGAGGTGAGTATCTAAGTTACGAGTTTAGCACTCACATGAAAGAGTGTGGAATTGTTTCACAACTCACACCTGCCGGAACACCACAGCGAAATGGTGTGTCGGAACGTCGTAATCGTACTTTATTAGGTATGGTTCGATCTATGATGTCTCTGACAGACTTGCCGTTGTCATTTTGGGGTTATGCACTAGAAACTGCTGCATTCACTTTAAATCGGGCACCATCTAAATCCGTTGAAAAGACACCGTATGAATTGTGGTTTGGAAACAAACCTAAGCTGTCATTTCTTAAAGTTTGGGGTTGCGATGTTTATGTGAAGAAACTTCAACCGGATAAACTCGAACCCAAAGCGGAAAAATGCGTCTTCATAGGATACCCTAAAGAAACTATTGGGTATTCCTTCTATCACAGATCCGAGGGCAAGGTTTTTGTTGCCAAGAATGGATCCTTTCTAGAGAAAGAGTTTCTCGCGAAAGGTGTGAGTAGTCGGAAGGTAGAACTCGAAGAGGTTGTGGAACCTTCTCTTCAAAGTATGGCGAGTAGCGCAGCGCCGGAAGTTGTTCCGGAGTTGGCTCCACCTGTTGAAGAGGGAACTAATGATAATGATCATGAAACTCCAAAAGAGAGTACTACCGAACCTCGCAGGTCAAACAGGACGCGTGCAGCTCCCGAGCTGTACGGAAATCCTGTCATGAATTTCATGGTTGATGAAAATGATGACCCTGTGACGTATGAAGAAGCGATGATGAGCCCAGATTCCAACAAATGGTTAGAAGCCATGAAATCCGAGATGGAATCCATGTATGAAAATCAAGTTTGGAACTTGGTGGAATTACCTCACGACCGAAAGGCCGTGGAGAACAAATGGATTTTCAAAAGGAAAACTGATGCTGATGGTAATGTGACCATCTATAAAGCTCGACTTGTCGCAAAGGGGTTTCGACAAATTCAAGGAGTTGACTACGATGAGACTTTCTCTCCCGTAGTGATGCTAAAGTCAGTTAGGATTATGTTAGCAATTGCTGCATATTTCGATTATGAAATATGGCAGATGGATGTCAAAACCGCGTTTCTCAATGGGAATATTGAAGAAGAGTTGTATATGATACAACCAAAGGGTTTTGTCGATCCTAAGGATGCTAACAAGGTGTGCAAGCTTCAGCGATCCATCTATGGATTGAAGCAAGCATCACGAAGTTGGAATCTCCGCTTTGATGAGGTGATCAAAGAGTTTGGATTTGTCCAAACTTATGGAGAAGCTTGTATTTACAAGAAAGTGAGTGGGAGCAATGTGGCATTTCTGATATTATATGTGGATGACATATTATTGATCGGAAATGATAAAGAACTTTTAAACAGTGTTAAAAGTTATCTAAACAGCAAATTTTCAATGAAGGACCTAGGTGAAGCGTCATACATATTAGGCATAAAGATCTATAGAGATAGATCTAGGCGCCTAATAGGGCTATCGCAAAGTACATACCTTGATAAGATTTTAAAGAAGTTTAAAATGGACGGAAGTAAGAAGGGGTTCTTACCTATGTCGCAAGGCAAGACATTGAGTAAGACTCAAAGTCCGGCTTCGGCGGAAGAAAGAGAGATAATGGACAAAGTCCCCTATGCTTCAGCCATAGGCTCTATAATGTACGCCATGCTATGTACAAGACCGGATGTGGCACATGCTATTAGTTTGACTAGTAGGTACCAATCGGATCCAGGTTCGGAACACTGGATAGCGGTCAAGAATATCCTTAAGTACTTACGAAGAACTAAGGATATGTTTCTTGTATACGGAGGTGAAGAAGAGCTCGTCGCTAAGTGTTATGTCGATGCTAGCTTTGACACCGATCCGGATGACTCTAAGTCTCAATCCGGATACGTATTTCTCATGAATGGCGGAGCGGTTAGTTGGAGGAGTTCCAAACAACCTGTGGTAGCGGGATCAACAACGGAGGCCGAATATGTTGCTGCTTCAGAAGCGGCTCAGGAAGCAGTTTGGATGAAGGAGTTCATATCCGAACTAGGAGTTGTGGCAAACGCGTTGGACCCAATGGTGATCTATTGTGACAACAATGGTGCCATTGCCAATGCCAAAGAGCCAAGGTCTCACAAGCATTCCAAGCATATTAAGCGCCGGTTTCACTCCATCCGCGAGCATGTCAAGGATGGAGATATAAAGATTTGTAAAGTACATACGGATCTCAATGTAGAAGATCCGTTGACTAAAACTCTCCCTAGAGCAAAACATGATCAACACCAGAACTCAATGGGTGTTAGATTTATCACTATGTAACTAGATTATTGTCTCTAGTGCAAGTGGGAGACTGAAGGGAATATGCCCTGAGAGGCAATAATAAAGTGTTTATTATGTGTATTCCAAGTATATGATAGATGTTTATTTTGCATGCTATAATTGTATTAATACGGAAACGTTAATACATGTGTGTTTAATAAACAAACAGAAAGTTCCTAGTTATGCCTCTCTCATAAACTAGCTCGTTGATTAACAAGATGATCAAGGTTTCCTGATCATGGACATTGGATGTTGTTAATAACGGGATCACAACATTAGTGTAATGATGTGATGAACACTCATCCGAAGTATAGCATTACGATCAAAGTCATTGAGTTTATATTGCTATAACAACTTACGAAGTGATCCTAATCCTTAGACCATGAGATCATGTCAATCACTAACACCGGAAGAGTTTCTTGATAACATCAAACGTCACACCGTAACAGGGTGATTATAAAGATGGATTCAGAACTAATAAAGTGTTATGTTGAGGCTCATGGATCAAGAGTGGAATTTGTTCATCCCGATGACGGATAGATATACTCTGGGCCCTCTCGGTGATATCACATTGATTAGCTTGCAAGCAAGTGATTTGATCACTAGAATGTTATATCACGGGAACGAGAAAAGAGTGCATGTCGGTAACGAGATCAAACTAGGTATGGAGATACCGATGATCGAATCTCGGACATGTAATATATCGTGAAACAAAGGGATTAAGATACTAGCGTAAAAGGTTCCGACGATCACAAGAAAGTCATCGTTGAATGTGTGGGAGTCAGTATGGGTCTCCAGATCCCGCTTCTGATTATTGATCCGAGAGGGGTCTCGATCATGTCCGCATTATTCACGAACCGTAGGGTGACACACTTAAGAGACACCGACATCCAATTGGAGCAAAAGTTTCATGCCGAAAAGAAAAGGAAAGCGCAGGAATTTATTTCACTAGACACCGAAACTGTTTCGGTTGAAATTGCTGAAACTGGTTCTGCATGTGAAATGGAATACTAGCAAGGGGTTTTATGTGAATGTTTGTTAATTAAAGTAATTAACAAAATTCTGAATAAATAAATAAAAGAGTTTTATTTAAATGAGAGCTTGCATTAAATTTGGTGGAAATTTAATGCATGTGAGTGGATTTTTGAGTGGAGGCTTTTTAATGGGAGTGGAGGCTTTTCATTTTGAGTGGGATCTCCACCCACATGAATGTGGAAGAGGTGGGGGCAGCCCCATGGCTGGGCGCCATGCCCCTTGGGTGCCCCCCCTCTCCCCTATAAAAGGCCCCCCTCTCCTCCTCTCACACCACACCTCCTCGTGAAGGATCTCTCTCCCCCTCTAGAATTTATCCCCCATGGTCTCGGACTAGCGAGATACATGTTCCCGGTGGCTATTCGGCAAGAAAGAGTTGTGCTTCCGCTGCATCGCTGGAGCGAGGAGGCGGAGGTTGCTCGGTGCCTCGAACGTGTGTGCGAGCACGGATGCGCTGCTGATTTGCGGCGCTAGGACTTCCTCTCGATCTTGAGATCGGTAAGAGATCGTCTACATCAACCACGAGTTGAACTCGTTAAGCTTTGTCGGTCTTCAAGGGTATGTTCTCTACGGATATACATCCGCCCGTTGTTTGTATCTAGTAGATGGATCTTGGTATATAGTTCACATCGTAGGAAATTTTTTGTTTTCTATGCTGCGAACCCTACACCTTCTTATGATATGGGTCCCTCTTGGTGTGCTATTCTATTAGTGATTGGTTTCTCCCTTAGGGATTGTACCAAGTCCTACTCTCTCCCATCTCAAGATTATACTAAGGGCATATCGGTTTCTGATTTTTAGATTCTACCTCGCGGTCTCTCTCGGGTGATTCTATTGAGATAGTGGATCAGGCTAGTGAATTACAATCGATTGTATCTTGTGTGTTGAGTAGGTTCGTTTTCCCTTGTCTTGCTCATCAGCGCCCCCCTCCAAATCTCCCTTGAATCCGTGAAGATCGGGCCACCCTTAAAGGTTGGACCTCATGAGGAAGACAGACGACCAAGTAACACCACCTAATATAGTTGTACGCTTTGATCATATCAGTTTTCAATGCAAAGTAAGGGAGCTTTGCATGTCGCCTCCTGATAGTGTGCAAACATTCATAAGCAATGACTGCACTATTAGTTATCAACCTACCAGGTGCTCTCATGTTCAGAGATTATTTGAGGAAGAATAATCTTAATCCTATTCACTAGAACCTTTGATGCAATTTTGTACAAAACATTGCATAAGCTGATGGGTGGAAGTTCTTCATTTGTTCCAGACTCCTCACAATCTAGATAAGGACAATAATAGAGCACATAAACCCTCTTCTTTATGTTTATTCTTTGGGAGTATGATGAACACTAGAGTGTGCGATGTGGCAGACCGGTGATCAAACTAGCTGTTTGGGACCAAGAAGGGATCTATCCCTGAAATCGGTCTGCTAGTATTGTACCCATCCTAGACTTTACATATAAAGCCAAAGTTGGTCAGGTAATAAAGACTTCACCACCAATGTCAGAGGAATGGTGGATCATATTTTCCTTGTTGAGTCATGATCAACGACATGAAGGTCGAAGACATAGCTCCGAGTTTGGAACACCATCCCCAACTCATGCTATTCTCAGGAGTTCACCATGACGTATTCATTATGAACACTGTTGTCGGGCTTCAACCCCATGATTCTAGGGTGCATCCTTGGTCACATGCATTTTCGGTCGTCGATTTGCTGATTTGTGATTCGTGTTGCACGGTTTCACCAAGTTCCACTGTGTTTTATAAATCTATGTCGAATTGGATTGCAATGAAACATTGTATGTGACCTAGCATGCATGGTAGAAACAAATTTCTTTTTTGGTCTTGATGATGGACAGTATGAATATGTTGCACATGCATTGTGTCGCCCATATAGGACAGGTAGGTCTCCGGAATCCTGTCTCTTCTAACCCTTTATACGTGGGAGAAGGACGATCAAATTGTTGGGGAGTTCTCTTCTCCGGCATTGCCAACGACGACTACTTCCTCGGTGATATGTTTACTGACACTATTATAAACAGCTCGTCTTCCAATCGCATTGTATGTATTCTTGTTTTGGCTACTTGGGATCATATTTGAATCATTATTACTAGCTAAACAGATTGACCTGAAAAAACCTCCTTGTAGAAGGCAACCTCCGGTGGTAGATAGTACGTGTACGTACCAGACCTCAGCTTGATAGCAATGCATGCATTCATGTCAAGAATTTCTCACATAAACTCAGGAGGCTGGGTGCTACTGTATTAGTTATTGAGGGTTGTTGGGGGATTCTATTTCCAACAGATTTCGTGCGGGACTGCGACACCCTCGATCTCTGGCTGCACGCAGCCGCCACCCATCTTGGAGACCCGGCGAGAAGTCAAAATGTTAAGCACGATCGAGCAAGGATAAGCACTGCAAAATGGCACCTGACCTAATATCATCATAATTTCTCCGTATTTTCTTAGAGTGCTAGCTCCTAATCCGTACGCATATGTAAGTAAACAAGTGTCACTTGTAGGCACATGGCTTGTACAGCCGATCGTGTCCAACGTCACGATTAACTGATTAAGTGGACTCTATAGAAAACCTATGTTACTATGTTAGTGGACGCATGTTTCCTAAAGGAAGATTTTATTGCTCTCGCGGCGTCTACATCCAGCAAATGCACACGGTTTATAGGGTTCGGTTATTTGTGATATTGAAGGTTTAGAATATCGGATATTGAGTGGGGTATATTGTTGAAATTGTACCTTTTAGTTAAACTTGTACATATAATGTTTTTCGAGCACAAATAAAATCTGTAATAAAAACACTCAAGCATAACAAGTACTCCAAGATGAGTGTGGAAAATATACCTAATATCGGGTAAAATACTAGCCGTATCCGCTGGTATACTATTATATATCTGAAAATGTCTGAAAGTGATATTTATGATCTGGTACACTATATTGTATAGCTAGTCCACCAATATCAATCTATCGGTTATATCGACTTATATTTTTTACGGTTTTTCTAGTTCTCGGTGGACCAAGAATTATCCTAGAGCTCGATCACCTCCAGAGCAGTTGGATTTGCATCGCGATTCATGCATCATGTGAGTTGTCAATGGATCTTAACCGATATTATTGAGTTGCAAGTGGGTTTCAACTGATGAAATCCATTAAGTTTATGTCGTGGTTTGTGCTAGGTGGGAGTTATAAGTGGGTTGCAACCGATCGAGAACTAAACTAATTCTCGGTCGATAGGGGCTAGTAGTTGATCCCATATTTTCAACCTTGGATGGAGATAAAGAAGTCCATGTGACATCATCATCCAAATAGTCTGACAAAAGAAATGTGATAACTATCTTGGTAGAATAAGCGTCGCCTAGTCCTCAGTGCGCAAACAACTATTTAGCAAAGAATTTTATCACCACAGCCTCAAAACTTTCGCTATGCACTATTATATTGTCCTCGAATTCAAGTTTAATTCTACAAGTGAGTGGATGTATGCTGCAAATTTAACCCCCAAAAGTGACATTACTTTTACGGTTTTTCGCTATGCACTATCATATTTTTACGGATTTTCGTTCCCGATTTACCAAGAATTAGCCTAGAGCTCGGTCACCTCCAGAGCAGTTGGATTTGCATCATGATTCGTGCATCATGTGAGTTGCAAGTGGGTTTTAATCGATATTTTTGAGGCACAAGTGGGTTGCAACCGATGAAATCCATTAAGTATGTGTCGTGATTCATGCTAGGTGGGAGTTACAAGTGGGTTGCAACTGATCGAGAACTCAGCTAATTCTCGATCGAGTGGGGACTAGTAGTCAATCCTATATTTTCAACATTGGATGGAGATAAAGAAGACCATGTGATGTCATCATCCAAACAGTCTACACAAAAGAAAGGTGATATCTATCTTGGTAGATTCGGCGTCGCCTAGTCCTCTGTAAGTGCGCAAACAACTATTTAGCAAAGAATTTTATCACCACAGCCTCAAAACTTTCGCTATGCACTATTAGATTCGGCGTCGCCTAGTCCTCTGTAAGTGCGCAAACAACTATTTAGCAAAGAATTTTATCACCACAGCCTCAAAACTTTCGCTATGCACTATCATATTGTCCTCGAATTCAAGTTTAATTCTACAAGTGAGTGGATGTATGCTGCAAATTTAACCCCCAAAAGTGCCATTACTTCGTGGAAAATATGTTTTGTGTATATATTTTAACCATTCTTAAGAAAGAATATGTGCCTACCTACATATCGCTCCCTGTTAGACAAATTATTCGGCCAAATATAAGGCACACATTGCATATGAAAATAGGTGTGAAAATGACATTTTTCGATCTAGTATGCTATTGGTCGTGTCAGTCCATATCTTGAACCTTGATTTGAATTTGATCAAGAAAACCAAAAGGTCCCTGGCTAATATCATCACCCAATTAGTCACAACAAAAGAAAGACGATTATTGGTCTAGGTAGATTCAGCGTCACCTAGTCATCTGCAAGTGCGCAAACAACTAGTTAGCAAAGAATTTCATCAGCATGACTTCTAAACGTGTGCTCCACACGATCATACTCTCCTCGAATTACAGCTTGTGCAAGCTAGTGGATCATGGTTGCAAACTAAAACCCGAAAGGTGCCATTATCATCGCCAAGTTTTCCACCCATAATGGTGCATGTATTGATTCCACAATGGATATTAGGCACGTGGTTACCTTGGAGTATAAACAAACAGTTAGTGGGGATGTAAGAAGAAATTAGCACGTAAGCTAGCAATGTCATAGCAGTATATCGTGGATGCCTACTCAAACAACACAGTGAAATTAGTAGTGATTAATGGTTAGTGTACCATGTTGTTGCTAGAGCATGCAGCCAGCCCACTACTCCAGGGTCGCCTTTATGCCTGTATAAATAGGTGCCTTGGTACCTGCTTGAAGCGTACAACAAGCTCAGACACCATCATAGTACATCCTTACACTGACATAGACACAGTTAGGTCTTGTAAGTGAAGATAAAAAACATGGCGGCTTCCCGTGCTTCCGCTGCCCTGCTTGCCGTGGCAGTGCTGGTGCTTGTTTGTTCTTCAGTTCCTCGTGTTATCGCGGGTGATCCGAGCCCTCTCCAGGACTTCTGTGTTGCTGATCTGATGAACCCTGGTACATAAATCCATCTTCGTTTTCACATGCTTAATTTCATTCATGCGGCGTGCATGATTGCATGCGACCGATGGGACAGTAGCTGCTAAGGGAGTGTTTATTTCAAAATTAACGGGCATATTCTTATGTCTAAGTCAAAGATCCTGAATGTTGATTGTTTTATCCACTATAAAATAAATTCCGGAAACAACCTCCTGACTTATGCATCAGATTATCCGAAAAAAATTGTGTAGTTACAAAGTTTTTAAGTCTTGTGCAACGCGTGGTCGATTTGGAAGTAACCGTTTTTTATCTCACATAGAAATAGATACATATATAGTACTACTTCTTTAGCACTGCTGGCATAGAAATAGTGGATTCATATATTTTTTGTGATGGATAAATTCATATAATTTTGTTTTGGGTGTGCAACTATTACTCGGCTTAGAAACAGCAGATGCACAAATCCTTGTGTCTAAGTTGGCGACCCTAAATGTTAAAGTATCAGCCAAGTTAGAATATACATATATATTTTAATTTTGTGTTACATCTATCCATGCAATACATGCAGTGTTCGTCAACGGTTTCGTGTGCAAGAACCCGAAGATGGTGACAGCAAACGACTTCTTCCGCCCTGGCCTCAACATCCCAGGCAAGCTGAACGCGCAGGGCTCCGCGGTCACGTTGGTGTCGGCGCTGCAGCTCCCCGGCCTCAACACCCTTGGCATCTCTCTGGCGCGCATCGACTTCGGCCCCAACGGGCAGAACCCGCCGCACACGCACCCTCGCGCCACCGAGATCCTCACCGTGCTCACGGGCCAGCTCCTGGTCGGCTTCGTCACCTCCAACCAGGCCGATGGCAGGAACCTGCTCTTCACCAAGCAGCTGGTGGCGGGCGACGTGTTCGTCTTCCCGGTGGGGCTCATCCACTTCCAGCTCAACAATGGACACATCCCTGCCGTGGCCATCGCTGCACTCAGCAGCCAGAACCCTGGCGTGATCACCATCGCCAACGCCGTTTTTGGGTCCACGCCACCCATCAGCGACCTGATCCTGGCCAAGGCGTTCATGACCGAGAAGGACACGGTCGACTGGATCCAGTCCCAGTTCGCACCGGCCATGAGCGGCGGCGGCGGTAACTATACCGGTGGTGGCGGCGGTAACTATACCGGTGGCGGCGGTGGCTATTCCGGTGGTGGTGGCGGATACTACCCTGGCAAGAAGCCCTAAGCTAGACCGGCACTCCATCAACTTAATAATTGAAGATCCATACATCTGCTAGTAAACAAACATACCAAAGCCACTGTATGCAGTACGCTGCGGCCGGCGTAGGCGCGTACTGCTAGTAGTTTGTGTTGATCCGGGAGAGTACTACATACTAGCTCTCTCGGTTGTGTCGAATAAACAGTGGCGAAATACTAGAATCAGTCAGTGTAATGGGTGGCTCAAAGCTGCTGCCTCTACTCTATTGTGGAATAAAATCAGAAGGGTTTGTGCTTTTCGTCTTCAGGATAACCTTCAGATTTGCGTGAATGATCAAACTATTCAGTCAGTAAGATCAATAGTTTCTCATATCACCTTACCACCAATATGAGTCTGATAGAACGATCCTCAGTAACATGAGAAATAACAAGACCATTCCTCTAAATGAAACGATCGAGCAGCCACGTTACTGCAATGCATCGTCTTCTCCTCGTTCAGCGCCAAACTATTTCTGCACTTGCGCGGATGGAGCACTGAATCAAGCAGGTACCACAGCACATGAAATTCAGTCAGACTAGGCAGCCAAGTTCTGATGATCAACAGTTTATTGTAGTGTAAGACATTAGTGCAGATAGATTGTTTGCTTTTATTTTATTCACTTGAACTGTCAAGCATTACAGACGCAACCCAACACAGACGAATACTGAATACATACTCACGTTTAGAGGTAACTTTCAGAATGTCAACTGTTCGCAGCTTTCCATCTTCAGACATACAGTCTAGAGAAGACCCAAAAATGCACTAGCGAGCAGACATATTATGCCAATGGCAGTAAAGATAAAAATAAAATCCCTGAGAGCAGGATGATAAGCTATTTTACATGCTGTTTTACCGCGAAATGACGCGTACTCTAAGCGCAAGCGTAGCAACAGAGATGATATAGCAGGTCACCACCCATCTGCTCCCTCCCATCGCTCCAAGCTCCAAGGGGGAATAGTGTGTGCATATAATTTTTTGGATCCTGGAACACTACGACCTTGACAGAACACCTTTCGAGCTGTGATTGAGTCAAGCAACATACCATCAGGGATGCTAATGTATCAAAAATCAGAAGCGAGTCGGAGATTAACCAAGCGCTTATTAAGGTGTGTTACGTTCTTGTCTGTCATCTAATCTTAACTCGGGATGTCCTGAAACACAACCAGCTAATAGTTTCTCTGTTTAAAAGAGTTTTGTTGCTGGAAACAGTTTTTGAAACACCTATGAAATAGTGACCATGTAGTGTGCAAAGTTTCCGAACAAAATTTGCAGTAAGGACAAACCTGGGGACAGTGCCATGTCGTCGCAAGTCGTATTCTGTTGCTTGTCGAAGGGCCCTGGCAAATGCTTTGAAAGATGCCTCGATGATATGGTGTGAGTTGTTCCCCGCAAGCTTTCAAAGGAAAATAGAGGTGAGTGCACGGTTATGCCAGTTTAGTTCACTTAATTGGGGGGCGAAAAACTATGCCACCAAAATACATTGTAATGCTGATCCAAAGCTTAGGAGAAGGATTTTTGGAAATTGAGGCAAATATACCTGACGGATGTGAAGCGTCATCCCAGATGTATTCACGATAGACTGAAAAAAGTGCTCAACAAGCTGTTATCAAAAAAATTGAATTATTGTTTGCCTTAGTTGATAGCAGCAATATACAGTGTAAGAGGATCCCAACTCCCTAATTAAAAAAACACTAAAGGTTCTAGGAAGGATCTCTCAAAAAAATCGTCTAAAGAGAGGAAGAGACAAATTTTAATAAAAAAAAAATAGGAAAAAACATGCTCCAAAGTACTTCCTCCGTTTCAGGGCTTAAGGCGTCCTCATTTTGCGTGTTTTTTCTTTGAACAAGAATTACTCTAAATACGTAAAGAGTTTTGGTATAAAACTAGTATCGCTGGAAAGTATTTTTCAATACGAATCCAACGGTACTAATTATGTACAATATAATCAAGATTTTGTTGCTCAATTCTTTTGGTCAAACTTTGCTTTGGAAAACGTGTGCGCCTTAAGCCCTGAAACGGAGGTAGTAAATTCAAATGAATATGTCAGATTTGACAATGAAAATCTTTTCTATCTGTAATCTATTCTAGCAAAGTACCAACAACTTGGGATGTACACTAAAACCGCACTAGCTGTAATTTATTCTAGCAAAAACCTCCTATAGGAGACATGTAACATTTCCGACGTTTTCAATGAAATAAAACGCAAAGAGCATTTTGCCTTTTCTCGAAAAAATAAAAAAAATCTCTTCTATGCCTGATATAAACAATAAGACATCACCAAGATAGCAGGCAATTGAAAGCGGTTGTCAAAGTTTCACAAATTACCTGTGTATCATATGTGCCAACTCGTGCAGTAGGAATACTTAAGCCACAGCTCAAATGTGGTCGACCAGATAGATCCTGGATACAGGGAGAAAATAATTACACACAAACATCTAAGCTCAACGAGGCACAGTTTAATTGTTTAATAGATATCTGATTATTCATTACGATAATAATTGACAAGTGAAAATATCACAATCGTCAAACAAAAAATAGGTAACCCAAATTAAGATATGATAGTATAAAATTATTGCAATTTCCTCACTATGATTCAAGTCTTACACTTACGTGAGATGGATGAGTCAGAAAAATATAAACAGGAACTAAGCAAAAGGACTACCCTTCTTGATACTAGTCCTAAAAGTCAAAATCTGCATATAGACCACCCTATAGTAACATTAGAAATCCATGAAAACATAAGATGAAAAAAAATAGTTTCATGACAGAATATTACCCAAGTGAAGAACCAGACAGATACAATTTGCGATTCAGTTATGTGTTAGCACAGGGAAAGATAGTCATGAGCTCATAAATGCTAACATAAGCATGTACCCTCCTGAATAGAGGTTGCAGAGAACTGTACATTCATGGCATGTAAATGCAGGAGATGGTCCTGCATACCAGTATAACCTCAACCGCTGCCTCATCAAGTGGTGCTGTAAAATGCCCAAACCGGTTAATTCCCTTTCGATCTCCAAGTGCTTGAAGTAACGCCTGAAAGCAAGGTTAATAAAATCAATATGGTAAATTTGTGCCTATATATAGGTTGTGGGACATTAAATTTAGGACAATTCACCATCAGTCAAAAACAGAAATATAGTGCAGAAACTTAGCAATAAGGTCAAAATGGACAACCTAACTTCTGGAAGCAATAATTCATATAACTACTTCCAGAAGTACAAACATCAAGATATAAATTGGCAATAGAAAAGCAGCAATCACCGTTCCAATTGCCAAAGCAATATCCTCATTCGAGTGATGATCATCAATGTGGGTGTCACCTGTCGCCTTCACGTATACGTCAAACAGTCCATGGGATGCCAGTTGCTGTAAGTTGTAAACTGGAAGTTAATGCCCAACTTTGACCAGAAAAAAAACACGTACACAACAAGAGTTAGAACCTTCTACTGTCAAGCCCAAGATATACACGAAATAGAATACTAGACTATTCAAAGTGCGGCAACCTGTGCAAATGAAATACTTCTCAAACTTTTTTTCTGCTAGCATCGCTTTCTGCTAAGTTAGCACATTGCTGGCGTTTCTTTTCACATAATTGATTTGAGAACTGAGATGTAAGGGCTTGTCGCCCATAGTGATCATTTGTCATTTGTTTGTCACTGGTGTTGAATAACCAAAGCCATACGTTTCACACATACAAACATTAATCAATAAGAGTTTGAGGAGTAACAATCTTTGTGTGGCTCACACCACACTACGAAAAGAAAATCAAATAGCATTTCCCCTCCTAATTGCACGATATCTCCTGGAAAACATGGGGCTCAAAAGGCAGCAGACTTTTCTTCAGCAGGACCCCTCCAGGCTTAGTTCTGTATACATCACTATCTCCCAATAACAACAGGATTGCACTAAAGGTGCTCTTAAACATGTAAAGTTATTGTGTCCTACATAAAGGGTTGGCCGGTCAGTAATTCAGAACACCTACTTGCCGTTTTTATGTGTGTTTTTATCGATTCATGGATTCGTGTATAAAGGTATTCCAACGATTACAAGATTCAGAATTGCTCTTCTTTGCACAAAGAAGTTACTATTCTTCTTCGCATAGATATATCAAATCTAACATTCTCGCCTCAAACGAACCCCTAGGTCAAAAACAAAATAGCTAACCTACCACACACATATGTTGTGTGTAAAGAAAAATCCTCAGTCCAAAAGCAATAAACCGCACTCACATCAAGCATGTGATCCAAGAACGGTATCCCTGTGCTGCAGTCAGCAACACCGGTGCCGTCCAAGTTAATCTTGACATGCACATTTGTCTCCTTGGTTACCCTCTTGACCTCTCCCAACCTACACGACACTGGAAATTTTAAACACGATAAGAGATCGCTAGTAGAGTGACTGAACAACAAACAGTGAAACTGATGGTAATAAAGCAGGTTACATCAATAAGCAGCAAAGCAAACAGAGTAGATATCAAATCAACGACGAAATGACCACCTGCAGAGTCTTCAGACGCCACCGCAGAGCCGTTTCCGCCAACACCGGTGGTAGCCATGATGACGGGCGACCTGAGGCGAAGGGACGGTCCGTACGGCCGAGCGGGGAAGGCGACCCCGGCCCCGGACCTCGCCGAGGATTTGGGGACTGGAGAGGCCCGCGCAGAGTGTAGGCCCGAAAGGGAGGGGGAGAAAAACGGCGCGGTGGTCATCACCCAGAGCACGCCGGCGCGTGCGATTTCAACGGAACCGAAATAGAGCGGCCCTAGGTTGATGCCGGAGCTAGTGACTGGGAATTCGGCCAGAGCTCCACTTAACTGGAGCTCGGATCGAATAAGCTGGGCAACAGCGCAGCGAAGGGGGCAGTCTCCAGAGGTGGAGCGAACTGTCGATGAAGGAGCGGGGGTCGGCGTGGAGCCCCGGAGAACCTCGGAGTGGGCGGCGCCACTGAGAACGGGAGGGGGGAGTAGTGGTCGTCCCTTCGTCGGCGGAAGCGCCGATTGAGAGGAGAGGCAGAAACCAGATATTGGGTTGGGCCGGCCGGGGGTAGGTTGGGCTCTTTTGGTTCATGGACTCGGCCATGGTGCCCGAATTTGTGAATGGGATAGGCAGGCCTACAAGGCCGACTTCTATTTATGCATAGTGGGATGAAACTATAATGGGAAGAAGCTTCTAGAAACCCCTGGGACAATTTTTTGGTGTTTTTAAAAAAAATTGCTTATTTGATGTGTTAAGTAATGAAATGTCTGCAACGTCACTAAACTAAATGTGTGTCCTAAATAAGTGATGATACCACAGAAATCCATTTTTAAACCCGGGTGCATTTGCACCTGGTACAAAAATAACATATTTCATAATGTTGAAAAATTTCAAAAATAATATTTTCATGTGTAGCTTTATGTTTTAAGTTCGTGCAAAGTCATTCCACGAAATACCGATATGATTTGTGGGCTGTGTAAAAAGACAAAAAGTTGTCTTGCATATCATGTTACTTTAGCACCAATTTTTGTCTTTTTTGTACAAGTCACTCAAAATGCTCATTTTTCGTGAAATGACTTTGTGCGCACCTAAAACTTGAAGTTCTACGTGCACATATTTTATTTTATTTTTTGGCATTTTAAATTTTGACAAAAATCAAATTCAAATAAAGGGTACATATGAGCTTGGGAGCCAAATAGCCGCGTCCTACACATATACAATAGTTTTCAGTGTAAAATGAGCTAGAAATGAATCAAGGAAATTATAACAAGTTTGATGATAATAGAACCTTGGTGTTGTAGTATAATTCAATACATGCCAAAATAAATAAGATATCTTGGTGTTCTCGAAATTACAATAACAATAACTTTTCAAGGAACCAAACTTTGAACAATGGCTTGTCGTAATGCACACGTGACGGTATCAGCAAAATAGGAAGCATGTTCCAGTAGTTATAAAAGATACGCTCTCCTCATGGACATATGGGACACGCTCAACCTGTCGAAATAATCGTCAAATATCTTACGATCATGAATAAAGTTATGCAAACACATGTATACAGTGATGATCTTCATTTGCGTGAGAGGATTGTGGAAATGTGATATTGAAAGCAGAATGCGCTACTTCATCTTCAAAATGCCAAATGACTTTTTAATGGTATTTCGTAAAGATTGTTGAATTTCTCTTGCATGTTTTGTGGAGGTACTCCTTGGAAGTCCGGAATATGGTAGCATTGCTCTTTAAAATAGGCGAGATAACCTATTATGTTTGGATGTACAGAGTCAACAAATAGTATTTTCATGCAAGTACCAGAAATATCAGAACATAACTATAATATTTATGAGCTAATATTATGTGTGTATACTCTCTATGTGAAAGGATTACTAGGAGGGTGCGGATAATTAGTGAACCTAGGCCTAACATTAGTCCATACACGGGTATCATGAACCGATCTAGACCATCCAGTAACCGCAAATGAAAACATCAAGTCAAAATCACAAAATTTTAAGACATTCTGACTTATATAAACTTTCATGTTAGTGTATTTTATCTTGTCCTTCTCAACAACTATGGCAGGAACGTGTGTTCCATCAATTGCTCAAATGGCATTTTTGAAATGTGACCATAATCTTGGTTGTGTAATTTTTTCATGAACTTGCATGAAAGTAGGATCATTAGGCCTAATATAATCAGCCGACATTCGGTCTACACAGTGATGGTGCTGACGTGGAGCACTTCGTTGGAAACCCCAAGAGCAAGGTGTGATAAGCACAGCAGCAAGTATTCCCTTAGCAGAGGCCGAGGTTATCGAACTAGAAGGAAGATGGAAACGTCGCACGGGTGTTGCAAGCAACGCGGAGACCTGCACAACACAAACTCAATACTTTGCCCCAACGAATCGGTGAGGCTGTCAAGCTTACTGGTTTGCTGTAAAAAAGGATTAAACGTATGGTGTGGAAAGTAATGATGGTTTGCAGCAAGTAAACAAGTAACAGTGGAAGATGTATCAATGCTAAAGATTGGACCGGGGTCCACAGTTCACTAGAGGTGATCTCCTTAGATAAACAACATGGCATGAAGGGTAAACAAATTACAGCAGGGCAATTGACAGGAACTAAGCAAGGCATAACAATGCAATTACTAGTCAGAAAGATCCTATGAGATTCGATTGGGCAATACAACAAGATACATAGACCGCATCCAACTGCATCTATGACTAGAAGTCCACCTTCGGGTTATCATCCGAACCCCCTCCAGTATTAAGTTGTAAGCAACAGACAACTGCTTTAAGCAAAGTGTGTAAGGTAAACAGTCCACATGTTCCATGAACAAGAGATCGTTGTTTTCTCCCTAGTGGCAACATCACATATTCAACCGAAGAGATTTCTGCCACTTCCCTTGGAAACTAGAGGCATGAACCCACTATCGAGCATAAATACGCCCTCTTGGAGTCACTAGCAACTACTTGGCCAAGATAGGTACTAACAATGGAGAGCATGCAAGATCACAAACAACACAGACATGATAGAATCATAAAGACAAAACCATTAATCAAACCAACATAATAATCTCAATATCCATCGAATCCCTGCAAACACAACATGCATGATTACAAATAGATTATATCTTGATCATGAACGGAGCTCACAATATCTATACATGAAAGTACAAAGGAGGAGATACAACCATCTAGCTACTACATGGACCCATAGTCCAAGGTGGAACTACTCACGCATCATACCGGAGAGAAGGCCTCTAGGATGATCTCCCCTCCGGCAGGGTGCCGGGAAGAACTTTAGATCCCCCCCCCCCCGACCTAGGGACGATGGTGGCGGCAGCTATAGACAGTTTCATGGATATTTGATCGGGTACTCAGGTTTCTGCATCGGGGGCTTCTTATAGGCGAAGGGGGAGGCCGAGGCGGCAGCCAGGGCGGCCAAACCCTAGTCAGGCGCGGGGCAGGGCCCACCTACGCCTGAGGTGGGTCTGGCCCTCCTGGCTGGCCCCTCCGGCTCCCCTCTGGACTTCTTGTTCCCCACAGAAAGTAATTGATTTTGATGTTTGTCCCGTCCAATTCCGAGAATATTTCTTTACTAACTTTTCTGAAACCAAAAACAGCAGAAACAGGCATCTGGCACTGTTGCAACTTGTTAGTAGGTTAGTACCAGAAAACATGTAAAAATCACCACAAAGTGTGGACAAGTAAAGCAAAGTAGATACTAAACAAGCATGGAGCATCAAAAATTATAGATACGTTTCCAACGTATCAGCATCCCCAAGCTTAACTCTTGCTTGTCCTCGAGTAGGTAAGTGATAAAAGAATAATTTTTTAGGTGACATGCATGCTCACAATAAAGATACAACCATTTGCAAGCATTGAAAGCTGGGATCAAAGAACTCTAAACATGTTCATGAAAGATGGAGTTCTAACAATAGGACATAGTAACTATGCATGCAACATGAAAGGTTACAAACAAAGGTCATGAATAACATGCATTGAAAAATGTTTCTTTGTTTCACATGTAGAAAACATAGCATAGTGGCAATCAGCTTGTCCCTCATAGAGTAGCAATATAGATGCATAGGACAGCTGCAAAGTTCACAAGGGTGGCTAGAAACAAATAGCACAAGAACAAGTAATAACACAATATGCATCAATTAATAAGCTCCGGAACACTGCACACAGAATGACAACTATGCTCTCTTAATGGTGCCTAAAGGTAGAAGGTGGAGACTCAACAGTGGTGGAAGAAAGGCCTTTTTTGTAAAGGAAGCAGGGATTAGAAGTTTCAAAAAGAGCTTCCAAAAATTATGGTACTTGTTAGCTTTCAGCCCTCATTGCCCCTATCATAAGCATCTTGAAGTGGTTAAGGTTAAAGTGGCAAAGATGGAGTATATGCTTGACGAAGTATAAGTTGGCAATCTCAAGTCCCTTGAATACGAGGGCCGCACCTCATGCATACTCAACTTTGGGTCCAGGTAAGTTCTTGTCATTGTAAGTATTTGCATATCATTGAGAACCGCCAACGGGGTACCCCTTGCACATGGTACAGGAGCTTTCCCATAACCAAAATGACAAGGCAAGCAGACAATGAGCATCTCAGCAATTTTTTTTTTACCATATGCATAGCTTTTTATTGAGGATGCTTCATAGATAGCTCATTATGGTGATGCTGCAAGTTTCCACCATGATTAGGCATGGCTTAGGCTAGCGGCCTAGGCGTTTCTCTAACACAAGATACAAACTCCATGGACTTACAAGTTCCCTCTTTATTTCACACCGGTGACGTCCATAGACAAAAGAGCATGATATCAATTGAGTACAGAGTACAAGTGTAATATTGAAAACATTCCCCGTGACAGCACGGTTCTGCTAATTCCAACTTATAAATGTAAGCATATACAACAAAGTTGTCACAATGGTTCGCTTTTATTAGGGGCAAAGAATAAAGTGTGACATCAAGTTCGTGAGGGCTTTAATCACTAAGTTTTCACATAACAAAATAGTTTTTAATTGGAAGATAGTTGAAAACAAGAATATACTTGGAATGGTGTAACACACCTTGCATAGGAGTTTGTAGTGGACACTTTGGAATAACTTGGTTTCTTGGGAGTTGGAGGCATGAATAGAACTTACTCATGCAAGTGGAGGCTAGCAAAAGACTGGGAGCAACCAACTAAGAGAGCAATAATGTCTATAATCATGCAGTGCAACAAAGCATACTAATCAAAGCAAAGAGTGGTACTACAAGTTAAGGACTAAATGATCATAGAGGCTAATGGTGACTTGTCATAGTCATAACATGGTGTAAGCATGTGCCAAGTCAACCCAAGCAAAGCATCAAAGGAGAATACCACAATACTAAGCTTTTTGCATGCTAAAAAAACGAATAATTTCTTCAAGGCACACTAAGCAATCCCAATTGTCTGGAACAAGACATGCTACAGCAATAATCACTAAGCATAATGCCAAAACAACACCTAGCATGTCATGTTAAAGTCTAAGTCACAGTCAATGCAAGCTCCTTCACTTCAAGTAAGAACTTACTACTCCTTTCCAACACCAAGCAACTTATTTGCAAAACAACACAGCAAGAACGGGGGTCCAAACTACTCAAGAAAACTAAACAACCTAATCAAAGAAAATGAAAACTAAGACACTCCAAGAACAACACAATTGTGCATGAAACAGTAAAAACGAAGTGTCTAGATAGACCTGAGCTTTTTATTGATGAAGAAGGGGATGCCTTGGGCATCCCCAAGCTTTGACGCTTGTACCTCTTGGATATTTCTTGGGGTGACACCATGGTGGAATCCCCAAGCTTGAGCTTTTGTCCATTCTTCATCTCATTGCATCATTCTCTCTACACCTGAAATTTTTCCTTCATGCAAAACTTCACACAATCTTCATTAGCAACATTAGTGTATTCAAAAGATATTAGACCCATGGCAAAGCTTTGAAACAGGAAGGCTCTTTACTAAAAACACAATCTACTGTAGTAACTCCTTAAAAAATCTCAATTCACCTAAAAAGAACTCAAAAAGGAATCAATAAGAAGCAAATGCAAATAATGGCAGAAATCTGTCAAAACAAACCAGCAGGTAGAAATCGATTTTTTAGAACATCTTTTGTTGCTCAAATCAAAAAGTGTTGAACTAACAAAAGTTAGCTAACATACTTCAGGATTTATTCGTAAATTTGGAGCTTAAACCGAGTTACAGAGCCTCCTCATGAAATTTTTTGGTGGAGGATAGAAATATGTTTCGGACAGCAACTCCCCAAATCTTACTTCCATCTCATTAGAGATCATTCTTGGCACAAAAAGCAAACAAAAAGGATAAATAGAGGTCATTACTGAAGTAATAACTTCCAAGACTCAAGGAAACTTTTGGGTTATTTCCCAACAAGTACTTTTCTTTAACGCATTTAAGTTAGGCACAAGAAGCAAGAAGAATCAAGTATTTTCAAATCAAGAAGCATTAACATCAAATCTTGCTTTCAAAGGAGGAACAAAAATCAACTTATCTCTCCTCATAGGGAAGTGTTCAATACCTTTCTTGAATATAAAATAATATTTAATGGTGCCTTCTTTTATATCAATGATGGCACCAACTGTTCTAAGAAAAGGTCTTCCCAAAGTAATAGGACAAGAATCATTGAATTCAACATCTAAAACATAGAAATCAACAGGGACATAAGCATTGTTAACCATAATGAGAACATCATTAATACTCCCCATGAGTTTCTTCTTAGCATTATCATTGAGTGGGACATCTAAATAACAATCTTCCAAAGGTGGCAAATCAAGCATTTCATAAATCTTTCTAGGCATAATAGAGACACTAGAACCAAGATCACATGAAGCTTTGAGATCAAAGTCATTCACTTGCATATTAATAATGGGTTCCCAACTATCTTCTACTTTCCTAAGAATGTGAGCTTTGTATTTTAGCCTCTCTTCCTTAATTTTCACAAGAGCATCTGTAATATGTTTAGTGAAAGCAACATGCATATCACTAGCATCAGGACTTTTAGCAAGCTTTTGCAAGAACATAATAATTTCAGAAATATTGCAACCATCAATATCAAAGTCAAACTTAGCATCACTAGTAGTAGACTCAATAGGCTTAGGCATAGTAGGAGTAGGAATAGGGACTACTTGCGGTTTAGTGGTGATAGTTCACACATTATTGTTTCTATCAATTTCAGCTTCCCTTTCCCACCTAGCATGAAGTTGAGCTAGCAGCCTAACATTTTCATCAATAGTAACTTGTATGGCATGAGCAGTAGCAAAGGTGTTTTCCATAGCTTCAGGTTTAGCAGCCATTTTATTAATCAAAGAGGACTAAGCTTCAGACAAAGAGGATATATTTTTCTCAATAGTTAAAAGCTTTTCCTCTATAGTCTTATTGAAAGTGGTTTGCTTGCTAATAAAGTCCTTGAGCTTGACTTCAAGTTTAGAGGGGGCACTTCTAGCATTATTGTAAGAGCTTGCATAGGAATTGCCATTTTTAGGAGGATAAGGCCTATAATTGTTGTTTCTACCAAAATTATTCCTATAGGCATTGTTGTTGAAATTGTTGTTTCTAAGGAAGTTTACATCAACTTGCTCTTCTTGAGCAACCAAGGAGGCTAAGGGAACACTATTAGGATCTAAAGGAGATTTCCCGTTAAAAAGCATATCCATAATAACATCAATCTTTTCACTCAAAGAGGAACTTTCCTCAACAGAATTTACCTTCTTACCATGTGGAGATCTCTCAACATGCCATTTAGAGTAGTTAACCATCATATTATCTAGGATCCTTGTTGCAGCACCCAAAGTGAGGCCCATAAAGGTACCTCTAGCAGCTGAATCCAACAGATTTCTTGAGGAAAAGTTCAAACCTACATAGAAAGTCTGGATAATCATCCAAGCAGTGAGTCCATGAGTAGGGCAATTTTTAACCAAAGATTTCATTCTTTCCCAAGCTGGAGCAACATATTCACTATCAAGTTGTTTAAATTTCATAATATCACTTCTCATAGATATAATCTTAGTAGGAGGATAGTACTTTCCAATAAAAGTTGTTGGAGATATGCCCAAGAGGCAATAATAAAGTGGTTATTATCATATCTTCACACTTATGATAAATGTTTACATACCATGCTATAATTGTATTAACCGGAAACATTAATACTTGTGTGGTTTGTAAACTAAAATAAGAGTCCCTAGTAAAGCCTCTTGTTAAACTAGCTTGTTGGTTAATATATGATCATGGCTTCCTGATCATGAACATAGAGATGTTATTAACAACAGGATCATATCATTAGGAGAATGATGTGATAGACATACTCCTATAGATAAGCGTAGCATAAAGATCAAGTCATTTCAATAGTTCAACTGCTATATGCTTTCTGATACATAGTAACCTAATTCCTTCGACCATGAGATCATGCATATCACCTTTTTCCGGATGGATGCTTTGATGTCATCAAACACCACACCGTAACAGGGTGGCTATAAAGGTGGCATTGAGTGTTCAGAAAGTATTGGTTCAAACACATGGATCAAGAGTGGGATTTGTCCATCCATATGACGGATAGATATACTCTGGGCCCTCTCGGTGGAATGTCATCCAATTAGCTTGCAAGCATGTGACTGGCTCACAAGGGATCACATATCACGGGAACGAGAAAAGAGTACTTATCGGTAACGAGGTTGAACTAGGTATGCAGAGATACCGACGATCATAACCTCGGATAAGTAAACTATCGTGAGACAAAGGGAAATTGGTATCGTATGTAAGTGGTTCATTCGATCGCAAAGTAATCGTAGAAATATGTGGGAGCCATATGAATTTCCAGATTCCTCTATTGGTTATTGTTCGGAGAAGTGTCTCGATCATGTCCGCATAATTCACGAACCGTAGGGAGACACACTTAAGGATTCGACGTTGTTTGAGTAGTTATGGTATTATGAGAAAGAGACCGAATGTTGTTCGGAGTCTCGGATGGGATCCGGGATATCACGAGGTGATCCGGAATGGTCCGGAGAATAAGATTCATATAAGGAAAGTCCCGTTTCGGAGTTCGGAAATGTTTCCGATGTTTTCATCGGGAATGTTCTAGAAGGTTCCGGAATGTCCGGCACTCCGGGAGGGAAGGGGTACATGAATGTGTCATTACATATTGGAATGATTGTATCATGTACTAAGTGTTCTTGCTGTTCCAAATAAAGGATTAAATTGAATCCTGAAACTGAAAAGTCAAATGGCCAGTTTGAAAGTCAAACGGCTAAAACAGGAAACTGAGGGAAACAAGCAAGAGGAGGTTGAAACCGACTTGGGGGAGGAGTCCCTCCTCTCCAAGCCGGCGCACCACCTAGGCCGAGTTGGGGAGGGACTCCCCTCCCTCCCCTTGGCCGCCGGCCCTCTCCACCCATAAAAGGAGGGGCAGGGCCTCCTCCTCTAGACACACAAGTTCCTATCCTCTAATCTAAATCCTAGCCCTAGACTCCGGTTTAGAGCCGCTTTGGTTTAGAGCTTCTAATTGCACTAGCCTTCGGATTAGAGCCTTCTAATTGGTGTGTCTAAACCCTAGACCACTAAAGCTCTCTCATACTCCACCATACTCGCTCCGGCTTAAGGTGAAGCCCTGCGGGATCTCCCCTCTACTTCCGGTACCACGCCGTTGTGCTGCCGGAATCACGAGGAGAGTGCTACAACCTCCGCTGCCTGCTGGAACAAGGGAGAGGAAGGTCTTCGTCGAGTACCGAACGTGTGACCGACTGCGGGAGCGCTGCCGGAACGCAGCGCCGGAAGGATCGTCTACGCGATCTTGAGATCGGAAAGAGTACGACTACATCACCCACGAGAATCTGCTCTCGTTATCCGCTTTGGAATCTTCGAGGGTAAGTTATTCCATCGACTCGTTGCTACAATCTAGTAGATAGATCTTGGCTTGTTTGTTTGTATGCGATAGAAAATTTTTGTTTTCCATGCTACGAACCCCTACAGTGGTATCAGAGCCGTGTCTATATGTTGATCTGTTGCACGAGTAGAACACAATGGTCATTGTGGGCGTTGATGCTTTTATTGTCGATTGCTTCTTGTGTACTTTGCATCTTGCGGTATGTTGGGATGAAGCGGCTCGGGCTAACCTTACATGACATCGTTCATGAGACTTGCTCCACGCTTGACATGCAACTTGTATTGCATAAGTGGCTTTGCGGGTGACTGTTTCTCCTAGCATAGTTAAGATCCAATTTACAACGGGTGATTGACAATACTAGTATCAATGTTGTGGTTCTTGTTCGTAAGTTAGAACGACACTTATTGAAAGCCCCAAACCACGTAAAACATGCAAAGAAAATTAGAGGGGTCTAACTTTGTTTTGCAAGGGTGTGATGTGATGTGATATGGCCATGATTGTGATTATATATGATGTATGCAATGTTCCTTATTGTAAGTTGGCAACCGGCAGGAGCCATATGGTTGTCTTTAATTTTTGTTAAGACCCGCGTGTATATTCAAAGTAGTTGTAATAGTTGAAGCCGGTGGACGACAACCATGGAGAGGCGTCATTGACCTTGATGCAATGCCGGTGATGATGGAGATCATGTTCGTGCTGGAAGATGGAGATCGGAAGCACAAAGAAGAAAATCCATATCATATCACATATTATGAATTGCATGTGATGTTAATCCTTTATGCATCTTGTATTGCTTAGTAGACGACGGTAGCATTATAAGATGATCCCTCATGCACATGAATTTCAAGTCATAAAGTGTTCACCCTTAGTTAGCACCGTTGCTAAAGCTTGTTGTTTCGAAGCACCACGTGATGATCGGGTGTGTTAGATTCTGCAAGTGTATACAACGTGAGCAAGCCAGATTTGCTCATGCGGAAACCAAGGTTTGATCTTGACGAGCCTAGCATGTACAGACATGGTCTCGGAACACGGAATACCGAAAGGTACAGCATGAGTCATATAGTAGATATGATGAACATGTTGATTGTTCGCCATTGAAGCTACATCAACTCTCGTGATGATCGGTTTTGATATGGTGGATTTGGTTCATGTGATCACTAAAACAATGTGAGGGATATTGTTTTGAGTGGGAGTTCACCTAGATTAATTTAATTATTAATTAGAACTCAATTTATCATAAACTAAATCAAAGTGAATTTGCATAGTTGTTGTAGTCATTGGCATCCGTTTACCACCTTGCGCTTAGTTATAATTGAGATGATAGAACTATAGAATTCTGGTTAGTTACTTTACGAACTGGTATCGTATTGTTTTGAAGTGTTAATCTAAAGTTTAAAAGTTCTATTGCAAACTTTCAGTAAGTTCCGGTTACTCCATGAAGTTTAATAATTAGTATTAAATCAAGAGTAACAATTCCAAGTGTTAGTATATAAGTATCATGTTTGTCTCCATGATTCTTGATATTCAAAGGATTCTCTTAATATCAAGGTTATCTAGGATCTGAAAGAGTTGTTTCAGAAACCATGATGTGTGGAAGATATTGTGATATCTGAAACGAAGTTTTGGTTACAACATGATAGAGTATAATATGGCAAAGTTCATGTTCTCATATTTTGATGAGAATTTGCAAAAGGTTGGAGACACTTGTTGTCCTAATCCTCCAAAAGGTTTTTGGATAGCAACATTATACTCATAATTCATCGTTATAAGCTAAAAGTAGCTTGATCATGGACGATTCCATGATAAGGGTGAATATTTAATGTAGGTAAAATGTTTACTACACCAATAGATTACTAAAGAAAGGAATTTGAAAGAACACCAAACATTTGATGATGGTGATCTACTTCAAAGTGCAAGTCCAAAGACATTGGTATTTAACTATACACGCTTTGGACTATATGTCATATGTATGACTCCACTATTGATGTTGATAGATTCTTTCAAACAGAAAAGGAAATACTGAAAGAGAATCTCATAAATATATGGTAGAAAAGAAAAGACTAGAATTGTTCAGTTTAAGTATATAGATGATATACATGTTATGGCTATATTCTTTGCTTATTAAACAATGTGGTTATTAAGTATTTGATACTGAATTTGTTGGTGTGAATCGTCATACGAAACAACACAATTCATGAACTACAATGGCCTAAGTAACTAGCAAAAGAATATGTGATGATGTTCATTGAGAACAAATAAAGGGTTATTGTGTTGCTCGTTAAACATCAAAGCTTACCTTCAAGATTTGTTTTATCAGGTATTATGAGAACAAAAGGGTTGTTCAAATAATTGCCGTAATCCATAAAAGATGGATGATTCACAAATCTCGTTGGAGAAATCACATCCATAAAACTAGTGCTAAAAATGTCGAAAGACAAATTGATTGAAAGATCACTTAGGAAGTGACATCGCCGTTTAAATTATATTGGAAAGAAAACATGAAGAAACTCCATGTGGATGAAATTTTGGAGTCTTTTCATTTTTGATCAAATGACGCTTGTGAAACTTTCCTAGAGATAATTAAAACTTCGTTCATAGGCCAAAAGGGAACGAATGACTAGCTTATTAGAACTTGTACATATTGTTGTACGAAATCCATTATGTCTAGTCAAGAGCGATGGATTTCAACTTCATATGCTTTCTCCGAAAATTTGAGTGAATATATGAATATTTACTTAATAAGGATGAAGTGTGAAATATTTGAAAAGTTCAAAGAATTTCAAGATGAAGTGCAAAATCATTGTAACAAGAATATAAATAGTTTATGATAAGATCATAAAGGAAGATATTTGAGTTACAAGTTTAGCATAATACCTAAGATTTAAGGAATCGTTCCGTGGATTTGCATTTCCCGAAACACCATAAGAGTATGGAGCGTTCGAGATATGTAATTAAACCTTGTTTGACATGGTAAGATCGAAGGTGTAATTCATAAAACTGCCATTGTATTTTAAAGATTAAAAGCTTTAGAGATTACCGTTTTTCCACTGAAAAGAGCTTCATCATAATCTGTTGAAATGACACCATATAAAGTTATGGTTTGGGATAAAACCCAAGTTGTCCTTTCTTAAACATTGGCATGCTATGCATAAAAGGGATGTTTGCAACCAAAGTCGGATGAACCTGTCTTTGTATGTTATTTCGAATAACTGTTAAGTATTCCTCCATAAACACCGGAGACAAAAGTGTTTGTCGCTTAGAACGTCAAGTTTCTTTGAGAAGGAATTTTTCGTGAAAAGTTAAGTGGGAGGACAATAGAACTTTGATAAGGTTAAAAGAACCTTAGCTATATGTGCAAAGTTGCGCAGCACCAAAAAGTGTTCCGGAGTTAGCAAACAATGCTCATGGCTCGCGTACTTCAAAAGTTGTGGTCACGGAGATCTAAGTTCCTATTGAAACAAGTAGGTCGGATGAACAATCAAATACCAAGATTTGAGAGTTAAATCATTATTTGACAATAATGATCTGACTACGTGCAAAGAGGCGATGATGAGCCCTGACTCCGTTAAATGGCTTGAAGCCATAAAATCCGTGATAGTTCCATACACGAGAAATCAAGTTTTGAACTTGAAGGACCCTCGAGAAAGGTGTAAGACCTTACAGCTGTGTCTGGATCTATAAAGAAATAGACATGGATGTTTTACATCTATGAAATAGTCGACATGTTGGGAAAGAGTTCACAACAATGTTCAAAGGTTGACTATGACAAGATTTGATCTTTCATAGTGATATTTAGTCTAGACGGATTAATGTAGCAACCACTACATATAATTTTGTTATATGGTAGTTGAATAAACAAAACAAGTTCTTCTAATAGAATCGTTACCTAGGACATGTGCATAACACGGTCCATAGGATTTTGTTAATTCAAAGGATGCTAAAAGCATATGCAAACTTCAATGGTTAAAGTGAGCATCGCGGAGTTGGAATCTTCACTGTGATGAAACTGTTAAAGGAGTTTAAAAGTTCATTAGAGACGATGAAGATGCTTGCATTTGCAAGAAATTAAGTGGGAGCGCTAAGACATGTTTCTAATACATTATGTGGAAGACATATTGTTGATTGGAAATAATGTATCTTTTATTAACACATATTAAGAATTTCATCCCGATGAAAGACTTAGGCAAAACCCAAATATTTGGCATCAATAGACGCTAATATGGTTGTGCCAGAAGTACATAGACGAGATATTGAATGAGTTCAATATAGAAACTACAAGAAAGGTTCTTGTCGTACAGAAAGGATTGAATGAGTTCAATATTAATGATATATTCAAGTGTATTGACATTTGGTAAAGTGAAACAAATAATCAAGTATAGATTGATACTTGATGTATGAAATCACAAAGAGTATTTATATCAATCATACTGTGATATGTACAAATCCAGATATATCCTATGCTCTAAATGTTGTGAGCATATACCAGAATGATTCGTAAGATGATCATTGGACAATAGTAAGGATATTCTTATAATCTTTTGGAAGAACTAAGAGTATATTATTTGTAGAAGTGACAAATAGATGGTTAGTTCATTGTAAAAGTACTACATTGATACTAGTTTTGTCACAAAGTACAAATTAAGTTTATCTCAATCTAAACTAAGGGTGGCACAATATAATGGAAAGTAAGTTCCATAATGGATTTGGATGAGTTCCAAAGTTAAGACATTGTGACAGATACTACAACAAAAGGCTAAGTATATGACTGCTACTATAGCAGCAAAAGAGGGCATTTGTGTCAAGTAGTTTGTTATCAAACTAGGTGTAGTTCACAGAGGGATAATACTATGAAGATATATTGTGTGACAATATTATCAACATGTTTTAACCCCAAAGAACTAAAGGTCACACCGAAAGACCAAATTTATACAAAGCCATCTCATTAGAGAATGAGTGATGCGTAGAGACGCAAAGACATGCAATTACACACGGACCTGGAAGTGTTAGATCCGGAGATCAGTTGACCACTAGCAATAGTGTACATACAACACCGGAAAGCCATAGGTGTTGAATACACAAAGGTTTGAAACTAGATTATTGACTCTAGTGCAAGTGGGAGACTGTTGGAGATATGCCCAAGAGGTAATAATAAAGTGGTTATTATCATATCTTCACACTTATGATAAATGTTTACATACCATGCTATAATTGTATTAACCGGAAACATTAATACTTGTGTGATTTGTAAACTAAAATAAGAGTCCCTAGTAAAGCCTCTTGTTAAACTAGCTTGTTGGTTAATATATGATCATGGCTTCCTGATCATGAACATAGAGATGTTATTAACAACAGGATCATATCATTAGGAGAATGATGTGATGGACATACTCCTATAGATAAGCGTAGCATAAAGATCAAGTCATTTCAATGGTTCAATTGCTATATGCTTTCTGATACATAGTAACCTAATTCCTTCGACCATGAGATCATGCATATCACCTTTTTCCGGATGGATGCTTTGATGTCATCAAACACCACACCGTAACAGGGTGGCTATAAAGGTGGCATTGAGTGTTCAGAAAGTATTGGTTGAAACACATGGATCAAGAGTGGGATTTGTCCATCCATATGACGGATAGATATACTCTGGGCCCTCTCGGTGGAATGTCATCCAATTAGCTTGCAAGCATGTGACTGGCTCACAAGGGATCACATATCACGGGAACGAGAAAAGAGTACTTATCGGTAACGAGGTTGAACTAGGTATGCAGAGATACCGACGATCATAACCTCGGATAAGTAAACTATCGTGAGACAAAGGGAAATTGGTATCGTATGTAAGTGGTTCATTCGATCACAAAGTAATCGTAGAAATATGTGGGAGCCATATGAATTTCCAGATTCCTCTATTGGTTATTGTTCGGAGAAGTGTCTCGATCATGTCCGCATAATTCACGAACCGTAGGGAGACACACTTAAGGATTCGACGTTGTTTGAGTAGTTATGGTATTATGAGAAAGAGACCGAATGTTGTTCGGAGTCTCGGATGGGATCCGGGATATCACGAGGTGATCCAGAATGGTCCGGAGAATAAGATTCATATAAGGAAAGTCCCGTTTCGGAGTTCGGAAATGTTTCCGATGTTTTCATCGGGAATGTTCTAGAAGGTTCCGGAATGTCCGGCACTCCGGGAGGGAAGGGGTACATGAATGTGTCATTACATATTGGAATGATTGTATCATGTACTAAGTGTTCTTGCTGTTCCAAATAAAGGATTAAATTGAATCCTGAAACTGAAAAGTCAAATGGCCAGTTTGAAAGTCAAACGGCTAAAACAGGAAACTGAGGGAAACAAGCAAGAGGAGGTTGAAACCGACTTGGGGGAGGAGTCCCTCCTCTCCAAGCCGGCGCACCACCTAGGCCGAGTTGGGGAGGGACTCCCCTCCCTCCCCTTGGCCGCCGGCCCTCTCCACCCATAAAAGGAGGGGCAGGGCCTCCTCCTCTAGACACACAAGTTCCTATCCTCTAATCTAAATCCTAGCCCTAGACTCCGGTTTAGAGCCGCTTTGGTTTAGAGCTTCTAATTGCACTAGCCTTCGGATTAGAGCCTTCTAATTGGTGTGTCTAAACCCTAGACCACTAAAGCTCTCTCATACTCCACCATACTCGCTCCGGCTTAAGGTGAAGCCCTGCGGGATCTCCCCTCTACTTCCGGTACCACGCCGTTGTGCTGCCGGAATCACGAGGAGAGTGCTACAACCTCCGCTGCCTGCTGGAACAAGGGAGAGGAAGGTCTTCATCGAGTACCGAACGTGTGACCGACTGCGGGAGCGCTGCCGGAACGCAGCGCCGGAAGGATCGTCTACGCGATCTTGAGATCGGAAAGAGTACGACTACATCACCCACGAGAATCTGCTCTCGTTATCCGCTTTGGAATCTTCGAGGGTAAGTTATTCCATCGACTCGTTGCTACAATCTAGTAGATAGATCTTGGCTTGTTTGTTTGTATGCGATAGAAAATTTTTGTTTTCCATGCTACGAACCCCTACAAAAGCATCTTTGCACTTAGTCTAAGAATCAATACTATTTTTAAGCAAAGAAAGCAACCATTCTTTAGCTTTTCCCCTCAAGGAGAAAGGAAAAAGCTTGAGATTAATAATATCTACATCTACATCCTTATATTTTTGCATCTCACAAAGTTCAATAAAGCTATTGAGATGGGCAGCAGGATCATCAGAACCAGCACCAGAAAATTGCTCTCTCATCACATGATTCAACAAAGCAGGCTTAATTTCATAAAAGGTAGCATCGGGAGCAGGTGGAGCAATAGGAGTGCTTAGGAAATCATTGTTGTTGGTGCTAGTGAAGTCACACAACTTGGTGTTCTTAGTAGTGTTCATTTTGGCAAAGGTGGGCAAGCCAAAAACAGCAGCAACAGCTAGAGCAGGAACTATTTTTTTTATGTTTTTTAATAAAGCAAGCAAACCAAACAAGACTATTTTTTGTGTTTTTTGGAAAGAGGCAAACAAAACCAAGCAACGGAAACAAAGCAAACTAAAAACAAAGTAACGAGAAAGGAAGTGAAGGACTCCCCTTGTGAAGACGTCCTTGGCCTCCCCGACAACGGCGCCAAAAAACTTGTTGATGGTGCTGACGTGGAGCACTTCGTTGGAAACCCCAAGAGCAAGGTGTGATGAGCACAACAGCAAGTCTTCCCTCAGTACAGACCGAGGTTATCGAACCATAAGGAGGAAGTAAACGTCACACAGGTGTTGCAAGCAACATGGAGACCTGCACAACACAAACTCAAGACTTTGCCCCAACGAATCAGTGAGGTTGTCAAGCTCACCGGTTTGCTGTAACAAAGGATTAAACGTATGGTGTGGAAAGTAATGGTGGTGTGCAACAAGTAAACAAGTAACAATGGAAGATGCATCAATGGTAAAGATTGGACCGGGGTCCACGGTCCACTAGAGGTGCTCTCCTTAGATATACAACATGACATGAATGGTAAACAAATTACAGTAGGGCAATTGACAGGAACCGAGCAAGGCATAACAATGCAATTACTAGTCAGAAAGATTCTATGAGATTTTATTGCGCAATACAACAAGATACATAGACCGCCATCCAACTGCATCTATGACTAGAAGTCCACCTTCAGGTTATCATCCGAACCCCCTCCAGTATTAAGTTGCAAGCAACAGACAACTACTTTAAGCAAAGTGTGTAAGGTAAACAGTCCACATGTTCCATGAACAAGAGACCGTTGTTTTCTCCCTAGTGGCAACAGCACATCTATAACTGAAGAGATTTCTGTCTCTTCCCTTGGAAACTAGAGGCATGAACCCACTATCGAGCATAAATACGCCCTCTTGGAGTCACTAGCAACTACTTGGCCAAGATAGGTACTAACAACGGAGAGCATGCAAGATCACAAACAACACAGACATGATAGAATCATAAAGACAAAACCATTAATCAAACCAACATAATAATCTCAATATCCATCGGATCCCCGCAAACACAACATGCATAATTACAAATAGATTAGATCTTGATCATGAACGGAGCTAACAAGATCTATACATGAAAGCACAAAGGAGGAGATACAACCATCTAGCTACTACATGGACCCATAGTCCAAGGTGGAACTACTCACGCATCATACCGGTGAGAAGGCCTTCGGGATGATCTCCCCTCCGGCAGGGTGCCAGGAAGAACTTCAGACCCCCCTGATCTAGGGATGATGGTTGCGGCGGCTACAGATGGTTTCGTGGATATTTGATCGGGTACTCGGGGTTTCTGCATTGGGGGCTTCTTATAGGCAAAGGGGGAGGCCGAGGTGGCGGCCAGGGCGGCAAACCCTAGCCAGGCGCGGGGTAGGTCCCACCCTCGCCTGGGGTGGGTCTGGCCCTCCTTGCTGGCCCCTCCGGCTCCTCTCTGGACTTCTTGTTCCCCACGGAAAATAATTGACTTTGACGTTTGTCCTGTCCAATTCCGAGAATATTTCTTTACTAACTTTTCTGAAACCAAAAACAACAGAAAACAGGCATATGGCACTGTTGCAACTTGTTAGTAGATTAGTACCAGAAAACATATAAAATGCACCTCAAAGGTGGACAAGTAAATCAAAGTAGATATTAAACAAGCATGGAGCATCAAAAATTATAGATACGTTTCCAACGTATCACGCAGTCCAACACATCATGAAACTTCTTGCTGATAGTAGATGTACTATATTCAAAACGGTTAGTAGCTTGACTATTGGACTTAGGTGCCCCAACATCCACAAAAAGAGAACTAGTAATTTTTTACTAGAAATCTTAGAAGTGGATTCCAGGCCATAGTTATCAACTAGAGTATCATGTAACACGGTAAAAACTGACATCCTCATCCTAAAACACTTGTAGAATTTTTTAATTCCTCTCATCAACTCATTGTATCCCTGTCATCAACGACAATCTTCTAGCTGCATAAGGAAGCTTCTCACTTTCTTCTTGTGCAATACAAGCAGCAAGCATATAGCACATATCCATTTCTTCATCAGAATCATTATTTTAGGAATTCATCTGTAATTACGCAAAAAAAAATCTAACGGTCATGGCACGTGCAACTTTAAAGCAAATAAAATAGGTAATGACAAGTACAAGTATAAATTCATAGCAAATAACAGTACAATTCGTTACAAGTTTATAGAAAATAAGAATACGTTCATTATCAAGTCCTGCTCATCTTGTAGTGGGCCTATCCGAAAGTTGGCTGCCTTTGAACACATCTTCATATCACAAATCATGATTAGAGCATACCATAAGAAGAACTAAAGCCAACAAAAAGATAAATCATAGTTACTTGTATCTCAAGTGCCCACCAATTATCATTAGAATCAATGGTATGAGTGATATGATATCTTCCTGGACGAGATGCATGTTGGACCAATCCTTTCCAAACAGTGTAATCCTTTTTGAGTGTTTCCTACCTATTTTTCATTTGCTTGCGATCATAATTTCTCTTCATGCGCTCGTTAAATTTCCTAACCAAATTGGCGTAACCGCTGGCATTCAAAACTTGCACGAGGCGATTATTTGCATTGACTTCTTCGATGCACATGTCAAGAAATACACAGTGAGCTACGACATATAATTTTATTTCGCGTGTTTCAGCTTTTCCATCTAGATGCATGACAATATGAGTAAACCGAGCTTGGCATCTACCAAATATTATACACAAAATAATCACACATAGTATATTTGGACAAAGACCAATATCCAGAGAACAATATGTGGACGAACATTTTTTGGACAGAGAACACATATGAACAATTACAATCCAACAATTAAAGCATGAGCATATCATCATTTCACAGCCAAATACCATTTGGAACAAATCAATCATGATTCAGGTCTTGAAAGCAGACCATGATGTGCAAACAGAAGTGAAACTGGAAGAAGACGATGTCGCTTACTGTCGGTTGGGGCGTCTTCATCGAGCAGCCAAAGCGGAGCAACCTCCATGCGTCGGGAGCAGCGGGCGAGTGGCAGGCGAGCGACGAGCACCAGTAGAATGCGTCAGTAGGGAAGAACCTATCGCTCTCGTAGGAGAGGAATCACGATGGGATCATATAACTTTTGAATTTTTCTTTTTTTATCTTTTCCTCAGTGTGTCTGTCCCGAGTGGCATATCATAGTAATTTGAAGCAATGGCTGGGCACGGGCGAGTGTCGCTTCGATTCTCAACGGAAAAGCTTAGGAAACTGGGCAGAATCCGCCCTCGACCAGTTTCTCACAATAGACAGGAAATGGGCTTAAGTGTGGAAATAAGCTAGGGGGAACGAACATGAAAATTTTAGTCCCTTGAGCAAACACATCACTAGCCGTCAGATCTTTGCGTGTACATTGGATGGTAATTTTGAAGAAAAGATGTGCCACATCGAAATTGCCAAGACCCATAATTGTTCGTCCATGTCAACTTTTCGGAGCAGTCGCGTGCCCTCACGCTATGAGTTTTTTTATTTCTAAGGAAATAAAATGGATACTCCTCTTATGCTATTTTATTTTCCTAGAAACTTGTTGCTTTCTAAAAGCAATACCTACTATCACTGACTCCGATTGTTTTGTTCAAGCTTGACATGTGTAAGGCCATTGGCTCGGTTAGATGGGAATATATCCTTGATCTTTTTCAAAAGCATGGGTTCTCCAGTAGATTCCGCAAATGGAAAGATGCCCCTATCACCGCTCCTATTTGTCCTTTCCATTGACCACTCTCATGCAAATTCTCGAGCTATCCACAATTCATGGGATCCTTCACAAGATCCGATTTTGTGGTTTTATTTTGCGAACTTCCTTGTATGCAGACGGTGTGGCCCTCTTTGTGGCCTCCTTTAAAGAAGATATTCAAAATATTTCTATCATTCTTCATGATTTCGGAGGGGTCACGATATTTGCACAAACTTCCAAAAGAGCACCATTGTCCCCAATAGATGTGTGCATATTAACATTGATGACACCCTCGAAGGCCTTTCGGTGGAGCGTGGATCTTTCCCCATGAAGTAAACCGGATTATCACTCTCAATTTGGCGGCTTAGGAGGGTGGATTTCCAACATAATGAAGACAAAGTCCCCGAAAAAATCCTAACTTGGAATGACAAATACATCACTTCGGTGGGTCACACCTCCCTTGGTAAGTATGTGCTCACTTCTCAATCCATCTACCATCTAACTCCGCTTTTGTCCTGCCAGGCACCACGCACCACATCAAGAAAATTGAACAAACTTTTTTATGGGTGGGAACAAAAAAGGTATTTGGCAGCCAATGCAAGGTTAATTGAAACATAGTTTGCCACCCAAAGGAACTCGGTGGCCTTGGCATGCTCAAAACCGACTTCTTTGCAAGAGCGCTTAAGCTATGGTGGCCTTGGCTTGAGTGAAAAGACATAGACAAAATTTTGGTGGGTTTAGCAACCCGTGGATCAAGGTATACATAGATTTATTCTATGCCGCCACGACGGTCACCATGGGCAACAGAGACAAAACACCATTGTGGGAGGCACCATAGCTCAATGGCACTAAACCTAAAGATACTACCTCGCTTATCTATGTAGCATCCACTGAAAAGAAATGAAACGTCAAGCTTACCTTGCATAATGACGCTTGGGTATCAAAGATTGCCATGACCACATATTTCTCAATGGACCATGTTAGGCAATTTGTGACTCTACAGTTCCAACTTAGTCAAATCAACCTTTAAGACGCCGTGCAAGATGATATTAAATGAAACCTCACCACAAATGGGCTATATTCAGTGAAATCCGGTTATAAGTCCCACTTTTTTTTCTGCAACTAGTTCCATGGTTTGGAAGATTTGGGCTTCTTACAAAGTCAAGTTATTTGCCTGGCTTATGATCCAAAATAGGATTTGGACGGCTGATCATTTGGAGGTGAGAGGGTGGCTGAATTGTGGTATGTGTCCTTTTTGCAAAAGGGAAATGGAGTCGGTTGTGCATGTTTTCGTCCATCAAGAACTGACTTGGTCTTCACTTCATCAACCTCAACACTTGGCCGACCCTATCTATGACACAGAGAAAGATTTGGCTTCCCCAGCCCTTGTTGATTGGGAAGTTCGGATTGAGCGCAAGTACGGGTCTTCGACAACAAGTACGCTTCCACCTTCGATTCTTTTACAAAAGATCAAAATGGAGGCACGCCTTTTGGGTCACCGCAGACGAAAATTGTTTGGGCACTTTGATACCAGGATAGTAGAACCTTGCTGTAATATTGAACCTTTACTTTCCCGGCCAGGATTTTTGTGTTATGGGTGCCAGTAAACCCGTATCTCAAAATTTGTATTTTGGTGCTTCAATTTTTTTTAAAGAAATCGTGTAAAATTTGATTATATGTAGCCTGCACAAAGATAAAGAGAAAAGTGAACTTTGCATTATTTTCGCGGTAAAAAACATATTCATCATACTATGTCGTACACACTTTATGTTATGCGCACAAGCACAAACTCAAGTCACTTAATTTAAGACGGAGAGAGTACTTTTGTGTTTTGCTTGCAAATTTGACATACACATGTGCTCCCTAGGAACAGTTCCCCTTCTCTAAAAAAAGGAACAGTTCCCCCCCTCTCCTCCTCCCCTCCAAGGCGGCTAGGGTTTCGTCACCTCCCGTCGGTGTCGCCGCCGATCTGTCTCGCTTCTTTGGCCTTCGGGCCATGGAGATAGGGCGGATCTAGGCCCCTGCCGGTAGGATGGCTCAGTTTTCCTGTTTTTAGGGTTCGAATTTGGTGGGGCGGCGTCGTCTCTTCCAATAAGGTCTTCCCGGCGTCAGCCCCATCTCGACGGCAACGTCGAGGAGCTTGTGGAAGTGGTGTGATCCTCGAGGACTTCTAGTGGCTATGGGGATCTTCAGATCATCAAGGAGCTTCATCCATAGTTCATCCTTCTTCTTCGTTTCTAGGACGAATGTGGTCTTTTTGACTCGTTCAGCGACTTTCCGTCCGCAACCAACAACGTCATGCCGACTCAGAGAGGAGCGGCAGCGGCGGTGTGCCATCGACACGGTCTGAAGGATGAAGGGCTTCTTAAGAGTTTCGAATTAATTTTCGTTTTAGTTGATCTGTTTTGTACCGTTTGATGTTTTTTTATGATAGATTCCTATTAAAAAAACATACACATGCCCGCGTACATTATCTACACGTTGCAAAAAAAAGAAAAAAAAAGGAACACTGGTTTTTTTTTTGCGGGTGAACACTGGTTAATGCGACGGTGACGGCTGCAAGTAATGTATACCTGCAAGCAGGATAACCATGACGCGTAAATATATTTATATTTAACAGGAAAACAGCTACGTGCAACCGTACCACCAGATTCATGACTCCATCCATCGAATACACTGCTCAAATGATCAGCTGCTCCAGCCTCCAGGCTCCAGCTTCTCATGTTCTTTTTTGCTTCACAGCAAGAAGCACTCCTGTAAGAAAGAAGATGGACGACAGAGACGCCCATTGAAGGCGCGCGGGCATTGATGGCGAGCGGTTGCAGCAAATTGACACATCGAGACACGCCGCTGGGATGGATCACAGTTGCACAGCAGTAGTACAGACAGATGGGATTAGGTCAGACCCGGACCCGGATCGAGCTGATGCATGATAAAACGTGCATGCATAGACGAGTGTTTGTTTTGTTTGCTCCTTCCTTCCAACCGCAATGAGATTGGCCTCATTGAATCCCATCACTCATCTTGCGCATAAATGTCAACCGGGAACTAACCCTGCATTGATTGATACTACTACTCGGAGGAGGAAACATTTATTGCGCAGGGCTTGTTCTTCAAGACTTCACCATCTCAGCCCTACCCTACCTACTTTCGTGTGCCAACAGATAAACTAGCTAGCCCTGTTTTATCTGGCATAATGAAAAAAATAAACCCTTTTTCAAAAGAATTTCACAAAATAATCTATCTGAAAAACTATTTTACTGAACTAACCTTTTGGGTAACTTCCAACAGCTAGAGTGTGGCGCCTTTTAGCTAGACGATATGTCCCCTGCCAGCGTGACACCGCCTGGCCCCACCCGGAGGCTAGCCAAGCGAGGGAAAACTCTAAGTCAGAGTGTAGCGCATGTCTGCTAGGCGCTATACACAGGGGCATAACGCCTAGCAGATAGGCGCTACACTCTGACTTAAAAGTTTTTCCTTGCTTGGCTAACCTCGGTTTGCTCTTAGTTAGCTCCTGTTATTTCTGGAGCAATCGAAATATGCTAGTGTAGCGCCTAGCAGACATGCGCTATGGTTGTGTAGCGCCTTTCTGCTGGGCGCTACACTGCTGAACTGCACTAGTTTCAGCTGTTTGACAGCACAAGTGCACATATGTCTCAAACAACTATATCATATACTCAAACAACATCAACACATACTCAAACAACATCAACATAGTCTTAAACAACATCATTGTATAAAACAAGATGAACATAGTCTTAGACAACATCAACATAGTGTCATACATGAACATAGTCTTAAACAACATCAACATAGTGCCATACATCAACCCATACATAGTCTCAAACCTAGTGCATCGTCATCAACATTGTGCCATACATGACCTACTTCCGTCCACGCGTCCTTGGGCCTCGTCCCCTCCTCGGAGGTATCTTCTTTGTCACCTCCTCTTCTTCTTGCGACTCGCCTTCATCATCATATCGTAGGCCTCTCGTCCTCCTAGTCGCTCTTGACCTCCGTGGCGGCTCGTCTTCAACAACATTGGCCTTTCCCTTGTTACGGAAGTCGTCCGGCGTCCAGCGTCCAGCTATTGAACTGTTTCCTTGGCTTCAGCTGGTATGCGGAACGAATCTGGTACTCCTCCTCCGTCTCATTCTCCATATGAGGTAGCTACATGTAAGATTGTATGGCTATGAGAAATGCATGGGAAACAGAAAGCACTAAATGCATGTAAGGTTGTCCCATACCTCATCTTCCGAACGAATCGCCGAAGTGGTGTCATCCTCAACGTCATCCTGAAGATGGGCCGACGGATCAGTAGTCGACTTGGACCTAGAACCGGATGGGGTTGTGTACTCGGGATCGCGGCAACCTAGCAGGTTAGATAACCAACGCATCTTTTGGGCCGAGCGCTGTAACAAATAACAACATAAGTCAGAACAAGAACATGCCTATCTTGAGGAAGTCTCGCATCCATACCTTAAGGAAGTCTCGTATCATGCCTTCTCCTTTTTTTCCCTTAGGGGTAGCAAAAAGAATCGCCTCGGCATCGTCGACATATTTCTTTACCTCCGTTCTCTACAGAGTCAAGAACAAGAACATGTTAGACAAGAAAGAGATGAGAGTGCAAGAAAAGTAATGCAAAGGCAACGATAACTTTACCGCAAAGTTGAGTGAGGAAGAAAGCGGGATGTCGGTCCCCTCCCTGACCTGCCGGTTGTACTGAGTGTAGGCAAGGTCATCGAACTGGACTGGCTCGTCCAATATTTCTTCCTCATAGGAAGGAGGGCAAATGGAGACATGGGTACTAGAAAGAAACCAATGGATGTAGTTGTTAAATGCAATTGGGCAATGAGCTCTTCCACTATTCCATTCTATTCGTCGAGCATTATCCATACAAATGAGGAACTCCATGACATGCCTCCTATGATGGTGATCCCAATTCTTGATCTTCCTCTGCCTCTTTCTGTCCAGCCTGAATAACAACAAAGAACCATGTTAGTACCATCCAAAGCAATTGAGCACAAGTTCTCATGCTAACTAACCGATGAAGCTCCTTGTCGGTGTCCTTCCACATAGGAGGGTTGCACTGGAACAAACCGAACTGCCTCATCACCCGTTGTGGCATATGAAACTCAACCGCCCAATTGGAAATCAATGGGCAGCACATGAGCCAGAGAGATTGTTCCTCCAAGCACTTCGGGTTAATATCAAACCCGGGAGCAATACCCAACTCGTCCCCACAACCATAAGGCTCCCACTCCACCTGCAACATATCACAAGAACATGTTTGGTATCGATTTTGACTCGTGAAGTAAATATTATGGGTAGTGACGTACAGACAAACATCTACCTGCTTGGGAGTAATCGCATCGAACTCGTTCGTGTACTTGAGGTACATGGCATCGACATTGCTTGTCATCTCCGATACCACGTCCCACTTGTAAGCCCAAGTCGGGAGGCGTAGAGGGTTTCTATTATACTCCGGCCAAGGATAGTGGCCCACCTCTTTGGGACGCCCAACTGGTAAGCGTTCCCAGCTCCATATCGAGAGAAGAACCATAGCACCACCTATTTTGGCATTTTGGCCTGCCCTACGACAGGCATCGTCCAACTACAAGTGAATAAAAAAGAGGTCAGGCATAGCATATGTGTGGACTCGACATATACAAATGAATGTAGAGTGCACAGGTGATTACCTGCCGGTACAAGTAGGCAAGAGCCGCCGAACCCCAGCTGATATTGCTATCCCAGTTTGCTAGTGCCTTCAGCCACATCCACTGAGCGGTCCTACCTCCGCTGTCAGCAAACAGAGTCCTAGAAAGGACATACCACATGTACACACGAGCATGTGTCTCGATCACCTCAACCTCGGCAGGGTTTGGACATTCCGCAAAGTTCTCCATAATCCACGCATATGTCGCGCCTGCTGGGACTCTATCTTTGCTCCTATCTTCAAGTTCTTCAGGAGCCATGCCAATAAGTAGGTGCATCGCATTGCGCCACCCATCAGAATTTGTGCTCATACAGAGAGGCTCCCCCGCGATAGGAAGTCCAAAGATCATGGAAACATCCTGAAGAGTAGGGATGATCTCGTCGGTCCGGAGGTGGAAAGTGTGCGTCTCCGGCCTCCACCGGTCGACAAGTGTGGTGATAGCAGCCGCGTTGTGGTTCGGCATCGACCGGCTCACAAGCGTGATGAAAGGGAGGAGGCCTAGCCGCTGGATGTACTCGGTGTACCGCTCGTCGTACAGCATGTCATTCGAAGACGTGCCATGAGACCGAAGCTTGAGGGGACGAAGCCTCTGCATACATACAAGATCGAACATTATGCTTTTTCCAACATAATTGAATCAATCGAAAAATAAAAACAAAGAAGTTCAACCATGGTTTTATTACCATATGCTTCTCCGCCATCAAGTATGCCCGGTGTTCATGATCATAGTAATCCTCAAGTAGCCACACCATCCTACATATATATTCCAAACATCAATAAAAACGTGTGTGGTATGTGGCCATTATTTCAATTTATACAATAAACTACAAATAATATGGGAGCATATTCTTCACACATCCATATAAATCCATATAAAACCATCATACACAATGCAAATCAACAACACACTTTCATTCCCCATCAAATACAACTAATATATAACTACCAAATAACCAAAAACATACACAAATAGGTCATATTATGAATCCAACTAGACCTAGGGTTTGAGAATAATGTGCAAGATTCATTGGATGAAAGAGAGAGGAAAGGAGGGGATTACCTTGAGGGAGGGATGGGAGAGCAAATCCACGGTGAAATCCCTCAGATATGTTGGATTTGAGGTGGGGATTTGAGAGAGAAGGAAGGAGGAACCGCCGGCGCCCCTCTGTCTGTTCTTCTAGCTGCCTGGGAGTGAATGGGGAGGGGTAGGGGGCTGGGTGCGACAGCTTAAGTCCCAAAGTGTAGCGCCTATCTGCTAGGCGCTACACATCAGAGCATAGCGCCTAGCAGATAGGCGCTACACTTTGGGCATAGCGCCTAGGCGTTATGCCTCCGGGTGGGGCCAGGGAGGGGCCAGGGAGGGGCCAGGCGGTGCCACGCTGGCAGGGGGCATAGCGCCTAGCTGAAAGGCGCAACACTATAGAGTGTAGACTCTATAGTGTAGCGCCTAGCTGTTGGGAGTTACTCAAAGGGTTAGTCCAGTGAGCTAGTTTTCCAGATGGGTCATTTTGTAAAATCCTTTTGAAAAAGGGTTATTTTTGTCCATTCTGCCGTTTTATCCGCTACAGGACAGCCACACAGGTGCGTGCATGGTGACCGGCTCCGAGAGGTTACATTCTACTCATTGTGTTCAGAAATAAGTAATTTATATTTATCTAGGTTTGCTTGTATTTACATACTAAAATATGTCTAGCGACTCTATAAAGAACAAACAGCCTCCCAAGCCCTGAATATTTCCTCCATGGGGTTTAGCCAGCCACGCGACGGCCGGATTAGAGGGCCCACGAGACCAGGAAGAAGGCAGTCGGAGGGACGCCCGGCTAAAGCTTCTTCGAATTCCAACATAGGAAGCTCGAACTTGATGAGTCCATAGTAAAATCAAAATCCATGCAGTTTGAGATCAGCTACCAAGCTAGGCAAAAGGAAATAGAACTCATAAACAAGAAGTAGAGTTCAATGTTTGTAACACCCTCAGAATCGACCCTATGCAAGTTCCAGCGATTCCCGCCAAACCCGCATAGAAACGATTCAAAGGCGTCCACCAGGCACTTGCGTTCGGGTGGAAAACGAAGTAATATCATTACACAATAGTCCACGATGGAACCCACAAAACATATATATACAACAGCGACTCAAAGAGTCAAGAATACAGATATACAATACAAAGATCCAAATCACCTTTAAAACGATACAACGTCCGAGTACGGACAAGATGCAAATTGGACTAAGAGCCCTGAAGAATAGTCAATGACGTCCATAACCCTGCCCAGGCCAAGCCGGAAGGGTAACCCTGCTAACGACATCGATCTCAAAACCTGCTTAAACAAAAGGGGTGCCGACAAAGGGCAAAGGAAAAAGAGAGCGGTCAGTACTGAGGCCAGTACACGGCGAGACTAGAATTCGGCGGTCCTCGCCTACATAGGTATGGTGGACTGAAGCGGCAGCGCATCATGCACTAAACAACTTATAGAGACTCAATACAACTGGCGGCTATCAGATAGGGATAAGAAAGACCTATTCGGATCCAACCTGAAACTATCACCAAGCATACCCATCCTAGTATTTCCCCCTCGAGACCAAACGAGGAAGTCAAACGAGGAACTCACACAGTTGGCAGTTTTATTCATTCCGTTATAGTTGCGGCAATTACTAGTCAGCTATAGATAGCATGATTCATCCTGATATAATAAGCAGTGGGTAGTTTTAGTTAACCATTCCGTTGTAGTTGTAGTACTTACTAGTGAGATACATATAGCATGAGGCATCCCAAAACCCAGCAGTTGTTGGTACTTTTATTTAGCCATTCCGTTGTAGTTGCAATACTTACTAGTCAGATACAATGGTAACAGGTGACAATCCAAACCAGCAATTGTTGGCACTTTTATTTATCCATTCCATTTTGGTGAAGCTGATTACTAGTCATTATAAAGTCAAATTTATAACACTACTTTAGTTATACTTGTCTGTGATCGAGATACTGTGCTCCAAGTCGTCCATAACCGCAGACATGGCTTTCAGAAAGTTTTACCCCGCAGGGGGACACAAATAGCAACACACGCACGATCAACCTCGGGAAAAACCAAATAAAAACCCAACGAGGCATCACGACAGAGCAATTGCAAGATTCATTTAAATTTCAGGGGGACACCCCACTAAGCAACCCGCGACGAAGTTGGCCGGCTTCGGGACGGACCCAGAGGTTTATGTCAATGGCTATAAACGACTGGGAACCTGAACGTGTGATTGGGCTTGTCGATACCACGGAAATATTCCACTTACCTAAACAGTACAGGCGCTCCACGCGCAATCGTAAATAAAACAATAAAGCATGGCATAAGTACAGGATAGTAATAAAGCCCCAAACTAGTTTGTGGCCCCAAGAAATAATATATGACTCAAGCTCTGGCTAAGGGGATTCATGGTCCCACATGCGGATAGTGTGAATATTCAAAGAACAGGTATCAAGTACTCGGGGTCCTACGGGACACAAGTGGACGATTAAAAACCAAATAACATCTATTGCCCACCTGTGCCTCTACATTATTTACCTACTTCAATTTTTAGTTATTAAACGATAATTAAAGTCATAATCATCTACAATATTAAACATGAGGCATTACTCCAACAATTGTGGAACATCGACGGTGCAACACAACACCTGCGCAAGCAACTACCACTCGCAAGGCTGACTATCTACAAAACAACAGGTAATAGGATGTGTCCAAGGAAATTTAATGGCTGCAAGGGATATCACGGGTACGAAAACTAGAGCATCGCATCATAGATAGCAATAGATCAACAGGAGGAAATTAAGACTAGAAAAGTAAAATAGGTAGAAAGGGGGAGAATGCTCGCCTAGAAACATTGCCGAAGGTTCATCCGAAGATCGGGTCGATTCTCGCGTCAACTCATCGGCCTAATCCGTGAAGAAGCAAACACTAGAAGAAACACCAGATGCACTATTTATTACTACGACAGAAGATCGGGCATGATGCATGTATGATGTATAACATGACAAAGGTGCGATGCAACTAGGCAATATTAAGCGGAACCGGGGTCCCGACATTTAATTAGATGGTTCATGTTATTTAGATACCCCGCAATTTAAATGTTGTATTAACAAGGCTAAAACATGGCATCGGTTCGCTACACAAATTTAAATGGAGCCAATATTAGACTAGATTCGCCCGCATATGGCCTCCATATTTAATTATGAGGTGAATCGGCATAAGGCCCTCAAACCACACGATATGTGTGCAATATGAACAATTTAATATGCAACAAAGATATATCATTTATAAAATAGGGGTCTTGGAAGAAGCGGTCACACATAGGGGGCTCGACGATCTTGGTTTGGGGTTTCGACGGGGTTCGGGCTTCGCCTCCGGGAACGGGGGTCTCGGCGCCGGTAGATCTCGGCGTTCCGTGTATGAAGATCTTTGGGTTCCTCCTCGGAGTCCAACGAGTCCATCTTCGGCATCGGTCTTGGTGAAAGACGGTCTTGGCAACGACATAGTGCATCAGGCGACTCCGGGTGAACCATGACATCGAAGATCTTGCCCAAAGAAACGCGGACTGGTTCTCGATGCGGCCTTGTCGAACTTGTTACCGAAGGCCTATAGCAGTACCACACGACTACCACAAATTACCTCACTTACACGACCAGCAGCAGAACACCAAGGATAGGGCATCAATAAGAAATGCATGTCATGCAACGGTGAGCAAGGGTGTTGCAGAGATGATGGAGACGACGGCTCGTCAGGTCGAGGACGCATAGCTGGTACTAGACTCGTGCTTGCCGGCGAGGGAGCCCAGGGGAGAGGCGCTGGTGCCTGGGCACGACGGGGAGGGGCGCCCGACGGCGTACGCGAAGGTCGAGTGGAGCCAGGGGCGGGCGGCGGATGCGGAGGATGACAGACAACGTCGAGGCCGCGGCCGGGCGGCGCTGCTGGAGGGCCGGGGACACACGGAAGGCGACGGGGCTGGGCATGGAGACGACGCAGGAGGGAATCGAGCTGGGGCCGCGAAGTGCACTGTCGATGGTGGACGGGGGGAGGAGCTTGTCCGGGAGTGGCGGCAGGGTGAGGTCGCTGGCGGCGGCGGATCGGGGATTGAGCAGGGGAGGTCCGAGGTCGGGCGCATGCGGTCGAGGGGGTTGGTAGCGAGCGAGGCTCACAGAAGGAGGAGCGGGGCACGTCGCGTGGTTCTGGGATGGGACCGATTAGCGAGGTGGGTGGGAAGTGTGCTGTTGCGCCGCAGCGTGCCAGCGTGCGTGCGTTTAGGCGCTAGGGTGCGTGCAGAAGTGTGTGCGTGTGCGCTCTGTTGCGTGTACAGGTAGGGTGTGTGGTTGGGTCCGGCGGCGGGATAGGGAGGAAAGGTGTGGAGGGATTAGGTAGGGTTAGGGTTTGGGGTGGTTCTAGGTTAGGGTTTCGGGTGGGATTGGGTTGGGCCGATCGGGGTGGTAGGTGGCCTGGCTTTCGGGCCGGGCTGCCTCCCCCGATCAAAACAGTTTTATTTTAAGAAAAATATTGTTTGTTTTAATTTTGGTAAAATAATTTTGTAATTAGTTATAGACAAACAAAATTATCCAGAAAGACCGGTTTTGATTTGAAATAAGACAGGGTATTTGGAAAAACAAGATAGACTTTGTCAAATTAGTTTTGTCGAACAAATGCATAAAGTCATGATGATGCACAAAACAAAACACGAGACGGTTTTCTAATAGTGGTTTTAGCCGGGGTGCTACAATGTCCTAGTAAGGACACGAGAAGTTAAACTCAAAAAAAGGAAAGCTCGGCTCCATGCCCGACAAATTGCCGGGAAATATGATATCAAGAAAAAGGAAACTTGACCTCAAGCTACTCGACAAGGAGAACCGGGTCATGACGGCCAACTTAAGCAAGATGGATGCAGATCAAAAGGCTTGTTTTGAGAAGAGGGAAAATGATGTACGAATGACATGAGAGTGATCACCCAATATTTATTCGTTCTTTGTTAGATTATTTGTTAGTTGTGTTTTGAACTATTTGCTACATGTGGCTAGTGTGGTCTTTCGTTTGAACTATTTGTGTGGCCGATTTGGCCTTTTGTGTGAACTATTAGTGTCCCGATGTAGCCTTTTACTTTTACTATTTGTGTATTAAAATGGCGGGACAAGTTGCCAAGATGGCCGAAATGATGGGAGAAAGAGGCTAAGAAGGCCAAAATGGCGGAACGAATGGGACGTCCCACGCGAACAGGGGAGGATAGCAGTCCGTTTCTGTCCTTCAGTGATCCAAGCAAACCAAAATGGACCTTTCGGTGTTCAAAATGGGTTGGCCTCCGGCTATGAAAGCGGAGCAAGACAAACGGTTTTGGTGTTCGAAATGGGTTGACCTTAGGGCATCTCTAACCGATCCCCTAAAATATGTTAGAGGAGTAAAAATAGGTAGCGGCGACACCTAACCGAACTCCTAAACGGTTAGAGGAGTAAAATTATACTCATCGGAGGAGTAAAACTGTCGGCTGACTCCTAAATTTACTCCTCCGAGGCCACTTCCGAGAAAACCTCCCGCCTCCCGACCTACCGCACCCATTCCCGCTGGTGTCGCCGCCGGCGACCCCCATACCCTGTCGTACCATTCCCGTCGGTGTCGCCACCGGCGACCCCCATACCCTGCCGCCACCACCCCGGTCCCTCTGCCGCGCTCCTACCTACCTCTCCCTCACTCGTCGCCTCTCGTCATCACCAAAATTGATGAGGCGAGCTCGTTTTTGCCCTGTTGCCGCCCCGATTTGGAGCAAATTGGGCTCTATCGCCGTTAATTCGCTGCACCTTCGAGCCGTCAGAGGCTGGGAAGGCTGCAGAAGGTAGGCACCATCGCCCTCTATGCCTCCTCTACCCTACCCGACAACCGCCCGACCAACCTCGTCACCTCCTCCGTCTGTTGGTTTTCAAATTTGACCGGCGACGTCGTCATGTAGATGAAGAGGTTGAGGAGTACATCTTGGAAGACTCATCAACAGAGGAAGAGGAAGAGGAGGACGATAACATCAAGATAGCCATGGCCATCATTTTGAACATCGAAGTTCGGCAACCGAGGCTATGATTGCAGTTCGGCCATGCATACATCAACTGGGATAGAGCCGAGGGCCATGACAAGATCATGCGTGACTATTTCAACCCCAATGCCACCTATCCAGAGAAGTACTTTCGACGACGTTTTTGTATGCATAAGAGCCTCTTTCTCACCATTGCCAAAGCGGTGGAGAAGCATGATGATTGGTTCAAGCTTCGAAGGAGTGCATCCGGTGAGATTAGCGCAAGCCCATTGATGAAGTGTCTTGCAGCTGTTCGAGTGCTTGCATATGGGTGTTCTACGAATGCCATTGACGACTATGTTCGTATTGGCGAAGATACCATCTTGGAGGCTGTCCGGAGGTTCACAATGGATGTGATTGAGATATTTGGAGGTGAGTATTCAAGGGCACCCAATGAGGATGACACCGAGAGGCTCTTGGGTGAGAGCCAAGAAAAAGGATGGCCGGGGATGCTTGGCTCAATAGATTGCATGCATCGGACATGGAAGAATTGTCCAGCTGTATAGAAAGGTCAGTACAAGGGCCATTGCAATGATCCAACAATCATCTTAGAGGCGGTGGCATAGAAGGATCTATGGATTTGGTATGCCTTTTTTGGATTGCCTGGGTCTCACAATGACCTCAATGTGCTTTCTAGATCACCACTTTTCTCTAGGCTTGTTGCAGGTGATGCTCCTCGTGTTAGCTATGAAGTCAACAACCGTGAGTACACCATGGGCTACTATCTTGCAGATGACATCTATCCTCCATAGGCCACATTTGTGAAGATAATTCCAAGAACTCTCATCAACAATCCTAAGAAGGCTCACTTTGCAATGGTTCAAGAGTCTGTGAGGAAGGATGTGGAGTGTGCTTTTGATGTGCTTAAGAAGAGATTTGGCATAATCAAAGGCCCTGCTAAGTATTGGAAGCCGGAGGTGCTTTGGCAAATAATGAAGTGTTGCATCATCTTGCATAACATGATTATTGAAGATGAGCGCGGCATGCCCGAGAACTTCCGGTACCACATCAGGTTGAACCTGCACATGATGCCAACAGGATCCAAACATTTCTTCAAGCCCATGCGCGCATTGAGAACAAGGAGATGCATGAACAGCTGCATCATGACCTTGTTGAGCATCACTGGGCTCTCCATGGTGCTACCTAGTTGACTTTAAACTATTCTGATGATTTGTTGAATTTGAACCCTGCCATGTGTTTGGCTTTGAATTTATTTGGTTTGTAAACTTAATATTTATTCATTCGTAAATATTTTATTTGATTGTATGTGAACTATGACAAATGTTTGGCTATTGATAGTTTGATTTCTATAAAAAAAAGTTTTACTCCTCTAAATTTAGTAAATCGGTTCGGCGCCGACCTCCTTTAGAGAAGTATATTTACTCCTTTAAAAGTTTACTCCTCTCGTTTACTCTTTAACCGATTGGGATCAGTTAGAGATGCCCTTAGTTCGTTCGTGTGTTGTTAGCGGAGAATATTTTTTCCATCCCATGCATGGTTGTTGATCGCTGTTGAAACCACTGTGCAGCTGGTGACTTTGTTGTGGCAGCGGATAAACCACCAGACTGTGCAAGCAGGTAGAGGAAGACCATCGTACCGGAGACGCAAATAAATGGAAACCATTGGATGAATGGAAGTGGTTGCAGTAAACATTTGGTTCCTAGTTTCCATGATGACTTGACGAGTCGCTCTAACTGCTCTGCCCCTACATATATGGTGCAGCAGCAGCAGCAGCAGCTGAGTTACGTCCCTGTTTGATTTGGCACTACGTCGTCGACAGAGTTACATCGACCCTGCTTTATAGACCGGCGGCCCATGAATGCATGAACGAACCAAGTTGGGAGTACGTAGAGAAAGTCCTACAGGTCGTACGTGTACCTACTGTTCATTGATTGCTACCTCAACCATGTCAAGAAAATGGACCATCTCTGTATGCGTGCGCATTTGTTGTATTAATTGGTGCCTTCTCCATGCTGACCATTGCAAGTTGAGAAATAATGGGGAGGCCACTCATTCAACTTTTTTTTTTTTTGCAAAGCACTCATTCAAGTTGTGCTCTACTACAATGGAGGAAGAGTCAGCCACTCAGCCTGTATATCATGTTCATGCATGCACTGAATGTTTTTTTTTTATAGAGCTCATCATGGACTATGGCCAACATATCAATTGCACAACTCATGATCTCATCGATCGTCATGGATTCCAGGATTTTATTTTCTAGATGTGAGCCGCACATGAGGACTGCTATCCGATCCACAGTCAGTTTGTTAACCGGATTCCATTTGAAAAATACGAACACCATGCTAGCAATCCACTAGTATTCCATTAAAATTGACCATCGCCATCATCACCATTATGGAGGGTGTTCTTTTTTATATCTCCGGCCATCTTGTTAGTCACACCACGAATATCCAAGTACGAACACGCATCGCTCCATCCGCTTTGACATTTCACTCCCATCATCAGACAGCTAGCTAGGCCGGCCAGCCGTTGCTGACGTCACCCAGCTTAGCTAGTAGTTGATCTGCAGTAGTAGTAGGTGTGTGAAATGTGAACGTGGACGGTCAAACGACGCGTACTGGGAAGAAAGATTTTGCAGCTACTAGTATATTGTGGTAGTAATTCCATGAGAGAGCGAAACATATTGGTCAAGTAAACATACCGCGCGCGACCTTTGAATGGTAGCGCCCGTACGTGTGCCATCTCCAAGCGCACGTGTGAGATGGGCTATTCTCTGCGGTTTACGTTAGGTCTACCTCGATTTTGAATGTCGATCTCCGCCCAAGTGACTCCAAAGAAAAAACAGGATGTGGCACTATCATATCATACTACCAGTTACGTACGTGTGTAAATTCTTGATTTGCTATCTCTTGCACGATTGAGAAATAAATCCTTTTGAATTGCAACATGTTAGAAACGACCCCGCGTCGCTCTGACATGGGGCGACACGGGCGGCTCCCCAACCCGTCTGCCGCCGCCACCCTCCTAGTCGCCCCTCACCCCACCAGATGACGACGGCGAGGGGAGTTCTTCTCGTCTGGTGGCTTTCGCTGGTGGTGCGCTTTTGTGGCTGGCGGCGCGCAAGGTTGCAGGCAAAGGCGGGGGGCCTTTTGCACGACAGGATGCGGAGGGTGAGGTGGCATAGCAGGATGGCTTGGCAGGTGGGCGGCGACCATCGTCACAGCTACGGGTGGCTGGGTGCTCCCTGGGCCCGACGTGGGCCTCTTTTGGGTCGGGCGAGACATCTCCATGGCTGCTCGGTCTGCATCGTTGTGCCATATGATCTGCGAGGTGGTGCTGCTATGCTTGGGAGAGGACGCGACGGTGGCATCCTGTGAGGATGGCCAGGATGTACGGATGTTGCTACGGGGATGGCGGATGTAGTTATGTGGTTGCTCTTGTAGCGGGTATCTTGGAGCACTAGGGGCTAAAGAAGCTAGGGTGGGGCCCCAGAGATGTGGATGCGATATGGTTGTAGTCAGCATGTCGAACGTCAGGGTGTGAGGTGTCGCGGCGGTTGCGGCGTGCGGAGGAGCTCGGTGGTCGACTATAGTGTCATGTGATACGTCGTAAACGTATCTACAATTTTTGATGCTCCATGCTTGTTTTGTATCAACTATATTGTGTTTTGTCTAGACTTTGAGTTGTTTTTATACATTTTCTGGAACTAACCTATTGACAAGATACCGCAGTGTCAGTTGCCTATTTTCTGCTATTTTTGATTTTATAAAAGTTAGTAAATAAATATTCTCGGAATTGGACGGAACAAAAGCCGAAGTCAATATTTTACTGGAGCAAAGACGAACTCCAGAGGAGGGACGAAGAGGCGCCACAGGGCGGCCACACTATCCCCTGGCCCTCAACCGACCTTGCCCTTTCGCCTATATAAACGCCCGAGGCAGAACCCCTAAGGACTCGATCAGAAATCCACAAAAGAGTCCGTAGCCGACACCACCATCGTCCCTAGATCGGAGGGGATCCGAAGCTCTTCCCGGCATCCTGTCGGAGGGAAGAGATCATCCCAGAGGCCTTCTTCATCACCATGCCAGCCTCCAGAGTGATGCGTGAGTAGTTCACCCTTGGACTATGGGTCCATACAGTAGCTAGATGGTTGTTTCTCCTCCTTTGTGCTATCATGTTTAGATCTTGTGAGCTCCATTCATAATCAAGATCATCTATTTGTAATGCTACATGCTGTGTTTGCGGGGATTCGATGATTGAGTACTATGTCAGATTAATTATTGATTCTATCATGTCTATGATATTTGTGATCTTGCATGCTCTCTGTTGCTAGTAGATACTTTGGCCAAGTAGATGCTTATAACTCCAAGAGGGAGTATTTATGCTCGATAGTAGGTTCATGCCCCTTGTCATCTGGGTAAGTGACAAAAATCTCTAAGGTTGTATATGTGTTGTTGCTACTAGGGAGAAAACAACAATCCTTTGTCCAAGGGCAATTGTATTGTTTACTTTACACACTTTGTTTAATGCAATTATCTATTGCTTGCAACTTAATACTGGAAGGGGTGATACGTCGGAAACGTATCTATAATTTTTTATGCTCCATGCTTGTTTAGTATCTACTTTGCTTTGCTTGTCTACACTTTGATGTGCTTTTTACATGTTTTCTGGTACTAACCTAATAACAAGTTGCCACACTGTTAGTTGTCTGTTTTTTGTTGTTTTTGGTTTCAGAAAAACTAGTAAAGAAATATTATCGGAATTGGACGGGACAAACGTCAAAGTCAATTACTTTCCGTGGGGAACAAGAAGTCCAGAGGGGATACGGAGGAACGAACCAGGGCAGCCATACCCCCTAGGCACGACTAGGGGTGGGCCCGCGCCTGGGAGGGGTGTGGGGCCCCTGGTCGCCTCCTCGGCCTCTCCCTTCGCCTATAAGAAGCCCCCGATGCAGAAACCCTAAGCACCCGATCAAATCTCCACGAAACCGTCTGTAGCCGCCCCTACCATCGTCCCTAGATCGGGGGGGTCTAAGTTCTTCCCGGCACCCTGCCGGAGGGGAGATCATCCCGGAGGCCTTCTCTCCGGTATGATGCGTGAGTAGTTCCACCTTGGACTATGGGTCCATGTAGTAGCTAGATGGTTGTATCTCCTCTTTTGTGCTTTCATGTATAGATCTTGTGAGCTCCGTTCATGATCAAGATCTAATCTATTTGTAATCATGCATGTTGTGTTTGTGAGGATCTGATGGATATTGAGATTATTATGTTGGTTTGATTAATGGTTTTGTCTTTATGATTCTATCATGTCTGTGTTGTTTGTGATCTTGCATGCTCTCCGTTGTTAGTAGCTATCTTGGCCAAGTAGTTGCTAGTGACTCTAAGAGGGGGTATTTATGATCGGTAGTAGGTTCATGCCTCTAGTTTCTAAGGGAAGTGACAATAATCTCTTCGGTTGTAGATGTGTTGTTGCTACTAGGGAGAAAACAACGGTCTCTTGTGCATGGAACATGTGAACTGTTTACCTTACACACTCTGCTTAAAGCAGTTGTCTGTTGCTTCCAACTTCATACTGAAGGGGGTTCGGATGATAAACTGAAGGTGGACTGCTAGTCATAGATGCAATTGGATGGCGGTCTATGTATCTTGTTGTATTGCCCAATCGAATCTCATAGAATCTTTCTGACTAGTAATTGCATTGTTATTCCTTGCTTAGTTCCTGTCAATTGCCATGCTGTAATTTGTTTACCCTTCATGCCATGTTGTTTATCTAAGGAGAGCACCTCTAGTGAACTATGGACCCCGGTCCAATCTTTACCATTGATACATCTTCCACTGTTACTTGTTTACTTGCTGCAAACCATTACCTTCCACACCATATGTTTAATCCTTTGTTACAGCAAACCGGTGAGCTTGACAACCTCCCTGATTCGTTGGGGCAAAGTCTTGAGTTTGTGTTGTGCAGGTTTCCACGTTGCTTGCAACACATTTGAGATGTTTCCTTCCTCCTTTAGGTTCGATAACCTCGGTCTCTACTGAGGGAAACTTGCTGTTGTGCTCATCACACCTTGCTCTTGGGGTTCCAACGAAGTGTCCCACGTCAACACTGGGTGCACGCATCAAGGGGTTCGGATGATAACCTGAAGGTGGATTATTAGTCAAAGATGTAGTTGGATTACGGTCTATGTATCATGTTGTAATGCCCAAACAAATCTCGTAGAGATCAAGATGTCTAGTATATGCATTGTTATGCATTCTCAGTATGTCAATTGCTCCGTTGTAATTTGTTCACCCAACATGTTATTTATCTTATGGAGAACATCTCTAGAGAACTGTGGACCCCGGTCCATTCCTTACCATTGATATACCATGTATTGTTTACCATTTATTGTTTACCATTTATTGTTTACCTTCTGCAATTACTATCTTCCACACTATATGTTTAATCCTTTGTTTTCAGCAAATCGGTGATATTGACAACCTCACTGTAAGTTGGGGCAAAGTATTGTGGTTGTGTTGTGTAGGTTCCAAGTTGCTAGCGACACCTTGGAGTTGTTTCCTTACTCCTACTGGTTTGATAACCTTGGTTTCATAACTGAGGAAAACTTGCTGTTGTGCTCATCATACCTTCCTTTTGGGGATCCCAACGAGCTCTACATATCTGAGCCATCATCATGCTACTATCTTGCTGCTCTCTGAGCTCCTCGATCGGGTCAACCTTAGGGCGAAAGCCCTGCATAGACTTTGGTTGGTTCCGACAATGGCAACGCCTTCGTATGCCTGTAACATCCAATATATTAGGAAGGGGAAAGGGTAGATGTGTGATTACTGCATCTGCATTGCAGGCATTTGAAAATAAGGGGAAATTTTAAACTTTATGGTTGTTTGAGTGACAAGTGATGTGTCCTAAGTTCAGGAGATACATTGTAGTACCTTTCAATATAGAAAAGTTTGTCGAACCCACGAGGAGCTGAAGATATTGGTTAGAAAGTTCAACAAGTAAAATAGTAAAAGACGCATAAGTATTGTGTAAGGAGGTTAAGATTTTCAGAAAAGTAAATTGCTATAAAATAAATTGCAATAAAGTAAATGCTCTTTTTCAGAGAAAGCTCAATCCTCTATGCAAAAATAGGACAAGTTCAAGTGTGTTCTTATACGTGGAAAACTGATGGAAACATGGATTTACATACCATAAAGATTTCTAAACAATATGATAAATATCTTGTCAAGTTTTACTCTTGTTGGACACAGACTAAAATAGGTGCAGCATATACATGTGCAGTACACCCCTAATATTGATCCTGAGGACATTTTCATGTAAAAGTAAAGGATTCATTAAGACATAAAAGTATAACCATCTCGCCCCTCATAAACAAACCCCTAATTCAACTCAAAGTCTCAGGACACATTCTGTCTCTCCCTACTCTCTTCATTACACTAAGGTGCAACCCTATGAGCCCATAAAGGCGAAGTAACATGAAGTGTAAGTTTACATATTACCATCATAGAACCACATAAAAAATTAAAACTTCACAAAATACCCATTGCATACTATATGGAAATCATATCCAATTCATCCTATGCCCTCAGGAACACGGGGAACTACTCACAACGGTGAAACATGGCACATATCCATAGCATATTGATTACAACACAATTTGAAAGTATTAATTCACCACAAAATTGTTGGAGATATGCCCAAGAGGCAATAATAAAGTGGTTATTATCATATCTTCATACTTATGATAAATGTTTACATACCATGCTATAATTGTATTAACAGGAAACATTAATACTTGTGTGATTTGTAAACATAAAAGAGTCCCTAGTAAAGCCTCTTGTTGAACTAGCTTGTTGGTTAATATATGATCATGGTTTCCTGATCATGAACATAGAGATGTTATTAACAACAGGGTCATATCATTAGGAGAATGATGTGATGGACATACTCCTATAGATAAGCGTAGCATAAAGATCAAGTCATTTAATATAGTTCATTTGCTATATGCTTTCTGATACATAGTAACCTAATTCCTTCGACCATGAGATCATGATAATCACCATCACTGGAAGGATGCTTTGATGACATCAAACACCACACCATAACTGGGTGGCTATAAAGGTGGCATTGAGTGTTCGGAAAGTATGTGTTGAGGCACATGGATCAAGAGTGGGATTTGTACATCCATATGACGGATAGATATACTCTGGGCCCTCTCGGTGGAATGTCATCCAATTAGCTTGCAAGCATTTGACTGGCTCACAAGGGATCACATATCACGGGAACGAGAAAAGAGTACTTATCAGTAACGAGGTTGAACTAGGTATGCAGAGATACCGACGATCATAACCTCGGATAAGTAAACTACCGTGAGACAAAGGGAAATTGGTATCGTATGTAAGTGGTTCATTCGATCGCAAAGTAATCGTAGAAATATGTGGGAGCCATATGAATTTCCAGATTCCTCTATTGGTTATTGATCGGAGAAGTGTCTCGATCATGTCCGCATAATTCACGAACCGTAGGGAGACACACTTAAGGATTCGATGTTGTTGAGTAGTTATGGAATGATGAGTAAGAGACCGAATGTTGTTCGGAGTCTCGGATGGGATCCGGGATATCACGAGGAGATCCGGAATGGTCCGGAGAATAAGATTCATATAAGGAAAGTCCTGTTTCGGAGTTGGGGAATGATTCCGGTGTTTTCATCGGGAATATTCTAGAAGGTTCCGGAATGTCCGGCACTCTGGAGGGGAAGGGTACATGAATGTGTTATATCAAGTTGGTATGATTGCATTATGTACTTGGTGACATCGCTGTACCAAATAGAGGGTTTATTCAAATCCTAGTTTGAAAAGTCAAACGGCTAGTTTGAAAGTCAAACGGCTAGTTTTTGGAAAGAGGAGAAGGAGGTTTGAAACCGACTTGGGGGAGGAGTTCCTCCTCCCACCGCCGGCCCACCTTGGGTCCGAGTTGGGGAGGGACTCCCCTCCCCAGGCGCGCCTCCCTCCACCTATAAGAGGAGGGGCAGGGCTCCCCTCCTACACACAAGTTGCCTCCCTCTAAACCTAAACCCTAGCCACAGCCTAGGGATTTCTCCCAAGCCGCCGAGTTAGAGCTTCTAATTGCCCTAGCCGCCGGTTTAGCCCCTTCTAATTGGTGTGTGTAAACCCTAGATCACCAAGGCTCTCTCATAGTCCACCATACTCGCTCCGGCTTAAGGCGAAGCCCTGCGAGATCTCCCCTCTACTTCCGGTACCACGCCGTCGTGCTGCCGGAATCGCGAGGAGAGTGCTACAACCTCCGCTGCCTGCTGGAACAAGGGAGAGGAAGGTCTTCATCGAGTACCGAACGTGTGACCAATTGCGGGAGCGCTGCCGGAACGCAGCGCCGGAAGGATCGTCTACGCGATCTTGAGATCGGCAAGTGTACGACTACATCACCCACAAGAATCTGCTCTCGTTAACCGCTTTGGAATCTTCGAGGGTAAGTTCCTCTATCGACTCGTTGCTACAATCTAGTAGATAGATCTTGGCTTGTTTGTGTGCATGCGGTAGAAATTTTTGTTTTCCATGCTACGAACCCCTACAGTGGTATCAGAGCCGTGTCTATATGTAGATCTGTTGCACGAGTAGAACACAATGGTCATTGTGGGCGTTGATGCTTTTGTTGTCGATTGATTCTTGTGTACTTTGCATCTTGCGGGATGGTGGGATGAAGCGGCCCGGGCTAACCTTACATGACATCGTTCATGAGACTTGTTCCACGCTTGACATGCAACTTGTATTGCATAAGTGGCTTTGCGGGTGCCTGTTTCTCCCAACATAGTTAAGATTCAATTTACAACGGGTGATTGACAATACTAGTATCAATGTTGTGGTTCTTGTTCGTAAGTTAGAACGACACTTATTGAAAGCCCCAAACCACGTAAAACATGCAAAGAAAATTAGAGGCGTCTAACTTTGTTTTGCAGGGGTGTGCTGTGATGTGATATGGCCATAATTGTGATTATGTTTGATGTATGCAATGTTCCTTATTGTAAGTTGGCAACCGGCAGGAGCCATATGGTTGTCTTTAAATTCTGTTAAGACCCGCGTGTCTATTCAAAGTAGTTGTAATAGTTGAAGCTGGTGGACGACAACCATGAAGCGGCGTCCTTGACTTTGATGCAATGCCGGTGATGATGGAGATCATGTTCGTGCTTGAAGATGGAGATCAGAAGCACAAGAAGAAAGGCCATATCATATCACATATTATGAATTGCATGTGATGTTAATCCTTTTATGCATCTTGTATTGCTTAGTTTACGACGGTAGCATTATAAGATGATCCCTCAAGCACACAATTTCAAGTTTTAAAGTGTTCATCCTTAGTAAGCACCGTTGCTAAAGCTCGTTGTTTTGAAGCACCACGTGATGATCGGGTGTGTTAGATTCTGCGAGTGTATACAACGTGAGTAAGCCAGATTTGCTCATGCGGAAGCTAAGGTTTGATCTTGACGAGCCTAGCATGTACATACATGGTCTCGGAACACGGATCGCCGAAAGGTAAAGCATGAGTCATATAGTAGATATGATGAACATGTTGATTGTTCGCCATTGAAGCTACATCAACTCTCGTGATGATCGGTTTTGATGTGGTCGATTTGGTTCGTGTGATCGCTAAAACAATGTGAGGGATATTGTTTTGAGTGGGAGTTCAACGGCAATATGATTAAAAGTTGAACACTATTTATCATAAACTAAATCAAAGTGAATTTGCATAATTGTTGTAGTCATTGGCATCCGTTTACCACCTTGCGCTTAGTTTTAATTGAGATGATAGAACTATAGAATTCTGGTTAGTTACTTTACGAACTGGTATCGTATTGTTTTGAAGTGTTAATCTAAAGTTTAAAAGTCCTATTGCAAACTTTCAGTAAGTTTCGGTTACTCCATGAAGTTTAATAATTGGTATTAAAATAAGAGTGACAATTCCAAGAGTTAGTGTATGAGTATCATGTTTGTCTCCATGATTCTTGATATTCAAAGGATTGTTTTAATATCAAGGTTATCTAGGATCTGAAAGAGTTGTTTCAGAAACCATTATGCGTGGAAGATATTGTGATATCTGAAACGAAGTTTTGGTTACAACATGATAGAGTATAATATGGCAAAAGTCATGTTCTCATATTTGATGAGAATTTGCAAAAGGTTGGAGACACTAGTTGTCCTAATTCACCAAAAGGTTTTGGAAAGCAACATTATACTCGTGATTCACCGTTATAAGCTAAAAGTAGCTTGATTATGGATGATTCCATCATAAGGGTGAATATTTGATGTAGGTAAAATGTTTACTACACCAAGAGATTACTAAAGAAAGGAATTTGAAAGAACACCAAACATTTGATGATGGTAATCTACTTCAAAGTGCAAGTCCAAAGACATTGGTATTTAACTATACACGCTTTGGACTATGTGTCATATGTATGACTCCACTATTGATGTTGATAGATTCTTTCAAACAGAAAATAAATACTGAAAGAGAATCTCATAAATATATGGCAGAAAAGAAAAGACTAGAATTGTTCAGTTTAAGTATATAGATGATATACATGTTATGGCTATATTCTTTGCTTATTAAACAATGTGGTTCTTAAGTATTTGATATTGAATTTGTTGGTGTGAATCGTCATACGAAACAACACAATTCATGAACTACAATGGCCTAAGTAACTAGCAAAAGAATATGTGATGATGTTCATCGAGAACAAATAAAAGGTTATTGTGTTGCTCGTTAAACGTCAAAGCTTGCCTTCAAGATTTGTTTTATCAGGTATTATGAGAACAAAAGGGTTGTTCAAATAATTGCCGTAATCCATAAAAGATGGATGATTCACAAATCTCGTTGGAGAAATCACATCCATAAAACTAGTGCTAAAAATGTCGAAAGACAAATTGATTGAAAGATCACTTAGGAAGTGACATCGCCGTTTAAATTATATTGGAAAGAAAACATGAAGAAACTCCATGTGGATGGAATTTTGGAGTCTTTTGATTTTTGATCACATGACGCTTGTGAAACTTTCCTAGAGATAATTAAAACTTCGTTCGTAGGCCAAAAGGGAACGAATGACTAGCTTATTGGAACTTGTACATATTGTTGTACGAAGTCTATTATGTGTAGTCAAGAGCGATGGATTTCAACTTCATATGCTTTCTCCGAAAATTTGAGTGAATATATGAATATTTACTTAATAAGGATGAAGTGTGAAATATTTGAAAAGTTCAAAGACTTTCAAGATGAAGTGCAAAATCATTGTAACAAGAATATAAATAGTTTATGATAAGATCATAAAGGAAGATATTTGAGTTACAAGTTTAGCATAATACCTAAGATTTAAGGAATCGTTCCGTGGATTTGCATTTTCCCGAGACACCATAAGAGTATGGAGCGTTCGAGATATGTAATTAAACCTTGTTTGACATGGTAAGATCAAAGGTATAATTCATAAAACTGCCATTATATTTTAAAGATTAAAAGCTTTAGAGACTACTGTTTTTCCACTAAAAAGAGCTCCATCATAATCCGTTGAAATGACACCATATAAAGTTATGGTTTGGGATAAAACCCAAGTTGTACTTTCTTAAACATTGGTATGCTATGCATAAGAAAGATGTTTGCAACCAAAGTCGGATGAACCTGTCTTTGTATGTTATTTCGAATAACTGTTCCTCCATAACATCGGAGACAAAAATGTTTGTCGCTTAGAACGTCAAGTTTCTTAGAAAAGGAATTTTTCGTGAAAAGTTAAGTGGGAGGACAAAAGAACTTTGATAAGGTTAAAAGAACCTTAGCTATATGTGCAGAGTTGCGTAGCGCCGAAAAATGTTCCGGAGGCAGCGATAATGCTCATGGCTCACGTGCCTCAAAGGTTGTGGTCACGGAGATCTAAGTTCCTATTGAAATAAGTAGGTCGGGTAAACAATCAAATACCAAGATTTGAGAGTTAAATCATTATTTGACAATAATGATCCGACTACATGCAAAGAAGCGATGATGGGCCCTGACTCCGTCTAATGGCTTGAAGCCATAAAATCCGTGATAGTTCCATACACGAAAAATCAAGTTTTGAACTTGAAGGACCCTCAAGAAAGGTGTAAGACCTTACAGTTGTGTTTGGATCTATAAATAAATAGACATGGATGTTGCACATCTATGAAATAGTCGACATGTTGGGAAAGAGTTCACAACAATGTTCAAAGGTTGACTATGACAAGATCTGATCTTTCATAGCGATATTTAGTCTAGACGGATTAATATAGCAACCACTACATATAATTTTGTTATGTGGTAGTTGAATAAACAAAACAAGTTCTTCTAATAGAATTGTTACCTAGGACATGTGCATAACATGATCCATAGGGTTTTGTTAATTCAAAGGATGCTAAAAGCATATGCAAACTTCAATGGTTGAAGTAAGCATAGCGGAGTTGGAATCTTCACTATGATGAAACTGTTAAAAGAGTTTAATTTCATCAGAGACAATGAAGATGCTTGCATTTGCAAGAAATTAAGTGGGAGCGCTAAGACATATTTCTAATACATTATGTGGAGGACATATTGTTGATTGGAAAAGATGTATATTTTATTAACACATATTAAGAATTTCATCCTGATGAAAGACTTAGGAAAAACCCAAATATTTGGCATCAATAGATGCTAATATGGTTGTGCCGAAAGTACATAGATGATGTATTGAATGAGTTCAATATAGAAACTACAAGAAAGGTTCTTGTCACAGAAAAAGGATTGAATGAGTTCAATATTGATGATATATTCAAGTGTATTGACACAGGGTAAGTGAAACAAAGATTCAAGTATAGATTGATACTTGATGTATAAAATCACAAAGAGTATTTTATCAATCATGTTGTGATGTGTACAAATCCAGATATGTCCTATGCTCTAAATGTTATGAGCATATACCAGAATGATTCATAAGATGATCATTGGACAATAGTAAGGATATTCTTATGATCTTTTGGAAGAACTAAGAGTATATTATTTGTAGAAGTGACAAATAGATGGTTAGTTCATTGTAAAAGTACTACATTGATACTAGTTTTGTCACAAAGTATAAATTAAGTTTATCTCAATCTAAACTAAGGGTGGCACAATAAAATGGAAAGTAAGTTCCATAATGGATTTGGATGAGTTCCAAAGTTAAGACATTGTGACAGATACTAAAAAAAAAGCTAAGTATATAACTGCTATTATAGCAGCTAAAGAGGGCATTTGTGTCAAGTAGTTTGTTATCAAACTAGGTGTAGTTCACAGCGGGATAATACTATGAAGATATATTGTACGACAATATTATCAACATGTTTTAACCCCAAAGAACTAAAGGTCACACCAAAGGACCAAATTTGTACGAAGCCATCTCATTAGAGAAATGAGTGATGCGTAGAGACGCAAAGACATGCAATTACACACGGACCTGGAAGTGTCAGATTCGGAGATCAATTGACCACTAGCAATCGTGTACATACGACACCGGAAAGCCATAGGTGTTGAATACACAAAGGTTTGAAACTAGATTATTGACTCTAGTGCAAGTGGGAGACTGTTGGAGATATGCCCAAGAGGCAATAATAAAGTGGTTATTATCATATCTTCATACTTATGATAAATGTTTACATACCATGCTATAATTGTATTAACAGGAAACATTAATACTTGTGTGATTTGTAAACATAAAAGAGTCCCTAGTAAAGCCTCTTGTTGAACTAGCTTGTTGGTTAATATATGATCATTTCCTGATCATGAACATAGAGATGTTATTAACAACAGGGTCATATCATCAGGAGAATGATGTGATGGACATACTCCTATAGATAAGCGTAGCATAAATATCAAGTCATTTAATATAGTTCATTTGCTATATGCTTTCTGATACATAGTAACCTAATTCCTTCGACCATGAGATCATGTTAATCACCATCACCGGAAGGATGCTTTGATGACATCAAACACCACACCGTAACTGGGTGGCTATAAAGGTGGCATTGAGTGTTCGGAAAGTATGTGTTGAGGCACATGGATCAAGAGTGGGATTTGTCCATCCATATGACGGATAGATATACTCTGGGCCCTCTCGGTGGAATGTCATCCAATTAGCTTTCAAGCATGTGACTGGCTCACAAGGGATCACATATCACGGGAACGAGAAAAGAGTACTTATCAGTAACGAGGTTGAACTAGGTATGCAGAGATACCGACGATCATAACCTCGGATAAGTAAACTATCGTGAGACAAAGGGAAATTGGTATCGTATGTAAGTGGTTCATTCGATCGCAAAGTAATCGTAGAAATATGTGGGAGCCATATGAATTTCCAGATTCCTCTATTGGTTATTGATCGGAGAAGTGTCTCGATCATGTCCGCATAATTCATGAACCGTAGGGAGACACACTTAAGGATTCGATGTTGTTGAGTAGTTATGGAATGATGAGTAAGAGACCGAATGTTGTTCGGAGTCTCGGATGGGATCCGGGATATCACGAGGAGATCCGGAATGGTCCGGAGAATAAGATTCATATAAGGAAAGTCCTGTTTCGGAGTTGGGGAATGATTCCGGTGTTTTCATCGGGAATATTCTAGAAGGTTCCGGAATGTCCGGCACTCCGGAGGGGAAGGGTACATGAATGTGTTATATCAAGTTTGTATGATTGCATTATGTACTTGGTGACATCGCTGTACCAAATAGAGGGTTTATTCAAATCCTAGTTTGAAAAGTCAAACGGCTAGTTTGAAAGTCAAACGGCTAGTTTTTGGAAAGAGGAGAAGGAGGTTTGAAACCGACTCGGGGGAGGAGTTCCTCCTCCCACCGCCGGCCCACCTTGGGTCCGAGTTGGGGAGGGACTCCCCTCCCCAGGAGCGCCTCCCTCCACCTATAAGAGGAGGGGCAGGGCTCCCCTCCTACACACAAGTTGCCTCCCTCTAAACCTAAACCCTAGCCACAGCCTAGGGATTTCTCCCAAGCCGCCGAGTTAGAGCTTCTAATTGCCCTAGCCGCCGGTTTAGCCCCTTCTAATTGGTGTGTGTAAACCCTAGATCACCAAGGCTCTCTCATAGTCCACCATACTCGCTCCGGCTTAAGGCGAAGCCCTGCGAGATCTCTCCTCTACTTCCGGTACCACGCCGTCGTGCTGCCGGAATCGCGAGGAGAGTGCTACAACCTCCGCTGCCTGCTGGAACAAGGGAGATGAAGGTCTTCATCGAGTACCGAACGTGTGACCGACTGCGGGAGCGCTACCGGAACGCAGCGCCGGAAGGATCGTCTACGCGATCTTGAGATCGGCAAGTGTACGACTACATCACCCACGAGAATCTGCTCTCGTTAACCGCTTTGGAATCTTCGAGGGTAAGTTCCTCTATCGACTCGTTGCTACAATCTAGTAGATAGATCTTGGCTTGTTTGTGTGCATGCGGTAGAATTTTTTTGTTTTCCATGCTACGAACCCCTACAAAAATAAATATAACTTACCAAGCACAATCATTCATACAACACTTAAACAATATTCCATGGTTCAATCTACCACAAACTATGAGGTGGATGATGTCAATCTCGAGATGGAGATGATACTGATGTTGGGAGAGGTGGATATAGTGACGGAGAGACTCCCCTATGACAAGGGGGAGTTCGTGATGACGATGGCTCTGATTTCCCCTCTCCGGTGGCCTCGGAGTAGTAGGATGCTCCCTCTCGCGGAGTAGGACAAGACTTTCGCCTCCGCCGCCTACGTAAATCATGAAAAAATAGGGCGTAGGTTTTTTGTCGAGGCAGAGGCGTGTGTAGAAGGAGGATCTGAGACGATGCTTGATGGATGAATGGACCCATGTGGCTCCTCTTGTTTTATTCTAGTTCCCAATATTCTTCTCCCGATGAAAAACTTTGGTATTTTACCCCAAACTAACTGGTGTCCAGAACATCTCTAAAACATCAAAATGCAAAAAAGGAGGTTTTGTGCCTCCTAGAAATCAAATACCAAATCAAAGGACTTGTAGGAAAGTCTCATAAATCATCTAAAAAGGCATAAATAGTGATATATCCATGCAAATAACAATATAATCTAGTCATATATGTGGCTATTGTGATGTTACAAAATGCAAGTATCAACTCCCCCAGGTTTAAACCTTTGCTCGTCCTCGAGAAAATAAGCGAATAGATTGTATCACGTATCAATGAGCTTATGGTTGATAAAATAAATATGAGCATTGTATCGTCAACTTATTCATGTTCAATTATCTAGAAAGAACTATAAACTAATAGGCATACAAATGATGGCAACATAAGTAGAAGCTCTGCCAAATACACCTTACTTTTGAACGAGCATAACCATTGCATATTGGACAACTAATCATCTTTTCTTTCATATTAAATTTCAGTAGTAACCATTGTGCTATTCAAAACTTTACTAAATGACTTTCAAAATAGATAATTTTTCATAGGATAACCAACTAAAAGAGAAGAATACGATTGGGCCCAAGAATTTTTCTTGAACAGTTGAACACTTTCACCACTAAGCATGGTATGAGTTAACAGTATAATCATTGATAACCTTAATGTCATGTCTGTTATTCACGTATTTTGCAATATATCTTTATTTTTTCATTTCCATTTTCATTTCATTTTATTTTTTCTTTCTTTTCTTTATCTTAAAGTTTATTTCAAGATCCTTAAATAACTTAGTTGACAAATTGTGGTTAACAATGGATTAGAGTATCTCATGTCCTCTTGCCAACATCGCTTATTAGCTTTTTATCCTGCAAAAGCACACCTTTCTTATAAAATCCAAATTTAATATCCAACCATTAGTGACCTTCTTTTAGTCGCTCATTACTTTTCCTTTATTAATTGAGATTAATTCTATGCTTGTGTCCAACATGCTCAAGTTAATTATTTCAAGCTAAGATGTAACTGAAACTTCTAAACCTGGTGTGATCATATGCATGCGTGTTATCCATAAATCTCCAAATAAATCATGCATGACACCATGGTTTATATTTTCATTATAATCACTCAACCAAGTGATAACCCCCAAGAGCAGGGGATCACTATAGTACCTCTCAATGGGAAGTAGGAAACCGATCCACATGAGCAAGAACAAAAGGCTATTTATTCTCTCCAACTAGAGTGTCACAAGTTTTAGATGTTTATACACTAAACAAGTTAAAGGAATAAATAGGGTGATTTAATGTAAAAAAATAAAGTGCAACAAAATAGTAAATGTAGAAGTGTCCCAATCCTCTAAATGCAAGAGGACAAGACGATGGTTTACTCTTATGGGAACAATGGATCTTGGTTCATGGGTTCACTCAATCTTCTCTCTCCATCTATAGTGATTATCATGTTACAGATAATAAAATTACACACAATTGTCATGCTTTAATGATAAATTTTATGGCATGTCCTAGAACACATAGTTGAAAGAAGTACTCATATGTGGCTATGTCACCTCGTAAGGCCTGCTTGTAGTTATTGTCACTCTACCATGTCATACTTCTCCCTTCTTACCCAAGATAAAGGATGTTTCGATGTATCATTTCTGTTGCTCGACACATATGTCGTTTGTCACTCGGCCACCCATTATCTTCGTACATCATACTCCTTAATGGTAACACTCTAAGCAAATGATTTATTTATTGTGCGCATTTCCGCATCTCTATCATCTACCTACACTTGGCGTTGTCAAGAACCTCATGACATGAGTAAACAAGGTTATGAATATAAACCATTACATTTATCATAGAATTATCTCCAAAGTATGACAAACCATAAAGGTACAACGCAACGGTAAGTTCATAACAAGTATCATTTCATACCACAATATTCACCATAGGAATTACATAAATATATCCATAATCATGCAAGACACATCATATGGACGTCAACAATGATCATACATAGAGATATTGGATCAAGTTACCACCACAAACCCATAGTATAGGGCTTAGACTACTCCCCTCTCATGGTGGAGAGCGATGAGGAGGCATTGGTAAAGGAGGAGAGGCTACCAGAGGCGATTCCGGCAATGGTTCTCCTCCAATCTTCCTCTGGTGGCGGACTGCAGACTCTCTATTTCGTGGTTTTCGATCTCCGCCTCCATGTTCTGAGATGGCGTCAGGGACCCTTTCTATAGAAGGTTTTAGGTCAATACGAAGAGAATGTCAGTGGAATCGACGACATACAAGCAACGAGGTGGGAACGAGGGACAACCACTATAGGGACCCATGCCATGGGCCCTATTTCCTAGTCTGTTGGGCTTCTGGTGACCTCCTTTGACCTGCTAGACGTGTCTCGAAAATTTCAAAGCATTCTCTCTGACCTTGCCCTCTTTGGAGTCATGTAGCTCATATAAAGTCAAAAATACTAATAGAAGGTATTTTATCCTAGATAGATTTAGAATCAGAGGAGAGGATATTGTTTATAAAATCCATGAAATCAATGTAAAACAAGCATATTACATTCTATATGATGCAAATATGTGGGAATATGTGACAATAAACTACAAAGTCATGTATGCATTTTACATGCATCAACATCTCAAGCTTAACATATGCTCGTCCTCAAGCATGAAGGTGATAAAACTAAACATGAACTTTAGAGTTTGTTACTATGTTTACATTATAAGCCATAATCATTCCTGCAAAAAAGGTTCATTCTTTAAAGAATAGCAACACGCAAATAAATCATAAAGTGACATCTTCCATAAACTTCACAAATGCTTAACAGTATGTCACTATTGAAGTATTGAATAAAAACAAATGCACTCATATTTTAGTCCATTAAGAAAAAAAAAATGAAAAATACTACTTTGGTCTTAGTAGTATTAGTGTTGTTTATATATGGACGCTTGAAAAAGATAGGTAAGCAGGTATTAACATGCATAAGAGATATTTAGCTTCCAAACAACACCCCTTAAGTTTATGGTTGAATCATATTACTTCATTAGTGTTTGGTTCCATTGTCCCCCTCGTCTCTCTGACATACACTTTTTTTTTCCACTCAACACCTATATATAATCATTCTATTTTTATTTCTTTGATACCTTTTGACAACTTTGTCTGCACACTTACTCTCACATTTTCTTTTCATAGAAGGGTTTTTATCCTTATCTTAGCGCTAGTATCCCTGTTTGGAGGGTTTTGTTCTCATCTTATTTAGTATGCATATTTTGTTCTACTTGCAATGGGTACTTATGCCTTATGCGCACTTTGTCTTCACTTGTGCACACACGGAAACTACTTTATGGCCGGTCACCCATCCTCAAATTACTCAAGACCAAACACGTTTGACTTGTAGTTCCTTTAAAGATGAGCCCCAAAAAAATAAGTTGTAACTTGTTTGTATATGTATCATATCAATCCTCTTAAGCTATACGCTGTGATCTCACATACACCCACCTTAGAAGATTGACGTCCTCGTCGATCAACAACCCAAGTCAGGAATGTCTCCTCATAGCACACGTTTATGCGTCCAGTATCAGCACATGTGCCATGTCATGTGCCACAGCGGACCACATGCTCCGCACCACATGTTCGTGCTCCTGACCCACACACACCCATGTAACCGCGAAAATCGTCTCCAATACCACTTATAACACCTCGGCCACCCCGGCCTAACGGCTGTTACCCCTGGCAGCTATCTAGGATATCTAGACTGGACTCACCTATCAACATTAGTCTTTTTTACGTACTTTGTTTTTACCTGTGCACACACCGGAACAACTTCTCGATCGGTTAACCATCCTCAAATTGCTCCAGCCAAACACGCTTAACATGAAGTTTCTTTAAAGATGAGTCCCGGAAAAAAGTTACAACTTTTTTGTATGGATATCCTATTAATCATATTAAGTCATATGCCCCAAGATCTCAAATATTCTCCGATCCAAATTAATGAACTCATATTTATGTAGATTTGGATGTATCTAACACTAAAACGTGACTAGATACATCTGAATCTACTCTCTCTGTCACGGTTTGGAGGGCATTTTGGAGAGATTGTTGGATCCTAGATGAGTGCTGACTGGGACCAGATTTGTGCCAAAAATATGCGTCCATTAATTATTAAATGTAATTACTCAATAGAAACGAGGAGTTTAGACGCATGCATTGGTAGAGTTGCATGCAAGAATTAATTCCTTGGCTTCATAGAGTAGGAAGTGGGGAGGAAAAATGGGGCATTAGTTCTGTAATTAAGTCTAACGCACCTAGTAGTAGAGAAGTTTTAGAAACACATGGCTTTTATAAGCGCCCTCCAAACCGTGACTGAGGGAGTAGCAAATCTAAGGTCATTAATTTGGTAGGAGGAGTACATATTTGATACGTAGTACCATTAATAACCTCAACGTGAATCCTACCATCAAAATGACGTTTATAGAAAAATTCTATAATTATAATTCCTCCAATTTCTTATAAAAGTCCTACAACCTCTGAAGATCTTGATTAAGCGTGGAAGATACATTTTTCACACACATGGGTGTCGCATCAAAGTGAATCTAGATAAATATAAGCCACTAATTTTAGGACGGAGAGAGTAGTATTTATTTAGAATAATTACTAATCCTCAAGGTGAATCCAATAATCAAAGTGACCTTTATTGAAGATTTGAAAAAATTTAGATCCTCCAATTTTTTCATAAAAATCCCTCAGAAGACCTTGAGGAAGATAGTATATTTTTCACACACAAGGGTGCGTGCATGCAGCATCCACATAGAATCCAGGACGAGTACTCGCCTCGCCATTCAATGCGAAGATAACCAAGGGCCCTAACAATCCGTTCATTAGTAAGTGCAGTCCAAAGATCAAGAAGGTGATGGCATTGAATGCGTGATATACACGTCCTTTTTTTTTGAGACGATGGGTGCTTAACTCTTGAGTGTGAAGATTTATGAGACATACTTTTTCGATGATACAGAATTCAGTCGTTGGTGCTCATAAATGGGTTTGTTGGGCAACTTTAGGGTCCTCGCATTCTTTTGAACAAACAGTGTTGTGATGAAGCTCGGAGCAGCAGACGGAGCAGGAAGACGTCTATGTATAGGAGCCACCTGCCTGGCCGGTGGGGACTTCAGCGTCAAGCAGCTAACCCAAACCTGACAAGCCCTTCCTAAACGTGCATATAGAGCGAGAATGCACCATGATCGGCCAGTTGACCTACTACAAAACTATCTCTCTTTTAGGAGCAGATCATACTGTATCATCATAAGTTCATAACTCTAGAAAGTATTAAGTCTAGACTTAACACACAGTTTCCATGATATACTAAATCATTGATCAGTGTTATTTTAGCAAGGTACTAATAGTGTACTGCCACTGCATTTTCAAGTACACGTGTTGATATTATTGTTGGGGGGGTACACATACACTTCTAATTTCTGAAGTTGCTGTGACTGATTAATTGGATGAAAGAATTCTTCATCTGCATCCCAAGTACAGCTAACTACTCGTACCAGCTCCTCTTAATCAAGGAGTTGATTCAGAATCCCAAACAAGTCCCAAAACGTGGTTAATACTGCGTGAACGGGACGAGCCAATTAATCAAGAGACAAATCTGAAAACTAAACCAAGGAGAAAAAACCCATCATCTGCTTTTAGGTGGCAGGCTTTCATGATGGATGGAGTGGATCGATCCAGCTTGCGTGCGAATTAAGTTCGTCTCACAGGTTGTTGCCCCTTATTTAAAACCTCTCCATTCAGTAGTTATGGAAAACAATCTTCGCCTTCAATTCCTGATTAGATGTGGCCAGTTATGAGTGCAATATTGTGGAGCCTTTAAAACAAAAGATACTAGTACTACTACGTGCCCAATTCGGTTTCTTTTCTCGCAATAAATACAGAGCTGCCGCCATTGAATTTGGGTAGGGGATATTATTTCCTATAAAATATCTTCCAAATAATGTTATTTTCATTTAAAAATAACTCAGTATAGATGCATACACTCATAAATACGTACATACACTCAACTCCATACATCCTATACTCTACAAACACCTATTTCTAAAAAAATGTTACTCCGGTTTATTTTAAACATGGTATTGTAACAAAAATATCACCCCAATTCAAAAAAATGCTAATTCCTCGTGAATAATCATTAAATTTGATGATTTGTTCCAGATTAAGGACATGGAGACCAGACAACGGAATGATTAATCGGTTTGTGTAGAATGATGGTTAACTCTATGAATACATAAGGTTATCCATAGTGGTACTAGTATCCATGCTGTAATTAATGAAGATAGAGATGGTAGTGGTATCAAGCTATGATACGGTATCACAACATTTAGATCTAGAAAAATTAATAGCAAATAAATCTTGTACTCAAATTTGCATTGCTATATATAAGATAATAAATAGTGTTATACTACAAGACTAATATACGAGACTAATGCATTGATTATGCATTAGTCTTATTATTAGTATAGAGGTGATATCATATATTAGTATCATATGCATGATACTAGTGTATTATACTCCCCACAATGACCATTCTAAGGGGTCATTGACAACCTAGATGCGAAGTCAGTACTTTAAAAAAAATATTTTCTTTGTTTTTAACTGTCCAATTTGAGATGCCAAAACATCTAATATTTATGAATGGAGGGTGTATATCCTAAAAATGAAATTCCAACTTAAAATAGGTTGTACCGTATCAGTTTTCTTTGTGAAAATGGTAGTCCAATATTTTGAAGATACTTATAAATCATGATGTCTCAAGATGTTAGTCCCACGTGAATTTTCAATAATTTGTTAGTCCAATTTGGTTTACCCGATAAACTAAATATTGATCGGAGTTTGTGTCAAATATATGGTTAGGTCCATTTCCACATATTGTTTGAGAGGGATTCAAAGAGAACATTGATATGAATTTAGTGCCATTTCTAAAAAATGTTTTCTGAGTAATGTTGTACCAACTGAGTTGAGAAAATGGCACTTCCATTTTTGTGAAGATATAGTAACAAAAACATTCAGGATTTGGAAGATGTAGTACTCTACTAAGTGGTAAGATAATAGTTGTTTTGAATTAAAGACCACAAGATCACACAACCAAAAGACCAGTCATAATTTATGTTAGGATTATGCTAGGTCCACGTACGGTTCGAGAGGGGTTCACACACAACCTATATATCAATTTGGTGTCATTTTTCATAAATGTGTCGTGAATAATGATGTTCCTACTTTAATATTATTTTTTGTACATCAATATTATTTGTGAAATGACACTCAATCTTTTGTAAGAAACTAATAAAGCTTTCATGTTTATTAAAATGGTATGTTGAGAATAGTATGACTTTGGTGCCATTTTATTGAATATCATCTTATATGGGTTTCTACATTCAAAATAACTTTGTTTATATTCATGATATTTGTGAAAAAAAATGTTACTCAGTTTTGTAAGATACATACAGAATATCATCCTCCCGGTTTGATAACTTAAAGATGCATAAAGAGTAGTATCTTCTTAATATTTATTATTTTACAACTTAGTAGTCACTATTAGCTCAGACAAACCAATGCACATCGACGTCAGACAAAAACAATGTAGCTAGTTGGATTTATTGTCAAAATTACGGTTAGGTCCACTATACATTGATGTCAAACAAACAACAGAGTTGGTTGGATTTAGTGTCGAAAATACCGTTAGGTCTACTTGGGGTTCGAGAGGGGTTCACCGACATCCCGGATGTGGAGGGAAGATGGGAGGCAGTGACGACCATGGCGGTTTCCTACATGGATGACTATAGCAGACTATTAGCTCAGACAAACCAATGCACATCGACGTCAGACAAAAACAATGTAGCTAGTTGGATTTAGTGTCAAAATTACGGTTAGGTCCACTATACATTGATGTCAAACAAACAACAGAGTTGGTTGGATTTAGTGTCAAAAATACCGTTAGGTCTACTTGGGGTTCGAGAGGGGTTCACCGACATCCCGGATGTGGAGGGAAGATGGGAGGCAGTGACGACCATGGCGGTTTCCTACATGGATGACTATAGCAGATGACGTTAACTGACTAGGTACGAAACTGATTAGGAGAGGGCAATGGTAAAAAATAGTTGTTAGGTGAGGGGTTATTACAAAACAGTCAACTACAGGTTCTGCAAGCGTCGGTACAGAGGGTTTTGAGGTGACTTAATAAAGATTATATTGAGAAACATAAAAGAGAGATCGAGACGGAAAGATGGCAATCTAAGAACTACGATAGATATCAACCAACAATATCATTGGTTGATGAATTATTTGCTAAATAATGAATATTCAACACATGATGCTCAATTGTGCACCAAGATCAAATGATTAGATACTAGTGGTGAGGAAAATGGTGGTTAAGTTACATGGATATAACAATAATGTCATCTGAGGTTGGGCAAGCATCGACCACGAACAGGTGAAGGTGGCTCGCCGATGATCTAGAAAGAGGAACAAAGAGATATTGGGAACGAAACATGGCAAAGGAGGAAATACGATATCCATCAAATAGCAGAGTTGGGTGATACCATACTTGCTAAAGATTGAATATTCAACACATCGATGTTGCATTGTCCATAAGATCATATGATTATTTTGCATTGTTCATTCTCAATTCATAGCTTTAATTTCACATTAATATTTCCTCTATCTAAAAATCGTCGCAATCTTTCCATTCATTTAAAAATTATTATCGGACGCGGCATTGCTCTATTCTAAGCTAAAAATAATGCCATGAATTGATAAATATATATGGTGGATCGATATTCAATCTAGTAATGAATTTAGTGGTTGCACCTGTTTCTAGATGAGCAATAACGTCAATAAATAAAATATAAATGTTATTAAACAAAGCACATAAATCGAGCATCACCGGCAGTCCAAAGGTTTTTCTTTGTGTGCCAAAGTATCACGCCGTGCATGGAATGCAGAATAAATGCAAACATTAAACGAAAATAAATTGAAATCCAGCCTCTTCGATTGGGGTGTATTTAACCGAGAACCCGAAAATTTCGAGCATTAATCGGCATTGAATATTTCTCCAACCATTTCCCAACGACGCCAATTAATAGTGATCCTTAAACACACACCCTACCCCCTCCCAGGTCCCTGGCACGTGGGCCCCGCGTGTCGGTCTTGCCGGCGGGCTCCGGGTATATATAGCCGCGCCCCACCAGGAACTGCCAAACACCCCACCGATCGATCTCCGCAGGAACAAACACAGAAATCCGAGCAGTTCAGCGGCGCCAACGACCGCCGAAAAAGTGTTGCCAGGGTGAGAGAGAGAGAGAGAATGGCGGCGGAGGTCAGCTCTATCGCGAGGATGCTGCGTGGGGAGGCGGTGAAGAAGGCCGGCGTCGGGCCCAAGTCGGAGATGGTGACTATGGATCTGCTCGGCGGGTGCGGCGGCGACAGCGCCGGCGGCAGCTGCGGCGACGACGAGGTCGTCGACCTGGAGGTGAAGGTGCCCGTCGGCTGGGAGAGACGGCTTGACCTCCTGGTGAGTTCTCCTATCGTCTCGCCTGCTCTGTTAATATGTCCTCTGTTCTTCCGATCTCAGGGGGCGGTTTGTTGGCGCACACGAACACCACGTGCATGCTCGGTGGTTAATTAATTCGCGTTCGTGTGGTTTAATCCCGTCGTGATGTGATTTTTGAGAATCACGATTCGTTGGATCATCTCTGCAGATCATCAAATTACAGATTTTTTGTTCTTGCGGTTCATAATTCTACTAGATAGATGTTGATCAGTTTTAGATTGCTTACCAATAATTTCTCGATTCGTGCAGTCCGGCAAGACGTTCCTGACTCCACACCGCCACCAGGCCATCCAAGGTAGCCACCAGGACCTCAACCTGCCTCCCCCGTCCGGCGCCGCCGCAACCACCATGACCTCGGCCGCGGTCTGCACCCTCGACATGGTCCGCTCCGCCTTAGAGCGCGCCGCCGCCGCGCGGTCCGCCTCCTCGCCGCCCACGTCGTCTACCTCGTCCGCGTCAACCTCCTCTTCGTCCTCATCCCTGGGCAAGCGCAACCGCTCTCCGTCGGCACCTGCAACCACGGAGTCGCCCGCGAACCCGGCCATGCGCGCTGCCGCGTGCCCGTCCTGCCTCACCTACGTGCTCGTCATCGAGGCCGACCCGCTGTGCCCGCGGTGCCAGGCCAGGGTGCCGCCGCTAGCCAAGACCACCGGCGCCGACGGAGCCGTAAAGACTGCCGGCGCTGACGGAGCCGTGAAGAAGCCGAAGATCGACTTGAATTGCGCCGCCGATGAGACCGAGTGAAAGGACAAAATAGGAAAAGAGAGTCCGATTTTTTTTCTTCTTGGAAAAACTTTGTCCAGTCATTTATCTCTTGATAAGTTTTAGAGTATTCACCAGAAACAATTTACAATGTTCTACAGTAGAAAATTACTATGGTTTAGGGTCAAATCAGATATGAAAGCTGCTGAACTTCTATCAATTGCTTCATCTGTTCATTCATATTGTTAATCTCCTTCTATGGTTCTGCGTCATGTGGATCTGTAAATTAGCAATGTGAATATGCGCTGTCTTAAAGGGCAAAATTTAAGAACTGACAATCAATCACTAAATTGGAATGGCAACTGAACTGGATCTTGGTGACAACATCAGTATGGTTTAATTTGATTGTACACAATGAATAAACATGTATATTCTGGCCTCTGATAGCCAGTACCCAAACAATCGCAATACGTACATGGTCCAACCTTATCGAGAGGAGGGCGATGTGGTGGTTTCTATTGGACAAGAACTGATAGACTGCTGCCAAAATCCAATTATGTATTCTCTGACTGGCTGATTTGGTTGATTAGTCTTTTTGGTGGGTGATGCAAATATACTATACCGTGAAAATTTCACATCGTCTAGTAGACCTCCCCCGGCCGGAAGTAGACCAAAACCAGGAACACCTTGCTAACAAGTTGACTGCCTAAGGATTATAAATGAAAATTCGTTTACAAATGCAAAAAAAAAGTATAAAATTATTCAATATAATCTGTTTCTAAAAATATAATGAATTTTGATTCATCAAGAGAAAGTATAATCATAAAAAAATTATTGGCTAGTCTATGTTATGTAAGGTTTTTTGTATCACATTATTTTCATATTATCGAAGCAAATTATCGGTGAAGGCCATTTTCATAACAAATAAAAAAATATATTTCGTAGTAACCTGAAAAGAACGCTAGGAAAGGTCCATAACCTTAAGTTGTTTTTCTGTAAACCATAGAATTCACCAAAGCTTCCACGAGAACAAAACATTGTTTTCATATACATTTAGTTTTTGTCCGAATTGTGCCCAAACTCGTATTCTTGCTCCATACAATATTGGTTGCTGACCATTTAACACCTTCCCTTTCTACTCCTTTAAGGCCCATAATTTTTTGAAAAGTCAAACTACCTAAAGTCTGACCAAGTTTTTAGAGAAAAATATTAATATTTACAATACGTAATTCATATATTTTCATACATTATGAAACATATTTTCACATGGTATTTATATAATATAATAGTTCTTGATAGTTTTTTAAAAGTTTAGTCAATTTTTACATGGCTTGGCTTTTCAAAAAGATTATAGTCCTTAAGCCTTGGGATGAAGAGAGTATATGTTTGTCACCATTAGCGACTTTCTTCCTTCTGTTACATGTTCTTGTTACCATTTTTTTTCATATTTCCGTGCTATATCGTGTCCCTTCATCCTTCAAGAAAAATATATTTACGTCTATTGTGTAACTGTAAACATATGGGCAAAATTAGATGGTGTCAATGTTAGAGGATGAAGTCTGCGGATAGACCCCTCATAGTCCTAAGCACAATCACCAAGCTCAAGATGTTACTCTGATGATATGTATCAAATCAACCCAGGCTCCATCTCTCGGAATGTTTCATTCCATGGTTAATATATTTCTAATACGGTTCACTTTTCTGTAGAACCATATATGGTACTTTTGTGGGATGGAATCTGCTACGTCCGTTCTGAAACAAGCGTGAGACTTCAACAATGAAATAGTTTTGATGAAAACTCTAAGGTGGAGTGCGGGATGATATTGATACAATAATAAGGTTTTGTATGCAGATACATATGAATCAAGAACGAACAGCGGAACAGATCAACCATTCATGACAGCAAACGAACGACCAAGATATATATCCTTCTCTGCCCCTTTGGGCAACTCCACCGGGCCGACTAAAACGGACAGCCCAAAACGTTCGGTTTTGTACGCTTGGGTTGGTTCGCGGTCGTTTTTGGGTCGTGATCCGGTTTATCCGGCCAACCGTGTCCAGCGGAGAGATCTATCTGTCCGCGCTTGGCAAATAGGCTATCGTTGATCACGGCGCACTCACTTCGACTACAACAGGACCACCGACGAGCCTTTCTCGTGGGAGGTGATGGAGTGTGTCTTTCTGCCAGAGCACCGGTGGTGTCTAGCGCACACAGAAAAGCGTGACAAGCTTCGGGAAGCGATGCGGGCCAATCCTGATGACGCTTACCTGCGTGTCCGTCTCGCTCAAGCTCAAGAGGAGTTGCAGACGCGATCTACCACTCTCTCGAAGAAGAATGGGGTCTTGTCGAACCACTGGCGCCACCGCCACCAGCGCCGTAGGCGGCACATAGTTAGAATGGTGTTGTAGTTGTGGTTTGCTTGTAACATATTTCAAAAAATCGAATAATAACTTGTCATTGTGTATGGTCGATGCCCACATTGCTAATTTAATTCCAAACATCGTACACGGCGAGTACACACCCTAGCCTACTCGTTGGAGTCGGAGTCGGAGTGGTAGCAGTGACGCCACATGGTGTCGTCGAAGACGCTGACGGTGAGCATGGTTTCGCCGTCGTATTTGAAGACGACGAAGTTGCCGACTCAATTTGGTGCCGGCGGGCGAAATCCTCCCATCCGTTGGCGAGGAACATCTGGCCGAGGCGGTCGAACAACACCTCTGATGCAGCCCGTCCTACGGACGCCCCTACATCCACACCACCAAGCGTTCCAAGTGGACCAATGACTCGTGACCGAGCCAAACTCCTACAAGATAAGGTTAACTCGCTCCTTTCCTCGTGTGACCTTGATACACCTATGAATACTTAGGTATACTTACTTCATGCCACTGCTCTTTGTATACTTAGGTACGAAGCCCCGACGCAACGCCCCACAACCCAAGAAGATGGACGTGTGAAGAAAGCCCCATGACCGAAGTCTCCCCCTGAGACATACCGGAGTCTCCGGCTTCATCCAGCGCCGCGTCAGACTGCAAGCTCCTAGAAGCTACTCGGAAACTCCACCTCAAACCCGAAATATCCGACAGACCCCGGAGTTTCCGGTCTGTCGACCCCGGAGTCTCCGCCTCGTCCCAAACCGGCTGCACCTGCAAGCCCCTGCCACGCACCCGGAGTTTCCTCCGTGTACACAGGAGTCTCCGGCCCGACTGGAGTTTCCGGCCCCAATATCCCGGAGTCTCCGGCGTAAGTGTGGGCCAACACGGCGTCAGCTGGGCCTTTGGCCAATCTACTCCCCACTCCGTCCAGAACTTATCGTTTATCTCCAAAATACCCTTGTTTATGTGGCTGGCCTATATATAGTCCCACCACTTCATTTGTAAACCCTAGACTTGGATAATTGTAATAGAAGAAACCCTAGAGGATCAATCTATTGCTAGTCTCATGCTCCTTGACAAGGAGCACCAATTATCCCCCAACCTTTTGGATTTTGTCTAGTGCATTCAAGTTGTACAAGTTCTTGAAGTCGGTGTCTCGTCTCCAAGTAGTCAAGATCTCATCAAGCCTCTCACCCCCATTGTTGATTGTGGGAGAGTGTCTTACCCGTCACCGATCATAGGGATTGTGTCGGACCGGTTGCTCTGATACCAAAATGTTAGGGTTGAGCCCTTAGGGTTGCCTGATCTTTCACGAATTCCCGTGGAAATCAAGATGAAAGCGAGGGAGGAGGGGGGGGGGATGAAACCCAGGGACTCATACGCAAAGAACTCATTGAACACACGCATACACACGAAGACACGATACGAACCAATAGCTAATGCAAGAAAGCGGTTGGGTCGCTGGCAAACGGTCCCTCGGCTCCCACGGGAGTAAACGGGAGGACGCGTGCCGTCCTGGCCAACGCAACCGTTGAGAATTTAATGTATAGATCGACCCGGGCGCGTCGGTCCGGATCGTCGCGCCGTTGGAAGGCCGCGTAGGTCCCACCCTTCCGCGTGGTCGTGTTCGGACACAATCGGACGGATTGGGTCGACCCTGTGAAGATGCGCTTACGCCTCATATATTAGGCACAAGCTTGTCCGCGGACACCTCATTTTGAACACGTTCCATTCAACAACTTACGATCAGTGGCTTCGGTATATTGCAGCAGATCTAGAAGTGATCATATGACAAGTGGCAGACGGATGAACTTATTAGGGAAATAATGGCATTGATAGAATAGCAAACAGCTTGGTGGCGAAGCTTCTTCTGCAGAGTGGCCGGTCAAGGTGCACCATCTCAATCGGACGATCTCCTCGTATGTGTACGTACCACATAAGCAACATTAATATTAATAACTGGATGAGTGAATCAGACGATACTGTAGGAGCTACTAGCACGTACGACCCTACACGTGGTGGCATGGAAACAACGAGAGACGAATAGGCCAAGTAATACAGCTTCACTGTCACGCCGTAATAATTGGGAGAGAGTACAAGACCTAGCTACCAGTGTGCTCCGTAAAATCATGTTTGAAAATCCACACACATTTTCTCACCTAAAATGCACGTGACTAGTGACGGGACTCTGCTACAGTTCTCACTACTAGCAGTCATCACGAATTTCCTCACCTAATTTTTCACACAAGAGTTTTTTTTTCTTTGAAACCGTTCTGTCCGCCCCCTCAGTTAATGCACATTAATCCATGCAGATACCGACGCATGCTATTCGCAAAAAAAAAAAAAAAGATACCGACGCATGCATCATCCTAATCCACACTCCCCACGCAAGGGCAAGGGTGTTCCGATTAATACGTCCTCCTAATCAGGGCAACTAATTGCGGTGCTTTATTTCGCCTCTCTAGGAGTAGTAGTACATGCACCCGAGGGCCGGCGGCGGTCAAATTAATCAACGACGCAATTAAAGACGATCGCATATAATTCACCCCAGACTTTGATTGCGCAGGCTAATCAGCAATCAATGTAAAATGGCAAGGCACGCCTGGCCTGCGTATTTACTCCCGCGACAGCTGCGTGCACCCAACCTTTTCGATTAGGATCACAGCGGTTTATTAATTCGGCCTTGGACTCCAAGTGTCTCCGGCCGGGGGTGAACAGGTAGCGCTGCAACGTCACTGCTGGCAGCTGGAGTGCGTAGGGAGCGAGGGTGTTCGGCTTTATTACTAGGAGGAAGACGGCACATCTCGCATTCATAATGGGTAGACTAATCATGCTGTGATTGATTAGTCAAGTCTAGTCCTCCTGCTTGGCTATGAGTATGCAACTTTTTCTTTTGGTACACGCGTGTTTATGCGAAATCATGACTGGTTTAGGTTACTCCTAATGGCTTTTACTGATATTTAGCTTACTCTAATGGGACTCCGCGTACGAACCATCCTAGAAGCACCTATAGCACATCGCCTAAACAACACGACACTTATAATAACCTCTAGTTTTCACTTCGGGACGAAATACGGTCCCGAGCAGACCCCAGCCGATCTGTAAAAAAATTACAGTCCGCGGAGAAACCCTCGTCTCAACCCCTACATACAAGGGTTGCGCGGATAACCCGAGTGTGGCGCGGGACGGAAATTTCAGCTCGCGGCGGCAAGTCGAAGAGAAAGCACATGGACAACCACGTCGTCCCTGTTGCTTCGTCGGCTCCCTAGCCGCAAGAGGCAACCCGCGGTCGCACCGGTGCCCAATCCGTGTCCACCTGCGCGTTCGACGAAGAAGACAAAGAAGGTGGTGAACCGTGACCCCCGCCTCCCATCGCTCATCCTCCGCCCTTTCTCCCTTGCATTCATCATGTGAGGATGTGCAACTTTTTGATCAACGTGTTTGAGCATTGCCCAATGTAGCATTTGGTCCCTGTGATCATGTCAATTTGATGTAGAAACTATGAACTATTGCATCGATTGAATTGGATATTGATCAAGTTTGATGAAATTTGTGAAATCACGTGTTTTATCGTTTTATAACTGGCCACGCGGAACAGAATCCGCAAACTCGACATGTAAACGTAGATCTGCTAGAGCTGCTCTAATACGCCATGCTACCTCTGTTTTCAGTTATCCTACATGCTAGGTTTAGTCAAAGTCAAACTTTGTAAAAGTCTATCCAATATAACAGGAAAAAAATGTTAACATTTTTCCGGTATTATGGATGTTGATATTTTTCTTGATTTTGACTCTTTTTTTTGCGGAAAAGATCCGGATCTATTTTATGAGTTCACAAAAAGTACAAAGCACCTCAAAAATAATAAAAATTACATCGAGGTATTTGGACCACCTAACGACCACTACTGTCGCCAGAGCGAGCCGCCGACGCGCCGCTGTCGCCGCTCCCTTACTGGAGCCGGCTTGACGTTGTTGATGACAGTCGGGAAGTCTTCGTGCATGTGTCCCTAAGGACCAGCGCCCCAGAGCTGAAGCAGTCGTCATTGAACCCTTGAATTGATCTGAAACTTGTAACACCAAACCTAGAACACACGTAGACTGGACGAGATCCACCACTCCATGCAAGCGGTGATCTGACGAATCCCCGCCCTCCTTAACGCCAGCGGCAAGATCGTCGCAGACGAGGTGGAAGAGGAGACGGGTATACCTTATTCTTGTCCCGCTCAACGTCGCCATAGCCACCATAGCGTCGATGCCGGTTGACCAAAATCTAACTTTAGGGACCTTCTACAATGCCGAGCGTAGGTCCGAGGTCCCCACCCCCTCCTGTCGCCGGAGCGACAAGCAGACGAGGCGAGGACCCGTCGATTCCCAGACGTAGACGACGGGGATGAGGTAGATTGCGGCGGCTGCTAGGGTTTTCACCCTAGCCGCCGCCTCTCTTTTCTTACGGGAGGAGTAGTTCGTGGAGTTCTTGGTGGAGGATCAAGTGGTGGGGTACATCCACAAGGGGTGAGTTTCTTGATTTTGACTTTGACTAGTCACAAGACACACACTAACTAAAAACAGAGACTAATTATTCATCATAGTAACCTCACTTTTGTGAAGACCATAGGAGTATCTAAGGGCGACCATGGTAAAAACTTTTGACAATCAAGATAAATACTTTCGGACGCATTTATATTCCCAGTCCAATCCTATAAACCAAACGAGAGTTGGTGGCTAGAAGGATAGTTGTACCCTCTGTCCACTAGAGTTCAAACCTCAAGTTTGACATTCTATGTTGCATAAAAGATGGAATATTCTTTCAGTGAAAGGCGGCGTTCCCGTCGACAGCGAGACGTCCGTGGTGACTTCGTCAATCTCAAGCTCCGATCCGTCGGCTCAGTCTCTCTAAGGGCTCATAGGGATAGGATGTGTGTGTATGCGTTCATAGAGGTGGATGCATGTTTGTGTTATGAGCGTCTATGATTATACTTTTTTTTATAAAAAAAATCACCTACGAATTGGATGCCTTAAAATTTCCATGAAATTCGTTAGAACAAACAGCCCCATATGCAAAACAGCACAAGTGCACATCTGAGAAAGACCACCCGTATTCAAATTTCAAAGGCTTTATTTTCAATCTCCGCTAATTTTAGACGCTTGTTTAAGAGACGAGCGCACGTGAGTAAGTATGCACGTGCAAGTGCAACTGTGCAGACACGACTTCGTCGATAATTGCAAAGAAAGACCTTCTCAGCTGGGTGCCATGTGTGCAGGGACATATCCACGTTAGGCCTTGTTTATTTCTTCGGTATTTTTATCCACAAAGACGCCGGGATATGCGGGGATTTGGTGTTCGCCCAATACTCTCAAATCCCCTCAAATCTCTTCCTTAAAAATACTCTACCATGATGAAAAGTTTTTAATCTAGTAAAAAATACACTAGTGTGGAGGGGATTTGTGGGGATATTCCGGAGTTATCCCCTCAAAACCTGGGCTAGTAAACAACCTATCGGGGAAATTTCGGGATACAAAATAATCCCCTCCCATCCCCTGAAATACTCTAGAAGTAAACAAGGCCTTAAGCTTTGGACTCCGGGTCCAAGACTATTTTCTTTGTATTTTTTATTCATGATATAGTGTGTGACAGCCCTATATCTAAATGAAAATTTGTGTGTTTTACGAAATGAATACCCGCTAATTTCTTCCCGGGTCCGCCCCTGCATGTGTGGATGCACGCACGCAGCGGAGACAGGGTATCTGATCGGATCCGGCAGCTGTTCCACTCTGAACCCAAAGACGAACAGTATTCGTTCCATGGATCCACCATATGAACAGAACAGTCAGTGGTTCAGTGAAGCAGACAGCGGCAGCAGGAGCAGGTTGTGACGATGAGATGAGTTCAGATCAGACGGTGGGTCTTTGAGCAAAACGTTCGATCAGAGAAGCTTCCTGCTCCTGTTCAGGTCAGACAGGAACATTTATGGGGGGATGTGCGCGGCCGAATCCACCAGGGTCGCTTCGCCATTTATTGCGCGCACCTACAGTACATGTACATGACGTCATGGTTGTTTCTGCCGCTATAGTACCTCCCCCAAGGGCCGGTAGTTCATGAAGGGTCCGGGACGAAACCAAAATTTTAGAACACTTACTATAATTTTTTTATGCATATATAAGATGATGAAAAATAAATATTTTAAGTATATTTCTAACTATAATATTTATATAAAAATAACAATGTTTGCATGATACCTTAAAATTTTCTCCAAAAATTTCTAGAAGCGAAGTCCGTGACGATGGAATCAATATTAATCTTGTCCACTAACTTCTTCTCGAGAAATAGACTTGCTAAACCATTTAACCTCTCCTGAGACATTGAAGATCTTAAATAGTTCTTCAATAATTTTAACTTGCCAAGTCATTTGGTTTCCTCAAAGTGCTCGTGTTGCTCTTCAAAAATTTATGAAAAGATCCTCTCTGTGATTCTATTAATTTCTTCTCTTGTTCCCTCCTTTTTCTTTTCTGAGCATCGGATTTGGGCGTCATAATCAGTTAACCTTGCTCGCTACAAACAAGAACAACAATTAGAAATTTATAATTAAGAACTAAGAATTATGGTGAGTGTAATCAGCAGAGGCATGAGCTAGGCGGGGGCGGGACCGGACTAGTATGCGGTCGATCATCGATGGAAGATGGTCGCATCGCGCCCAGGCGGTGGCGGACTGGCGGTCCGCGATCGATCGTCGAGAGGAGTCCCGCTGCACTGAAGTGATCTGATCTATGTACAGGGGAAGCAACGCAGGGCGCGAGGGCCTGAAGCGATGGGACTTGGGAGCATTATACAGTCTCCCCTATTTCAGCCCCACGGGGAGGGAGACGGAGCAATCACATAGGGGAGAGCAATCAACGCAGGGCGGTTCGTCGGGTCAGGCCGCCAGGGGAAGCACGCATGGCAAGGAGGGCACTCGCAGAGTCGCGGTCTCGCACGCACTCGTAGGGGAAAACGGAAATGACGCGTCGACGCGACGCGCAGGGCCTGACGACCAGGGGAATCCAAGGGCGCGATGCCACGATCGTGTCGAGGCGGGACTCGGCCTCGCGATCTGTCTAATGCGTCTCGGCTCGCGGTCCAAGTGTTTAAGCATCGAGAGGAAGGAAAGGAATCGTTGAGCGGTTGCCTGTTACGATGTATAGTAAGCTTAATTTTTTTGGGCCCCCAGTTTTTTTGGGCCCGGGGCGGCTGCCCCGTAGGTCCCCCTCCAGGGCCGGCCCTGCCTCCACTGGCCGCCCCCAATGCGATCTGCGCATAGGTTTTCAGCATCGGTTTTCCCCTTCCCGCGTGAACAGTAGGCCGAGGAAAGAAGAGAGCGGCCGGGCAGAGGAGAGGTGCCGGAGTAGTTTAGGTTAGTTTGTAGGTTGCTTTGTGGTGTTTTGTCGCTGTAGTGGGCGTCTTGCCCAGAGTTAGGGCTTCAATCGCTAGCCTTGATTTGAAGCTCGCGGGAGTGGATTTGCATCCTCGAGGTGCTCCGGTGGTTAGAGTCATGTGGGTGTGCGAGATCTGCAGCTGGGAACTCGCAGTAATGGCCTAGCAGCTGGCATCTGGCGGGGAGGATGGAATCCTGGGCATCCTTCTTGGCCGGCCGTGGTGGCGGGGAAGCTTGGTGCTGTGGCGACTGGTGTGATGTTTTCTTCTTCCTGGACGGCTGTAGTGGCGAGGGGGAAGCAGTCCATGGCATCGTTTCACTTCTTCGTCGCCTGGATGCTGGTGTTATTCGTGCTGCGATGGGTTCCCCTCCTTGGGTTTCTGGCTACCATGGTTGTTGCTCGGGTTGAAGGTCGTGTTGGCATGCCGTGGCGGTTTCTTCCTAGAGCTTCTCTCTGACGTGCTCCGCTAGATTTTCTTCATCGTCGCGTCGGACCCAATGGAAGTAGGGCTGCCGCTCCTATGCTGCTTTGCTCTGCGCCGATGCTCGCCATCTCCTCTTCACCAAGTGGTTCTGTCCCCGGTGTTTTGGAGGTGGACATTTGTAGAGCTTCTTCTCGCCGGTTGAGTTTGGTCATGACTGAAAAGGATACATATGCCGCCTAGGGGGGTGAATAGGCAGTTTAAAACTTTTACGAGATGGGCTTAACAAAGTCGGAATAAAACTAGCGTTTACTTTGTCAAGCACAAAACCTATGTAAACTACGGTTCACCTATGTGCACCAACAACTTATGCTAAGCAAAACAATCAACTATGTGATAGCTAGATATAAGAATTCAAGCACGAAGGCTATCACAAAGTAAAGTGCATAAGTAAATAGCTCGGATATAGAGATAACCGAGGTACGCGGAGACGATGATTTATTACCGAGTTCCTCCCATAAAGATAGTACGTCTCGTTGGAGAGGGGTGGTATCAAACCACCTACGCCACAAAAGGCTCCCTTATTCTCCGGTGAATCTTACCCCAATGGGATCGATCCAAACTTCCACTATCGGTGACTTGTCGGTGGCAACCGGAACCTCTCACAAGGTTGGGGCACTTCTCCACAACTTAATTGGAGGCTCCCAACAAAGGCCACCAAGGCCACAACCTGCAACACCAACAAACCGTCTAGGGTTCCAAGAACCCAAGAGTAAAAAGCTTCTCAACTTTCACTCACCAAATCCTCCGAGGAGAACTCAAACCGATGCACCAAATGCAATGGCAAGAACACGGGAAGTGCTCAAGTCCTTCCCTCCCAAATTCCACAAAAACTACAAAAGCTAGTGGGAGAATAAGAGAGGAAGAACACGAGGAAATCCACAAAAGAAATCCCAAGATATAGATCCCAATATGTTCCCCTCACATAGAGGAGAGAAGAATTGGTGGAGTTGTAGATCTAGATCTCCCCTTTCAAATCCCCCAAAAATATTCAAGAAATATGGGAGGGATTAAGAGTATTTGCAAGCTCTTGAAGGTCAAAACAATGGAGGAGAGAGAGAATGCAAGCCACGGGCCTAAGGAGGAATGACAGGTCTATTTATACCCCTCTCTAACGAAATATGACCGTTTGGGACCTTTTAGGCCGGATAATCCGCCCCTCCCCCGAAAATTCCGGGTTCCCCGGGCCAAAAAAATGGCTAAGGACTTCGCGGCGTGACCCTCATTATAGGGGCGGATATTTGGGGCGGATTATCCGCCCCCATGGCCGGATAATCCGCCCCCCTGAAAACTGGCAGGAACAGCAAAACTTAAACCATCATAACTTTTGTATCCGGACTCCGATTTTGATGATCTTGGGCTCGTTTCGAAGATAATAACGAGCTCTACAAGATCATGCAGGGAACCATCATAGTCCATCAAGGAAGGATAGAACCAAATGATGAAAGGTTTAACCTATCTATAAAAGACAAATCGGTAAAACCTCCAATATGGAAAACACAATAATGAATGCATATGAAATCCGTTTTCGATGAACTTGAGCTTGTTATAGAGATTGACACAAGATCTAAATCCTCTCATGGATAAGAACCAAATAAGAACCAAGAAAGAGGATGCCAAGTATGCAAAGGTTTGAGCTCTCACCGACGGATATGATCAAGTTACTCACTCGAGAGCCCCTCTTGATAGTACGGTTATCTATCCTATAAACTGGTCTCCCCAACTAACACCACGAGACCGGTAAGAAAGAAACCCTATCAAGATCAAACCTTTGCCTTGTATATTCCACACCTCAGGATGGAGCACCTTTCTAGTTTGGTGAAGACTTGGAATTTGCTCCCCCATACTCCACTATGGAAGAGCCTCTCTTTTAGGCATATCTTCACATATCCATGATCATCATAAGGATGGCAAGATACACTTGATATCATCTTATTATTCAAGACACACTTGACATAGGCTCAACTTCTACTTGACCAATCTCCAGATCATTCCTTAAATCCTTGATCAACACTTGATCTTCTTCACTTTATTCTTATTCCAACCTTGAAGCCACCATATGGTTCAAGAACTGTCTACAGACAAATCCTACAAGTAAAACTCAATGCAAACATAAGTCCATAAAACATTGTCATTAATTACCAAAACCACACATGGGGGCACACATGTTCTTTCAATCTCCCCCATTTTGGTAATTGATGACAATCCTTTGAGAGGGTTTATATAATCAATTTAACAAATAAAAATGGTTGCGCCAACATCAAATACTACCCAAGTATGTGATGTTGGTACGCCCATAATATATAGAGCAAGCTCCCCCACAATATATGCGTGTGTGATGAACCATTAACGTTGGTGGAGTTTCCTCTATATATTCAACATGTAAAGCAACAACAAAGATGCAAGAGCATGAGAGGCAAATGCTTCAGAACAAACTTCCCTTAAACCCTCCAAAACATCTCCCCCATTGGCATCAATTGCCAAAATGGGTGAATAGTTCTAGACGACCAATATAGTAATAATTCCTCCAAAGGTGTGTCTTCACACATATACAATGATGAATACTTGGGAGGGAGTAGAACTATATCGAGGATCCGAACATTGCCAGAGGAATAAAATAAAAGACGCCAGCAATCACAAGATCCGACAAACCAATTTGAAAACAACAAATGAGTCCAAATGGAAACTACAAGATATTATGATATGAGCAAAAGAGTGTTTTAAATAACAAATAGAGAAGCTCTCCAATATGTGTGCACAATTTTAAAATAAATGCATTGGAATACATAATGCGCAAATATGGAATCCTTGTTCCCCCATAAGAATTTAAAACACAACACATGAAAGATCAAATAAATGCTTAAATAAAATTGAGAAGCTCCCCAAGATTTGTGCATACTTTAAAATTGGTGTATTTCAATACAAAAATGCACAAATTTGGAATCCTCACTCCCCCATAAACATTTAAGGCACAATAAATGAGACAAAAGATAAATGAGCATTATTAAATGAATTAGATGAGCTTCCCAAAGATAATGCACCAATTATGATAATTGCATTTGGGAACAAGGTGCATAATCATGGAATCCTCACTCATCCAAGTTCATTGAACATTGCAAGGCATGAGAGAACAAATATGAGTGCCCAAAGATGCAAACAATAGGAACAAGCACCCATAGGCAATTAAATTTGGAAGCCACCAAAGAATCAAAAGGAATAGAAATGTGGTCTCCAAGGATTAAAAATCAACTAACATTATCTTCACATACGTGTGTATCTTTCTAAATGGATAACATCACAAAGACATATGCCCATAACAAAACAAGCACACACAAGGAAGATATACAATAAATCACATAAAGGACAAAACCAACTCCCAAAAAGAGTAAGGTTCCAACAAGTAAACCAAACTCTCCAAACTTTTCATGATGGCACAAAATACCAAAACGAATAGATCAAACTTCCAAGCACATAAAACCCGATATGGATCAAACAAGGAAGCATAAAAAGTTTGTTCTAGATAATATAGGAGAGCTCTCCCATAAGTAGTACATTATATAGAATTTTCGTTTGAATGAAAAATGCACACAAATGGGATCATCACTACTACCTACAATAAGTAAAACACAAGAGGATATCAATAAAATAAGAAGATCCAAAAGAAGCAAGGAAGGCTTGGGAGACAACACAAAACATTTTCTTGGCCAGAGATAGGATAAAATTAAACAAAGGCAAAAGTGAATATGATCAATAAATTCTACCATAAATTGAGTACTCATTGTCCAAGGACAAGAAATATTGAGAATAATTTTCCCAAGGTAGCTTGCATGGATATCCAAGATCATAGTCACAACAAGAAGCATAAAATATAAGAATTAAGCATGATACTTCGAACAAGATTCTTGGTAGCTTCCAATAGTCACACAATCACTAGTGATTAGATTAACTTGAAGCAAATGGTTTCCATGATGATATAGAGATCTAAATATGAGGAAACACATACCAAGAAACACTCTCATATACAAGATCCAATATATGATCAATAAATGCATTCAAGCAAATTGGAACTTGTATGAGCAAATGTGTCGCATAGGCGCTAGATAATTATCCATATCAATTCTAAGTGACACAACCTCGAATATTCACATTTTTTAGGATTGTAATATGCACTAAGCATATGACTCCTCCATAATGTGATACTACCATAAAACCAACACGAGGCAATAAATCCAAATAGATATAATTAATGGACATTATAGAACTTAAATTTCTCATGTACACACATTTTTAGGATTGTGGAATGCCCAAGCATAACACTCCCCCAAAATCGTATAGTCCATTAATCTCTCACAAGAGCCAAATAAGATACCAAATATAACCAAGAAAGGCTCAAACATAAGAAACACACATACATGGTGTGCCACCTAATCATACACAAAAATATGCTTGATTCCTCAAGATAATTAAGTGGAAATCACAACATGTACAAGAGCATGGAAGATACAAAACCAACACATGCACAAGGGGACGAGTAACTTTCAATGAAATGATTTAAGCATATGTTACCGCAAGGAGGAACATTGGAAATATAATAAGAGCAATATAATCCACATGACTTGGCTTGACAAATATAATAATGAAGATCCCTCAATTCTTCATGATGTAGCCAAGTCTCCAAAGCCCTCCAAAAACACCTAATGATCAAGTTTTGGCTTGTTGGTCCCCAACCAAGTTGGGTCCTAAGAGGTTAGTCACAATAGGCTTGGCAACCCAAATGGTTCTTTTCTTGACACCACATTGGGCACCAACAAACTTGGCAAACACATTGCCAACCTCATCCTTACAAAGAGAATAAGCATCATCAATAATGATAGGGTTGGATGAGGAGATACCAATAGTGCATGAGGAATAAATGTGCCCCTTTGCACGACATATGTAGCAAGTTCTTCTCTTCCCATATTTCTTCTTAGGTGAAGCCATGACTCACGGAAGAGCTCGAGTAGTCCTCTTAGGAAGAGGCCCGTCGATGACTTGAGGTGGAGCTTGAGGCCGCTTCCCTTGCTGCTTCACACTAAGAGGCTTTTTCTTCTATGGGCAAGATCTAACATGGTGCCCTTCTTCCTTGCACTTGAAGCAAACAATGTTGGCCGGATTCTTGACTTGATCTTGGTCATTCTTCTTGTTGTCCTTGTGCTTGAACTTGATAGTGGACTTGTTCTTGACATTGGAGTTGAATCCAAGCCCACTCTTGTCATTGGGGGATTTTTGCACACTCAAGATTTTGTTGAGTGCGGCCTTCCCTTGATGACCCTTTTTCAAGTCATTCTTCAAAGAAGTGACTTGATCCTTAGCTCTTTGATTTCCTCTACATGGTTAGTTTCAACAAAAGTACTAGAGGAAGTAGATGCTACATTGTTAGAGCAACAAGGCACGGAATGTAATTCATCACGAGATATAGCATGGTTGTGATAGGATGAATTACAAGGACTAGCACATGGCAATATAACATTTGGAGTAGATATAGTGCTAATGTCCACATGAGGCCCACTAGATGTTACCTTTGACACGATGGCCTCATGAGCTAACTTTAGCCTACCATGGGAGAGTAGAATATCCTCATGCGAGCTTGAGAGCTTAACATGAATTTCTTCTAATTTCCCATAGTTGCTAGTTAGCAAAGCATGTTGAGCCTTTAGCTCAACATTCTCCTTCAAAATAGATGCTTCACAAGAAATAGAGTTAGTAGCACAAGCATCATTATTAATTGCAAGAGATGAGTGCAACTTTGAAAGCTCTTTTGAGTAAGAGGCTTTAAGTTACTCATGTGACTCAGTGAGTTTGATGAGCTCACCCTTTATGACCCTAGAGCCATTTTTGAGGTGCTCAAAATCCTCAAGGAGTCTAGCATAAGCAACTTGAATCTCATCATTTTTACTTTTGAGATCACTTGCCACCTCAAGATCTCTATCATGAGATTCCTTTACTCTAGACAGATCTAAAGCAAAGGTCTCCTCAAGAGATTCCTTAGTGGTTTGTTCCTCTTCAAGAGCTTTATTTAGGTTTGCAATTATATTAGCATACTCACGCTCAAGACTACCCATTTTATCAAAGTTGTTATCATGCACCTCAATTTGTGTTTCTAACTTATCAATATGTTCCTTGCTCTTAATAGCAAAGTACAAGATTTCAACAAAGTTAGAGCATGCAATATTCTTCTTAACAAGGGCACGATAAACAATCTCACCATTTTCATATAAATCATCAATATCAAGCTCTTCTTCCACATTATCCACATCCTCCTCATCACAAGAGGTAATGGGTTCCAAAGTAGGAGTTACCTTTGAATCCCTATCAATAAGGCATAGGTGGGTACCGGAAGAAGGTGAAGACGAGATTGCATTTGTGGCTTCATTCAAAACCTTGTCTTGGCCCATAGAATCTTCGGTTTCCTCTACATGGTTAGCAACACAAGCACTAGAGGAAATAGAAGCATTTTTATAATGGCAACAAGAAAACACAAGCATATCATCATGAGGTTTATTCAAGTCATTTCTACATGATATGCAAGGACTATTAACACAAGCATGTAAGAAGTTTGTAGTGCTAGAAGTGTTAAATTCCAAAGATAGATCATTGCAACTAGATAGATATGATGGATTATAAATAGTAAGCACACTATCCAAATTGCAATTTCCATCACCACTCACCATATCATTACCTTGTGAAAAATCACATGTTGGTGAAGTGGTAGAAGATGAGAACTCATCTTGACCGAAAGTGGAAGCAACACAATCATCCTCAACAATATTGGACACAACATATTTATCATGAAGTTTTGTCCATAACTCATGAGCGCTCCAAAAAGGAATGATTGAAGAGGTAACTACATAGCTCAAAGCATTAATAAGCACATTAGAAGCTTGACCATCGAGATATAAGTTTTTCTCATCCTCACAAGATAGATTTTTGATATCCATAGGAGGAGAAAACCTATATCTACAATATGCTCCAAATTTGGGTCCATGTCCCGAAAATGAATAAGCATACGAGTTTTCCATATATCAACATTTGTGCCATCGAATAAGAACATGTCATTATGCACTAATCCCCTAGCCGACATCTTTACTCTCAAGGCGGTGAAGCCTAAAATGAGAGACCGGGCTCTCATACCAATTGAAAAGGATACAAATGTCGCCTAGAGGGGGGTGAATAGGCGGTTTAAAACTTTTACGAGATGGGCTTAACAAAGGCGGAATAAAACTAGTGTTTACTTTGTCAAGCACAAAACCTATGTAAACTACGGTTCATCTATGTGCACAAACAACTTATGATAAGCAAAACAATCAACTATGTGATAGCTAGATATAAGAATTCAAGCACGAAGGCTATCACAAAGTAAAGTGCATAAGTAAATAGCTCGGATATAGAAATAACCGAGGCACGCGGAGACGATGATTTATTACCGAGTTCCTCCCATAAAGAGAGTATGTCTCGTTGGAGAGGGGTGGTATCAAACCACCTACGCCACAAAAGGCCTCCCTTATTCTCCGGTGAATCTCACCCCAATGGGATCGATCCACACTTCCACTATCAGTGCACTTGTCGGTGGCAACCGGAACCTCTCACAAGGTTGGGGCACTTCGCCACAACTTAATTGGAGGCTCCCAACAAACGCCACCAAGGCCACAACCTGCAACACCAAAAAACCGTCTAGGGTTCCAAGAACCCAAGAGTAAAAAGCTTCTCAACTTTCACTCACCAAATCCTCCGAGGAGAACTCAAATTGATGCACCAAATGCAATGGCAAGAACACGGGAAGTGCTCAAGTCCTTCTCTCCCAAATTCCACAAAAGCTACAAAAGCTAGTGGGAGAATAAGAGAGGAAGAACACAAGAGGAAATCCACAAAAGAAATCTCAAGATCTAGATCCCAATATGTTCCCCTCGCATAGAGGAGAGATGGATTGGTGGAGTTGTAGATCTAGATATCCCCTTTCAAATCCCCCAAAAAGATTCAAGAAATATGGGAGGGATTAAGAGTATTTGCAAGCTCTTGAAGGTCAAAACAATGGAGGAGAGAGATAATGCAAGCCACGGGCCTAAGGAGGAATAAGAGGTCTATTTATACCCCTCTCGAACGAAATATGACCGTTTGGGACCTTCCAGGCCGGATAATCCACCCCTCCCCCAGAAATTCCGGGTTCCCGGGACCAAAAAAATGGCTAAGGACTTCGCGGCGCTACCCTTAGTATAGGGGCGGATAATCCGCCCCATGGCCGGATAATCCGCCCCCCCCTGAAAAGTGGCAGGAACAACAAAACTGAAACCATCATAAATTTTGCATTCGGACTCCGATTTTGATGATCTTGGGCTCGTTTCGAAGATAGTAACGAGCTCTACAAGATCATGTAGGGAACCATCATAGTCCAGCAAGGAAGGATAGAACCAAATGATGAAAGGTTTAACCTATCTATAAAAGACAAATCGGTAAAACCTCCAATATCGAAAACACAATAATGAATGCATATGAAATCCGTTTTCGATGAACTTGAGCTTGTTATAGAGTTTGACACAAGATCTAAATCCTCTCATGGATAAGAACCAAATAAGAACCAAGAAAGAGGATGCCAAGTATGCAAAGGTTTGAGCTCTCACCGACGGGTATGATCAAGTTACTCACTCGAGAGCCCCTCTTGATAGTACAGTTATCTATCCTATAAACTGGTCTCCCCAACTAACACCGCGAGACCGGTAAGAAAGAAACCCTATCAAGATCAAACCTTTGCCTTGTATATTCCACACCTCAGGATGGAGCACCTTTCTAGTTTGGTGAAGACTTGGAATTTGCTCCCCCATACTCCACTATGGAAGAGCCTCTCTTTTAGGCATATCTTCACATATCCATGATCATAATAAGGATGGCAAGATACACTTGAGATCATATTATTATTCAAGACACACTTGACATAGGCTCAACTTCTACTTGACCAATCTCCAGATCATTCCTTGAAACCTTGATCAACACTTGATCTTCTTCACTTTATTCTTATTCCAACCTTGAAGCCACCATATGGTTCAAGCATTGTCTTTGGACAAACCCTACAAGTAAAAATGAATGCAACATAAGTCCATAAAACATTGTCATTAATTACCAAAACCACACATGGGGGCACACATGTTCTTTCAATGCCCACTGCTCAGACCTCGATATTGGCTTGCCTCCGAGGTCGCGGGCGATGGTGGCAGAGGCACCATGGGCTTGATTGCATTTTTATTCTTCTGCTAGGGTGTTTTATGGAATTGTGGAGGCCCTTTTCTTCAAATTTAGGTCCTTTGCGAGGGTTGTCTTGGGCCTCCTTGTAGCAGCACTCCTAAAGCATCCCAACGTGGCCCCAAAGGGGTGTTTGTGGTAGCCTGCATGCTTTTTTGTTGCTCGGTTGGGCAATGTTGTGGCTAGAACCGTCACGCACATACAAGCGCTGAGCCTCTTTTCGCTTCTCGTTTGGTAGCCTGCAGTTTTAGAGGATGGATCGATTAAGCTACTACACCTAAACCGTCATTAGCATTTAGTGTTCTTCGTGTTCGTATGCTAGAGCGGCAGCTATTCCGGCGACGGACGGCGGCGCGACACCTTCTTCAGCGGCCCTAGTGTGGATGGCGGCGTGGGAGGACACAGAGAGGGCCAACCGCTGCAGCTCTTCCGCCTGCACGACCTGGGCTTTCATAGACTTTCATCTTCAACCTTAGGTAAGCTACAGGTGAATTCCTACACCTCCACCAGAACGAAAAACTTCGAACATGAGAGTTGTGGAGAACATCATGATCAAGCTACACCTTAAAGGACCACCTCGAACAGTTGATCTGTGCGACAAATCTGACAAAATTCATCCAAAAAACTAACTTTGACCACAAATCTGAGAAGATATAAGCACAAAACTCGGTGCCAATGGTTGGAATGGAACTCGTCGTCGATGCTCATATTTTTCATGTGGAACTTGTTTTGAATCCAAGCATAATTGTGTTGATTACAAGTGGATATGTGAGAGCATGTTTGAGGATCAAGAGAGAAGCCCTTCATCCTCCACATGTACAAGCTACAGAGAACAGGTAAATCTTCAGAGGGGTCCCTAACCCTACATGAAAATGAAAAACTTGCAATATAAGAGTTGTAGGGAACAACAAGATCAAGATGCACCTCAAAGGACCATTCGAAAGATTGATTCTGTGCGGTAGATCTAAAGAAATTCCTCCTAAAAATCTCCAACATTGACTATGAATCTGAGATGATAAAGAGCACGAACCTCGGTGTCGATGGTCGGAATGGAACCTACCATCGATGTGCCTATTTTTCATGTAGAGCTTCAGTTGATTTAGAGCATATTTGTGCTAATCCCAAGTGGTTGGGATGAACACAATTTAGAAGAGGAGAGAGAAAAAACCATCACACGAGTGTGTGGAAGAATTACATCGATGGGTGCTTTAATATCTATGTCCTGGGCTCAATCCATAGAAACGGTCGATCCGAGCGTTGTCGTTGGGCCTGGTGTGGGCTGCTTTGAGACTCGTGCTGGTGCAACCTAAACTCGCATGCAGGCAACCAATCGGGACGATTTCGTCTCGCTAGAGGCTGCCCGACCCTTATGCAGGCTACGAAACAAGCTCAAATTGGATATCGCATCGGTCTGATTCGGTCTGTTTGGAGCGATTTGCGAGCATGGTATCTAGTCATGTCCACGCGTACACTTAACTGGGGTGTATTTTTCCCACAAAATTGGCCATTCCTGCCAATTTAGCCTGGGATTTGCGTACACGTGGCCAAAGAGGCCCATATACACAATTTTGATGCCAGTTTTCATGGTTTTTTGCCTTGAAGAGGACAATGTTCACGGATTTTTGGCCATGATTCACATACAAATATGCGGGCTTAATAAATTTTAACTTACAATTCATCCAACATACAATTGTTTAAATAAAGGACTAAAAAATTTATACACAAAATACGATAGACAAGGAATGATCATGCATCCCTTTCGAGGATTTACTTCCGCTTCCTCTCGAACAAAACCTTTTGGGTTTCATTCATGTTGCTTGTGTCGACCGTCATGATATGGTTCTCCTCGGCGAGTATCTTGACCTCAAATTCTTTTTGCTTGAGCTCAAACTCCTTTGCCATTGTCGGCAGGCTCCTACTCCACGGAGGTGTGATGGTGCTCGTTGTCTAAGTATGTGGGGGGTGGGTGACGAGCATTGCCGAACTAGATTGGTGAGTGGAGTAGGGAGGCGTTGCCATGTTTGTGGCAGCAATGTCCGCGCTCAGTGCCCCATGCGTGATGAGCTTCTCGGTGATGGCCTGGGCCTGGGCGTTGGTAGCCTCGGTATGAACCTCGACCATCTTCTAGGACTCCTGCAACCGCGCAGCATCGGCGACTGCCTGGGTCGCTCCCGATTTCTGATGGTGAGGTCGGCCGACTCTCTTCTTGCTGTCCTCGCTTGGATTTTATTGCTCTTGTGAAGAGGCTGGACACCGGCCTTCGATACGATCACGGGGCCAGAAGAGGGGGCGACGACTGCTGCTGGAGGCAGCGGTGGTGGCGGCTGCTGCTGCGCGTCCATGGACTCCTACGAGTTGGATGCGGGGAGGAGTGGGGAATCGATGTTGATGAGCAGGCCGGGAGGACAAAATGTAGACGCGAATCGGCCCATCGTGAACATGGGAGAGCGAAAACGTGCCCCAGAATTGTACCGTGAATGCTCCGGTTCGGTGTTGCAGACCGTTTGCACCCTGTTAGGAACTCTTTTTGGGTTGCGCTGTCCACGAACACTTATTCAAATGTGAACAGTGCATATGCGGCCCACCGCTGGGATGCTCTAATCCTTACCGGCATCAGGACGTCCTAGTATACTGTCCGACATCCCTTATCGTCGCGGCATATAGGAGCTGTGCTGGGGCTACCGACAACGAGTGCCACGTGCGATTAGCTGCATGAGGCCTATTAACAGTGACACCCTTGGACCCACGCCACGCCAAGCCATATTCCACACTCGTTTCTCGCCGTTTTCAGTGAGTTTCCATCTCATTCTACCACCGGCTATAAAAAGAGGGTCGAGCCACGGTGAAAATGACGCACCACACTCGAGCACCATGTCTGACCGTTTTTCCACCACCCGTGATCGCCGCACAAACGGAGGTGCTGCTAACGAGGCGATCTTCCGCTGGCCCTAGCCTCATCCGTCGCCGCCGCACTTAGTTTATTTTAGTTTGTTAAATTCGGTTCTGCCTATGTAAAAAAACCTAGATATGAATGGAATTTTTGTTTTTAAATTTATTTGGGGTTTGATTATTAGAGGCGTTGGTGTGGGCAACACACTCCCAAATTGCTGGCGGTTTTGGCCGGCGCACCCAAACGGCTTGTGGGTGCTGTTGCTGAACAACGGTTCAGGGCACCGGCGGAGATTTTGCACATTCATAGAATATATATATATCATCAGATACTTTTAAAATTTTCTTTTTAATACTCGTAAATACAAATTTGAAAGAAAAAATATATGCAGGGAGGACTGGGGCTATGCGTCCGGCCGTTTTAATCCAGCTGAGACCAGGTGAAATTAGGCAGGTCTCGTCGTCGCGGTCGCGGTCGCCCGAGGCTGATCGCCACCGCCGTCCACCGTTCACCGTGTTATCCTGCGGCGTACTCGTGACGGAGTACGTAGGAAGCTATTGTAGCGCAGGATGATGTGATCAGCCGCGCGCGCGCGGTAGTACTACTAGTACTACTAGTACTATACTACTCCCTCCGTCCGCAAATAAGTGTACTTCTAGTCTTGTCTTAAGTCAAACTTTACTATGTTTGACTAACTTTTTAGGACAACGTACCAATATTTATGACACTAAATTGATATTATTAGATTTATTTTTAAATCTAGTTTCATAATATGTCAACATGATGTAATATATATTTCTATATTTTTCTATAAAATTGGTCAAATTTAGTTGTGTTTGACTTAGGCAAAAGCTAGATGTACACTTATTTACGGACGGAGGGAGTACGTTCAAACGACCGACCGAGCGGCTCCTCACTCCTGCGAACAGGCAACCGCACCGATGACGAGCAGGCAGCGGTCGGTCGTTGGCTCGTCGCCGGAGACGACGAGATCTCAGGTCGAAGAACCAAGCCAAAGGCGCTGTGAAGTCTGAATAAGTTTGCCCTGACCGACGGTCTGTGTGCTGTGTGCTGACGAAAGGAGGGAGCACCGAGAGAGCGCGCGCGCCCATTAATGGAGCTAGCCGATGATATCATTGAAGACGACGGATGGCATTCATTTATGAGATTATTATGATCTCCCGGCCGTCTCTTCACACACTTCCAGACCCTCTACGTACGCAACAAACCCTCTCCTGCAGCTGTGGTCCACCGCGCCGCGCGCGCGTACTCCTATGTTTGTATCGGATCGTATATTAGGAGTGTACAAGCATGGTGTGCAGCAGCCTGCCCGCAGGCGTGGTGGGTGAACTGCGACCGCCCATCAGCGGCCACTGCACTGCACTGCACAGACTTTCTAACATCTCTAATCATCTTCTAAACGACGCCCTAACTACGCGGGCTGTCTGCCATGTCTCGGCGGACAACATCCCTACATGCATAAAAGACTTTAGCTTACTTTGACAGTACTGCAACACATACTAGACATTAGTTTCATGATCTTAGTACATGTGCCTTTTTCATATTTTTATCGACAAGAACACGTGCAGTTTTCAGAAATGTTATGCTTAATAAATTATTAGGTGTTTGATTTGCATATTGTTTTTATCACGTGTCGTACGTGTAAGGAGAGTATGGACAGACAACTGCAATTCCTACCTACACATCTCGAGTAGACCGGCCCATTAGCATCATTTTTTATTTTATTTTTTTCTGTTTTCTTTTCCTTCATTCTTTTTACGATTATACTTTTTCATAGTTTGAATTTTGTTTGGAAATAAAAATGTTCAGACTTTCGAAAACTGTTCAGATTTTTTAAAAATATTCTGATTTAAATAAAACAATCAGAAGTTTAAGAAATATTAATGTATGAAAATGTACTGATTTCAAACGTGTCCAATTTTGAAAAATGTTCATAGCTTTAAAAATATTCGTGCTGAAAACAAACATCAGAAGAAAAAAACATGCGTACCTTCAGTTCAGCCGTATTGGGAGCGGCCCATGAAGGAGGGCATTGCGTGCGTGCATGCACTATTAACGCATCAGCGAGCGATAAATAAGACCTCCTGCCGATACTGATATCGCTGAGGCGGACCAAATTCTATACTCTAGCTGGGCCATGTTGGGCCTATAATGCGCATGCCCATCGGCTCCAACGAGTCGAGGAAAACAAAAGTTTGGTCGTGGGATGAGATACATTGGAGAGATTTGGGTGCATATGGGCATCCCCTTTTTTAAAAGTAATACTTCCTCCTTTATAAATAACTGATCGGGGTTTGTCTATATTTAAATGTATCTATACATTAAAATGCGTCTAGATACATTTGAATTTAGACAACCTCAATTCAGTTATTTTCAACGGAGTATTTCCGAGTTTTAGAAAATTTTAAAAAAATCTGAGCTTGCATGATACTAGATACTATAAGTTACTATTCACTACGAAAATGATAATATATGATTGTAATATATACATGACACTACCATACGTTACTCTTCACTATGAATAGCCTAAATATATCAATATATATAACATAAAATTTGTCATGTCACGAGAACCAACCCGTGGTTGGATGATTAGGAGGATAGTGGTACCCCCAGTCCATTAGAGTTTAAACCCCAGGTTTGACGCCTTGGTGTCTCATAAAGGCGGAATATTCTTTCAGTGGGAGGCGACGTTCATGTCGATAGCGAGACGCCTACGGTGACTTCGTCAATCTTAAGACTCACCGACTCCGCCTCTCGGAGCAAAGCAGATGTTCAATCAACTGCCATGAGGGCGTCGACAAAGAGGATGGTTGTAGGATACCGACTTGACTTCTAGGAGTAACGCACGATTTATGTCAGCGCCGACATAGATTTACCACACATCGTTGATATAGCTTTGTAGCATGTTCAGTCATCTTTTGTTGCGTTGGGTGAAAGCGAGGGTGCCTTTTAGTAGTGATGATCTACCTTTGCAGCTGCCATCACATGTTGTAGCGACGACTATTGCCTATTGCAACAGACTTGCAAAAGAGCCACGCGTGCTTGCAACAGTGGATGCAGACTATTGTAGCAGCGATAACTTGCAACAAAGGTATCGCAAGGCTATCGCCTTGGAGCAAGCCGGTTGCGACACCATGCACCTAGTTTGCAACCCTGTTATCGGCTCCTTGTAGTAGCGAGCGGCGGAGAAGGCACAAGTGTAAGAGGGAAACCCATGGCGCCATTTGCGGGAGTTCGGAGCTGGCGAGATGCTTTCTGCGTGTGAGAAGAACAAAAGTGAGAGAAAGGGAAACATCATGTGGAGAAAACTATGCGAAGAGAAAAGTTAAAGTGGAAAGGATAAGAAAACGTGAGTGGGCCCAGAAAATAGCTGTGTTTTTTCTTTGCAACAGATAGGCCGTGTGTTGTCGAGAGACGAACAAGAATGATCATTTTCATCCTCCGGCTAAATAATACCCACTCTATTCCAAAATTCCTGTTGTTGTGTTAGTTTAAATTTGTACTACTACAATAAACTGGAAATATCATCTTAAAATGCTAGCTTTCCACTCCATCGGTCTAAAATAAGCAACTTTGATTTGTCTAGATCCGCATGCACCTAGATACATTTTAATATGTAGATACATATGAATATAGATAAATACAAGTCACTTATTTTATGATGAATGTATCTATATATCTTTTAGTGTATGACCTATACACTAAAATATATCTATATACACTCGTTTTACGAAAGCTAAAACATCTTATATTTTGAAGTAGAGAGTACTTGATATCTTAAAATTTAGTTTAAACTTGTACTATTTCAGCCTCAAAAGTGAAAAAAAGAAAATGTGTAAAAATGAGAGACATAACTTCTCTTTAGCATATAAAGACATAATAATAAATTAATAAAGTAGCACCACCTTATCCTCTCCCTCTCTCCTCTCCCCTTCCCCCCACGACTACTTTTGACCATCGGAATCCGGGCCAATCCCGAGCTATCCCCGGCGGCTTTGCCGACCGAAGATGGCGGAGGGGCGCGCCGGTGTAGATTCTAGGGCTAGTAGTAGGTTGTTTGCCTTTTTTCCATGTTTTGGGGAGTGGGGCACCAGATTTGGACCGGTCTTGGCGCCTCCGGTGGTGGTGTTGCGGCGACGAGCTCCGGTGGTCGGAGGAGGCGGTCGGGTTGTTCAACACTAAGATCTCCCTAAGGTCAGGGTTGTCCTCCTTTTTCGTGTGCCTCCTCTGCTCCCTCTTTCTTTGTCGACCGACCGTGGTGGCGAGGGGCTGGGGGATGGGAGCAGGGAGGGGCACCGACAGGGAGGAGGCTGGGATGGCTATCATGCGACGGTTCTCTGGTGCGGCGCCGACGGGGTGCTGCAGAACCTCTGCGTTGAGTCTCCATGGAGGAGGACGACAAGTGGTTTCTTGGCAACAAGCTTCCCAAATAAGCGCCTCCATCGCCTTTATTGCTGCATGTTCGTCGATTTCTCCCTCTTGGTCGGCCGGGTTGGCGAGAGAGATGGTGGAATCGACTTCGATGCGGCAGAATTTTGGCGGTGGTTCTCGATGTGGTTGGAAACTGTGCTCCTTGCAACAAGATCCAAGGGGCGAGATGTTGGCGTCGCTATCCTCGGCCATAAGATTGGCCATGCTACGCTCAACAAGGTTATGTTGAGCAAGTTCATCCTTAGAGAGAGAGGATTTTCTCTTTGGCACATGTGTGGTGGAGTCCGGTGTCTCCGGCGTCCCAAGTGGTCTCGTCCCGCTGACGTTTGGAGCGGCCACATCTGGAGGCATGACAGCTGTGATCAAGAACTCGGTCGCGTCTAGCGGGCCGACGATTTTTTCTAGAACGCGATACGTAATTTTAAGGACCTGTGTGTACCTAGAGGGTACAACTCATATCATTTTTGTAAAATTGTGTCTATAGTCTTAATGCAGTTTCCAGATCCATCAAAACCTTTATCATTAAAAAAATAATATTCCCTCCGTTTAGAAATATAAAATGTTTTAGATTTATGAAGAAGATGTATCTAGACACGTTTTAGTGTATATGTTTAAACGAATCTAGACATTAAAATATATCTAGATACATATTCACAAAACTAAAACATTTTATATTTCCAAACGGAGGAAGTATTCCATGATTAGACTACATTTATCACAACTTGATCTGATAACTACGCCGTTGGGTTCGGGGCTAATCTGACAGTAACACTAACACCACGTCTTTGTCTCGGAGACTCGGAATTTCTGACTGATCTAAGTCAAACGGTCCCATCTCGTCCTCCTCCCGTCCCGTGTGCTCTCGACTCCCTTTGCCCTCTCTCTCTTCCCCCGGGCCGCAGGCTCGCAGGCCGCAGCGCAGGCCGCAGCCATGGTGGAGAGGCGGCCGCGGAGGAAGCCGCTGGTGCTCGCGTCCACGCAGGCGCTCCTCGACTCGCTCCCGGGAGACCGCCGCGGGCCGCCACCGGAGCCGGTGCGCCTCAAGGCCGGGGTCCTCCGCTTCCTCGCCCCATCCTCCGGCTCCGGATGCGGCGAGTTCGGCGAGCTCGCGTCCTTCGTCGCCCTCCCCGCGTCCGCTCTCCGCCGGCTCGCCGTCGTCACCGGCACGCCGGTACGTACGTGGTCCCCTTCGGCGTCAAATTTCGATCCTGGGGTGTCAATTGGATGGCACCGGGTTGGGAGTTCGATAACTTAGGGGATGTATTATGAAACTTCTGCTGCTTGGAGGAGCAGTGAGTTCGGTTTCATGGTGTTTGGGGAGGTCATACGCATGTGTGTCTGAATAAATAGTGCATAAATTTGGTTCTAGAAATTGTGCATGAATTCAATAAGGCTTGCTGATTTTGTAGTGGTACTCAACTATAACCAGTAGAACTTGCAAGAAATCTGGAACTTAATATATTATAGCAATCACGCTTATAGAGTACAAATCAAAGGAGTGAAACAAAATGTCGCTTCCGGAAACATGGTTATTAAAATTCTTAAAAACACCAAAGACAACTTCTTGAGTTATAGAAAAATTCAGTCCTTGTTTATTCAAGTTAGATGAAATAGTAATAGTCCGGCTCATTGGCATACTACAAAATCCAATCTGATTCAAATATTCAGTGTCTTTCCTTGTCAGGATAATTTGAGTAGAACGGCCAAATCTATCGTCTATTTTGAATTAGTCTACTTTCTTTTGCTATTTTATACTGTGTAATTCCTTTGTTTATGGGATCTTCTCCCTTGAGGGTTTCCAATCAATGACGGCATAGCATAAGGTTACACAAAAGTGATCTCTAAGGACACATACTACTTCTGTGTAGTTGATTTAGTCATTCTAACCGAAACTTTTTCCTTTCGTTATTGCGGTTTTAGGAGCTCAGATTGGTATGTAGGAACCTCTCTTGTTGAAATTATATTTAATAAACACCTATTAATCTGCAGGTGCTTGTCAAGAATACTGACAATAATGTTGGGAGGATTGTCAAAGCAGTAGTGCTGGATCGCCCATCCCTTGATGAGTCCCAGAAAGAGCATCCTGACTCTGCGCCCTCAACCTCTTCCTCTGATCATGTGATGGGATTCTTACCTACGCGCTCGTTTCCAGCTAATGGTTTTGCACCCTTGGATGAAGATGTTGCTTATGTTAGCCCACTTTTGGCGTTCAACCTGGGTGTGCATGTTTCATGTCTCAAGCTTCTTATTCAGAAAGGGGAGGAACCTTTCAAGTTTTGCTCTAAAGTTCATGGTGATGGTGCTGCTAGCAGTGGGACTGGTATTTCTCTTCACCTAGAGCTTCTCCCATGCCCACAAGTGCCTAGACATGCTTTGCATTTACGGGTTTCGGTTGTGAGGATTCCTGATTGTGGTGTGCTTGCTTCCCTAAAGATAAATTCAGCTAATGGAGGAAGTGACTACCAAGATATGATAGATCAAGGTTTAAATGAATACTTCAAGTTTGATAGGTTCCTGGCAGGAGGGGATGTTTTTTGCATACATAATGACTGGAAATGTGGCATGATCTCCTGCTTAGCATGCAACAAAGAGAATGTTGGACTGAATCCTTCTAGTATGGTATACTTTAAGGTAAAACGTCCTACTTTTCTTCATTCGGACATGTTTGGATGAACAAACAAAGATACAAAATAAATATGATCAACCTCTTAGCTTATATTTGCCCTCATTTTTAAATCCATAATCTTTACTATTAAATTGGATTGGTGATGGTTCATCCACACCACTTAAAACCCCGCTAATTGAAAAAAAAACCTTGGTTGGGTCGCCGGGTGTCAATACGAATTCGTTATGGTCTCAAACAAACACCAAACCGACCACATGTGTTTAGCTTCCAGAAAAGAAGCAAATTCATGCTTGCAGGTTAAACAAATGTCCGAGAAAGACTCAAATAAGCACCAAGCCAGCATGGGTATGCATCCAGTAAAAAAATAAGTGCATCCATGGAAGATAGAAATTAGATGTGTGGGCGCCCTCAGCCGGCCGTGTGCCCTGGCTCTCCGACGGCCCCAGCCTTGGGACGTATCGCTCGCCCTCTCATCCTCAACGGCAACCCAGCGGCCATGCTGATGTCCCGCGCGACGGCGACCTGGCTCTGCCCCCACACAACGACGAACTGAAGTGTTAGCATTTAAACACAGGCTATCAAGGATTTATATATGGAAAGGAGATAAAAGGAGGAATTAAATAGCATTAATTGTGTACGAATTAGCTCCTGCCTTGGTTATAGCGAAATGGCCATCCGACCCTATTATCCCAAATGGAGGGAGTAGTAAGAGTAGCAGAAGATGGGGCCCGCAAGATGAGTCTTTTCGAAGGAGAGGCTAGGCAAGATAATGAAGAATGTAACAAGAGTAGAAGGAGAGGAATGGATGCCAAAAATGGCAATAAGGAATACATTAGCGTAACACGATGTGGTTGAAAAGTACATTTGTATACTGTTTGACACACATGTTTGCAAAAAAAATCCGTTACTCCGTAGCAACCACGAGTATTTAGCTAGTAAATATTAATGTGCTAATATTTGAATTACTCATCAGGTAACTGGCATGGAACCATCAGATGATCCGATTCTTCGTGTTAAAAGTGATCAAACAGCCCTTGTGCTTGGAGGAAGTGCTTCCGCCCCAGTCCCTCCTTGCACCTTCTTTACTGCTTCTGATGATTCAGTACCTTTGCATGGCGAAATAGTGGAGCAGTTAGCATCTATCATCGCACCAGCATTATGTCCTTCAAATATCTTACCAAGAATCAAGTTTTCTACTTTCTTGTACGGCCCATCAGGTTACATAGATATAACTGCAGTCTCATACTTTTTCATTGTTTACTACTCGACTTTTAACTGAACCTTTTTCCAAAACAAATGCTGGGGGTGCAGGATGTGGAAAAAGAACGGTAGTAAGGCATGTTGCTAACCATCTTGGTATGCATGTGGTTGAGTGTTGCTGTCACGATCTAATGACATCATCAGAAAGCGGGGCATCTGCTGCGCTTGTGGCTGCCTTCAAAGAAGCTCAGAAGTACTCATCTTTTGTGTCTTTACTTTGTTATTTTCTACATTTGAAATTTATTCCTGTTTTAGCTGGTACTCTTTTTATTAGTTCGTTTTACTTCTTCCAGGTCGTTGTGTTTACTTTTGTTTCTCTTTTTGTTGAATACTCTTTTTTGAAGGTACTCTCCTTGTATAATACTTCTTCGCCACTTTGATGCAATTGGAAATACATCCTCCAACGAAGGCCCACAATCTGAGCAATCTGGCATTGCGGCAAATGTTGAATCTGTCATTAAGCAATACACCGGACAACGCTGGGTTGTGAAAGACTCACTACCAGCAAGGGATGTGATTGGAAATTCAGTAAGTCTTTGTTCCTCAAGATTTTACGTTTTAAAATCATCATTTGTATCAAGTTCCTTACTATGGAACCTCTTTATTTTCAGTACCTTGTGGATCCTGAATGTGTAAGCTCGCTTCAAGTTATACTAGTGGCAACTGCAGACAGTGCTGAAGGAATGCAGCAATCAATTAGACGATGTTTCCGCCATGAGGTCAACATGAAGACTATAAATGAAGACCAGAGGAAGAGCTTAATATCCGAAACACTCCATGGTGTCACAGAAGTTGCTGATGAGGTGTTTGTTGTTATTGAACTGGAAATTAGGTTTTATCCTTGTACTAAAACTCCCTCTTATATGGTTTCAATTACAGAGTATCAATGACAAGTTTGTAAAAGATATGGCAGTGCAAACGTCTGGTTTCATGCCCAGGGATATACTTGCATTGGTTGCAGATGCTGGTGTATCATTTGCACATAAAGTTGCAGTGGAGAAAAGTAGCAACGATAAGCCTGAGGGTATCAATACTGCAAGCTCTTCTACTACTCAGAATGAAGAAATCCATTTTTCTAAAGAAGATATTTTGTCTTCCTTGGAACGGGCTAAGAAAAGGAACCGTGCTGCATTGGGTACACCGAAAGTAAAACATTAATCCCTGTCTTCCAGTATCTTATATATATTCTAGATTTCAGGCCCATCTGCATACAAGCCATGAAACCATACATGTCAGCTTTCGCTTGCTTCTGCAAGTTCCTGATTTAATATGTTTTTGTGCTATTAGGTTCCTGATGTCAAATGGGAGGATGTTGGTGGACTTGAGGAAGTGAAGAAGGTTATTCTAGATACTATTCAGGTATATTGACTTGATTCATCTCTGAATGTAAATACTAATGTATTGCAATCTATTGGTGCAAATAAAATTTTGTTATTAGTTTGAGCACCAGAAGCTGGTGCAGTAGGTTTAGAACTGCTAACTTGTCTTTTTGTTTTGCTGGTATTCAGTTACCTCTGATGTATAAGCATCTTTTTTCCTCTAAATTGCCGAAACGATCGGGTGTCCTGTTATATGGACCTCCAGGCACTGGGAAGGTAGGTTTAGTGGGTTTTATACCTTGCCTGAATTGAGCTTTCGTTCCCATTTGTCAAAAGATAGCTGTATCCAACAGCAACATGATGCATGCTCACTAGGATGTTTTCTTTTGAATTCTTAGACATTATTGGCGAAAGCAGTAGCAACTGAGTGCTCATTAAACTTTCTTAGCGTGAAAGGTCCAGAATTGATAAACATGTATGTTGGAGAATCTGAGAAGAATGTCAGGGACATCTTTGAGAAGGTATATTCATCTGCACAAGCCATGCAATTGCATGTAGAATATGCATATATATATATACTTAGGTTTTCAGTTCTCCACTATCAATTTCAGGCTAGGTCGGCACGCCCATGCGTAATTTTCTTCGATGAGCTTGACTCCCTTGCTCCTGCACGAGGATCATCTGCAGATTCTGGAGGTGTGATGGATAGAGTGGTTTCCCAGGTATAATTAACTTCATCAGTGAGATGGTAACTGATGTCACAGTTTTCCCTCTTATTTTCAGTGTTACAATGTTAAGAGTGATCTAACTCACTCCCCCTTTCTCTCTTTGCTAGTTGCTGGTGGAGATTGATGGGTTAAGTGATAGCAGCCAGGTTAGTTCCTCGTCTATGTGTGATATGCTAGTTTTTTGCCGGTGTTCATTAGATGCAGTGACTTGAAGGGAAATCGTTTTCCAATCTATTTTCTAGGACCTCTTCATTATTGGGGCTACCAATAGGCCTGACCTTCTTGATTCGGCACTTCTCCGCCCTGGTCGATTTGATAAGCTTCTCTACGTTGGTGTGAATACTGAAGCATCATACAGGGAAAGGTAGTCATTGATAGTTTACAAAACTCAGAGCAGTTTCTACGAAATTATTTTTCACGAAAACGCAAAAAAACAATTATCTACTCTTGCTAAATTATGATGTCCCTGTAATTGTCATGCAGAATACTGAAAGCACAGACACGCAAGTACAAGCTCCACAAGAATGTTTCTCTCTTGTCGATTGCTCAGCACTGTCCTCCAAACTTCACTGGTGCTGATATTTACGCATTATGTGCGGATGCATGGTTTCATGCTGCTAAGCGTTCTGTGAGTAGTTGTGCTTTCCTGCCGCCTTATGTTTTTCTTAGCTGTGCTCTGTTGGACTTACACGTGGTATTTGAAGGTTGAAACACTTGAAGCTGATCCTTCAAGAAATAACGATGCCACTGCTGAGGAAGTCATTGTCAATACTGACGATTTTATGACGGTGATATTCAAATCATTATTCAGCAAGCACGATAAATATCACATTGGCCATATCTTAGGAGTTAAACTAGTTTTCTTGTACCACAGGTGTTGGGTGATATCTCGCCGTCATTGACAATGGAGGAGTTGCAAAACTATGAACAGCTGAGGCAGAAGATTGAAGGACCTTCTAGATGATGTTTATTAGTAGAAAAAGTGTGTTTTTCACCTCTCTACTATTGCCTGAGTGTACAGCCCTCAACTATCTTCCGTGGAAAATTTTGTGTTGAGAGTGGAGTAGAAAACAAACTGTTGGCAGAGCATCCGTCTCCTTGTATGAATAAATAGCTGGATGGTTTCCTTCTACAGTTCCATTGCTTTCGGCGATGGTGGCCATGTTGGATATACCTGCCAGCGATGAATTTGACATACTTCCACTAATCCATATTACTTATCGCAGAAATGGATGTATCTAGACATGTTTTAGTGCTAGATATATCTAATCTAGTGACAATTAATATGGATCGGAGAGAGTAGTATTTTTTTTGGGGTATTACAGAGCAGAGCAGGAACTGTGGCATACCCAGGATTTTTCTGTTGGGTGTTCAAACTTGCAAAAGCAATATCAGTATACAATACAAACTTAGCTTTTATATTCGATCTTGGCAACCTTATCGACCTGTCATACAACACACAGTGACTTGCAAAATTAGCTTCTCTGTTTTCAGTAGGAAGATGACACAAGAGAGATGCATTAGCGTGTTGCCGCCTGGACGTTGTAGGCCGCAGTAACGTAGTTGTATATATACAGTTAGCCTTTTGATTTGTAACCTGTTCAATTATGCTCAGGGAACACATGCTTGATAGGAATTCATGTATTTTAGTTACAAATAAAGATAGGCGATTCACATTTTTCCTCATCTACTGTATTCGACTGTTGCAACTTTTGCTCGATCTCATTTCATTGGCTTCCACGATTGGCACTGGGGTTAGAGGCATCTGAAACATGTCCTGATTACCTACCTGACGAGAGTACATGTCTTTGGTCAGGTGCTATGTCTGCTTGCTAGATGGAATCGGAGTTAACATATCAACAAAAAGAACACCGGACTATGATGGAATCGTCATGCATGCAGATAATTTATGTCACAGGAATATATGTTGGTACAGAACTAGAGTACTTACTACTTAGGCCAAAATACAAAAAATTGTAGTTCCTAGTGTTGAAGAAGTGAAGATCCTAACCCTTGGTCTAAGCTAAGCTAAGCTAGACACTCATCAAAGCAGCAGAAACCTATTTGAATTGTGGAGCCTGCGTGTCTTCTCCCACAGCCAGTGGCGGACGCAGGAATAAATTGGAGGGTGGGCACACTTAAAAAAAAAATTCGCTGACCCATGTGGAAGACAAAATCTGCTTACAAAGTAATGTAAATAGCACAGTAAAATCTTGTAATATTATAGTTCTATAATATACTCCAATTTTTAGGTCAAAATATATGTCCATTTTGTAAGTTATGATACACGATGGACAAGTAAACAGTAGAATTAAACAATTAGATAATGATGCTTTTTAGCTACTGGACCTGTGTAAGTAGAGCTTATTTCTTGCATGATTTTTTTACAATAACACATGTGGCACACGAAATCTGTCTAAAAAAATTCTTGTATTATATTCATTGATAGGAGATTACAGAGTTTATATACTTTCTCCGGTCCAATTTAATGGACTCAGATCCATTTAGGTGTGAATGTATCTAGCACTAAAATATGTCTAGATATTTGTATCTAGACAAATCTGAATTCATTAATTCCGCGGTTGTAGGCGACGTAGTCGTGGCTGCTGCCGTGGCCACCCTAGTTCCGCGCGCGCAGATGGACGCGGGTGCCCTAAGCGCCCTCACGAGGGCCGCCTCGTTGCTGCCTGCGAGCTTCTCGAGCTGAACGGCATCTCATAGGCTATGCGTGCTCACCTTGCCGATGTTGAGGCCGCGGAACGGAGGGGCGGAGGAGCGGCGGCCATGGTCGGGGATCGTGGTGAGGGAAGTGGTACTGGGGCAGTGAGGGGAGTGGCCTGTGAGTTAAGCTGAAAATGTCACGTCTTCAGCGTTTCCCCACGCATGCAAGAGGTAGGCATGCGGCGGTCGCTAGGTCTTCTGCGTTAAAACGGCCGATTTTAGCGTTCTTAGTGGGCCAAGTTTTGGCCTGTTTTAAGAATCGTGTGATGCAACAACTTCATGCAGCCCAGCTCTCTAAACAGGCTTATTTCTTCCTGCATCGTACGAGAAACATGCGTCAGCCCAACCAAACACGTTCGTGATGACTGTCTAAAAAGTCATATTTGTTCTCAAAAAAATCTATCTGACAAGATATGTCTTCTAATTTTTGTCCCATGGGTAAATATTTTTTTCTCCAAGCAAAAGCGGGATATTTTGTAGTAAAAACGACAAACAGGGTTTTGATAAAAAATATAAGACAAGTGTCAGTAGGAGAACCGAGATGATGGCACACGCCATCAACCCATGGACGCTTAGTGTTGTCCCTATTTTTATACAATTAACTATTCCTACGACTGAAAAATAAATACTCCCAGGTCTATGATCCGATTATCAGATTATTTTTTTAGATAATGAACATTAGATTAATGGTAGTCTATTTATTTTCTAGAATTCTGGGTGGGCCACGGCCCACCCGCCCTGGCCCACCCGCCCCCACCCTGCGTACGCCCATGCCCACAGCTCCACTAAAGCCGAAGGACTGGTTGCCTTGAGCTCAACATACCCTTTGCTGGCCATCACACCATCAATTTCCTTTGCACCCAAGGAGGCAATGAACTTGACGCAATCACCTTTCAACCTGACGCAGTGATGCTGATCAGCCAAAGCCAGCGTAGTCATCACGGTCTTCACATCGATGGTTTCGCAGAGGATGCTTTCGCACATGATCTTGAGCCTTACGACGGCGTAGCGGTCCGCGGCGACAAGCAAATGCCGGACCATCTCCTTATAGTCGTTGCCGCCGAGACCGTCCATGGCGGGCGACAGCGAGTCGGTGTAGATGAAGTGGAGGAGGGCCTCGAAGACGGCGGGCTGCATGTCACGGATGGCGATGCGGCTCGTGTCATTTTCTGTCATGGCGCCGTAGAGCTCCGCCTTGAACACCGGCGACCGCATCGCGAGCACCGTCTTGTGGGCAGGAAAAGCCGCCTCTGTTCCGACGGCGAAGACCACGTCGGCGTTCTCCTTGCCCCGCAGCAGCTTCCCGAGATGCTCGGCGATGTCGGACGGCGGCACCTCGGCGAACTTCCTTGCGACGTCCGCGACGGTACGCGCTTCCTTGAGGATTGTGAGGTGGCACGCCATGGTGATGCGATCGCCGCGAAGGTAAGGCGACGCCTCCAGGTCGCTCATCTTGATGAACTTGAGATGGCGGGTGATCTTGTTATTACCGGCGGAATCGAATTCCTTTGTCACCGTGTGGTGCGGCGCAGTCCGGTGACGTCCACGATGCTTAGCTGAACGGATGCCACCACCCTGGCGTCGTCGTTCTTGCTCTGTAGATGGAGGTACACGGCCAGGTAGTCCTTGTATTCCTCGGCAGTGAATCCACCGAGGCAGTACTCCATCTGCCATTCGCAGCCGCCGACGGCGAACACGGGCGATCTGCCGCTGGCTCCGGGTCGCTGCCGCTGCTGGCTGTACCGTACCCTGAGATCTCGAACACGTGGAACCCCCCTGCACTGACTGACTTCGCGGCCGCCTGCGATGCGTTGGAGACGTCGGCCGTCGTGGCGCGGTGCGTCGACGTCGTGCTTCCCATCGCTGCTGCTTTGCTTGTCTTGTCTTGCTCGATCGGGCTTAGAGAGGGAGGGACCCGGACTCGACTATCACACTGACATCGGGGCCAGGTATCCTTGGACTCCTGGCACGCGGATTGGCCGTCATGAGCTGTGTCCTGGAATCCTTTCTTGTAGGGACGTGTGTCCTGAAACCCGATCGATGAACGTTGCCACGGTGCACGAGTTCGCAAAGATTTTGTGTCCAGGTAGGTATATATGCATGGCTCCCTCTGCTACAGACCAACAAGGCTAGCGTTAGTATAGTTGTGCAGTTATTAACATGGCTCCCTCTGCTATAGTTGTGCAGTTAGTTATATATATATATATATATATATATATATATATATATATATATAGGGTGGCGCTATTTGACATCCAGGGTGTAGAATAGTTATTCTACACCCACCCTCTATCTTTAGAACTGTATATTATTTTTACGTCACGTAAATTTTGTATTACTTCGTAAGTTGAGAAGAACATAATAAAATTTAAAAATGACATAATTTTTTCTGTTTATATACCGTAAAAAAATTCGACGTAAAAAACATATTTTTGGTGTTTTTTACACTATAATGACTCAAAAAAATTATTTTTATGTCAAATTTTTTGGTTGTGATGATTATATGAACATAATTATTCGTATACAAAACATAATTTTTTAGTCTAACAGCGTAAAATTATGTTGGGTGCAAAATAACTTTTCTGCACCCTGGGTGCTGTATATGCAGTTATTATATTATGGGTTTATATATTTTTTGTGACTTGTTTGAGCACGCTTACACGAAGTAGTCGCCGTGGACGAATCATCAACATCAAAACTTTCTGCTAAACTGTTGCAAACATAATCTATTTTGTTTAACTCACCAAACTTCCTTCTAGTCCATAGTTTGTTGTGATGTTCTTTAAGACATTACTCACATTTGGCACCGTAGACATGTTCTAAATGTAAGCAACATGCCTGCTTGAGGTGTATTTGTATGATGATGGCCACAAGTTGTTTTTAAAGTTCTTCCTTTCGAATTTCTTCGTGAAGTTAGCAGCAAGGTATCACATGCATTCTTTATGCTCAACCCAGAAATTCAGCATCAATATCATTCTCTAGCCTCTTGCATGCATTAGTGTGTATCACCAAGACTTCAGGGTGACCAATTACTGTACATAGTCTTTCTATAAATCATCTTCAACTTTCGTTAGATTCAACCTCAAGAACAATATAAGAAACGAGAAAAAGATAATTATGAGCTTCTACAGCACAAGCCATGGCAACTTGACCCCTGAACTTTCATGTTAAATAAGTTGTGTGTCTATTATCAAGTATGGCATGAAACACTCTAAAAACCAACATGCCTTCAGACAGACAAAACATCTCCTAAAGCATTTCTTATATGTCATCATATACTTTATCCCTCTTGAGCTCTTTTGTCTTCCTCTCACTATCTCGTAATCAATATCAACAACACTCCCAGGTGATGCCCTTCCTATCTCTCATTTGAAACTGTACACCATGTAGAAACTGTTATTCCACTTACCTTGAATAAAGTCCACAACCATCTTCTTCCCATCAAAAACTCGGTGGTAAGAATTTAAAATGTTAAACTTATCACTAAGTTTCGATCTAAGTTCCAAATGTCCAATGGTGTAATCCTGCCTGATCCAATCAAGTATAGTAGCAATGATCAACTTTGTTGTAGGTCTTATTTTATCACTTAAAGAAGCATTAGAGAAGCTATATTTCTTTGTGTTTACCTTGATCCGCATTCTAATAATTTAACAAATCAAAACATATATATATATATATCAATATATTAAATCTAAAAAAATGAATCGAAAGTTAGCCAAGGCAACCTGAAATGAGTGTCCACCCCTCATTGGGGATACATGCAGTCTCCACTTACACACACTTCTTTCCTTACAACGAACCCTAAATATTTTTTGGTTTCTCTTTTTCAATGATATAATAAAATCCAACTTTTATTGCAAATGTGACAACAACATATCTGCGGTACTCCATAGTTTCAATGACATGCCTTTCATCAATTGTAGAGTTGTCCCTGCTAAAGTGTATCACTGGCCAGTCCTCGTCTTTATCATTATATTTGCATTCCATTTCAGCATCTTCACATCCTCTTTCTCATCAGTCCCATAGTTGGGCTCGAAGTTCAGATCAACCAAATATTCTCTACTTTCCATCCTATTAGGACCAACAACCACATCTCGATATGATTTCTTGTCATCATCATCTTCGAACATAAAATCGTCCCTTGTCCCCCCCCCATTTCTATGTCTTCGTGCCCGCTTGACAAAGCATCATGCTCAAGGAGAAGCTGGACAGTTACGCTCGGTACCGTGAGGAGAGGCTTCTCTGTTATGGTCGGTTGAGTTGTTTGTATTGCAGATAGTCCTAAAACATTGACGATAGTCTCATCATCAATCTCTTTATTAACAATCTGGACAAATATTAGCAAAGTCCTAGGCCCCAGATGTTTACCTCACATCATGACGAGGGCCTCGTGGTCCTAATGTCACATAAATTTTAAGAATTTGTGTCGTAGTACATGGGTATGAATTCCTCGTCCTGACTAATGGGAACTTGTCAAATTCCGTATACAAGTCATATAGAGTTATGTCTGCGGCATCTACTATCAATTGATAATAAAAACTAGCATTAACCCCAATTCTACCGTCGGGCAAGGTTTCAGTCCGATACTCGAGTCGAATCTTCAGTAATAATCCAGATGCAGCAGACGTCCTACGATTATCAACACACATCCTCACTATTGTCATGGGACAAGAGTCGCTAATTGGAAAATGTAGAGATGAAATTACAGTTCTTTCCCTCCAGGGAGAACGAACGACACATTCATGTGGCATCCCGCAAAACCACTACTAAAAAATCGCGTTGTTTTTGTGCATTGCATCGTCATCATCATGCATTGTTTTCTGAAACTATTTCGAAAAGCCTAGTTTTGCTTTGTACAATTCCCCTCTTTATTTCAAATGCAAAACCCCGATCGTATTGGATATTTTATTTACCTATAAATTATTGCAAAGTAGTCTTGTTTTAAAATAAACAAAACAAAAACAAACACACATTCTACAAAATAATCAGCCTGAAATCTAAATCCTATTCCTACCTAGTCCTAACCTACCCACCAATCCCCTCCCTCCACCTCACCTTCCCCTCCACCTCATCTCACCCCCGCCACCTCATCAATCCACCACCACTCCCCCTCTCCCTCTCTCACACACAGCCTCCCTACCCCCTCTCTATGCAGCCCGGCCCCACCTCCTGCGCCGGCCCCACTCCCTGGCCAACCTCCCCTCTCTCCCACTCCCACTCTCCCCGACCCCACCACCCGGCCCCACCTCTCCGGCCCCACCCGCAGCCGCGGCCCATCCCGCGCGTCCCCACCTTCCCCACGCGCTCCTCTCCCTCCCCGCACCCTCACCCGACGCCGCCACTCCCCTCCTCCCTCCTCTCTGCTCCGCGGCCTCTCCTCCCTTCCTAGCCTCGCCGGCGACCCCTTCCCCCCCGCTTCGGCCCCGCCTCCGCCCGGCCTCCACCGCTCCCCTCGCCGGCCCCCCTTCCTCCTCTGCCCCGCGTCCCCGCTCGAGGCCGCGCCCGGCCGAGCTCGAGCCGCCGCGCCGCCTCCTCGGCAGCACGCCCGCCGCCAGGCACCCCTCCGCCGCCTGCAGGCCTGCAGCCGGCCGCGACCCCGCGAGCGCGCCTCCGTCGCCAGGCCGTCTCCCTCCTCTGGCCCTCCTCGCCGCCGGCGCTCACCGCCGCCCTCTGCTCCTCCGCTTCGCCGACCGCCGGGGCTCGCCGCCACACCCCAACAGCAGCAGCCGCGCCCGGAGCTCGCCGCCACCCTCATCCTCCCGTCGTCCCGTCGCCCGCGGCCTCCACCCCGCCACCGCGCCCTACTCGACCTCGCCGGCCATCGGGCCTCCTCCTCCCCACGAACTCCCCGGCCGCCACCAGGAGCTCGAGGCCCTACCAGCTGCGACCCCTCCGCCCGTCCTCCCTCGGCCTCGCCCGCGCTCGCCGCCCCGTCTCCTCCTCCGTCGGCCTTGTCTGCGCCTCTCGCCCGCCATCACCGCCGTCGTCTCCCGCATCCTTGAGCGCGCCCGTGGCCACCGTCGACCTCACCGCCAAGCTCCTCGCCGGCCTCGCCGAGATCTTCCTCCACCGCCAGCGACCACCGCGGGTTAGCCCTGCACGCCGCCGCCAGGTACGCGCGACCCCCTCTGCTGTCACCCTCTTCTCTTTTGGCGCTGCTCGTCGACCCTGAACCGTCCTGCTCCCGCCGCCAGCGCTCGATCGGCCTTTTTCCTCTGGGCCTCATCTGACCCAAGCCCGCATCGGCGCTGCCTTGGCCACATGCTTCTGTGATGATGCTCAAGAGCCGGTTGAGATGCTCCCGCGTGTTCCCTGTAGCTGCTGGCCGTGTCAAGATCTTCGCGACAAATATGGCGTGCCCTGAAGACCGATCCGAAGCGCCAGGACCTCCTTCTCGGAACCATCAAGTACTTCCTCTCGGGCGCCTGGACCCGAACCTGGAGTACGCCAAGTTCGCCGAGAACATGGACCCTCAAGATCTCCGTCACGGACACGACATGGACTTCCCTCGGACGCCAAGGTCTACCTCCCGGACCCGAAGACCGCGATGACGTTGAACCAAGATCCCCATCGGACAAGATCGACACCGACCAGAACGAATCTGATGCGCCCCCCCGACCCCGAACCAAGTCCTCCTTCCCGGACGCCGTTTCCTCTGAGAACGAATTCGCCGAACCCCAAATCCGGACCCTGAGACCGAACCCCGAACCCCGGAACCTCAAGTTCGTCGAGGCCCTCTAATGTGTGAACCCCTTCCCGAAACCCTATTTTATAATATAATACAACTTGTCGCATATTAATCATTCATCTCGCATGCATATTTGTGTGGTTTGGGGGCCTTATGACGATTCACCTCTAATTAAATATGGGGCCCATATGCGGGCAAATGTAGTCGTATACTGGTCCCATTTAAATTTGTGTAGCGAACCGGTACTATCTTTTGCCATGTCCAAACAACATTTAATTTGCGGGGTAGATAAATAACATAAACCATTTAATTATTTGTCGGGACCCCCGGTTCCGCTTAATATGACCTAATTGCATCGCAGCTTTGCCATGTCATACATCATACATGCATCATGCCGATCTTTTGCCGTAGTATTAAATATTGCATCCGGTGTTTATTCTAGCGTTTTGCTTCTTCGCGGATAAGGCCGTTGAGTTGATGCGAATGTCGACCCGATCTTCGGATGAACCTTCGACAATGTTTTCAGGCGAGCATCCCCCCCTTTCTACCTATCTTACTTTTATAGTATTTATTCTCTCCTGTTGATCTATTGCTATCTGTGTTGCGATGCTCTAGTTTTCGTACCCGTGATATCCCTTGCAGCCCTATATTGCCTTGGACACATCCTATTACCTGTTGTTTGGTAGATAGTTGGACTTGCGCGTCTTAGTCGCTTGCTCAAGTGCTGTTGCGTGTCGTCAAGTGCCACAGTTGTTGGTGTATTGCCGCATGTTTGTTGTTGGAGATGATCATGGCTTTACTTATCGTTCACTTTATTTCCTGTTTAACAACTAAAATTGAAGTAGGTAAGCAGAGGCACAGGTGGGCAATAGATGTTATTTGGTTGTTAACCGTCCACTTGTGTCCCGTAGGACCCCGAGTACTTGATACCTGTTCCTTGATTTATCGCGCTATCCACATCCGGGAGGATTATGGGACCCCCCTGAGCCAGAGCTTGATTCATTCTTATTTCTTGGGGCCACAAACTAGTTTGAGGTTTTATTACTATCCTGTACTTATGCCATGCTACTGCTTTATTTACGATTGTGCGAGGAGCACACTGTACTGTTTAGGATCGTGGCACGATTCCGCGGTGTCGACAAGCCCAGTTTTGGGTTCCCAGTCGTTCACAGCCGTCCCCACAACCTTGAGTCCGTCTCGGAGCCGGCCGGCTTCATTGCGGGTCTACTTTAAGGGGTGGCCCCCTGAAATAATTCTGAATCCTGTGATTGCTTTGTCGTGAAGGCCTCGTTGGGTTTTGATTTGGTTTTTCCGAGGTTGATCGAGCGTGTGTTGCTATTGGTGCACCCCGGCCGGGTAAAGCTTTCTGAAAGCCGTGTCCGCGGTTATGGACGACTTGGAGCACAATATCTCGATCATAGACAACTATAACTAATGTAGTGCTATAGATTTGACTTTATAATGACTAGTAATCAGCTTCACTATAATGGAATGGCTAAATAACACTGCCAACAATTGCTTGCTTAGGTTGTCGTTTGCGACCATTGTACCTGACTACTAAGTATTGCAACTATAACGGAATGGCTAAATAAAAGTACCAACAACTGTTGGGTTTTGGGTTATCTCATGCTAATTGTATTTGACTAGTAAGTGTCGCAACTACAACGGAATGGTTAACTAAAAGTGCCCACTGCTTACTTTATCAGGATGACTATCTATACTTGACTAGTAATTGCTGCAACGATAACTGAATAAATAAAAATGCCAACGGTGTGAGTTCCTCGGTTGACTTCCTCGATTGGTCTCGAGGGGGAAACACCAGGACGGGTTTGTTTGTTGGTAGTATCAGGTGGGTTCCTCTTACCCCTCTCTGATAGCCGCCAGTTGTATCGAGTCTCTATAGGTTGTTTAGTGCATGCTGCCGCTGCCGCTTCAGTCCACCATACCTATGTAGGCGAGGACCGCCGAATTCTAGCCTCGCCGTGTACTGGCCTCAGTACTGACGCTCCTCTTTTTCCTTTGCCCTTTGTCGGCACCCCTTTTGTTTTAGCAGGTTTTGAGATCGACGTCGTTAGCAGGGTTACCCTTCCGGCTTGGCCTGGGCAGGGTTATGGACGCCATTAGTTATTCTTCAGGGCTCTTAGCCCCATTTGCATCGTGTCCGTAGTCGGACGCTGTATCATTTTCAAGGTGATTTGGATCTTTGTATTGTATATCTGTATTCTTGATTCATGGAGTCGTGTTGTATATATATCTGTTCTGTGGGTCCCATCGAGGACTGTTGTGTAATGTTATTACTTCGTTTTCCACCCGCACGAAAGTGCCTGGTGGGCACCTTTGAATCGCTTCTATGCGGGTTTGGCGGGTTTCGCTAAAACTTGCATAGGTCCGATTCTGAGGGTGTTACAATTCACCAGGCTCTAGAGCTGCAGAGCTATTTTCCTTGCATCCTCTTCCCTAGCGTCGCCCCCGCCCGTGCTCTCCAGCCTTGCATGATCCATCTTTGTGCTCTTCTGCCATGCAAGTTCCATCTCCATGTCGGATCCGCTTCTCATCCATCGTCGTAGGCGTGCAACCAACAGTTGGCTCAACTTTTCACTTCTATCCTCCTGACCACGCCAGGATATAGGTCACAATGGAAAGAAGAGAGAACATGGACGGGACGACGGCAAGGGCAACATACAACAACCAAAGGGGAGGGTGGTGGGCGTGTGGTGCGGTGCACGACGGAGCGGTGTGGCGGTGGAAGGGATCATAGCATTGGGACAACAAAATATGGGAAATTGTAGAAAAATATGGGGCCGAATACTTGAACCTGGGATGCGTGCCGTCGACGGCTTAGGTGGTAGGGCCTGCTCGACAGAATAATGGTCAGAACAGCATGACGGAAACCACATGTAAGAAACCGAGTCAACCAAAAGACATGTTAGGTAGGGAAAACGATGGCCGGTATCAAACGAATCCAAGGGCACATACGTAAAGAATCCGGGATGGCACTAACCGATTCGTAGTGACAAAGTCCCATTTAAACATGAACTAGAGACACAGTCGTAATAAACTCTTTAAAATAACTTGGAGTAGAGAAAATGTACCTAGAACATGTTCCATATTTTGTGACAAATCTTTTGTGCACGAAAGTTTCCCTATGATTTTTGTGACTGTAGAGGGACTTAGTTCGACTTTTTGCACGTCAAATTATCCTTACTTCTCTGAGTATTCATTTGAAAATTAGTTTGAACATTTGAATTCGTTGAATGATTCAATAATATGATCAATTGCTTAGTTAAATGTACTCTCTCCACTTCAGTGAATAAGGCGCACGCGTATTTCTAAAATTTTCTCTGACAGTGAATTAGTCCAAGCATCCAATAAGTATTTGAAAAAAATATCATTATAAAGTGTTCTTAGACCTGAATTAAACGATATTTTTTCCAACCGGGCCAAATTTTATACTACGTACTTTTTTTAACGGTGAGAGTATGCAGAAACCGAATAGTTGTAGCTAGCAATAGAAAGTTGAACATTGTCGAGTGCACTTTTTTTTTGGTTCCCCTTAATACCTATATCTTTTTTGACATTAATCTCTGTTTAGAATGTAGAAGGCCCCTAAAGTTATAGTTTGGTTAACCGGCATCGACGCTTTGGTGGTTATGACGGCGTTGAGCGGGACAATAATAAGGTATCCCCGTCTTCTCTTTCATCTCGTCTGCGACGGTCTTGCTGCTGGCGTTGAGGAGGACGGGGATTCGTCTGATCACCGCTTCCATGGAGTGGTGGATCTCGTCTAGTCTACGTGTGTTCTAGGTTTAGTGTTACAAGTTTCAGATCAATTCACGGGTTCAATGGGCTTCAGCCTTGGGGGTCCTTAGGGGCACGTGCACGAAGACTTTCCGACTGTCATCGACAACGCCAGGCCGGCTCTGGTAAGGAAGCGACGACAGTGGCGCGTCAGGCGGCTCGCTCTGGCGACAATAGTAATCGTTAGGTGGTCCAAAGACCTCGATGTGATTTTTATTATGTTTGAGGTGTTTTGTACTTTTTGTGAACTCATGAAATCGATTTGGATCTTTTCCGGAAAAAAAAACCCAGCCAAACCCAAACCATATAAAGTCACGCGGAGGAAAAACTGAGAGTTCGGAATTTAGACAGATCTTGCCCAAAAAAGAGCTCTTTCTAATCTGCACGACGGGAAATCGGAAGGGCAGACCTAGTCCGGGTCCACTTCAACAATTGTTTTTTAGGAAAGGTCCAGCTCAAAAATTACGCGGCGGACCCACCCGTCGCCTTCCTCTGTCTGTATATATTAGTCTGTAGCAAAGGCCTCAGGACCTGTTCCGCTTCGTCTCCCCTCAGACAAACCCTGACCCCAAGCAACAGGGGCGGAGCCAGGATTTGCATTGAGGGGGGGCGAAGATACCGATGATCATATATAAGCTTTTTTTTCTCATGAAGACATCAATTACCTATCATTTTGTGTTGGAAGAACTGTTTGGATAAAAAATATAACAGTATATCAAAGTATTGGCATATAACTTATATTAATATGTAGCACTAAATCCTAGACAATACAAAACAAAAGATTAGTTTATATTAGATCAACTTTATCTATACGAGTATAAAGCCTGATAATTCCATTGTAGCTGACCTTTCTATTATTATTTTCTAATTATTATGCAATAAGTTGACGTCATCACCGAGCAAACATCAAACAAAAGACGCATTTTTTTATAAATTAATTGACTATAGGTTATGCAATCTATCGACAAAATACTAACGATTTGGTACCTTCAATCAGAGTGAGTAAGATTGGTTCCTATACTCGATGGCACAACATGCTTTTTGTTAGCGTTGCGACATGATTAATAAAGGTAGAAACTGACAAACAACATGACTGGCTAGCATGGTGCCACAGCCGCGGCATCGCGTGACACCTGGCTGAGTAGGAGCGAGCGATGGTAACAAGCATCCAGTCAGTTGATCTGAACGATTGCATATGGTGCTAGCTATTAGGTCTAGTTACACAATCGAAGAATGTTGGGACATGTTACTACGGTTGATTAATAAAACGAATTCATGGGCTACATTTGGCTTTCGGTACATAGAAGAATGAAAATCCAATTAAATTTAGACTTAGTATTAATTAATCTTATGAGGCCATTAGTTTATACCTAATAATAAAGCACGAAGTGTTTCTCCTGGTCCAACACTTTTTTGGACGATTTTACCCTCGCACAAAAATACATTATACCCACCATGCCACCCGCAAGTAATAAAACGTGGACACGTTCTTAACTTAGTTGGTCCGTCCAAATACACCTTCGTCCGTCCGTCAATGCACCTTCCCGTCCTTATGCACGTAGGCCGCCGAGTAGAGTCCAATACAAGTCAAATTATCTCTTCCCTTTCTATCTCGATCGTGCAATCATAGGATTCCCGATCAACTTGCCAACAAAGGCAACACGTGATAAAAAGAAACGGATTCTTAATCTGCCCGGTGACCGCAAGGGACACTGGTAGAAAAGGGCCCATGCGTCCGGTTGGTAAGGGCCATTAGTCCCGGTTGCCCAACCGGGACGGGGCAATCGGGACTAAATCTCTAACCATTAGTCCCGGTTGCCCCACCAACCGGGACAAATGGGGCACACGTGGCGGCATCAGAGCGCGAGGGGGTGTGGAGCATTAGTCCCGGTTCGTAACACGAACCGGGACTAATAACCTGCTGCCGCGGCAGAGATTTGGCCCATTTCTCTGTCGCGGCAGAGAATTCATTTTGGCACATTTTGTTGCCGCGGCAGCATTTTCGCCACTTTTTGTGCCGCGGCAGAGAATTCATTTAGGTTGTTTTATTGTTTATTTAGTGTTTTGCACTTATCAATGAAGGAACCTTATATTACACAAGATCATCATGACAACATTACATTCAATACACGGATCGAGTTCATGCACTACATACAAAAATTGCTATTCGATGCTACCGGCCAATTTCTTGAAAGTTGCTATTTTTACAATTCCTATTGTCTATACACAGCCGAGTAGTATTCCCCTTGTGTGTTTAGGACTTCTGCATCCAAGAATCCCGCCAATTCCTCCTGTGTTGCTCGTATGCGATCCTTTGGCAGAAGACCGTCCCGTAGACGTTCGATCTGATTTAAAAAAGGAGTCAGCCTATATGAATATGAAACTAAACACAATTTGATTGTAATTAAAAACTATAGAAATTGTTTACGTACGTGGAGTTGCTCTAAATTTCTGCCCTTCTCATCGCACGTCTGCCGGATGAACTCGCATACATAGTATCCACATAGATTGTTACCTGGTCCCTGCGTCAGGCACTTTACGACAACAGAGTTCAATCAAAATAATAATCAAGCATGATAATAACTGTATCAAAAGTAGAATCAAAGAGATGCGCGGATATAGCTAGTGGTGCTTACATCTAGTGGTTGAAATATAAGCTCCTCTTTCCAAACACCCCTATCCTTCTTGGTGAACCGTTTCCAAACGCTGCCCGGCATAGAAAACGAATAAAATAAGTTATTAAGTACTTGATATCATAAAATTCACGAACGTTGCCGATATAGTGTCGTAATGATTAGAATTACCGCTGGAGAAGTATCTGCATGTCCTTCCACGTCTCAAGGGGTTTATGTTTCGAGTCCATGACTAGTACACGCTCTTTGTCAAGTTGAATGATTAACAGAATATAGTGGTACCTGCGAATGCAGAACTAATCAATTATATACTTAACATCGAGTAAGCGAAATAGAAAGTGTATACAAGACAATAACACTCACTGGAAGTTGTAAGAAAATAGTATTTCCCTTTTGGTTTATTGAAACCTTAACGCGTGTACTATATTATCCTCCGTATCCTGGGGGCTTATTTTGAGATTAGCTTCATGAACCCAATATGGGTCAATGAAGCCAATGTCATAGATTTGTCCTCTGCTGCATTCGAGAATCTTCATTCTGCATATTAAAGTATGATTATATACATGCAATAAACAAAATATTATAGATGGAGACTAAATTAATTACAGAATTAGTACTTATAGACAATAGGCACTCATGATCGATTTGTCCAAGGCGTCTTGATTGAATAATTGAAATAGTTCATCAAATTCAATGGATATCATATCATCCTTATCTTTCCCATGATGCTTTTTTATAACCCTCAGAACTATCCAGTTAGCCCCGGCCCTTGTGGCATGCATGTACCAGTTATGCAATCTTCGCATTTTTGTTGGAAGATTGTTTACCTCCTCAGGTTTGACGAGAGGTTTTCCGTACTGGTATTGGTATGCTACTTCACTCACGGGGAAGAACTCTAACTGGGATAAGTACTGGGCAATACTCATACCTTGAGCAGCGGCAGCTTCTCCGTATTGTGCAACTACCTCTGGATCATACTGCTCTTCGGCCCCATATTTGCTCGACCCCACATTGGTTTGAGAAATCACCTTGAGAGGGGCGCAAGTCTGTTTTGCTTGTTCTCCGAGCTGGGCAACAGATTTCCCGCTTGCATCAGTACTGCTCTTCGAGGCTTTTTGTGCTGCATGTGACTTGAGAATAGAACGATCATAGTCTGATGACAACTTTGGCTCGGGTTGATGAAGAGTCTTTAGCATTTTCAACACTTTGGCTTTTTCTTCTTTGGTGCTGTGGAACTCTGGCTTTTTCGGCCGCCTCAGCTTAGCGAAAAACGCTGTCGTTTCCGCATCAACGATCGCCGCAGTCTCCTCTTCAGTACAATCATAAGCTCTCTTGGGAGGAACCGTTGGTACTTTTGGAAGAGGCTCTTGTTTACGTTTCGGCGATCGCTTACGACGCACAGTAGCGGTACGCTTACGCTTTTTATCCTGAGGCGCCGACGATGGCTCCCACGGCGATGGCTGCACTGGAGATTGGTGAGGCGACGGAGCCGGGTGAGGAGACGAAGACGGCTGCCGCGGCGGCGACGACCTCGCTGGAGACGGGTGAGGCGGCGGCGAAGATGGCCTTGGCGTGTGATTTCGAAGCACGATACAATCCTTCGGCCATAGAATGGTGACGTTTTTTGCGTCACCCAACACAGTCACATCCCCTTCACCAGCAGGGTAGTGAAGATCCAAAACCTCAAAGGTGGGCATGATTTCATCCACGCCGACAACAGCGTAGCCCTCTGGAACCGGACGACAGTGGTAAGTTGGTGTGGGTCCAATTGGTAAGGCATAGCCGACCGCCACCTTCATTGATATGTTCACAACTTTGACATGTAGCTCGCAGTGTGTCATCTCTGTGATATCATCCACTGGGTAGCCAACAGGAGCCATCGTCGGTGCATCATCGTCATCGCCATTGTCATCACCCGGGACCTCGGTGGAAGCCACACTGCTTTTTCGATTATTCGATAGGCCGGTAGCATCGAATGCAGTGTGCTGCTGAGATGGGGCGCCGTTAGTACTTTGCTCTTTAAGTGTGTTAATTTCATCTTGTTGTTGCTTTAATCGTTCTTCAATTAAACGCATTCGCTCTTTCTGACTTTCTGCTTCAACTGTCGCCTTGTCCTTACTCCTCTGACGGCTTCTATCAGGATATTTCTTCCTCTCTTCGGGAAACCCAGTCCTCCATGATTGGGAGCCTATTGTGCCTCGTGTTCGTCCATCATGTTCCTTATTTCCAAGGGCGAGTGTGAGCTCATCATTCTCTCTATCGGGAATGAAGTCCCCATCTTTAACAGCCTTTACTGCTTTTCTCATCCTCTCGATTGGCAAGGGGTCTTCTTTATGTCGTATGTTATATATACACCTCCCTTCCGAGTCCAACGTGCCCCCATGCCCGTAAAACCAATTCCTTGCACGTTCTACCCAATCGTCTGTCTCTGAGGTGATATTTTTATCACGCAGTTCCTGCTCAAGTTTCTCCCACTTAGGAATGCCAACCTTGTAGCCACCTTGCCCCATAGTATGGTGATACTTCTTCTTAGCAGCATTCAGCTTATTCGTTTCAGACATTTTCTTAGCTTTTTCTGATTTCTTGTATTCCACAAACTCATCCCAGAATGGTTTTATCTTCTCAAACTGAATATTCTTGAAATCGGGAGTCTTCTTTTTCACGACATAGTCAAGGTGCAATCTTTTCTTCCAGTTGGTGAAACACTGGGCCATCTTATTCAAATCCCACTCCCTGACCTTAGCCTCCATGGCTCTCCCATGTTGTAAGGCGTCCTCAACTGGATCCTCCGCATTTGGATCCAGCTCTATCTTCGGTAGTTTGAAATTAACCATGAGCCTCTTCCACAGTAAATCTTTGGCGTGGTTAGGGACAAATAAACATGTTCCCTCTTCATCCGCATTAGCAGGCCTATTCCAATTTCTAATGGTAATCGGGATTAAGTCCCTAACGATTACTCCGCATTGTGCCACAAATTTGGTTGCGACAACTTCGGGAGCTGTCGGTCTGCCGTCTACAGCGACATCTTCGATCCTGAACCTCTCATGGTCTTGCAACTTTTTGGTTGGGCCTCGTCTGCTCTTTTCAGTAGATTCCTTCGATCCGGAGGGCTAAAAGAAGAAAGATCGTCGTTACTATTTCCATATAGATAGCAGATGATTAATTAATGAATTGATTTATATTACATGCACCTTGCCGGAGCGGTCGTCTTCTCGATTACACAAGGTATCGCCTTCTCCCTCGCGGAAGGCAACACCTTCAACCTCAAACAAGTTGTCTACTCCGGTAAAAAGAGGATCACCCTCACCGGAGTTGTTCAGAAACGTTGATACGTCTAAATTATCTTCCCCACGGATCACACCTTGGATCAACTCTTCCTTTTCTTCGTCTCTGACGTGTGGGTCCATATTTTCTGCATAGGTGAAAAAACGAATAAGTCAAAGCGGCTAAAGGAGAAAGTTAAGTACGGTGTTGAGAGATATAAACCCTAATTCAGAGAAACCCTAATATATACATAGACAATAATAAAAATGAAGAGAAAGGGAAACCGTGTAGTAGATAGGCACATCGTCGAACCGATGGCATCGATGCAATGCTCAAGCAAGTATGATGATATGACAAGTTAATTTGCATTGGAATGTAACCCTAAGAAATGCTCGACGATTTAATCGGGGTTCCGAGGGGTGAAAACCCTAACTCGGAGAAACTCCGGAACACATGAGAGGGGTGGATTTGTTATTCTAATTAAACTTGTAATTTAAGTTGTTTAACAATGCATGATTATAGCTTAGCTAGCTAGGTTTCATTTTTCTGAACATTTTGATATATTATTCATATTTTTCTGACTTATAAACAATAAGTTATTGAATTTACAAGTTTAAATCATTTTCTGGAATTAAAAAAAAGGCAAATAGTTTTTACACCGGGGCGCCAGAAAGAGAGGGGAACAATCAACACATGGCATCGATGCAATGATCAAACAAGGATGATGATATAAGAAGTTAATTTGTATTAAAAAGTAACCCAAAGACATGCTCGGCAATTTAAACGGGGTTCCGAGGGGTGAAAACCCTAACTCGGTGAAACTCCGGAGTATATGAGAGGGGTTGATTTTGTTTTCTAATTAAACTTGTCTTGAAAGTTGTTGAACAATGCATGATTATAGCTTAGATAGCTAGGTTTCATTTTTCTGAACATTTTGATATATTATTTGTATTTTTCTGACTTACAGATTAAAATTATTGAATTTTCAATATTCAAAAAAATTTCTGAAAATAAATAAGTCTGGAATTATTTTTTACACCCAGGCAAACTATACACACATCAACTGACAGATGGGCCCTGTGCCACATAAGCAGCCACGTGAGCAAAGTGGGACAGAGGGGGCCGTTGGGTGTTTTTCACCAGGGCAGGGGTTACACACTGCCACTGACGGGTGGGCCTGGTCCACGCCACGCCAGCACCTGCCGCCTCGCCACGTCAGACAGCACCCGCCGCCGCACCTTGCCCCGCCAGCAGCACCTTGTCCGGCCAGCAGCACCTTGCCCCGCCGCCGCACCCGCGCCGCACCCGCGCCGCACCACGCCGCGGCGGCAGGGGAAGAGGGAGGAGGGGGACGGAGGCAGGCTAGAGAGGGGGACGCACCTTCTGGCAGCGACGACGCGCGGCGGCGGTGGCGCTGCTGGCCGGGGACGACGACGCACGGCGGCGGTTGGAGGTGGTGGCGGACGCGCTACTGGCCGGGGACGACGACGAGCGCTCAAGGACGGAGGCGACGACGAGCGCTCAAGGACGGAGGCGACGGCGAGCAGCCTGACGGCGGGGCGGCGGCGTCTCCCTGTGTTGTGTGCGAGCGCAGAGAATGGTGAAGGGAAGAAGAGGAACGGGCGCGTCAAGTATAAAGGGGAGGGAGAATACGTCCCGGTTGGTGGCTCCAACCGGGACTAAAGGGTCATACGTCCCGGTTGGAGCCACCAACCGGGACCTATACTCCAATATTTTCAGCTTGGCGCGCAGGGGATCTTTAGTCCCGGTTGGTGGCTCCAACCGGGACATATTCCCCTGTTTTCAAAAAATTTCACGTATTTTCTCTCTATTCCCGCCTTATTTTTTATTTTGGGGTTTAAATTTGTATTGTTTTTTAAATGATAACTAAATTTGGAATTTAGAAAAACTTTAAACATAAAAAGTGTTTGGATTTAAATAAATAATTCAAAAACATTTTCTGTTTTAAAAAATAATTAATGTAACCATTTAAAATATGAACCATTTACAATTAAAAATGAATTAACTTATATTTTTTAATATCAATTTGGAATTTAGAAAAACTTTAAACATAAGAAGTGTATGGATTTGAATAAATAATTCAAAAACATATTCTATTTTTAAAAAATAATTAATGTAACCTTTTAAAATAAATTAACTTATATTTTTGAATATTAATTTGGAATTTAGAAAAAATTTAAACATAAAAAGTGTTTGGATTTAAATAAATAATTCAAAAACATTTTCTGTTTTAAAAAATAATTAATGTAACCATTTAAAATATGAACCATTTACAATTAAAGATGAATTAACTTATATTTTTTTAATATCAATTTTGAATTTAGAAAAACTTTAAACATAAGAAGTGTATGGATTTGAATAAATAATTCAAAAACATATTTTATTTTTAAAAAATAATTATTGTAACCTTTTAAAATTTGCGAGTGTATGGATTTAAAAAAATAATTAATGTAACCTTTTAAAAAATAATTAATGTAACCTTTTAAAAAATTCAAAAACATAAGAAGTGTATGGATTTTAATACGGGCATCGTTAGAACTTGCATTGGATCTCTGAAGAAACCACATATTGCGAGTCTAAAAATGATTTTTTCAAAAAATCACGGGCGATAGATCATGTACCTGTAGTACAAACCGGACCCACTTCCTACCGATTCGGCAGACATTTGTCCTTTTTACCCAGGATGGACGAAAAGGTTTGAGATGTACCGGTTGAGATATAGTCCATGTAAGGTGGTCTAGTATTTTAGGAAAATATGACGGTAGCATTCTGAAACGGTATTTTGGTGGTTACTTCACAAAACGACCCGTTTTTTGCGCTCGAAAAATGGAAAAGGGCTTTTCCGTGCGACAAAAAGGAAAACTTCCTCCTGCAACATTGTTCTCCATACCAATGTCCACACACATGCATAATATGGGCACAACATCACAAACTATGACGTGATTCAGCACATAACATCGGTCATTTGGACCGAAAGCCATGAAACCTCGAACATGATAGGTCATTTTGTGAAGGTTTTTTCGAAACATGATCAATATACCAAGTCTGGTATTTTTCCTTTCAACTATGTAACATAATATGACACCACGCGAAGGATTTTCATTGTTCGGATTTTTTTTGAATTTATTATGCCCGTTTTGAATTATCTGAATTTGTAACTATGGTCGAACCGGTGTGCATGAAGATAGGGGACGGGCATTGTTAGAACTTGCATTCGATCTCTGAAGAAACCACATATTGCGAGTCTAAAAATGATTTTTTTCAAAAAATCACGGGTGGTAGATCATGTACCTGTAGTACAAACCGGACCCACTTCCTGCCGATTCGGCAGACATTTGTCCTTTTTACCCGGAATGGACGAAAAGGTTTGAGATGTACCGGTTGGGATATAGTCCATGTAAGGTGGTCTAGTATTTTAGGAAAATAGGATGGTAGCATTCTGAAACGGCATTTTGGTGGTTACTTCACAAAACGACCCGTTTTTTGCGCTCGGAAAATGGAAAAGGGCTTTTCCGTGCGACAAAAAGGAAAACTTCCTCCTGCAACATTGTTCTCCATACCAATGTCCACACATATGCATAATATGGGCACAACATCACAAACTATGCCGTGATTCAGCACATAACATCGGTCATTTGGACCGAAAGCCATGAAACCTCGGACATGATAGGTCATTTTGTGAAGGTTTTTTCGAAACATGATCAATATACCAAGTCTGGTATTTTTCCTTTCAACTATGTAACATAATATGACACCACGCGAAGGATTTTCATTGTTCGGATTTTTTTTGAATTTATTATGCCCGTTTTGAATTATCTGAATTTGTAACTATGGTCGAACCGGTGTGCATGAAGATAGGGGACGGGCATTATTAGAACTTGCATTCGATCTCTGAAGAAACCACATATTGTGAGTCTAAAAATGATTTTTTCAAAAAATCACGGGCGGTAGATCATGTACCTGTAGTACAAACCGGACCCACTTCCTGCCGATTCGGCAGACATTTGTCCTTTTTACCCGGGATGGACGAAAAGGTTTGAGATGTACCGGTTGGGATATAGTCCATGTAAGGTGGTCTAGTATTTTAGGAAAATAGGACGGTAGCATTCTGAAACGGCATTTTGGTGGTTACTTCACAAAACGACCCGTTTTTTGCGCTCGGAAAATGGAAAAGGGCTTTTCCGTGCGACAAAAAGGAAAACTTCCTCCTGCAACATTGTTCTCCATACCAATGTCCACACACATGCATAATATGGGCACAACATCACAAACTATGCCGTGATTCAGCACATAACATCGGTCATTTGGACCGAAAGTCATGAAACCTCGAACATGATAGGTCATTTTGTGAAGGTTTTTTCGAAACAAGATCATTGTTCGGCACACATTTAGTCCCGGATGTAGTCACAAACCGGGACTAAAAATATTTTCCGCCATTTCCCACCTCTTTCCGCCAAGTTTTCCCGCCCTTTCCTTTCTACTAGAGCTTTTAGTCCCGGATGTAGTCACTAACCGGGACTAAAGATATTTCCCGCCATTTCCCAAAGCTTCACGCCAAGTTTTCCCGCCCTTTCCCTCTATATTTAGGGTGATCGTGTCATGGCTATCCACACATCCACACCTTCCTCTCTTAGAACAATGGACAACGCCTACTGGGCCATTCTGACCCTCGAGGAGACCGAGGCGCTGTGCGCCTCCAACTATCCTTGTCCACCGGGGTACCGGCCGCCCGCCGGCTGGATGCTGAGCGCTGGAGGGGTTCCTGTCCCTCCTGTCCCTCAAGGTTCCGCACGCCAGGCGGCCATCACAAACCACTTCTACCACGAGCTCACGCTGGAGCAGCGGATGGATCCCCAGTGGGATCCCGACAACTATGACACCTGGAATGCCTTCTTCGCTAATAGGCGGGAAAGGGAGCTCGCCAGGTACGAGGGTGATGGCCCGCCACCGGTGAACCACAACGAAGTCGGCCGTCGTCTGTAGTGGGAGAACCGTACTATCATCAGAGTGATGCGCTACATCGCCGGGGGAGACCATCCTCGCCTACGGTGCCCACGAGTCCACCCGCCACAGGCCCCACACTGTCCCGGCGGTAGCGGCATCGTCTTCCAGGATACCCCTCTCCCACCCGCCGTGAATCCGAGGCTGGAATGGCCCCTGGTATATGCCATGGATGGGCTGAGGATCCCCGGAGTGGCAGGTGACGATGACGATGATGATGACGACGACGATGAAGACCCTGAAGCTGCGTACTATAGGACTAGGCATGATTATGACTAAAGGGGACGGCTTTAGGCCTGAGTGTTAGCTAGTCCCGATTTTTCCCGGTTTTTAATATTAATAAATGTCTTAAGTGTTACCTAATAAATAGAGGGAAATGCCTATATAAAGAGAGGGTTCATATTTAGTCTCGGTTGGAGAAACCAACCGCGACTGAAGGGATTGCGGCAGAGTGGGCCAGACAACACTAATAATAGGGGTGAGTGTCGACATTATGTCGTGCGGCTTGTACCTTGTCCCGGATGGTGTCACCAACCGGGACTAAAGATGAACCTTTAGTCCCGGTTGGAGACACCAACCGGGACTAAAGATGAGTCAGCACTAATAATAGGGGTGAGTGTCGACATTATGTCGTGAGTGTCGACATTATGCCGAGCTGCTTGTACTATAAATATGCATCCTTGTGAGTCCAGTCCTCCAGCCAGTTTGAGGCATCTCGAAGATGGTTTTAGAGAGCAGGGACACCACTACGGCCAGTTTCAGGGAGATGCCGACGGAGCCCAGTCCTCCGGCATCTCCGAGAAACTGGTCATAGAGGCACTCCCTAATATGTGAAATTAGTTAGCTCCGAGGCGTATTGATCTAGTTAGTGAAGTTACAAGCTGCAAGATGGTTTTCGAGAGCAGGGACACCACTGCGGCCAGTTTCAGGGAGATGCCGACGGAGCCCAGTCCTCCGGCATCTCCGAGAAACTGGTCATAGAGGCACTCCCTAATATGTGAAATTAGTTAGCTCCGAGGCGTATTGATCTAGTTAGTGAAGTTACAAGCTGCAAGATGGTTTTCGAGAGCAGGGACACCACTACGACCAGTTTCAGGGAGATGCCAACGGAGCCCAGTCCTCCGGCATATCCAAGAAACTGGTCATAGAGGCACTCCCGGTCCAGCCACAAAATGGGACTAACACTCAAGACATTTATTAATATTAAAAACTGAGACTACAAAACCGGGACTAAAGGCCACAAACCGCGAAAGATATCCTTCGGTCAAGCCACAAACCGCGAAAGACATGAACTAGAGTTACATAATATGAGCATGAACTTCTTGGCATATGTCATTCCTTATGACCGCTTCAGACGTAACCATGGAGCATCTTCTTTACTTAACGGAATGCTTGGGTCAGTTTTCATTGTGAAGGGCGGAATTTCATCAAACTTATTATAATCTTCTGACATGTCTGTCTTGTCCTCGATTCCCACGATGTTTCGTTTCCCTGAAAGAACTATGTGACGCTTTGGCTCATCATATGATGTATTCGTTTGCATATTTTTTCTTTTTTTCGGTCTGGAGGACATGTCCTTCACATAGAAAACCTGAGACACATCATTGGCTAGGACGAATGGTTCATCTCTATAACCAAGATTGTTGAGATCCACTGTTGTCATTCCGTACAACTGGTCTATCTTTACCCCTTCCCCATTCAGGTTGACCCATTTGCAGCGAAACAAAGGGACCTTAAAAGAGACTCCATAGTCTAGTTCCCATATCTCCTCTATGTAACCATAATATGTGTCCTTTTGTCCATTCTCGTCTATTGCATCAAAGCGGACACCACTATTTTGGTTGGTGCTCTTTTTATCTTGGGCGATCGTGTAGAATGTATTCCCATTTATTTCGTACCCTTGGAAATTCAATACAGTAGAAGATGGTGACGCGGCCAACAAGTATAGATGATCTCCAACAGTGGTGTCATTAAAGAGATGTGTCTGCATCCAACCACCGAAAGACTTCATGTGTTCATCTGTAATCCATGATTCAGGCTTCCCCGGGTTTTTGGAGCGTACAATATTCTTGTGTTCCTCGATATACGGAGCTGCCAAGGTGGAATTATGTAGAACTGTGTAGTGTGCTTTAGTGAAAGAATCCCCGTCCCTACATATCATTGCTTTCTTTCCCAGCGTGCCTTTTCCACTTAGTCTTCCCTCATGCCGCGAGTCAGAAACACCAATCGGCTTAAGGTCAGTAATAAAGTCAACACAAAACTCAATGACCTCCTCTGTTCCATATCCCTTGGAGATGCTTCCTTCTGGTCTAGCACGGTTATGAACATATTTCTTTAAGACTCCCATGAACCTCTCAAAGGGGAACATATTGTGCAGAAATACCGGACCGAGAATGGCAATCTCTTCCACTAGATGAACCAGGAGATGCGTCATAATATTGAAGAAGGATGGTAGGAACACCAATTCAAAACTAACAAGACATTGTACCACATCCTTCTGTAACCTTGGCAGAATATCTGGATTGATTACCTTCTGAGATATTGCATTGAGGAATGCACACAGCTTCACAATGGGTACTCGAACATTTTCCGGTAGAAGCCCCCTCAATGCAATCGGAAGCAACTGCGTCATAATCACGTGACAGTCATGAGACTTCAGGTTTTGGAACTTTTTCTCTGCCATATTTATTATCCCCTTTATATTAGATGAGAAGCCCGACGGCACCTTGATACTGTAAAGGACTTCAAAAAAGATTTCCTTCTCTGCTTTGGTAAGAGCATAGCTGGCACGACTTAAGTGACGCCCTTTATCCGTCTTGGGCGTCACTTAAGTCGTGCCAGCTATGCTCTTACCAAAGCAGAGAAGGAAATCTTTTTTGAAGTCCTTTACAGTATCAAGGTGCCGTCGGGCTTCTCATCTAATATAAAGGGGATAATAAATATGGCAGAGAAAAAGTTCCAAAACCTGAAGTCTCATGACTGTCACGTGATTATGACGCAGTTGCTTCCGATTGCATTGAGGGGGCTTCTACCGGAAAATGTTCGAGTACCCATTGTGAAGCTGTGTGCATTCCTCAATGCAATATCTCAGAAGGTAATCAATCCAGATATTCTGCCAAGGTTACAGAAGGATGTGGTACAATGTCTTGTTAGTTTTGAATTGGTGTTCCTACCATCCTTCTTCAATATTATGACGCATCTCCTGGTTCATCTAGTGGAAGAGATTGCCATTCTCGGTCCGGTATTTCTGCACAATATGTTCCCCTTTGAGAGGTTCATGGGAGTCTTAAAGAAATATGTTCATAACCGTGCTAGACCAGAAGGAAGCATCTCCAAGGGATATGGAACAGAGGAGGTCATTGAGTTTTGTGTTGACTTTATTACTGACCTTAAGCCGATTGGTGTTTCTGACTCGCGGCATGAGGGAAGACTAAGTGGAAAAGGCACGCTGGGAAAGAAAGCAATGATATGTAGGGACGGGGATTCTTTCACTAAAGCACACTACACAGTTCTACATAATTCCACCTTGGCAGCTCCGTATATCGAGGAACACAAGAATATTGTACGCTCCAAAAACCCGGGGAAGCCTGAATCATGGATTACAGATGAACACATGAAGTCTTTCGGTGGTTGGATGCAGACACATCTCTTTAATGACACCACTGTTGGAGATCATCTATACTTGTTGGCCGCGTCACCATCTTCTACTGTATTGAATTTCCAAGGGTACGAAATAAATGGGAATACATTCTACACGATCGCCCAAGATAAAAAGAGCACCAACCAAAATAGTGGTGTCCGCTTTGATGCAATAGACGAGAATGGACAAAAGGACACATATTATGGTTACATAGAGGAGATATGGGAACTAGACTATGGAGTCTCTTTTAAGGTCCCTTTGTTTCGCTGCAAATGGGTCAACCTGAATGGGGAAGGGGTAAAGATAGACCAGTTGTACGGAATGACAACAGTGGATCTCAACAATCTTGGTTATAGAGATGAACCATTCGTCCTAGCCAATGATGTGTCTCAGGTTTTCTATGTGAAGGACATGTCCTCCAGACCGAAAAAAAGAAAAAATATGCAAACGAATACATCATATGATGAGCCAAAGCGTCACATAGTTCTTTCAGGGAAACGAAACATCGTGGGAATCGAGGACAAGACAGACATGTCAGAAGATTATAATAAGTTTGATGAAATTCCGCCCTTCACAATGAAAACTGACCCAAGCATTCCGTTAAGTAAAGAAGATGCTCCATGGTTACGTCTGAAGCGGTCATAAGGAATGACATATGCCAAGAAGTTCATGCTCATATTATGTAACTCTAGTTCATGTCTTTCGCGGTTTGTGGCTTGACCGAAGGATATCTTTCGCGGTTTGTGGCCTTTAGTCCCGGTTTTGTAGTCTCAGTTTTTAATATTAATAAATGTCTTGAGTGTTAGTCCCATTTTGTGGCTGGACCGGGAGTGCCTCTATGACCAGTTTCTTGGATATGCCGGAGGACTGGGCTCCGTTGGCATCTCCCTGAAACTGGTCGTAGTGGTGTCCCTGCTCTCGAAAACCATCTTGCAGCTTGTAACTTCACTAACTAGATCAATACGCCTCGGAGCTAACTAATTTCACATATTAGGGAGTGCCTCTATGACCAGTTTCTCGGAGATGCCGGAGGACTGGGCTCCGTCGGCATCTCCCTGAAACTGGCCGCAGTGGTGTCCCTGCTCTCGAAAACCATCTTGCAGCTTGTAACTTCACTAACTAGATCAATACGCCTCGGAGCTAACTAATTTCACATATTAGGGAGTGCCTCTATGACCAGTTTCTCGGAGATGCCGGAGGACTGGGCTCCGTCGGCATCTCCCTGAAACTGGCCGTAGTGGTGTCCCTGCTCTCTAAAACCATCTTCGAGATGCCTCAAACTGGCTGGAGGACTGGACTCACAAGGATGCATATTTATAGTACAAGCAGCTCGGCATAATGTCGACACTCACGACATAATGTCGACACTCACCCCTATTATTAGTGCTGACTCATCTTTAGTCCCGGTTGGTGTCTCCAACCGGGACTAAAGGTTCATCTTTAGTCCCGGTTGGTGACACCATCCGGGACAAGGTACAAGCCGCACGTCATAGTTGTCGGGATCCCACTAGGGATCCATCTGTTGCTCCGGCGAGAGCTCGTGGTAGAAGTGGTTTGTGATGGCCGCCTGACGTGCGGAACCTTGAGGGACAGGAGGGACAGGAACCCCTCCAGCGCTCAGCATCCAGCCGGCGGGCGGCCGGTACCCCGGTGGACAAGGGTAGTTGGAGGCGCACAGCGCCTCGGTCTCCTCGAGGGTCAGAATGGCCCAGTAGGCGTTGTCCATTGTTCTAAGAGAGGAAGGTGTGGATGTGTGGATAGCCATGACACGATCACCCTAAATATAGAGGGAAAGGGCGGGAAAACTTGGCGTGAAGCTTTGGGAAATGGCGGGAAATATCTTTAGTCCCGGTTAGTGACTACATCCGGGACTAAAAGCTCTAGTAGAAAGGAAAGGGCGGGAAAACTTGGCGGGAAGAGATGGGAAATGGCGGAAAATATTTTTAGTCCCGGTTTGTGACTACATCCGGGACTAAATGTGTGCCAAACAATGATCATGTTTCGAAAAAACCTTCACAAAATGACCTATGATGTTCGAGGTTTCATGGCTTTCGGTCCAAATGACTGATGTTATGTGCTAAATCACGGCATAGTTTGTGATGTTGTGCCCATATTATGCATGTGTGTGGACATTGGTATGGAGAACAATGTTGCAGGAGGAAGTTTTCCTTTTTATCGCACGGAAAAGCCCTTTTCCATTTTCCGAGCGCAAAAAACGGGTCGTTTTATGAAGTAACCATCAAAATGCCGTTTCAGAATGCTACCGTCCTATTTTCCTAAAATACTAGACCACCTTACATGGACTATATCCCAACCGGTACATCTCAAACCTTTTCGTCCATCCTGGGTAAAAAGGACAAATGTCTGCCGAATCGGCACGAAGTGGGTCCGGTTTGTACTACAGGTACATGATCTACCGCCCGTGATTTTTTGAAAAAATCATTTTTAGACTCGCAATATGTGGTTTCTTCAGAGATCCAATGCAAGTTCTAACAATGCCCGTCCCCTATCTTCATGCACACCGGTTCGACCATAGTTAGAAATTCAGATAATTCAAAACGGGCATAATAAATTCAAAAAAAATCCGAACAATGAAAATCCTTCGCGTGGTGTCATATTATGTTACATAGTTGAAAGGAAAAATACCAGACTTGGTATATTGATCATGTTTCGAAAAAACCTTCACAAAATGACCTATCATGTTCGAGGTTTCATGGCTTTCGGTCCAAATGACCGATGTTATGTGCTGAATCACGGCATAGTTTGTGATGTTGTGCCCATATTATGCATGTGTTTGGACATTGGTATGGAGAACAATGTTGCAGGAGGAAGTTTTCCTTTTTGTCGCATGGAAAAGCCCTTTTCCATTTTCCGAGCGCAAAAAAGGGTCGTTTTGTGAAGTAACCACCAAAATGCCGTTTCAGAATGCTACCGTCCTATTTTCCTAAAATACTAGACCACCTTACATGGACTATATCCCAACCGGTACATCTCAAACCTTTTCTTCCATCCCGGGTAAAAAGGACAAATGTCTGCCGAATCGGCAGGAAGTAGGTCCGGTTTGTACTACAGGTACATGATCTACCGCCCGTGATTTTTTGAAAAAATCATTTTTAGACTCGCAATATGTGGTTTCTTCAGAGATCCAATGCAAGTTCTAACAATGCCCGTCCCCTATCTTCATGCACACCGGTTCGACCATAGTTAGAAATTCAGATAATTCAAAACGGGCATAATAAATTCAAAAAAAATCCGAACAATGAAAATCCTTCGCGTGGTGTCATATTATGTTAAATAGTTGAAAGGAAAAATACCAGACTTGGTATATTGATCATGTTTCGAAAAAACCTTCACAAAATGACCTATCATGTTCAAGGTTTCATGGTCGTCCCCTATCACTTCTTATGTTTAAAGTTTTTCTAAATTCCAAATTGATATTAAAAAATATAAGTTAATTCATTTTTAATTGTAAATGGTTCATATTTTAAATGGTTACATTAATTATTTTTTAAAACAGAAAATGTTTTTGAATTATTTATTTAAATCCAAACACTTTTTATGTTTAAAGTTTTTCTAAATTCCAAATTAATATTCAAAAATATAAGTTAATTCATTTTAAAAGGTTACATTAATTATTTTTTAAAAATAGAATATGTTTTTGAATTATTTATTCAAATCCATACACTTCTTATGTTTAAAGTTTTTCTAAATTCCAAATTGATATTAAAAAATATAAGTTAATTCATTTTTAATTGTAAATGGTTCATATTTTAAATGGTTACATTAATTATTTTTTAAAACAGAAAATGTTTTTGAATTATTTATTTAAATCCAAACACTTTTTATGTTTAAAGTTTTTCTAAATTCCAAATTAATATTCAAAAATATAAGTTAATTCATTTTAAAAGGTTACATTAATTATTTTTTAAAAATAGAATATGTTTTTGAATTATTTATTCAAATCCAAACACTTTTTATGTTTAAAGTTTTCTAAATTCCAAATTAATTATCATTTAAAAAACAATACAAATTTAAACCCCAAAATAAAAAATAAGGCGGGAACAGAGAGAAAATACCTGAATTTTTTTGAAAACAGGGGAATATGTCCCGGTTGGAGCCACCAACCGGGACTAAAGACCCCCTGCGCGCCAACCCTTGCTCTGCTGAAAATATTGGAGTATAGGTCCCGGTTGGTGGCTCCAACCGGGACGTATGACCCTTTAGTCCCGGTTGGAGCCACCAACCGGGACTAAAGGCCCTTTGGTTATAACAGCGCGCCTCTTCTTCTTCTTCTTCCCTTCCCCATCACTTCTCTGCTTCACCGACGCGCGCACAACCGCCCCAGACGCCGGCAGGCTGCCCGAGCTCACCGCCCCCGACGCCGTCAGGCTGCCTGCGCCGCCGCCTCACCGTCAGCTGCCCGTGGTCGTCAGTGCCGCCGCTTCGTCAAGCTTCCCGCGCCGCCGCCCCGCCATCAGGCTGCCCAACGACGTCCGTCGCCACCACCTCCAACGACCGTCGCCGCGCATCGTCACCGGCCGCCAGAAGGTACGGCCTGCCTCCGTCCTCCCCCTCTCCATCATGCCTCTGTCCTCCCCGTCCTCCTCCTCCCCCTGCCGCCACGGGCAGGCACCGACGGGTGGGTGCGACAGCGGCGCGAGATGTGCGGCGGCGGCGTCAGCGGTTGTGGCATCCCGCAAAACCACTACTAGAAAATCGCGTTGAATTTGTGCATTGCATCGTCATCATCATGCATTGTTCGCATAAAACTATTTTCGCAAGCCCGTTTTGTTTTCTAAAACGCCCCATCTTTATTCAAACGCAAAGCCCGGTTCTCCGGATTTATTATTTTGGCCGCTATCGGTTTGCATACGGCCCGTTTAAAACAAATAAAAAGTTTAATTGTTTTAGTGGGGGCAGTCGAACGGGCCGAAACGACCCGAATGACCACCCCCGGAATTAATCGGGCCACCTAAAACATCCTCTCTAAATCCTAAAGCTACCAACAAACAAACCCACACCCCTTTGGCCACCTCACCCCGGCCAACCTCGTCGCGCCACCTCACCTCTCCTTATTCCCCAACCAACCATGTGCTGACACCTCACCCAGCCCTCTCTCCTCCCTCCCCACCTGGCCACACACTCAACACACCCAAGCCACACACACGCACCCCACACACCTGATCCCCACCCACCGCCTCCAGCTGGCCCACCCGCCTGGACCCTCTCTCTGTCCTGCCACCGGGCCCCACACCGACCAGCCCCTGGAACCTCGCCTCCCCACGCGCCCACGGTCCCACCCCCTGACCCGCGTCCCCTGCTCATCTTCTTCCTCCCACCCGAGGCCGCCCGCCGCTCTCCCCCAACCTCCGCTCGCCTCCTCTCCTGCCCTCCTCGCTCCGGTCGCGCCGTCGCCGGAGGCATCCGCCCCCGTCCTCGCCGACACCCACCAGCCCGCGCGGCCTCCACCTACCCCATCCCCCTCGCTCGCTCCTCCCACCCAGCGCTTGCCCCGCCTTCTCCACCTCCCTCCTCTCTGTCTTCCTAGCCGAGCGCCGCCCCGGAGCTCCCCGCCGTCCGCCGTGACCTCCGCCCCGAGCCCGGCCGCGCCCAACCGCCGGTCTCCGCCCGCCGGAGCCGCCCCTGCCGTCCCCGCAGGCCTCGCCGCGCCCCGCTCCGGCCAGTTCCGGCCGCCTGCGTCTCCCCTCCGACCGCCTCCGCTCCGCCGCTCGCCCTCCCGCACCCCCGGGCCGCGCCCTACCCGACCTCGCCAACAACCGTCGCCCCAGCACCGTCCTCGCCGCGCCTCCCTGCCTCCTCCTCTCGCCGCCGGCGAGCTCCCCGTCGCCGCCTCCCGCAGCAGTCGCGGCCGCCTCCTCCCCAGGCGCCCGTCCGCGTCGAGCCCTCCCCAGGCCGCCTCCTCGTCGCCCTGCAAGCCGCCGGCCGCCGCGGCCTCGTGCGTCGCCGACCCCGTCGCTGTGTCCCCCGCCGACCAGCGCCTCCCAGCGACCTCGCCGCCCCAGGCCGCTTCCCCGTCGCCCCCGTGGCCCCCGAGCCCGCCACCGGTGCACCTCGACGCCCTGAAGCCGCCACCAGCCCGCGCCTCTTCCGCCCTCGCCGTCGGTGCTCCACTGCTCTGTCCCGCATGTGGACATGGTGTAGTGTGGTGACGATTAGAAGACGGTGATGCTCCGAGATCGAGTTGAAGAGACATGATCTGCTGCACAAGTACGAGATCTTCCTCACGGACTTCAGGCGCCAAGGTCGCCTCACGGACAAACCAACACAAAGTAATTGATGCAGGTCCGAGACCGATCCGATGACTATTCACCTAGACGATCCGCAACCCCGCAAGAACTTCATCATGGAAAGCGAAGACCGTACCGAACCGATGACACTCGACGAACCTCCGGCGAAATCTTCGACATGGCCAAGACCTACCACAACCGAGTCCGACACCGACAATCGAAGCCGGAACCGACAATTCTGCCTACCCGAACATCGTGCGACAAGTACTCCTTCCCTCGGACGCCGATCCCGGACCCGATGACCGCCAAGATCGTCACCGGAACGACGAGCACTTCGCCAAGGAACGCCAAGATCTTCGACCGAATGCCAAGACCGCCTCGATGGCGCGGGCCCGACAAGACCCTCGCAACGGCAAGATCGACCCCATAGAACCCGACAAGATCCATGGAACCCGACAAGATCTACACCCTAGATCCGAAGACCCTAATCCCGGAATCCGAGAACGCTTCCGTCGAACCCTGAACCCCGAGACCGGACCCCGGACCCTGTCGAACCCCGAACCCCTGGAAACCCAAGATCGTCGAGACCTCATGTGTGAATCCCTTCCCGAAACCTATTTTATAATATATACAACTTGTTGCATATTGAATTGTCATACTCGCATGCATATTGTGTGGTTTGGGGGCCTTATGCCGTTTCACCTTATAATTAAATATGGGGCCCATATGCGGGCAAATCTAGTCTCATATCGGCCTCATTTAAATTTGTGTAGCGAACCGATGTTGCAATCTTGCCTTGTTAAACCACATTTAATTTGCGGGGTATCTAAACAACTAGACCCATTTAATTAATTGTCGGGACCCCGGTTCCGCTTAATATGACCTAAATGCATCGCATCTTTGCCATGTCATTCATCATGCATGCATCATGCCCGATCTTCTGTTGTAGTATTAAATAGTGCATCCGGTGTTTCTTCTAGTGTTTTGCTTCTTCGCGGATAAGGCCGTTGAGTTGATGTGAGCTTCGCCCCGATCTTCGGTTGAACCTTCGACAATGTTTTCAGGCGAGCATCCCCCCTTTTTCCACCTATCTTACTTTTATAGTATTTATTTTCCTCCTGTTGATCTATTGCTATCTGTGTTGTGATGCTCTAGTTCTCGTAACCGTGATATCCCCTGCAGCCTTATATTGCCTTGGACACACCCTATTACCTGTTGTTTGGTAGATAGTTGGACTTGCGCGTCGTAGTCGCTTGCTCAAGTGCTGTTGCGTGTCGTCCAGTGCCACAGTTGTTGGAGTATTGCCGCATGTTGATGTTGGAGATGATCATAGTTTACTTATCGTTCACTTTAATTCCTGTTTAACAACTAAAATTGAAGTAAGCAGAGGCATCGGTGGGTGATAGATAATATTTGGTTTCCGAACGCCCACTTGTGTCCCGTAGGACCCCGAGTACTTGATACCTGTTCCTTGATTTATCGTGCTATCCACATCCGGAAGGTATATGGGACCCCCCCTGAGCCAGAGCTTGATTCAGTCTTATTTCTTGGGGCCACAAACTAGTTTGAGGTTTTATTTACTATCCTCTACTTATGCCATGCTACTTATGTATTTACGATTGTGCGAGGAGCACACTGTACTGTTTAGGTAAGCGTAATGTTTTCGCGGTATCGACAAGCCCAGCCACACTTTCGGGTTCCCAGTCGTTTACAGCCATTGTCGCAAACCTTGAGTCCGTCTTGAAGCTTGCTTACTTCGTTGCGGGTCTACTCAATGGGGTGGCCCCCTGAAATATTTCTGAATCCTATGATTGTTCAGTCGTGAAAGCCTCGTTGGGTTTTGATTTGGTTTTTCCGAGGTTGATCGAGCGTGTGTTGCTATTTGTGCACCCCGGCCGGGTAAAACTTTCTGAAAGCCGTGTCCGCGGATATGGACGACTTGGAGAACAGTATCTCGATCATAGACAAGCATAACTAAAGTTTATTGCTATAAATTTGACTATATAATGACTAGTAATCAGCCTCAATATAATGGAATGGCTAAATAATACTGCCCACAATTGCTTGTTTGGATTGTCGCTTGCGACCATTGTACCTGACTAGTAAGTATTGCAACTACAACGGAATGGCTGAATAAAAGTATCAACAACTGCTGGGTTTGGGGGTTATCTCATGCTAATTGCATCTGACTAGTAAGTGTTGCCACTATAACGGAATGATTAACTAAAAGTGCCCACTGCTTATTTTATCAGGATGATTATCTACACCTGACTAGTAATTGCTGCAACGATAACTGAATAAGTAAAACTGCCAACTGTGTGAGTTCCTCGGTTGACTTCCTCGTTTGGTCTCGAGGGGGGGGGGGGGGGAAACACCAGGATGGGTTTGTTTGGTGTTAGCTTCAGGTTGGATCCGGATAGGTCTATCTTACCCCTCTCTGACTGTCGCCAGTTGTATCGAGTCTCTATAGGTTGTTCAGTGCATGCTGCCGCTGCCGCTTCAGTCCACCATACCTATGTAGGCGAGGGCCGCCAAATTCTAGCCTCGCCGTGTACTGGCCTCAGTACTGACGCTCCTCTTTTTCTTTGCCCTTTGTCGGCACCCCTTTTGTTTAAGCAGGTTTTGAGATCGACGTCGTTAGCAGGGTTACCCTTCCGGCTTGGCCTGGGCAGGGTTATGGACGCCACTGGTTATTCTTCAGGGCTCTTAGCCCTATTTGCATCTTGTCCGTAGCTGGACGCACTATCGTTTTCAAGGTGATTTGGATCTTTGTACTGTATATCTGTATTCTTGACTCATGGAGTCGTTGTTGTATATATATCTGTTCTGTGGGTCCCATCGAGGACTGTTGTGTAATGTTATTACTTCGTTTTCCACCCGCACGAAAGTGCCTGGTGGGCACCTTTGAATCGTTTCTATGCGGGTTTGGCGGGATTCGCTAAAACTTGCATAGGTCCGATTCTGAGGGTGTTACAGCGGTGCGGTGCGAAATGTGCGGCGGCGGCTGCTCCCGTGTTTCCCCTTTGCTTGCGTGGCTGCTGAGGTGGCTCTGGGCCCCACCTGTCAGCCACTATGGCTAGTTCTTACTATGGTGCAAAAGGTTTAAACATTTGATTTAATAATTTCAGAATTTGAATAAAACTTGTAAATTCAATAACTTTTAATCTGTAATTCAGAAAAATACAACTAATATACCAAAATGTTCAGAAAAATGAGAACTATCTATCTATGCCATAATCATGCATTGTTCACCAACTTAAATAACAAGTTTAATTAGAACACCCTAGTAACCCTAACAGGTGATTCCGAAGTTCCTTGAGTTAGGGTTTGCGCCCCTCGGAACCCCGATTAACTTGTCGAGCATGCTTTAGGGTTACATTCCAATGCACATTAACTTGTCGTATCATCATCATTGCTTGAGCATTGCATCGATGCCATGTGTTGATTGTTTCCCTTTCTTTCCGGTGATTTGGTTCTTCTCGGTAGAATACGATATCGAGATCGAGATCGATTCCAATATGGTATTTTGTTAGTATCTAGTGTTACCTATCTGCTGGATAGTTTCCCTTTTGTAGCCTTATACTCATGTTCCCCTCTCATATGCATCCGAGGTTTCTCCGAACTAGGTTTTACACCCCTCGGAACTCCGGAATATTGATTTTAGTTGATTTTAGCTAGAGTTACCTATCTACTACACGGTTTCCTTTTTGTAGCGATGCCTTGTGTAATCGAGAAGACGACCGCTCCGGCAAGGTGCATGTAATATAAATCAATTCATTAATAAATCATCTGCTATCTATATAGAAATAGTAACGGCGATCTTTCTTCTTTTAGCCCTCCGGATCGAAGGAATCTACTGAAAAGAGCAGACGAGGCCCAACCAAAAAGTTGCAAGACCATGAGAGGTTCAGGATCGAAGATGTCGCTATAGACGGCAGACCGACAGCTCCCGAAGTTGTCGCAACCAAATTTGTGGCACAATGCGGAGTAATCGTTAGGGACTTAATCCCGATCACCATTAGAAATTGGAATAGGCCTTCTAATGCGGATGAAGAGGGAACATGTTTATTTGTCCCTAACCACGCCAAAGATTTACTGTGGAAGAGGCTCATGGTTAATTTCAAACTACCGAAGATAGAGCTGGATCCAAATGCGGAGGATCCAGTTGAGGACGCCTTACAACATGGGAGAGCCATGCAGGCTAAGGTCAGGGAGTGGGCTTTGAAGAAGATGGCCCAGTGTTTCACCAACTGGAAGAAAAGATTGCACCTTGACTATGTCGTGAAAAAGAAGACTCCCGATTTCAAGAATATTCAGTTTGAGAAGATAAAACCATTCTGGGATGAGTTTGTGGAATACAAGAAATCAGAAAAAGCTAAGAAAATGTCTGAAACGAATAAGCTGAATGCTGCTAAGAAGAAGTATCACCATACTATGGGGCAAGGTGGCTACAAGGTTGGCATTCCTAAGTGGTAGAAACTTGAGCAGGAACTGCGTGATAAAAATATCACCCCAGAGACAGACGATTGGGTAGAACGTGCAAGGAATTGGTTTTACGGGCATGGGGGCACGTTGGACTCGGAAGGGAGGTGTATATATAACATACGACATAAAGAAGACCCCTTGCCAATCGAGAGGATGAGAAAAGCAGTAAAGGCTGTTAAAGATGGGGACTTCATTCCCGATAGAGAGAATGATGAGCTCACACTCGCCCTTGGAAATAAGGAACATGATGGACGAAAACGAGGCACAATAGGCTCCCAATCATGGAGGACTGGGTTTCCCTAAGATAGGAAGAAATATCCTGATAGAAGCCGTCAGAGGAGTAAGGACAAGGCGACAGTTGAAGCAGAAAGTCAGAAAGAGCGAATGCATTTAATTGAAGAACGATTAAAGCAACAACAAGATGAAATTAACTCACTTAAAGAGCAAAGTACTACCGGCCCATCTCAGCAGCACACTGCATTCGATGCTACCGGCCTATCGAATAATCGAAAAAGCAGTGTGGCTTCCACCGAGGTCCCGGGTGATGACAATGGCGATGCCGATGATGCACCGACGATGGCTCCTGTTGGCTACCCAGTGGATGATATCACAGAGATGACACACTGCGAGCTACATGTCAAAGTTGTGAACATATCAATGAAGGTGGCGGTCGGCTATGCCTTACCAATTGGACCCACACCAACTTACCACAGTCGTCCAGTTCCAGAGGGCTACGCTGTTGTCGGCGTGGATGAAATCATGCCCACCTTTGAGGTTTTGGATCTTCACTACCCTTCTAGTGAAGGGGATGTGACTGTGCTGGGTGACGCAAAAAACGTCACCATTCTATGGCCGAAGGATTGTATCGTGCTTCGAAATCACACGCCAAGGCCATCTTCGCCGCCGCCTCACCCGTCTCCAGCGAGGTCGTCGCCGCCGCGGCAGCCGTCTTCGTCGCCTCACCCGGCTCCGTCGCCTCACCAATCTCCGGTGCAGCCATCGCCGCGGGAGCCATCGCCGGCGCCTCAGGATAAAAAGCGTAAGCGTACCGCTACTGTGCGTCGTAAGCGATCGCCGAAACGTAAACAAGAGCCTCTTCCAAAAGTACGAACGGTTCCTCCCAAGAGAGCTTATGATTGTACTGAAGAGGAGACTGCGGCGATCGTTGATGCGGAAACGACAGCGTTTTTCGCTAAGCTGAGGCGGCCGAAAAAGCCAGAGTTCCACAGCACCAAAGAAGAAAAAGCCAAAGTGTTGAAAATGCTAAAGACTCTTCATCAACCCGAGCCAAAGTTGTCATCAGACTATGATCGTTCTATTCTCAAGTCACATGCAGCACAAAAAGCCTCGAAGAGCAGTACTGATGCAAGCGGGAAATCTGTTGCCCAGCTCGGAGAACAAGCAAAACAGACTTGCGCCCCTCAAGGTGATTTCTCAAACCAATGTGGGGTCGAGCAAATATGGGGCCGAAGAGCAGTATGATCCAGAGGTAGTTGCACAATACGGAGAAGTTGCCGCTGCTCAAGGTATGAGTATTGCCCAGTACTTATCCCAGTTAGAGTTCTTCCCCGTGAGTGAAGTAGCATACCAATACCAGTACGGAAAACCTCTCGTCAAACCTGAGGAGGTAAACAATCTTCCAACAAAAATGCGAAGATTGCATAACTGGTACATGCATGCCACAAGGGCCGGGGCTAACTGGATAGTGCTGAGGGTTACAAAAAAGCATCATGGGAAAGATAAGGATGACATGATATCCATTGAATTTGATGAACTATTTCAATTACTCAATCAAGACGCCTTGGACAAATCGATCATGAGTGCCTATTGTCTGTAAGTACTAATTCTGTAATTAATTTAGTCTCCATCTATATTATTTTGTTTATTGCATGTATATAATCATACTTTAATATGCAGAATGAAGATTCTCGAATGCAGCAGAGGACAAATCTATGACATTGGCTTCATTGACCCATATTGGGTTCATGAAGCTAATCTCAAAATAAGCCCCCAGGATACGGAGGATAATATAGTACACGCGTTAAGGTTTCAAGAAACCAAAAGGGAAATACTATTTCCTTACAACTTCCAGTGAGTGTTATTGTCTTGTATACACTTTCTATTTCGCTTACTCGATGTTAAGTATATAATTGATTAGTTCTGCATTCGCAGGTACCACTATATTCTGTTAATCATTCAACTTGACAAAGGGCGTGTACTAGTCATGGACTCGAAACATAAACCCCTTGAGACGTGGAAGGACATGCAGATACTTCTCCAGCTGTAATTCTAATCATTACGACACTATATCGGCAACGTTCGTGAATTTTATGATATCAAGTACTTAATAACTTATTTTATTCGTTTTCTACGCCGGGCAGCGCTTGGAAACGGTTCACCAAGAAGGCTATGGGTGTTTGGAAAGAGGAGCTTACATTTCAACCACTAGATGTAAGCACCACTAGCTATATCCACGCATCTCTTTGATTCTAGTTTTGATACAGTTATTATCATGCTTGATTATTATTTTGATTGAACTCTGTTGTCGTAAAGTGCCTGACGCAGGGACCAGGTAACAATCTATGTGGATACTATGTATGCGAGTTCATCCGGCAGACGTGCGATGAGAAGGACAGAAATTTAGAGCAACTCCACGTACGTAAACAATTTCTATAGTTTTTAATTACAATCAAATTGTGTTTAGTTTCATATTCATATAGGCTGACTCCTTTTTTAAATCAGATCGAACGTCTACGGGGCGGTCTTCTGCCAAAGGATCACATACGAGCAATATAGGAGGAATTGGCGGGATTCTTGGATGCAGAAGTCCTAAACACACAAGGAGAATACTACTCGGCTGTGTATAGACAATAGGAATTGTAAAAATAGCAACTTTCAAGAAATTGGTCGGTAGCATCGAATAGCAACTTTTGTATGTAGTGCATGAACTCGATCCGTGTATTGAATGTAATGTTGTCATGATGATCTTGTGTAATATAAGGTTCCTTCATTGATAAGTGCAAAACACTAAATAAACAATAAAACAACCTAAATGAATTCTCTGTCGCGGCACAAAAAGTGGCGAAAATGCTGCCGCGACAACAAAATGTGCCAAAATGAATTCTCTGCCGCGGCAGAGAAATGGGCCAAATCTCTGCCGCGGCAGCAGGTTATTAGTCCCGCCACGTGTGCCCCATTTGTCCCGGTTGGTGGGGCAACCGGGACTAATGGTTAGAGCTTTAGTCCCGATTGCCCCGTCCCGGTTGGGCAACCGGGACTAATGGCCCTTACCAACCGGAACGCATGGGCCCTTTTCTACCAGTGCACGTCTCTAATCAAGGCTCTCAGCAGGTCAGCAACCAGAAGTACAGTTTAAGGAAGAGACGTCACAATCGAGCCAAACGCCTTTTGCTCCTGGCCATCATCAGCTTTGTTTTCTGAATTTATTTGGAATTGTATCGAATAGTATACTTGCTCAAGCGGGATTTCTTCATCGATCCCATGGTTCAGGTCGTAAGTCACATGCTGGATTCCCTCGCACGGAGGAGAGGCGGCCGGTTGGCTGTGCGCGATTAGGCTGAAAATTTCGCTCTTTGCATGGTCACGGGCGCTGAGCAAGATCGCCTGCAGCTGGTTGTAGAAGGAGCTCGCCGAGTGGTAGGTCGGCCCGCCGGCCTCAAGTAGAAGGTCTCTTACAAGATCACCAATGGGCAGGTTGACTACCACCAGGCTTGAACGGCGACGGCTCTACAGAGTTGTGTCGCCGCTTCCTGTCCGAATTTATCACCGCGATCGATCCTCTCTTTTACTATATGGATGGATGAACTATGATTTACCTTTTATTTTCTTGGTTTGGAAGAATTTGGTTAGACAGATTAGCGGCAAAGGACTAGGTATCACACGGATTCACCGAGCGAATGCTCACTTGCGTCAGCATCGGCGGCCACCGTGAGGTCACCTCCACCAACATTCTATTTGGGGCAAGCGACAAGCCACGCGGCCATGCTCGAGCACGACAGCCACGTCCTTGATGATCTTGTCCTTGTCCTGGCCCCTCGAGGTTTAGGAGAAAGAAAAGGCTTACCCAATACAACGCACGGGCATTTTTCATAGTCTAATAATAAAAGACGAAGTGTTTCTTTCGGTCCAACACTTTTCTGGATATGTTTGCCCTCTCGGTAGATATAATATTTCCCACGGATGCCACAAGTCAAGAAACCGGTTCGTCTTTTTTCTATGTTGCCGTCTGATGCTAAGTATAAAAAGAAGAAGCTCAGGATTGGAGGAGGCGGCGTCTGGCCTACACCCAACAGATCCGTCATTCGAGGACTGGACTTGCATGGCCAAACTCCCATCGTCAGAGATCGACCGGGCCGCCTGACTTGCACGGCTGACCCCATCGCGATCTTTTAGCCCTGACCAGAGGCCGTCGTCCCATCGTTGATCCCCAGCCCCATCTGAGCTCATCCGCCTCGGTTATCTACGGCAAGGGGGCCTCTCAGGATGAAGCAATCAGCAGCACAATGATCACACGGTAGTGTACGATCGCATCCGCCTGGTGCCTTCTTCTTGGCTTTGTCTACCGAGTATTCTTGCCGACCGCCTGGTGAGCAAGTATCTATTCTGTCTATGTTGATGCAGCAGTGTGCTACACCTACACCCAGATGCAGCTATGTGTAAGTATATTATGGTTTGTTAATCGATGTAGTACTAATTAAATTAGTCTATATAGAGTTTTAATTGTATTCACTAAACTATCTAATTTACTATGTTTCCACATATGCAATATTTAGCAATGAAGAAATTCAACAATTAATTACTGAAGCAGCCGGTGACCTCGTGTGGTGACCAAACACCTGCACCGCGCTGTACTGCCATAGCATATTGGGAGTTTTAACATTAGCACTAGGCTCCAATCTTATTCACGTGGATTAGGTGTGCCATTAGCTTAGATGGGGTTTAGACTTGAAGACCATTCGAGAAAAGGATCGTAGGCATCATCTTACATAGAACAGAGCCGACCCACGCTGGTTCGCCAACAAATGAGTTGAATTATCTAACTTATTATTTATTATCACACATTTTGAATCGTTGTTTTGTGATTTTCAATACTGTATATTGCAAAAGTTGGCTCAATTAAGGACTCGCCACCATTTGAATTAAATTGATGTATGAATTTAAGCATGTGAAATGTTCTTCATTTAATTTAAGGTGCCATAGCAACGCAGGGGTTTTATGCTAGTTTACTACTAAAATCTGCACCTATGTATTGAGAGGGGCCGATGGCTGGGGGGGGGGGGTCTAGCAGGCTCCGCCCCTGCCGAGCAAGACAAGGGAAACGGCGAAGGTAACCACGGCGTGGCCGCGAGGCGCCGCCGCCAAGACGGTGCAGGGCTCCCACGTGTTTGAGGTCTCAGGGTACAGCCGTCACCGGGAGGTGCTCGGAGATTCGCTGGTCGTAGAATCGGCTGTCTTTGACGTCGGCGGTTACTACTGGCAGATTCACTTCTTTCCTGGTCGACTCTCCGAGCATTACAAGGACTATTTGTCGGTGTATGTCTCTCTACACCGCAAGAACAACGACGACACCAAGGTGAAGGCGTCCGTCCAGTTCAGCCTGGTGGACGTCACCGGAGCTTCGCCGCCGCACACCGTCACAACGAAGCTTGAATCCGGCCGTAACATCTGGCTCACCGGCATTATGGAATTCAAGAAAATAAGGGAGCTGGAGTGTTCTCCTTACCTCCGCGACGACCGCCTCACCATCGAGTGCGTCATCACCCTTGACGGGGAATCGCTGATGGTCCAGTCTTCTGCAGCCGAAGTGCCGCCATCCGATCTCATGGAGATTGAGCATCTTGGGAAGCTGTTGCAGAGCAAAGAGGACGCCGACGTGACTTTCGAGGTCGGTGGAGAGGCTTTTCCGGCCCACAAGACGGTGCTGGCGATGCGGTCGCCGGTCTTCAGAGCGGAGCTGTATGGCCAGATGAGAGAAAAGGACATGGGTCGCATTGCCATCGGCGACATGCAGCCGGCTGTCTTTGAGGCCCTGCTCCACTTCATATACACCGATTCGCTGCCTGCCATGGACGATCTTGGACGCCATGGCTATGAGGATACAATCAGGCACTTGCTTGTCGCTGCGGATCGGTACGCCATGGAAAGGCTCAAGATGATATGTGAGAGCATCCTGTGTGAAAGCATAGATGTGAAGACAGTGATGACTACACTGGTTTTGTCTGATCAGCATCAGTGTGGCAGATTGAATGATGCTTGCATCCGATTTATTGCCTCTTTGGGTACAACGGAGATGGATGATGTGATGGCGAGCCCAGGGTATGCTGACCTCAAAGTAGCATGTCCTTTGGCTATAGTGGAACTGTGGGAAAAGGCATCTACGCTTTACAAATCAAAGTCTTCGTTTCACATCGCCACTTCTGTCGCATAAATAGCTTTGCTACTTCTTCAGTGAGTATCTTGCTTAGAAGAATAGATGTACTACTCCCTCCGACACAAATTAGTTGACTTAAATTTATTAAAATACAGATAAATCTAATAATAAACCATGTCTATATACAATTGAATTTAGACAAATCCAATTCAACTAATTTGGATCAGAGGGAGTAATAAATTTGATGAAGAAAAATAGTGCTTCATGAGGAAAATTAGTTTTATTGTACCAACGATCTTTTTTTCAAGATGTTGGCTACTTAGCCTTTCCATACTAACATACAAATGTTGGCCGAACTTTATTAGCATACAAATGTTGATCAGTACCGCGGATCATACCTCATAAGTTCGTTCCCAATCTAGACAAAGTCAAGTCAGTTACTTTTGGACCAAGGGAGTATATCTTTATTACTACCACACTTTCAATAATAAGATGCCCGAACGACTTCATTTACTCTCCCTGCAAACCTCTTTCGCTCTCTCGTGTTTTTGCTTTGGAAATCAGAGAACAGAAAAAAACGCAATGAGTATTGTGCTGGGCGGGGCGTTGATAGCACCGGGTACGGGCAAGTAGGGTTTCGGGCGTCTGTTAGGGTTTCGGGCGACATGAGCGACCGCGGAGGCGATCGTATCCCGCCGCCGCTGATTCCCTACGAGAGTCCGTCTGATGCCCGACGTAGGGCGAGAAAGGAGTCTGGGCGTACTGCGCGACGAGGGAGGATGGTTCCTGACAACGGAGATCGAGGTGAATACGGTGCCGGATGGGAGAGGGACAGGCGGTCCTTAAAACCTCCTGAAGGCAAAACCCTAGGCTACGGAAGTGGCCAGTTATTGGAGCGCTCGAAGCACCCAGATCCAGATCAAAAAGTTCGCCTGAATCTGGGAGTTACGGCGACGCCGGGCGAGAGGACGAGGACGAGGATGTCAGGTGCGCGTCATGCCGAGTCTAACCAGGGGCCCAATGGTGTGCTACTGCTCACGGCGCCGTCGGCTGGTGGGGGCGATCAAGGGGATCTCGGTGAGAGGTTTACCCGCCCGAAGCCGACCGGTGGCGTCTCGACGGTACCACTGAGGTACCAGTACACAAGGCGTGATGGTGTGGAGGCGGATGATGAGGCAAGTAATTGGGATGATGGTGCGGATACAGAGGAGGGAGGAGGGTTTAGGCAGGGACCGGAAAATCGGATGGGAGGCACGGTGGAGATGGAGGATGATGTGTTTGTTGAATTCGAGGAGGAGGAGGAAACAGAGAGAATCCCAGAGGAGCCCCAATCCTGGCAGCTGTTGGCCCGATACATGGCGAACTTTAAGCCAAGCACAGAAACAATGTTTAACCACATGGCTGAGGAGGTTTGGCATTTGCGCGCTGTCTTCAGTTTTTCTGAGCGAGGGAAGAACTACTACATGGTTACTCTCTACTCTAAGGGTGACTATGATTTTGTTATGCGAGGGGGGCCGTGGATCTTCGATAGGAATGCACTGTTGGTAAAGGCCATTGATGAGGCTGTTCGGCCTTCCGAGATGGTACTGGATTCTGTACCGATCTGGGTGCGCATCTACGATGTGCCGTGGGGGAAGCAAAAGGATGATACGTTTGGTATGAGGTGTGGCGATGGCCTGGGCAAATCCATAGAGGTGGATGTGCCCAAGGAGCATGGACACAGACATGAATTCTTAAGGGTACGTGTTGAGCTGCCCTACAACAGACGCCTCCAAACACAGATCACCACAAGGATAAAGGGGAACCCGGGGAAAGTACAAGTCTACAAGCTGAAGTATGAACGTATTCCTCGATATTGTACGCACTGTGGCTTTATGGGCCATCGCAAGGATGAATGTGAGAAACGTCGTAGAGGCGTGCCATCACTGGACTATGAGGCAGCTGAGCTCCGATGTAGCCCGTATAAAAAATATGAGCAACGGACACACTTTGTACCACCGCGGGGACATGTTGCGGCAAAGAGAGGCATGAGCTTTGGTAGCTTTGGGAGTGCGGGATCTCGCAAGTCGTTGTGGAAGTACCAGGGACAGCCGATGGCACCTGTGCAACGTGGGAACGGTGGATCGGAGCAGGTTGGTTCACGTGCAGGGTCAGAAGAGGATGTGATGCCGCCCTTGATGGATGCGACGCCGCCACACATATATGAGCCAGTTCCAGTAGGCCTGCACGATGATTTTGATGAGGAGCAAGTGCAAACGGTGGGAGCTATGGATCAGGCTCTGTCCAACCAGGTGAACGCCATGAGGATGAATGCTAACCCGAACGGCAATGTACAGGAGCCTATCATCCAATTCCCTGATGATGAACCAAATGTGCTGGATTGTGCAAGGAAGGGGAGTCGGAGTCCGTGTATGGGGATGGGGCGACAGCATGATCTGAGCCAAGTGCAAGTGCATGAAGACCGAACGCAAAAAAATATTTCTATGGACCTGCAGGAGCGCTCACCCCGATCCTCGGATATGATCCCCGCATTGCGTGGGTTGAGCTCGCTTATACCATCTTACGGCGACTCAGATGTGGTGATGGATGCGGTGGACCAGCTGCCACAAAAGAGATCGGCGACGGAAGCGGAGAGTAAATACCTCCTTTTTGGCCAGGACCTCTCTGTGGTCCCTTTCGAGGCTAAGGCGAAAGGAGGAGAGCAGAAAAGAGGGCGTACAAAGATAAAGGAAGGGACGAGAAAGGAAGGTGCAAGGCATGGAACAATAACACTAAGGAAGCGACCGGCCCTGGGGCTGCCGGCAAGCTGACGGGGCCGAATGTGGCGCCCCGTCAGTCGCCATGAATTGCCTGTCCTTCAACTGTCGGGGAGTAGGAAACGCCCCGACAGTGCGTGAGATTGAGCAGGTTTCCAAGTCACTTAATGTTAGTTTACTTTTCTTGTGTGAAACTAGACAAAATAAAGATAGAGTCCGTCATCTTCGTCATCGTTTAGGTCTTAAAGGTTTTGTTGGTTTTAGTAGTGATGGTCTTAGTGGAGGTTTAGCGTTATTCTGGAACGAGAATCTCTGTGTGGAAGTGCAAGATATTAATGAACGTTATATTGATGCTTATATCCGTGAATACCCAGGGGCTCCACAATGGCGTCTTACTTGCATTTATGGTGAGCCTAGAGTGGAAAATCGATACCGTATGTGGAATACTCTAGTGAATCTAAAAGCCACCTCTGATTTGCCTTGGTTAGTCATGGGGGACTTTAATGAAGCGCTTTGGCAGCAGGAGCATCTCTCGTGTACACCGAGACCGGAAGGGCAAATGAGAGCTTTCCGAGAAGCTTTGGCTTGTTGTAATCTGGTTGATCTTGGCTTCACACGACTACCGTATACATATGATAATAAATGGAAAGGGCAAGCCAATGTTCGTGTACGTTTAGATAGGGGCAACGGCGCACTGGAGAGATATTTTTAATGAATCTCAAGTTGAGCACCTGATTACCCCGGTCTCTGATCACTCCCCAGTTTTAATTCGTCTTATGCAGGAGAGCAGGGAACAACAACGTCGGCCACGACGCCACTACGAGATTTGGTGGGAAAGGGCCTTGGAGCTGCCAGAACTAATCAGTAAGGCTTGGGAGGACGCTGGACGGAAGGAGAACTTAGGGGACATCCGGAAAGGCTTGGACAGTGTAATGAAAGTGCTTCAAGATTGGAGTAGGAAAAAATTCGGAAACTTACTCAATGAGCTGGGCAAATGTAGGAAAGAACTGGAGAGGCTCTTGCGTACAAATGCGGATCGAGAAGCCAACAGACGTATCTTGGATCAGATGAATGAGCTACTGTATCGTGAAGAAATGCTCTGGATGCAACGCTCGCGTATTAATTGGCTAAAAGAAGGGGACCGGAATACTAAATATTTTCATCAAAAGGCCGTATGGAGGGCGTGGAAAAATAAAATCAAGAAGTTGAAAGATGATGGTAGCGTCTGGAAGGATGCCCCATCGGACATGGAAAATATGGCAAGTTCCTACTTTCAGGAATTATTTACCCGGGATCCTAATTTAAATTTTCAAGAGCTTTGCAATCTTCTGCAGCCACGCGTCACATGTGATATGAACACCGATCTATGCAAGGAGTTCTCAGATGAGGAGATTGGGGATGCTCTATTTCAAATAGGACCGCTGAAAGCTCCTGGTATTGACGGATTCCCGGCAAGGTTTTATCAACGAAACTGGGACACTATGAAGGCTGAGGTAATAAACGCAGTTAAATTATTTTTCCTGATTAGTAATATGCCTGATGGTGTCAATGATACGGCAATTGTGCTTATACCAAAAACCGATCACCCTAAGACCTTTAAAGATTTCAGGCCGACCAGTTTATGTTCAGTAGTGTATAAGATTATTGCAAAATGCCTGGTGAATAGGCTACAACCAATTCTTGGTAATATTATATCAATCAACCAAAGTGCTTTTGTCCCCGAAAGGCTTATCACTGATAATGCATTAGTTGCCTTCGAATGCTTACACTTCATAGAGGAAAATAGCAACCAAGAAAGGAATTATTGTGCATATAAATTGGATCTGTCAAAAGCTTATGACAGGGTGAAACGGGAGAGAGGGAGTTAGACTTTTATTAGGAAGGCGCACGGCCGCTGGGCTGGACCAGGTTTCGGACTCGTGATTAAAAAAAGGGCTTATAGCTCTCATGCAACGTCTTTACGTGGAATTGGAAGAAACACGACATCGTTGAAAAAAATAGCTCGCATGCAATTGTTGTGAGCCAGCTAATATCCAAGGACCACACGAGCCATAAAACGGTCGTTAAGAACACATTTAACTTTATTCCAAGATCGCGGATTGTTTCAAGGCTCCGACTCGAAGTCGCTTCCGGTTGGAGCTATATCGTGAGATCTGGAACACGTGAGAGCCCTGCACGGTATCACCATTGGCGTACGAGCCCTGCGTTGTCGTCGTTGTCGTTGCGGCGCGACCCGTGGAGAACGTCGTGGATCCCATCGCGACGCTCGCTCGTGATTCCCTTGCACTTTACACTGGGCAAAGGGGTTGGGGTCTGACTTGGGGAAGATCGACGAGAAACGAGAGAGAAGGCGTTAGACTTTTATTAGGAAGGCAGCACGGCCGCTGGGCTGGACCAGGTTTCGGACTCAGTGATCTAAAAAAAAGATTCAGACTCGAAGTGCACTTCAAAAATATCTTCCCTGAAACTGTCGTGAGGCTAGCCATATTTTGACTCCTGCCACGTGGATCAAAAATAGGCAAATTCCTAATTAGAGCAAGTACAATAATAAACTATAAGCCTACTGGCATGACATAGTGGGTTCTTATGCCTCTACGCGTGTACTAGCAAAATTATTAAATGAGAGAAAAGAAAAAAAATGGGAAATGAGAAAAAAATACTAATCTAATAACTAACCTTATATCCAACTCTATTGTATGAGTGATTATAGAGCTTGTTATTGATAACATGGCAATTATATATATAGCTGCATGTTGGCCACTGTTGTTGTCCCTGTTCTTAGAGCATCTCTAGCGGACAACGAAAAAACACGAACCGAAAAACGTGTTCCCAGATCGCGTTTGAGCTAGTTTTTGCTCGAAGAACATGATGGCCAGAACAGAAACCACAAATTCGAACCGTAAACACGAGATTTTTAAACATTCACGAAAGAATTCAAAATGCTAGCATACTTCATATATAGCAGACACGATCATATGTACAAGACGCGATCGTAAATACTACGGGAGGATCTCCATCGCTACCCTAGCATGTACACAAAATCGGGTTCACCAGAGCCCAAGGAGCGGCGACGACGCTTCCTGTGGCGGGCTTCACTCCTCGTCGGAGAAGTCGAAGCCCGATAGCCCGGAGCTGCTGTCGGAGACAAGGTCGATGACCTCCACCTCCTTCCCACGAGATTCGCGGTCGACGGCGAGCCCCTGCTCGAGGAGTATGTCGTCGATGAGCTCGTAGCGCTGGGCTCGACGGGCTTATGCCTCCACCTCGGCGATGCTCCGCTGCTGGATGACCTCGACCCAGCGGTCGAAGGAGGCGTCGTCGAGGGCGTAGTCGGCCTCCGTGACGATGCATCCCTCCAGGAGCTCCTCCTCCTTCTTCACTGGCGGTGGCAAAGTACTCGGCGCGCGCGAGGAGCTCCCCTGCCCCCTGCCCCCGGCGGGCGCGGATGCGGGCGTCGAACTCCACCGTCTCGCGGCGGAGGAGCGCGGCTGGCACCGGCGAGCCATACCTCGTGTAGTGGAGGGCGGAGCGCTTGCGCTCCCCATCCGAGCGCATGCATCGGCGACGCTCCTCCTCCTCCTCCTCCTCCTCCTCCTCCTCCTCCTCCTCCGCAGGCGTGAGGCGACGGAAGCGCGGCATCGACGGTCCCCTCGCCTCCGTGCTCCTCCTCCGCCGGTCCATCGTGTACTGGATCGGGTGGATCTGCTACCGCCGGTGAGAAATTGCTCGCCGGTGCTCGGCGATTTGAACGGTGGTGCGCGGCAGAGGCGTCGATGGGGCGGTGGCGGAGAAAAGGATCCAGACCTGGGAATCGAGCTCGGAACAGGGATTTTATGGGTCGAGGGGGTCGATTCCCAGGGGGCCAAAAAAATTCCCGGGTCGGGCCGTGTTTCGCTGCCCGGCCCGAAAAACCACAGGAATTTTCTGGATCCGGCATATTTTCCGTGTCTGCTAGAGATGCTCTTAGTGTTGCACCTGCTTCCTATATGCTTTGGACTTCGGAACAGTGAGACTGCATCATGCCACCTTCTAGGTCACCAGTGAGACAGTGGACCAAACAATAGGTACTAGAAGTAGACTAGAAGGTTGTAGTAGGTCTAACCAGGTTTGGTATGATGTGAATCAAACATGTAACACAACTTGTAATCCCTATAATTTGGCGGCACAGGGTAGCAGAAGTTGGCTGAGCCCATTCTGCGTGATGTACTAGCCCAAGCGATCCAAGAACCAACGGTGCCGATCTCACGAGGAGCCTCCAAACCCGAGAGGGGAAAAAAGTAAAGCAAGAGAGAGAAAACAAGAGGAGGAGAAAGCCAGAAAGAGGAGGAGCGAGAGCAGAGCGCGAGAAAACCAGAGAGAAGAGGAGCCCTGTATCCCGCCGCTCTCGATATAAAGATGTGTTCTCCCCCTTCAATGCTCTCTGCGAGTTCAATCCGCGCGCACTCCATACCCATCCCAATCACCAGCGATGGCTGCCTCCGTCGTATTCCGTGGCGAGACCGCCGAAAAGCGCTCCGGTCCGGCGGATCACATGGGCGTCTCCGTCGGCGAGGCCGAGGACGTCGGGGCCGTCCACAAACTTTCTTGCGAGAACGCCGAGAAGCGCTCCGTCCGGGCGGATCACATGGGCGTCTCAGTCGGCGAGGCGGAGGTCGATACCGCCGCCCAAAAGCTTTCCAGCCCGCCGGAGCATCCGCGCGTGACGCGGCTTCGCCACCGGCGCATCATCGCGTTCCTCCGGGACCAAGGCTTCCACGACTCCTACAACGAGTACGCAATCATACATACACGCTTCTCTTCAAAGTTCAAAAATTCGAATCAAGAACAAATCGATGGCTCCCTCCCTAGCTTGTTTCCTGACGCGAGCGCCGCTCGCTCGATCCAATGCAGGCTGTCGAACAAGACGCGCGCGCACATGAGCCTGTGGCACCTGCGAGGCCTCGTCCAGCAGGGCCAGTGGAAGGATGCCGTCGAATACCTAGACAGGTACCTGCCGCCGCCAGCCAGTCCCAAGAGCTTCGGCGCCAAGGTCCTCCGTAGCTTCCTCCTGATGCACCACCGCTTCGCCAACGCCGTCGACGGCATCGTGGATAAGTGCGTGCCCAGGAACTACCTCCAACTTGACAACCGCAGAGACGTCAGCCACGCCGATCTGAGGCTCCGCTCCATCTCCCTCTCCATACTCGCCGTCGACGAAGTCAGGTACGTATGTATGTAATTTCTGTATCCGCGCGCGGGCGCGGCTAAGATAGATTCGTGCGGACTCACTTCTGTATTATAATTTATACGAACGGAACGGAACGCAGGGCCAACATGAACTGGGAGACAGTGCGGTACAAGGCATCGCTTGCTATCTGCAGGCTGGCTCGTTCTACTCCAGAGCTGCGAGGCTGCATCGAGCTGCCGGCCACCAGCATCAAGCCGCACCACGTACTCCCAATTGCTTCCGGGTACCTCATCCAAACTCGATCCTACTCCTCCCTTCGTCCTTTACTTCCTTCCTAGTTGTACTACAAATCGTTTCAAGTGGCTTTCAAATTGCACTTTACTGAGCATATATTTCAAATCATTCCCCATTTATTTTCTCTGCACTTTGCCTTTCTAGATCTGAATTCCTGTGTTCATATATTTCCATTTTTCTTGATTTTGACTCCGGATGATGTAGATTTCCTCAGATCCAGATTCTCTATATCAGATTTTTTGTGCTTGATCGATATTGCTCCATTTTTTGCCGTTAACTGTCAAAATTTGAATAGCCAAAATAATTGATAAGTTTGGTTTATCATTGGTTGCCCGGCCAGAGTTGGCAAGAAAAATAAACTATGTTAGCAAAGACAATATTTGGTCATAACCAAAATATGATATGGTGGAAATTTGATCCACTCATGCAACTACACAAGTAGTATTCCAATATGTAAACAGTTGAGTGATCACACCGGCAAAAAAAAAAAGTTGAGTGATCTGAATAATCTTGATCATGGATATGTATCTTTTTCCTCAAGCAACGGTTATATGCAGTGGATGATTTTTTTCCCCCTGCTCTGTTTGCTCAAGAAAATATTCTTTGCTTCTAGCAATTCTGTGCATCGATCTAAAGGCAGAACGGCGTACAATAGCCAGTACAGTGATTCCCTGTTTCAGTAGCAGTAATTCTCAGTTAATTTTGCCCTCTTGTATTTGATCTCTGCTAGTTTATGGAGCCGGAGGCGCTACGTGAAGAAGAAAAAAACAGGACGACCAAAAGCTATCATCAGGGCCATGAAGAGGTAATTGTACATCCAATCCGCTGTTACTTGTTTTTGCTGACATTTGAACATATCCACATTTCTTGCTTTTTGCAGAAAGCAACTGATGGTTCCAAGCATTGGTATGATATGCCTTTTACTCCTACAAAAATCTTATATACGATTAAGCAGCATAGGTCTTAAATTTCTGCACATCTGCAAAAATTATTAAGCATGTGCTCCAATTAATAATGGGCAGGGTCGGCTGAGGAAGCAAAGGAATTGCTGGCGGATCTCCTTGGTAAAAACTAGTGTCTCTTCATGTTCTTCTGTTCATTAGGACCTGGTAGCTCAAAAGCATCCAGAATAGAATAGGCCTGATCTACTTATATTGTTCTACTGTCTGAAGACACCAGCTAAGAATTTTTGTATCTATGGGAACTGACGAATTTCTGTGACCTTCAGATGAAACTGTACGAGGTGGCGTACAATTGAACACCTACAGTTTATACCGTCCAGTTCAGCCAGGTACAAATGAAGGTAAAACCTAATATGTTTTGTTCACCCAATCTTTTTAGCTTACTCATTCTGCCACTGTCTTAACTTACTACTCGGGAAAAAAATAAAATTCTTGGGTAAAGTTTTGGTATCGAGTTATTTTGTATTGACGTAAAATTGGAACTTTACCAAAAAATACTCCTCTTCCAACAGCTATTAGGCTCTTACTGACTGCTTTCTTGGTAAATTTAAGAACTGAAGTCAAATTTTGGATTAAGTAGCAAACATTTACCAAGGAATACTCCTCGTACAAGCATGCCATTAATTAGGCTCTTTACTGGAATCTTGAGGTTTTTGGGACACATCCGCACAATATTTACTTTCATATATGGTTAACCATCAAACTATGTGGGTGTGCTATTAAATTTTCTGCAACAGTGCTGTTTAAATTAGATCTTATATTAAATCCATGCTACAAATCATACTAACAAAATTTAAGGTCAAATTTATAGTTTATATTTTATTTTGTAATAACATAACGTTGATTAAGGTTAGCAATCAGACTATGTGGGTGTCCTATTGAATTTTTCGTCAGACAAACAGTGTTGTTTAAATTTCATAGTAATATAATTCTATGCTAAAAATTATACGTTACCAAAATTCATGATCAAAGTTGTGATATAATCTTAAGGATCTTGCTAGAAATATACTTGCGATGGATCCCTTGTGACCTATCTGCCGACGTTTCCATGCTTTTGGTTCCTATGCACATTGTGGACTCCTTTTGTGCAAGTTGTCCTTAGAAGATCTATTTTGGAAATGTCCTGATCTTATGCCTTTGGTATGTTCTTTTCATTTTGTGTTGGTTGCTTCACATCAAGTGGTTATATCTTTGCATGATGGCTTATAACTGTAACTGCCATTTCGAACTGCCAAACTTGTCATGTTAGTTCATAACTGCAGGTTCTGTTTCTAACTGCCAAGCTCGTTGCAGGTGCTCAATTCTGCCAACCCAGGTTTGGTACTTCCGCAGAAGCTAAAACCTCCGGGACATTGGCAAATGCAGGTAAATTAGTTGAGCCTCAGCTTTGTGATCTCTGATATTGTTAGTTCTTAGATGCAGACGATCCTAGGTATTTTTACTGCTTAGAGAACATCAAATGTATTCTCAGTTGTCCGTATGCAGTACCTGATAGTATTACGTGATATGCCAGCTTACAGTTTCCTTCATTCAGTTATATAACTGGCCAAGCCACTTTCTGCTTTTTTTACCACTATGGAAATGTATCCTATAAATAATGCGGTAGATATCCTTTTCTGAATCTTGCATTTGTTAGCTCATTTCCTTGTTCTATAGCCTCCTGCAGTTCTTGAACTTTATTTTTGCCTGAGAACCCTTGTGCATCCTCGTTTGTGGAGACCAGGTTGTGAAGTTGTATCTACTTGATGGGACGATAAGCTTATAAATGCTTGCAAGCGTTCATTCTTGCACTAATTTATTGGTATTGACAAAAAATGATGGATCTTGTCAGGGCTGAAATATTCACTGTTAGAGAACATTATGCTGTCATAATAATACTTAATAATTATCCATTCTCATGCAGGCACAGATCAGCACGTGGTTGAAGCAGCAGGTTGTGACACCAACACTGCTCGCCAGGACTTAGATGGGAGAAGGAATTCAAGTGAGGAGTCGACAATTGTTAAGCTAAAACGCGAACTGAAACGGCAACGGTTAAGGGGGTCATTTTGTCTAGCAAGTCCGGTAAGATAACGGGTTTAGTGCCCCTGTCCTACTGTCCTTGATCTGGTGTAGACTGGAATTGTCAGTGGTTTCTAATTTTATTAATGGTAACAATAGTAGTATTAGTTGAATCATTTCTTGCTTAGTAGTAGTAAGTTTCTTTATACAAATATGTACTAGTACATAAAATCCATCAATTTCAACATATTTAACCTCCTTTTCGAAGGAAAAAAAATCGATTGCAACATATGAGGGTATCTGGAGTAAGTGGCAGGCTTGATTTCCTCCTGTGCTATGCTGTTGTACCCTGACGCATGCAGGGTACTGTCTCGGATGATGTTAGTTAACACACTTTCCGTTTTGCAGGTTGTGTCGGGGCCTGGTGGTGTGGTGAACTTGGGCGCCAAGCTGAGTGGTGTATCTTCCGAGTGAAGAGACGGGTGGTCCATGAAGTAGTACCCATCTGCTGGAGCGTTGGGCCGTGTCCTGTTCTGCTGCTGCTGCTTGAACTTGAGGCTTGCAAGTATGCTGGAACTTATCATAATGTTTCTTTTTATCATGCAACTCTGTTACCAAGTACTACTACTGCTTGTGTTAGCATTAGTATTGTCCTCCTATGCCACCATGAACTGATGAGATTTATGCTATGTACTCCGGCCTGCTGTTAAGTTATTTTTCTTGCCCCTGCTCCCTCCACAAAGCTACAACGTCATTTTATCTGACAGCAATTCCGTTCCAACATTTTGTTCTTAAGCCCAGAAAATGTTTGCGAATCTTGTGGTCGTGTGGGTTTGCGAATGGACTGACCGCCCGGGTTGGAAATACTTGTCGGGTTGCAACTTGCAAGGTCGTTGAATGAAGCTTAGCCGCCGTGTGTTAGAAGCTGGCAACGGCATTGCACATACTACTTGGTGCTTTCCAGGTTGAAGAGACTGTGATACTGTTGGACTTGTTTAGTTGCTGCTCTGCTACTTATGTTGTCTGCTTACAAATTTCCCTTCAGGCTTGTGAGCAGAAAGTAGTTGCTGATTTTATCTCAACTTTTCAAACAGTTTCGGCAGCAATTTATAGGGGTATCCATGAACCCAAAACTTGTGACTACACAACAACAGTTGAGTACTCCCTCTGTTTTCAAATATATTAGGTTTGTGAAGAAAATGAATCTAGTCTTCTTTTAGTGTATAGATTTATCCCAAAATTGAGTGAACCTACGTATTAAAACAGGTCTAGATACATTTGTTTTATAAAGCTAAAATATCTTATATTTTGAAACGGAGGGGTACCTTCTAGTGAACGATTGTGCACCTGTTCTAAGAAACTCATATCTCGCTATAATGCTGGGCGGTTGCTACAGGCAGATTGATCGGACTGATTTGTGGAGTGGCGTGCGCGCAGCAGCAGCACAGCAGGTACAGGCGGGTAGCGGGAGCAGCGTGCAAGCCTCTCCTCCTTCTGTGGGCTTTGGCTCATTTACAGTTTCGCTGGTTTTTTCATCAGGAACGAGTTCGCGCACGAGAGTATCTTGCTGTGAGTTCCCGTGATTTCAGATGTTTTTCTTTTTTCTCTTTTTCTTCACTTTTCTTTTGCGGGTAAAACTAAAACCGGATCTTGATTACACAGCCGGGTTTATAGAAGACTCAAGTTCAAGCTCCTGAAGACCTCTTTCTCAAAGCAAACAAAAAAAGCTCCTGAATACCAGGGCGTGAACCAAGCCAAATAACATGTTTTCTTCACTTATGTTATTGTTTTAATTTGATTTCGTAATTTTATTTGTGTGTGTGTAATGGGTGAGCATATTTTTACTGCTTTCTTTCTTCGTTTCGAATATTCAAAATGTTGAGATAAAAATGTTTATAGAGTTACAGATAATGTTCACAAGGTTTTAAAAAGTCTGTAGTTGTTCAAAAAAAAGTTCACATGAAAACACAACCAAAAGCACTCATCTCAGTCCTCCCTCCCCTAGCCGCGCCGAAGGCATCGCCGGGCAAAGCCAACGCGGCGCGGCGACGGGGATCCATCTGGTCGTGGTCCTAGGGTGAGACGTGGCGCCCGATCTTGCTCCTCTGGCAGCAGTGGTGCAAGGCGGCGGACGGAACGTCAAGGCTCAGTTGTTGGCGGCGCAGTGTTTTGGCCTAACCTAGACCCGTTGGGGTCGAGAGGGCCGCAGTGGCGTGCTCCTGCCCCTGTTCGTCATGTCTTCTACTATGTGCGGATGACTCCTGCCGGCGTGCGGCTCTACCCGCATCACATAGACCCCGAGACGGCGGCCCCATGGATGGAGGTGGCGGCCTCCACCAAGCCGAAGGTGGTCGGCCGGTTGGCAACTAGTTGTGGCAGATCTTGGGATCCTACATCCAATCCCTGTTGCAAATGAGGAGACGGCTACCGGTGAAAACTGTGCTACAACTTCAGTCATGACGGGCGATAGAAGTGTCTATGTGAAATTACCTTGTTGAAGGCATCGTCGGTGTAGCTATCATCTACTCGTTCATGTTTCTCCGAGGGAAACCCTAGATCCACGTCTCCTGGACCAGACAATGGCAGCACCCGGTGTCATTACCCCTCTTGAGGGCATCGTTTTTGGAGTACATGTCGGCTGGAGTGCTCAGGAGGTGGATCACTGGAGTGGTGTGTTTCTACTGCATCGGCGACGATGGGTCACAGTGGCGGATTCATGTTGATGAAGACGCCCAGAGCACAAATGCTATCGGGCGCCGTGGCGACGTTGACGACAGGCATGGCAAGATCAATGCGTTGGTCCCTGATTTAAAGATGGGTCGACGAAAGATGTCGGTGGCGCCTTCTGAAGTGTGTGTGCTGGTGCATGCTGAGGGTTTGTCGGATCGAGTTGTGCTCCGGGCTTGTGGTTGAACGGTTGAACGAGAACTCTGGTTTTATGATGATATGCGTAGTTATGAGGTCAGAGCAATGGCCCTAACATGGACACTATTCATCAAGGTTGTAGGTGTTGCACCAGCTGACGTTGGTGAGATTGCTTCAGATTGACCTTTGTATTTTCTTTCTTTGTAAGCCTATGTAATATAAAAAGGTGTGTGCATCTTTTTGATGCAGAGGCGAAAAATAAAATAAAATAAAGATTAGACATGGGAAACAAAATGAAATGGAGTTTGACTTACATGTAGTTTCTTCACCTAGATTAGTTATTATTATAATTGAACATTAATATTCGTGGCATCTAGTAATTCTTAACCGGCACAAGCAAAAGAGGCACTTTCTTGCGGAAAACAAGTTGCCCTGTTTCCTCCATATCGATGCCCTCCTCCTTCGTCCCCTCCGGAAGTTCCCAGTCGAAGCAATACAACAGATTGGCCAGCACCAGCTCGACGTTGGTCACGCCCATGGCGATGGCAGGGCAAGCCCTTCGCCCGGACCCAAACGGAAGCAGCTCGAAGTGAGATCCCCTGAAGTCGACGTCCGCGTCCTCGAACCGCTCAGGGTAGAACTCCTCTGGCCTGTCCCCCCATATGCGCGGGTCTCTCCCCATGGCCCAAACGTTCACGTGTATCCTCGTGCCCGCGGGCACGCTGTAACCGGCGATCTCGCAGCTCCGCATGGCTTCTCTTGGGATCAGCAGAGTCCCCGGCGGGTGCAGCCTGAAGTTCTCCTTGAGTATCATCTTGAGGTACTTGAGGCGCTGGACGTCTTCTTCTTCCACTCGAGGTTTGTCCCGGACCGCGGCGCGCACCTCGGCCTGCGCTTTCTGCATCACCCTTGGGTTCCTCATGAGCTCCGACATGATCCAGATTGTGGTGACAGCGCAAGTGTCAATGCCACCGGCGAATGTATCCTGTCAACATTGTGACATCGATTGATTTTCCAATATTCGTCCTAACTGAATGTAGAAACGACGCACGCATACCATGAGGATTCCCTTGATGTTCTCACGCGTCAGTGCGAGAGGCCCATCCTGATCATCTCTCCAGATCTTCACCAGCGCGTCGACCATGTCCTCCTGCACCCCCGCTGCCAGCCTCTCGGGCTCGAGGTGCCTGTCGATGACCGCGTCGAAGAAGGCGTCGATCTTCCGGAACACCCTCCGCCTCCGCGGCGCCGCGCCGGTCAGGACGTCGGCCCAGCGCGCGAGCGCCGACGACGGGAAGAAGTCCTCGAAGGTGAAGCTGCCGAGCACCCGCAGCGTCTCGTCCATCATCCGCTGGAAGCTGCTCCGCTCGAACGACTCCGACCCGTACATCTTCCCAAACGCCACCGTGCCGATGATGCCGTCCGACAGCGCGTACAGCTTCTCGCTGAGGTCGACGGGGGTGGCCGGAGGGGTGGCGGCGAGGGAGTCCACGAGGCGGTCGACCTCCGCGGCCCGGGCGTAGGCGAAGGACTGGACGCGCCTCGTGCTCAGCAGCTCCACCACCAGGAGCTTCCGCATCTCGCGCCAGTAGTCGCTGTAGGGGCCGAATGCCACGTCAAGGAAGTTGTAGCTCAGCATCCTTGCACCTGTGCGGTCAAGTATACATACACTTTGAACTAGCCGTTGAAAATTCATAGGGATGATCCCGGTGCATCTGCGCGACTGCGCCGTTGCAGATTTTTTTTTAATAATGTATGAACATTAATAGATGTGCCCGGTGCATCTGTGCTCAGTTTTTAAAAGAAGATATTTGAAATGTCAAAAATTCGGGACAAAGTCATATATGCACATGTCCAGTATGTATGCGCGCGCACGTGCAAATGTTATTCCAAAATGTCATCTTCTGTTACGTGTGGAAAAGAGAGAACAATTTTTGATGCCCTAAATTTTTTTTTGTTTACAATATAAACTCCCCCCCCCCCCCCCCCCCCCCCCCCCCCTCAGAGTACCACATGTCTTTTCTTCACAAAAATTTACATACATGTCAAAGGCACCCACACATTTAGAAAATTTAGATTATTCTCAATAAAGTTAAACATCTTTCACTTTACTCTTCACGTTGGGTGCACCCACGCCATTTCCAGACAGGTATGTTTCTAGTATTTGCTAAAGTTGCATCAAATTTAGAATGTGTTGGGAGCCGACCTCGAGCTGCTAGCTTTTGAAGTGGATTTTCACGATGTATTAGTGTTGGCCTCCATAGTCCATAATATATGTGTGTACTATATGTGTGTGATTGTTCTTCTCGGCGATTTGCTGCGACCAAATGTTGATTTGTTGCACATACACAAAAAATCAGATTATTCTCAATAGAGTTAAACATCTTTCACTTCGCTCTTCACATCGGGTGCACCCACGACATTTGCAGACAAGTATATTCGGTACGCCGTATTTTAGTATTCCCAATATATTTGCTAAAATTGCATCAAATTTAGGATGTGTTGGAGCCGACCTCGAGTTGCTGGCTTTTGAAGTGGATCTTCACGATGTATTAGGGCGTGTTTGGGAGAGCTCCACTTTACTCCACTTCACTCTCTACCTCAACTCCACTCCATCAGCTAGCTCCAGAGCAGTCAAAAGGTGTTTGGCTCACACGGTAGCTCCAGATCCATATCTGGGGAGAGGTTGTTGTGAAATACCATGATATACCCTCTTTTTATTATCCTTATTAGTTTTTCCTAGCAATCTGTAGTACAATGATCGTGAGTTGTCTCACGTGAGAGGACTGGACATCGCAGGTGGACGACGCCGCTCGCCGGCCGCCATTTCAGCTGCCCCGCCGTACTCCCCGGCCACCACGTTCGCTGCCCCTACGCGTGCAGCAGCGAGCGTGCGTGTCGGCTGCCCCGCTCGCTGCCCCGCGTACAGCTGAATGATGATAGCCATTTTTCAATGCACGAGCAAAATCATCCAATTAATAGATAGACGGAAGCATAAATAGCGGACATGGGTTCTCCCTTCTCGACATGACAACAATAGTAGAACATACATGCAAGACAAAGAAGCAAGCGATCTGTATACCTTCGTCCCAGGGCCGGCCCTGGGGGTGGGCAGGGTGTGCCGCCGCCCAGGGCCCCAAAAATTTAGGGGCCCCACTTGAGCTGTGATGTACTACATGCAGGTACTAGAAAAAAAAAAGTCAGTTTTCTGTATGGAATACGTAATAGGTATTGACAGCCAACGACGGTAATAAAAGGGCCTGATGGGCCATCGATCATGTACGAGCAGAGCACACCAAGAAATAAGCCATTGATCCACCTCCAGCGACTGTAATAAAAGGGCCTGATGGGCCATCGATCATGTATGAGCAGAGCACACCAAGAAATAAGCCATTGATCCACCTCCAGCGACTGCTCATCTCGCGTCCTCGCCCGCACGCACCAAAGCCGCCATCGATGCAGGGCCCTGCACCGACAGACCGACGCGTGCAGAAACAGGATATTTTTCAGTGTTTCATGTGACATAACGATCAGCTGATCAGCGACCTTCTAGTTGCAGTCAGATAACATCTCATCGCGTTTAGAGTTCTCTTTTTTAAAACTTTATCCTAATTTTGTTTTATGGACGGCTGATTTGAACAATCTGAGGTATATTGAATATTGTATTACTATTATCTAATATATATCTTCACATATACTCCCTCCGTTTACGAAGGGAGTACGATGTATAGTTTGTACCATTCGGTATTTATTGTAAATTTGTTTTTCAGCATCGTCTATATATCATGTCGTCTTCATCGAGAGAAAGTGTCCATTTGCCACGCTAAAAGAAAAAGAGCAAAAGAGGTGGTTGCCTTAGTAGGATCTCATAGAGGAGATATTTACAAAAAAATTAAGGCTAATACCGGTACAATCATAGATAAGATTTATTATTATTGAGATTTCTATATTATAGTTTAAAAAATATTGTGACGTCTATATTATAGGCGGCTAGTCGACCATTGGACGCGAAGCAGAGGTGGAGAGAGAAGGGCGGGCGGCTACTGGTAGAGGAGAGAAAGGAGGACGGAGGCGCAGAAAGAAAAAGGGGACGCCATGGTCACTGGAGCAGTTCTAGAGGGGAGTGGTCTCGCTGGAGAGGATTGTGCCAGCGTACTCTTTTTTTAATATACGGCGCCATCTTTGGTCGCCGCCATCTGGTACAAACCAGACGAAGAGAAGTTGAGTTTGAGGAAGAAAACTGTTCGGCTGGGTGACTAAGCGGTGGCAATGTGGGGTAAATCGACCTCAACTCTATGGGCAAACATGTATTAGGTGATATGTGGGAGGTGAAGTGAATCTGGTGAAGCACCTACACAGTGGCTCCGGTAAAATAAACTACAACGCCTCGCAGCTTCACTCCGCCTATTATGTGGAGTTTATGTGTTTGGGGTGGCATCACCTGCTTCATTATTGGATTGGTGAAATGGAGCTGTCTCAGACACACTCTAAAGTGTTGGCCTCCATAATATATGTGTGCGATTGTTCTTCTCGCCGATTTGCTGTGACCAAATGTCCTAGATTTGTTGCACCTACACAAACTTTTGCTACAAGGAAGTTCTCAAATGTTGTGACGGGTTTTTTGCTTTATGTTAATTACACGGCATGATCGAAAATGTTGAGACGATGAATGCTACACTGAAAATATACATTGCAATGGTCGGACTGTCAGACCACCCGAGTTGATAACCCACGATCACACGGTGAGTCACACCCCTTGCATGGATCCGACCTGCTTACCATAACGCACGAGCTGTCGCCTCCAGCCCTCCATAGTGTTGTACTGTTGTGTGAAGACTTAAGACGTTTTCCTTAGGGCATCTTTCACTGGTCTGTTTTTATCCGTTTGGGTCAGGCCGTGGTCGATTTGGGGTCGAGGTCTGGTCTGTCTGGCGACCGCGTCCAGCGGTGCGATCCATCTGTCCGCACTTGGCCATTGTCAACACCGGCGTATTTTCAGTGTCTTTCTCCGCAACGATGTTTCCCGCCTTTCTTTTCTGCCTCTTCCCGCGAGTTCTGTTTCCCGCCACGTCCACGCGCCGCCATAAAAAGGGGAGGTCGTTGAGATATCTTCGATTAGACCCACGCCATCCCAAGCACAAAACCAGCATGGATAGCCGTCGTCGTCGTCGAGACGAGGTCCGTGGCAACCCTCACGCTGGCAGAGAAGAGGTGCCTGAGCGCCTGCTGCCCTCGTGGAACCCGCCGGAATTACCGGACGTGCTGCCGCCTCCGATTTTGGGACGTCCGCGGATTTACAGGATGCGCACCCCACTGTGTCGCCCTTTCTAGAACCGTCACGTGACCACCGGCGAGCCTTTCACGATGGCGGTGGCGAAACGCGTCTTTCTGCCGGAGTACCGACGATGGGACCAGCTCGCATTGGTGTGTGACGACCTCCGGAAAGCGATGCGGGCCAATCCCAACGACTCCTAGTGTGCTCTCCTCGACCGAGCTGAAAAGGAGACACAGACGCAGGAGGCGATCATCCCCTCTCTTTATGACGAATGGTGTATCTGACGCGTCCCAGCCGCCGCCCCCACACCGACATCGGCGCGTAGTTTTAGGGTGTGTGGTGTGCTTGTAACAAATGTTCTAGGGCTTGAATAAAGATTTTCATTGCAAATGGTCAATGCCTACATTGATATATTGTAGATGGCGCGCGCACAACCTATCTTACTCGTCGGAGTCGGAGGAGGAGTCGGAGTGGTAGCAGCGGCGACAAATGGTGCCATCGAAGAAGTTGACACCAAACTTTCCTTCGTCACCGTACTTGAAGACGACGATGTTGCCCGCTTCGATCTGGTACGAGCGGCGAAGCACTCTCAGCCGTTGCCGAGGTGGTCAAACTACGGATCAACCGGGTACCTAGTGGTCCTGAAGCCGTTCGCTCGTAGCATGACAAGCGGGGGCGGCGCACACTGATCAGTGTCACGAATCTGCAGGGCAGGAGCATCCTGTCACGCGGCATGCCGAGGTGGATGTCCACGGTGAACTGGGTGCCTGGGTCGAAATCTTCGGGGACGACGGCGTTGAGGGAGAGCGTGGTGGCGCGCTGATTTGGCTGCGTCCTCCGCGCCTCCCTCTACGTCCGCGTTCGACATGCCCTCCCCTCGATCCATCGCTGCCGGCCATGGCTAGACAGGTGGTGGAGAACAGAAATGGAGGAGGAGGAGAGTATGGTGTGGTGTGGAAGAAGATGGCCGTAGGCAGTCAGTTAAAAAGGATGGGCGTCGGATGCCAGCGCGGAGGCCGAAGGAACGGCAGTGAAGTGTCCAATCAGGAGGGCAGACGTCAAACGACGCCTGCAGCACGGTGGAGCGCGTGACGTCCAGTCAATCAATGAGTCATCGCTGTCATTGATGGCGCGGGCTATCGTCGATCAGCCTTTCGCTAGCGTTTCTGAATCATTGTCGTAGTTACGTCTGAATTGGTGCCGCTCTGCGCGTCTGAATTAACGTCGTGATAGCTGACGCGTGAGCCAGCTATGCCAACGAGCAGGATATAACATCTGTCCACGCGCGTCTAACGCGATAAAACCGTTGTCCACGTTTGGTACACGAATAAATCAAGCTAGACGACATTTATCAAATCGCATCCCGTGGACGCGCTCTCACGGGATGGGCCGGTCAGTGAGATACCCTTATCTTTTCCTGTATTTCCGTTTGGTTGTGGGTAGCTCTAACTCTAAGAGTAGGATATCATTATTGTCAATTTTGGCAGCTTACCCAATTATCGCGAATAGTCAGAAGCGAAGAAGGATTTTGGTTCATTCCTTTAAACCACTGCTGGAGTATTATCTTCTCCAGAAAGAGATCAATAATATAATCACTACCTCGTTGGCATCATAGAAAACTAAATCAAAGTTAGATTGTACTACTAGTACGTTCGAGAGTAATTAGGACAGAACACTTGCCTGGTGAATTTGGCCGGCTGCAGCAGTGGATGTCGTTGGTCCGGAGAACCTCCTTGGCCGCCTCAGGCGACGCGACGACCACCATCCGCACACGGCCGAGCTGCACCTGCACCACCGGCCCGTACTTCCGGGCGACCGCCTGGAAGTAGTGGTGCGGCCGGCTGCCGAGCTGCAGGAGGTTGCCCAGCACGGGGAGCTGCTTCGGAGGGCCAGGAGCTCCCTCCCGCGTCCCTGCCTTACTGCTCCTCCAGAAGAGCAGGTAGAGCAGAGGAAGGAGAAGCAGTGCAGATATGATGAGAGGCCATGGCGACGGGTTGGGAAGAGAAGGGGCAACCATGGAGTGAGTCTCGGTACGTAGTGACTGAAGTTGAGAAGCGGCTGAGGACGGCCGCCAGGGGAGGGGTGCTAGTACTGTGATGGCGAGAACGAAGACAGTTCGAGTTGATCAGAACTACTGCTAGAAACACAAGCGCGCGCGCCCATGCTGCTGAATAATTGCGAGCGTCTATCCATCACTGCCACGTTCGATTGTTCCAACATTTCAGTCAAAAGAACTTTATGGGAGAAAATATTATGAAGTGATCTGCTGGGTAAGCGTGTCACCCTCCATGGAGAGCCGTGTGGTGTAGCCGTGTAGATTTTTCTTTTTGCACAACAGAGGGGGTATGGAAAGACCCTGACGCAGCTTCATTTATCATAGCAGTGGGTACAAGTTTACACACAGACCCTTACACAAATCATAGTCCTGCATTATTACAAAGAGGACCCTAGGGATAAAATAAAAAAGCAATCAAGCCTCTGTCCTCCTCCACCGACGATGGGACTCTAGCTCCGGCCACCCTTCCGCCGCCGGGGACGAACCACTTAGCGTCGATAGAGTGCAGAACGCTGTCGCTGAGCTCGAGAAGAGGCCTCCGTCTTGGAGGTTGAGCAGACGCAACTCATGCGCCCATACAGGCCATCGATTCGGCCGAAGATCGCGAGGGCAAACTTGCGCGCTGCATGATGAGCTCGTTGATGCTGCAATCTTGGCTCAGCTGCAGAAAGACGCCCGGCGCCGCCTCTACTTCTCCCCTCGCCACCTAGGCCGGCTGGAGAAGATCGGCGAGGACGCGCAGAAGACTGCAACCCACCAAGCAAACTGGCCTTATGGAGGAAGCCTTCAGAGATGAAGATAACCGCTGCACTCGTCTCCGACCATCGGAGCACCACAGCAGGATCCATCTTCTTCAGCCGATGCAAGGTCGGGTTAGAACGATCCCGCATCAAGCTTTCAGGCCACCGCACACACCCAACAGCCATCACCTCGTCCTCCTACCACCCCTCGCCACCATGGCCGGCCAGAGGGAGAAGAACGCCGCAAGGTTGCCAGATCCAGATGCAGCAGATGCACTTATTGAAAGGGCCTCCGCCCACAGCAGTAGACCCAGCTCTCTCCCACCATAGGAGCTCGCCAGGACAAAGTGGGGACGGCCACCCGACATCGTGCAAGAACGCCGAAGGGGACAGGCCGAGCGGCATCTCGCCAAACGCCACAAGGGCAGCCACAGGAAAACCTAACCTAGACCTACGACACCTATGACGAGAAGCCAGAAACCTAATCTACATGCGCCGGAACCTCTCCTCCGCCTCGCTTGACCGGCAACGCTGGCGAGTTCGGCCTTGGATTGGCCCGGCGCCCGCGGGAAGTTCGTGGAGAACTGTAGCAAGGGAGCAGGGGAGGGGATGTGTCGGAGGGTGAACTTTTTTACTTGTGTAGCCGTGTAGATACTGATCACGAACCGAGAAGGCAGATTCGAGAGATTGATTTGGTATGATCTTCCTTCATCCATGCGACATCTATATGGACGCAGCTTGCATGTGTCCGCTCAGCAGGTCGTGTTTCCGTAAGTGGTCTCCTACTTATTCTTTCTTCAATAGTTAATATTTCCTCCTTTCAAAAATATAATATGTTTTAGGTTTTGTAAAACGAATGTATCTAAACGTCTTCTAATATATAAGTTTGCTCAATTAGCAACACCCGTACCCCTTCTGCTTTTAATATTAGATGTTTTAATTTTTGTGAAACAAATATATCTAGATGTCTTTGAATGTGTAAGGTGGGACTAAAGGAGCTGTCGTGCCATGAGGAGGTGGCAGGCCGGATGGGCTCCACCCCCACCCGCGTGCGATAATCCTAGACATACAAAAAGTTTGATTACGGACTAACTTACGGAAGGACGTGGACGCACGGTGTTGGTTCTTATCTCTTCTTCCTTCTGTGATTTCCAGGCATAACCCCTCTGCTTTCACTCTACGTCTGTTTGTAACTTCATCCCGTAAGAATACAGCCCGTAGGTGTAGTATTACTCCCCGCGTGTGACCTATAGCCGGCCAGGCCGGTGCCCCATGCGGTGGCTCATTAGGGAGGATTTTTCCAAAAATTATTTTAAATTAGATTTTTATTTAATAATTTAGTAATTAATATAAAAATCACATTTGCATTTTCTCACGATCAAAAACTCTTTTTAATCATTCTGAACTACCTAGGACTTTACCCGGAATCATTCTGGTTTACTCTTTTCTTTTTTTTCTGATGATCTCGATGATTTCAAAACAATCTTCAAGCGTCGTAGAACGCTTAAATGTGTTACCCTATGGTTCAGGAACATCATAGATATGATCGAGACACATCTCATATCAATGATCATCAGCGGAATCTAGATACCCATATTCGTCCCTATGCATTCCGTGATATTATTGTCGCTTGAACCATCAGCGGAAATATTGATTATCACCAAGTGAGAGTGTATCAATTAATATAATGTGAAATGCCTCACTTGGTGAGAAACCTAAAAGCCACATAAATCAAAATCGCAACAAGATACATATGGGAGATCCGATTTTGATGAACAAGAGCTTGTTGTGGAGATTATCACAAGCTCTATATCCTCACATGGATAAGACCAAATAACAACCAAATACGATGATGCAAGTATGCAAAGGTTTGAGCTCTCTCCGAACGATGTGACCGAATTACTATACGAGAGCCCCTCTTGATAGTACGGTTATCTATCCTAAACCCTGTCTCACACACACAACGTGAGACCAGCAAAAGGGAAAACCTATCAAGATTATACCTTTGCCTTGAGCATTCCACTTGAGCTCGATGTAGACGAACTTGACCGTCTCAAGATGGAACGCCTTTCTTGATTCCACATCATTGATCCATGATCACCGAGGATGGCAAGCATCAAACATGAGATCTTCTATAGATGATGCATTTTGAGCATGCACAACATATCTTCTTCTCATTTTATCGACCTTGAAGCCGACACAAGCTCCAAGCGATGCCAATGGACAAGTCCTACAAGTGCAACTTAATACACACATTAGTCCATAAAGATTGTCATTAATTACCAAAACCACACATGGGGGCCCACAGGTTCTTTCAATGGTTCAGCTGAAAGAAAATATCGTCACATAGTCGAAGTTGGTCTTGCATTACTTGCTAATGCCTCTATGCCTCTTAAGTATTGGGATGAAGCATTCCTTACTACCACTTTTCTCATTAACTTACTCCCCAGTAAAGTCCTTGATCTTGAGTCTCCCACTGAACGCCTCCTTCATATCAAACCCAATTATGATGCACTTAGAACCTTTGGTTGTGCTTGTTGGCCCAACATTCGCCCTTATAACACCAGAAAACTACCTTTTCATTCCCAAAAGTGTGTGTTTCTTGGTTATAGCCCACTTCATAAAGGTGTTAAATGTTTAGATGTTTCCACAGGGCGATGTTGTTTTTGATGAAAATATCTTTCCCTTTGAAAGTCTTCGTCCTAATGTCGGTGCCCTTCTTAAAAAAGAAATCCTTCTTTTACCATCCTCTACTCCTCCTGAGGGTGCACATACAATTGATGATTATATGCCTAATATTGTGCCTATTGTTGTTACTCCTAATTATGCTCCATAGAACAACGCAGTTGTAGGTGAAAATTTCATTCAAAACGGTGCTCCTGAGCCTCTGATACGTCCAAAACGTATCTACTTTCTCGAACAGTTTTGCTATTGTTTCTCCTCTAAACTTATGTGATTTGGATACAACTAACACGGACTGACACTGTTTTCAGCATAATTACCTTGGTGTCTAGTTTTTGTGCAGAAAATCAACTATCAGGAAAAATCTGGGGAAATATGCCAAAAATCCTATTTCACCAGAAGATCCACGGAGCCAGAGTACGAGACGGAGAAGGGGCCTAGGGGGCCCACACCCCTGCCAGGCGCGAGCCCACCTCTGGCCGCGCCTAGGGGGTGCACCCACCCCAGGCACCCCCTCGGCCTCCCTCTGTCCCTATAAGTTGCCTCTCGACCTAAAAACAGAGGGGGGTTCGATAGTTTTCCAGAAAGAATTCTGCTACGCCGCCGCCACCAAAAACCAAGATTTGGATCCAGAAACTCCGTTCTGGCACCCTGCCGGGACAGGGAATTTGGAGAGAATCATCGTCATCACCAACGCATATCCATCAACCATCCATGTTTCCCTCATCCATGAGTGAGTAATTCCCTGTTGTAGCTTGGGGATGATAGGGATTGGATGAGTTCTATCATGTAATCCGATAAGATTGTTAGGGCATAGTGCCTAGTATCTCTATTAGTGTTATTTGACTTTGTTGTAACTTGTTGTGCTTAATGCTTATCACTAGGACCCGAGTGCCATGATCTCAGATCTGAACTTATTATTGAATCATTATGATAGTATTGTTTATGATCTTATCTACAAGTTGTGTACACATATCATTGTCCGGATCCAAATGCCCCAAAGTGACAATAATTGGGACAACCGGAGGGGATGGCTGTGGTGTGAGAATCACATGTGTTCATGTAGTGTTAATGCTTTGCTCCGATGCTCTATTAAAAGAAGCACATTAATTGTCAGTAGTTCCCTAGAGGCTCCGTTGCCATGGGCTGGCTGGACAGAAGATGTTGTGCAAGTTCTCATTGCGAGCACGTATGACTATATATGGAGCACATGCATAGGATTGTTTAGTACTTGGAGCTTGTTATTATTTATCTGCAATGCCCTAGATCTTGAAGTTACATGTTTAGACTCGTCCATGCAACGCCCATCCATCCATCCCTGTGCCTACCGCACTCGAATCCCACTGTTTACTGTTACTATTGCTCTTGTTCCATTGTTGCTATTTCTTTGTTGTTGCTACTACAAACTGTTGCTACTGATAAACTTCTGTGAGCAAGAACTATTTTCAGGTGCAGCTGAATTGACAACTCAGTTGTTAAGGCTTGCAAGTATTCTTTGGCTCCCCTTGTGTCGAATCAATAAATTAGGTAATACTATCCGCGAAAACTGTTGCGATCCCCTACACTTGTGGGTCATCAGCCTCCACAATCTTCTATTGAAATCAACGTGCAAAGTGACAAAACTGGGCCAGAAATCGAGGTTGATTCGGGGGGGACATCCCCCTGCAGGCGCTGACAGCGCCGATCCCGGTGGAGATTCTCCCGCCTCTGGGAGTCTGTGACGGTCTGCATCGACGTCGCCCACCTGTAGCGCCACCTCATGCGTCGAGACGCCACGTCGCACCCCCGCGTCCCCTGCGACGCCCCGCACCAACCGGCTGTCGCCACGCGTCGCAACGCCCCTGGCTGCTCCCTCCAACCGCATCCCGGGCCATGATGAGGCCTCTGGATCTTCTATGTCCGAGCAGCATGCGTCTGCTGTTGCGCCAAGCTCGGTCGGCTCCTCCGGATCTTCTGCGGCTGGGTCCAGTGTGGCTGATTCTGCTGTTCTGCCACCGCCCAGTCCTCCAGGACCTCGTACACGCCTACAAAAAGGTATAAGTCATCCCAAACGCTACATTGATGGTACTGTATGCTATGGCATGTTCTCTTCTACAAGAGAACCACGTAATTTGACTGTTGCTCTTAGTGACACACACTGGCGCTCGGCTATGCAAGACGAATATGATGCTCTTATGATGAACAAGACTTAGACTCTTGTTCCCTCTAGCTCCAATAGAAATATTATTGATTGCAAATGGGTACATCGCATTAAAAGACATGCTGATGGTACTATTGATCGTTACAAAGCTCGGTTAGTTGCAAAAGGGTTCAAACAAAGGTATGACACTGATTATGAAGATACCTTTAGTCCTATTGTCAAGATAGCCACTATCAAAATTGTTCTGTATTTTTTGTTTCTCGTGGTTGGAGTCTTCGGCAGCTAGATGTCAAGAACACATTCCTTCCTGGTGTTCTAGAAGAGGAAGTCTGTATGAAGCAACCACCTGGTTTTGAACATCTTGATACTCCACATTATGTTTGCAGACTTGATAAAGCTCTATATGGTTTGAAACAAGATCCTCGAGCCTGGTACTCCTGACTAAGTGCTAAGATGCATCAGCTTGGTTTTCTTCCATCCAAGGCTGACACCTCCCTGTTTCTCTATAATAAGTCTGGCATTACCATCTTTGTTCTCATATATGTTGATGATATTATTGTGACAAGCTCCTCTAATGATGCTATCTTAGTCCTTCTCAAGGATCTCAATGTGCACTTTGCTATTAAAGATTTGGGCGATCTTCATTATTTTCTTGGTATGGAGGTCAAAAGAACAGAAGATGGTCTGCTACATACACAATAGAAATATGCTCATGATATTCTCGCTCGCGTTGGCATGCTTGAGTGTAAATCAGCTCCCACACTGTCCCCATCTGAGCCCATGTCCTTGCATGAAGGTACTCCTCTTGGTCCTGATGATAGTTCACAGTATCATAGTATAGTTGGTGGTCTTCAGTATCTCACCCTCACACGTCCAGATCGGTCGTTTTCTATTAATAATTAAGGCATGTCAATACCTTCATGTTCCTACTACTACTTATTGGACTACTACTCATTATGTTAAGGATACATCTCATCTTGGTGTCATGTTCCAAAAGTCTTCATCTACACTTTTTAGTGCTTTTTCTAATGCTGATTGGGCAGGCTGTCTTGAGGATCGCCGTTCCACTGGCGGGTTTGCCATATTCCTATGTCCGAATCTGGTATCTTGAGTGCCAGAAAACAAGCCACTGTGTCTCGTTCTAGCACTGAGGCTGAATACAAAGCCTTGGTTAATGCAACTACAGAGTTAATATGGGTTGAAGTTGTTCTTCGTGAACTTGGTGTGAAGCTCCGTGAGAAGCCTTGTCTATGGTGTGATAATCTGGGTGCCGTTTTTCTGTCTGCTAATCCAGTGTTTCATGCTCGCATTAAGCATATTGAGATTGATTATTATTTTGTTTAGGAGCATGTTGCCAACAACAGCCTTGATATCAGGTTTATCTCCACTAAGGATCAGATTGCAGATGGTTTTACCAAAGCACTTGCTGTAAAATAATTAGATGAGTTTAAGCGTAATTTAAATCTCTCTCATGGTTTAGATTAAGGAGGAATGTTAGAGTATGTAATAGATACGTGTATGGTGTATGGAGTAGTACTCCGACCGTACATGTATAAACCCTATACACGCCACATAAGGCGCTTTTCCCTATCTATATAACACGTAATTGATTGATGGCCCGAGAGAGCACGCATCGTTCGACAAACATTAACACCAGTAACTTTGTTTAACAAAAGAATAAGGTTTCTAATATTACGAGGTGCCATATGCTAGAGATGAGTAGTTCAAATGGAAATCAAAAGGATAACATTTGTGCGCGCTAGTATCGAAATGCTGAGTACCTAGGTCAGCACATTGACACAAGAAAATTATTTGTAGGGCAAAACTAGAGTTGTCCAAAAAAAATACGAGATATATTTTCCTAGGCAAGACATACATAAACAAAGCAGCAAGATAATTATGCAACTAAACTAGTACAAAAGTTAAGCGAAGACTTTGATCTGACAACGTCCTGGACTACGGTGATGGCGCACTCAATCGTGAGGCGATACGTCGTGGAGGTAAGGCGACCCCTCCAGCTCGCTCCTTTTCATGAAGTTGTGGGCACCGCAGCAGCAGTCGCTGCGGAACCAAAAACCTTCCTCCCTGCGATTTTATGCGGTCGGGTTGGGGTGATGCCGATTGCTGATGCCTCTTTTGTTTTTCTTGCTGGGGTTTGTTCGGAGGCGGCGACTTTTGTAGGCAGGCAATGGGGCCTCTGGGTTGGACCCTTACTCGAACAGCACGTGGACTCGGAGTCGGAGTGTAGTGCGACTGGAAATCTGATCGGAATAATCGGTGTGCCTAGCCCAACAGAAAAAATTACCCCAACTGGGCTCACTCCGTTATCCATCACCCAATACGGGCCTATTAGGCCTCGTTTGATTCATAGGATCTTAAAACAAAGGAATGGGAATAGGAATAGGAATTTGGTAGGAATGCATGTGAAAAACTATAGGAACAAGGAACACGGAAATTCTTTCTTGGTGGTTGTTTGAAATGAAGGAAAGGAAAAGCAGAGGAATTTAATGGTAATTTAGTTATATTGATTAATAGGCATAGATAACCAAAGGACATCAGGCGTTAGGTACATATCACAACTGTCATTAACTTTGATATGCCTCGTTTCACGCAAAGGAATGAAAAAAAGAGCTTAGAGTGGATTCTTTTCTTCCCTTGATTTTCCTGAGAATCTGGTTGCAAAGAAAAATTTCCTTCAAAATTTCTTTAGTGCATTCCTTTGAATCAAACAGTGCTACAGTGCATATTCCTATAGGAATAGGAATCCTATACGTTTCCTATGAAAATCTTGTGAATCAAACGAGGCCTTAATCTGTCAGCCGGACAGAAAACAAACAACCCAACTCGCCTAAGCCCGAGACTTCTCTGCTATATATAAAAAACCTAAGCACGAGAGAAAGAGAGGATTTTAAAGAGAGAAAGATACACTTGCTAGAGTAAGGGATTGCATGGCCATGGGTATCGTCAGAAACTAACGAAAGTAGATCAAGTTCTAATTTGCACGTTCCTCTTCCTTGAAAGATTTTGTCCTTCAAATGTTCACGGTTCGAAGAGCGGTCACTCACTCGAGCGAACCAGGTTGTCACACCACACTCCGGCAGCGGTCGCTAAGATTCGGACGGGGGAATCGAAAAATGGCAACTGATCAGGAAGCGAAATGCCAACAATTCAGTGGCGTTAGGTTTTTAAGTTTTAGTTTCATTTATTTTAATTTCCCTTCTTTCCTTCTGTGGCGCTATGTATAATAATTATTTTTAAATGCAACGCCAATCAAAAAAACATCTTGCAGACTAAACACTCGTAGTAAATTTCGTGCAACACACATGCCTATCCGCTGTCGCTGTTCGATGGTGCGGACTGCAAATCCCATTTGATATGATAGTGAGTGTTAGACTGTATATTCGTAACACAATTATAACTGTATCTGTATTGTACCCTTTGGTACCCATATATATGTGATAGGCCACGCACTAGATGTGTTGAGCTAGTTTCCACCAAACCACTGTTTAACGTGGTATCAGACTAGGTTTCGAAACCCTAGCCGCCGCCCCCTGCCCTTGGCCGCCGCCGCCTCTCTCGGTTGCGCCGCCGTCGCCAAGATCGCCATCATAAGCTCCTCCGGCTCGTCCTCGGCCTCTTCCGCTGCCCTGCCCGGCTCCTCGCCGTCCCCTGCCATGATTCCCCCGCAGCTCGCGGCGATCCTCGCCGCCAGCACCACAAGCCAGATGGCTTCGTCCTCAACCTCGCGCCCCCTTTACCTCGGCGCCTCGCAGTTCGCCCCCGGGTTCCTTCCGCCGCCGCCGTCCTATGTGTCAGCGCCGCTGGTGCCGTTTAGTGCGGTACCGCCCCTGCCCCCATCGGTGCCCTCGGCCTCGCCGTCGATCGGCCTCTCCTCGGCTGCGGTCGAGGTTGCAGCACCGCCCCTCGTCTCTACCGGGGCCGATGTCGCCGCCCCTGCTGGATCCCCGGTCACCGAAGGTCCGAGCACTGGTCCCTACCAACTCACGCACCTCATCACGGTGCGCCTCTCGCAAGATAACTTCCTGTATAGGCGGGCGCAGATCCTCCCCCTCCTCCGCAGTCGTCATCTTGAGGGCTTCGTCGATGGGAGTCACCAGTGCCCGCCCCGCTACGTCTCCGCCGTCACGACCACCGGCGCCCGGGTCTCGGCTGAGAACCCGGCGTACCGCACCTGGGTTGCGCAGGATCAGGCCATCCTTTCTGCACTCCAATCATCGCTGACCGAAGGTGTTGCTGGCTTAGTCGTGTTTGCTGCCACGTCTCACGACGTCTGGGCGACGATGGCGGACAGCTTCTCCGCCAACTCCTCGGCTCGTGCGTCGGCCCTTCGCCAACAACTCCTCGAGTGCAAAAAGCTCGACTCCTCGGCACACGTCTACTTCAACAAGATCAAGACAATTGCCGACACTCTGTCTGCCATCGGGCAGCCGCTTCGCAATGAGCAGTTCACGGACTTTGTTCTCCGCGGCCTCGACCACGACTACGACAACCTGGTTGAGGCGGTCCGGGGCCGTGACACGCCCATGTCCCCACGAGACTTGTACTCGCGACTCCTCTTCACCGAGCAGCGCGTCGCCGCTCGTCACGCTGAGCTGCAAGGCGACCCCCACGCCAACGCAGTCTACCGTGGGGCCGCTCCTGGTGGCTACAAACAGCCGCGTCCCCCTGCTGGCCCGCCCACGGGAGGTGGTGGTCGCCCGCCTCCTCCGCCGCCGCAGCCCCGTGGTCCTCCTGTGTCCACCGATCGCCGTGGCCGCCCCAATGTCGACTGCCAGCTCTGTGGCATCCACGGGCACTACGCCTCTCGTTGTCACCGTCGCTTCAAGAAGGACTTCCTTGGCATCGGCAACGACGGGCGCGGCAACAAGAAACAGGCCGCCATCGCCGAGCAGAGTGGCTACTCCGGCGGTGGCTACTCTGGCGGAGGAGGGTACACCCCGTCGTACCCGATCGACCCCGCCTGGTACTTCGACACGGGTGCCACGGAGCACATGACCAACGCGGCCGGTCATCTTCACGCGCAGGATCCCTACCGCGGCCACGACCACGTCCGCACCGCTGACGGCTCAGGTATGCCCATCACTCATGTTGGTCAGGCCTCCCTTCTGTCTAGTTCATCTCGTCGGCTTCGCCTTCGTAATGTTCTTCGTGTCCCACTTGTCACTCGTCCTTTACTATCTGTTCGTAAGTTTACTCGTGATAATTGTAGGGTTCGCAGCATAGAAAACAAAAATTTTCCTACGATGTGAACTATATACCAAGATCTATCTACTAGATACAAACAACGGGCGGATGTATATCCGTAGAGAACATACCCTTGAAGACCGACAAAGCTTAACGAGTTCAACTCGTGGTTGATGTAGATGATCTCTTGCCGATCTCAAGATCGAGAGGAAGTCCTAGCGCCGCAAATCAGCAGCGCATCCGTGCTCGCACACACGTTCAAGGCACCGAGCAACCTCCGCCTCCTCACTCCAGCGATGCAGCGGAAGCACAACTCTTTCTTGCCGAATAGCCACCGAGAACATGTATCTCGCTAGTCCGAGACCATGGGGGATAAATTCTAGAGGGGGAGAGAGATCCTTCACGAGGAGGTGTCTGAGACAAGTGAGGAGGGGGGCTTCTTTTATAGGAGGAGGGGGGAACCCCAAGGGGGTGGCCGGCGCATGGGGCTGCCCCCTTGCCCTCCCCTCTTCATGTGGGTGGACACTCCACTCACAAATCTCCTTTAAATTCCCTCCACTCAAAAGTTCACTCAAATTCCCATTAAATTTCCACCAAATTTAATGCAAACTCTCATTAAATAAAACTCTTTTATTTTATTCAGAATTTTGTCAATTACTTTAATGACAAACATTCACAAATAACTCCTTGCTAGAATTCTATTTCACATGCATAACCACTTTATGCAATTTCACCCGAAAGCCTGTTTCGGCATCTAGTGAAATAAATTCCTGCGCTTGTTCATTCTTTCGGCATGAAACATTTGCTCCAATTGGATGTCGGTGTCTCTTAAGTGTGTCACCCTACGGTTCGTGAATAATGCGGACATGATCGAGACCCATCTCGGATCAATAATCAGAAGCGGGATCTGGAGACCCATACTGACTCCCACACATTCAACGATGACTTTCTTGTGATCGTCGAAACCTTTTACGCTAGTATCTTAATACCTTTGTTTCACGATATATTACATGTCCGAGATTCGATCATCGGTATCTCCATACCTAGTTTGATCTCGTTACCGACATGCACTCTTTTCTCGTTCCTGTGATGTAACATTCTAGTGATCAAATCACTTGCTTGCAAGCTAATCAATGTGATATCACCTAGAGGGCCCAGAGTATATCTATCCGTCATCGGGATGAACAAATTCCACTCTCGATCCATGAGCCTCAACATAACACTTTATTAGTTCTGAATCCATCTTTATAATCACCCTGTTATGGTGTGACGCTTGATGTTATCAAGAAACTCTTCCGGTGTTAGTGATTGACATGATCTCATGGTCTAAGGATTAGGATCACTTCGTAAGTTGTTATAGCAATATAAACTCAATGACTTTGATCGTAATGCTATACTTCGGATGAATGTTCATCACACCATTACACTAATGTTGTGATCCCGTTATTAACAACATCCAATGTCCATGATCAGGAAACCTTGATCATCTTGTTAATCAACGAGCTAGTTTATGAGAGAGGCATAACTAGGAAGTTTCTGTTTGTTTATTAAACACACATGTATTAACGTTTCCGTATCAATACAATTATAGCATGCAAAATAAACATCTATCATATACTTGGAATACACATAATAAACACTTTATTATTGCCTCTCAGGGCATATTCCCTTCAGTCTCGCACTTGCACTAGAGACAATAATCTAGTTACATAGTGATAAATCTAACACCCATTGAGTTTTGGTGTTGATCATGTTTTGCTCTAGGGAGAGTTTCAGTCAACGGATCTGCTACATTGAGATCCGTATGTACTTTACAAATCTTTATATCTCCATCCTTGACATGCTCGCGGATGGAGTGAAACCGGCGCTTAATATGCTTGGAATGCTTGTGAGACCTTGGCTCTTTGGCATTGGCAATGGCACCATTGTTGTCACAATAGATCACCATTGGGTCCAACGCGTTTGCCACCACTACTAGTTCGGATATGAACTCCTTCATCCAAACTGCTTCCTGAGCCGCTTCTGAAGCAGCAACATATTCGGCCTCTGTTGTTGATCCCGCTACCACAGGTTGTTTGGAGCTCCTCCAACTAACCGCTCCGCCATTCATGAGAAATACGTATCCGGATTGAGACTTAGAGTCATCCGGATCGGTGTCAAAGCTAGCGTCGACATAACACTTAGCGACGAGCTCTTCTTAACCTCCGTATACAAGAAACATATCCTTAGTTCTTCGTAAGTACTTAAGGATATTCTTGACCGCTATCCAGTGTTCCGAACCTGGATCCGATTGGTACCTACTAGTCAAACTAATAGCATGTGCCACATCCGGTCTTGTACATAGCATGGCGTACATTATAGAGCCTATGGCTGAAGCATAGGGGACTTTGTCCATTATCTCTCTTTCTTCCGCCGAAGCCGGAATTTGAGTCTTACTCAATGTCTTGCCTTACAACATAGGTAAGAACCCCTTCTTACTTCCGTCCATTTTAAACTTCTTTAAAATCTTATCAAGGTATGTACTTTGCGATAGCCCTATTAGGCGCCTAGATCTATCTCTATAGATCTTTATGCCTAATATGTATGACGCTTCACCTAGGTCCTTCATTGAAAATTTGCTGTTTAGATAACTTTTAACACTGTTTAAAAGATCTATATCATTTCCGATCAATAATATGTCATCCACATATAATATCAGAAATGCCACATTGCTCCCACTCTTCTTCAATATTACCATTGAGAAACGCGGTTTTGACATCCATCTGCCATATCTCATAATCGAAATATGCAGCAATTGCTAACATAATCCTAACTGACTTTAGCATCGCTACGGGAGAGAAAGTCTCATCGTAGTCAACTCCTTGAATTTGTCGAAACCCCTTTGCGACAAATCGAGCTTTATAGACGGTCACATTACCATCAGCATCAGTTTTCCTTTTGAAAATCCATTTGTTCTCCACGGCCTTTCGGTCGTGAGGTAATTCCACCAAGTTCCAAACTTGATTTTCATACATGGATTCCATCTCGGATTTCATGGCTTCTAACCATTTGTTGGAATCCGGGCTCATCATCGCTTCTTCATACATCGCAGGGTCATCATTTTCATCAACCATGAAATTCATGACAGGATTTCCGTACAGCTCGGGAGCTGCACGCGTCCTGTTTGACCTGCGAGGTACGGTAGTACTCTCTTTCGGAGTTTCATGATCATTATCATTAGTTCCCTCTTCAACAGGTGGAGCCAACTCCGGAACAACTTCCGGCGCTGGGCTACTCGCCATACTTTGAAGATAAGGTTCCACAACCTCTTCGAGTTCTACCTTCCGACTACTCACACCTTTCGCGAGAAACTCTTTCTCTAGAAAGGATCCATTCTTGGCAACAAAAACCTTGCCCTCGGATCTGTGATATAAGGAATACCCAATAGTTTCTTTAGGGTATCCTATGAAGACGCATTTTTCCGCTTTGGGTTCGAGTTTATCCGGTTGAAGTTTCTTCACATAAACATCGCATCCCCAAACTTTAAGAAATGAAAGCTTAGGTTTGTTTCCAAACCACAATTCATACGGTGTCTTTTCAACGGATTTAGATGGTGCCCGATTTAAAGTGAATGCAGCAGTTTCTAGTGCATAACCCCAAAATAACAACGGCAAGTCCGTCAGAGACATCATAGATCGAACCATATGCAATAAAGTACGATTACGACGTTCCGACACACCATTTCGCTGTGGTATTCCGGCAGGTGTGATTTGTGAAACAATTCCACACTCTTTCATGTGAGTGCTAAACTCGTAACTTAGATACTCACCTCCACGGTCGGACCGTAGAAATTTGATCTTTCTATTACGATGATTTTCCACTTCATTCTGAAATTCCTTGAACTTTTCAAAGGTTTCAGACTTGTGTTTCATCAAGTATATATAACCGTATCTACTCAAATCATCCGTGAAAGTAACAAAATAACGATATCCACCTCGCGCCGACACACTCATTGGACCACATACATCAGAATGTATGATTTCCAATAAATCTGTCGCCCGTTCCATTGAACCGGAAAACGACGTTCTAGTCATCTTGCCCATAAGGCATGGCTCACATGTATCAAATGATTCATAATCAAGTGATTCCAAAAGTCCATCCGAATGGAGCTTCTTCATGCGTTTAACGCCAATATGACCTAGACGGCAGTGCCACATATATGCGGATATATCATCATTAAGTTTAATCCTTTTAGCATCAACATTATGAATATGTGTAACATTATCATCGAGATCTAATAGAAATAAACCATTCATCATCGGTGCATGACCATAAAAGATTTCATTCATATAAATGGAACAACCATTGTTCTCGGATTTAAATGAATAACCACTTCGCATCAAACACGATCCAGATACAATGTTCATGCTCAGTGCAGGCACCAGATAACATTTATTCAAGTTTATAACTAATCCCGACGGCAAGTGGAGAGGCAACGTTCCGACGGCGATCACATCAATGCTTGATCCATTGCCGACACGCATCTTGACCTCACCCCTTGCTAGCGGTTGCTTGTTCCGCAGCCCCTGATTCGAGTTACAAATATTAGCAACTGAACCGGTATCAAATACCCAGGTGCTACTGCGAGCACTAGTCAAGTACACATCAATAACATGTATATCATATATACCTTTGTTTGCCTTGCCGGCCCTCTTGTCTGCCAGATACTTGGGGCAGTTGCGCTTCCAGTGGCCAGTCCCCTTACAATAGTAGCACTCGGAATCAGACTTAGGTCCAACTCGGGGTTTCTTTTCAGGCGCGGCAACATTCTTGCCACCCTTACTTCCCTTCCGTTTTCCCTTCTTGTCATTCTTGAAACCAGTGTTCCTATTGATCATCAACACTTGATTTTCCTTTTTGATCTCCACTTCTGCAGTATTAAGCATTGACAGAATCTCGGGGAGAGACTTCTTCATGCCTTGCATATTATAGTTCATCACGAAGCTCTTATAGCTAGGTGGCAGAGAATGTAGAACACGATGGATGCCTAAGTCAATGAGAATCGATATTCCCAAGGACACAAGCTTATCGGCGTAACCCAACATCTTGAGTACATGCTCACTAACGGAGCTGTGCTCTTCCATCATGCAGCTAAAGAACTTTTCTGAAGCGTTGTAGCTCTCTACAACAGCATGTGTGTCGAAAATCATTTTCAACTCACCCATTGTATCAAATGCATTGCCGTTTTCAAAACTCTTTTGAAGTTCCGACTCTAGCCCATACAATATGACGCAATGAACTAAGTTGTGGTCCTCCTGACGAGTCTGATAGACATTCTTCTCCTCGTCAGGGGCATCATCTAAAGGTGGGGGGCCTAACGGCGCTTCTAGCACATATTGCTTTTGTGCAGCAGAGAGGAGAATCCTCAAATTCATGACCCATTTGGTAAAGTTGCTACCGTTCGTTGCTAGTTTCTCTTTCTCCATGAACACATTGAAATTAAAAGCAGGTGGTGCCATCTACAACAGAATTTGTAAAGTTTAGACTAAGTGTATGATAGATTGAGTTCAACTAATCTATATTACGAATGAACTCCCACTCAAAAACGACATCCCTCGTGCCTTTTTGGTGATTACATGAACCAAATCCACTACACCAAGTCCGATCATCACGTGAGTCGGTATAGCTTCAAAGGCGAGCATCAAATGGGCATCATATCAACTATATGACTCATGCTTAACCTTTCGGTCCGTGTTCCGAGGCCATGTCTGTACATGCTAGGCTCGCCAAGTTAGAACCTTAGTATTCGCGTGTGTAACTGTTTTACACCCGAAATATGGTCGTGGATCCAAGAACACCCGATCATCACGTGATGTCTTGGAGGGACGAAAACATAATCGGTGCATACTAAAGGAAGAACACATTCTTATCTTGATATTTAAATGAGGGATCATCTTATTATGCTAACAAAGCGCTAAACAAGCAATATAAGATGCCATCAAACATCATATATTTATTAGTGAAATTATATGGTTCCCGCAGATGATCTCTATCATGTGCATCGTGGTATGATCACTATCATACCTATATGTGTAAATCCAAGGTCTATGGATTTTACATGCTATGTGTGTTGTAAGAGTATCATCTCATACTTCTACTTACAACACTACCATATCATAACACTAGCCCAGCAACAATCTAAACTAGACGCCTCTAATTTATCCATTGCAAGTTTTACGTGGTTTAGGGCTTTTGAGATAGAACCGTTCTTACCTACGAACATGAACCACAACGAGGATAATCAAATTGTTGACAACTCGCTTGCAAAATAGATATTGACTATAGTAGAAGAGACAGACACCCGCTAGCCACTAATGCAAAGTAGTTGCATGTCAAGCGTGGAACAGGTCTCATGTGCGAGGACATGTAAATTTTGTCCGGGCCGCTTCATCCCACTATGCCACCAATATCCAAAATTACAACAAAGGAGCAACAACATGATCATCATCGCCCACATACTCATATGTGTACTACCCGTGTAAAGTATCTACGCATAGATCCGGCTCTGATACCACTGTAGGGTTCGCAGCATAGAAAACAAAAATTTTCCTACGATGTGAACTATATACCAAGATCTATCTACTAGATACAAACAACGGGCGGATGTATATCCGTAGAGAACATGCCCTTGAAGACCGAAAAAGCTTAACGAGTTCAACTCGTGGTTGATGTAGACGATCTCTTGCCGATCTCAAGATCGAGAGGAAGTCCTAGCGCCGCAAATCAGCAGCGCATCCGTGCTCGCACACACGTTCGAGGCACCGAGCAACCTCCGCCTCCTCGCTCCAGCGATGCAGCGGAAGCACAACTCTTTCCTGCCGAATAGCCACCGGGAACATGTATCTCGCTAGTCCGAGACCATGGGGGATAAATTCTAGAGGGAGAGAGAGATCCTTCACGAGGAGGTGTCTGAGACAAGTGAGGAGGGGGGCTCCTTTTATAGGAGGAGGGGGGGACCCCAAGGGGGTGGCCGGCGCATGGGGCTGCCCCCTTTCCCTCCCCTCTTCATGTGGGTGGACACTCCACTCACAAATCTCCTTTAAATTCCCTCCACTCAAAAGTCCACTCAAATTCCCATTAAATTTCCACCAAATTTAATGCAAACTCTCATTAAATAAAACTCTTTTATTTTATTCAGAATTTTGTCAATTACTTTAATGACAAACATTCACAAATAACCCCTTGCTAGAATTCTATTTCACATGCATAACCACTTTATGCAATTTCACCCGAAAGCCTGTTTCGGTATCTAGTGAAATAAATTCCTGCGCTTGTTCATTCTTTCGGCATGAAACATTTGCTCCAATTGGATGTCGGTGTCTCTTAAGTGTGTCACCCTACGGTTCGTGAATAATGCGGACATGATCGAGACCCCTCTCGGATCAATAATCAGAAGCGGGATCTGGAGACCCATACTGACTCCCACACATTCAACGATGACTTTCTTGTGATCGTCGGAACCTTTTACGCTAGTATCTTAATCCCTTTGTTTCACGATATATTACATGTCCGAGATTCGATCATCAGTATCTCCATACCTAGTTTGATCTCGTTACCGACATGCACTCTTTTCTCGTTCCTGTGATGTAACATTCTAGTGATCAAATCACTTGCTTGCAAGCTAATCAATGTGATATCACCGAGAGGGCCCAGAGTATATCTATCCGTCATCGGGATGAACAAATTCCACTCTCGATCCATGAGCCTCAACATAACACTTTATTAGTTCTGAATCCATCTTTATAATCACCCTGTTACGGTGTGACGTTTGATGTTATCAAGAAACTCTTCCGGTGTTAGTGATTGACATGATCTCATGGTCTAAGGATTAGGATCACTTCGTAAGTTGTTATAGCAATATAAACTCAATGACTTTGATCGTAATGCTATACTTCGGATGAATGTTCATCACACCATTACACTAATGTTGTGATCCCGTTATTAACAACATCCAATGTCCATGATCAGGAAACCTTGATCATCTTGTTAATCAACGAGCTAGTTTATGAGAGAGGCATAACTAGGAACTTTCTGTTTGTTTATTAAACACACATGTATTAACGTTTCCATATTAATACAATTATAGCATGCAAAATAAACATCTATCATATACTTGGAATACACATAATAAACACTTTATTATTGCCTCTCAGGGCATATTCCCTTCAATAATGACGTGCTTAGCGGTCGCATACATCAAGGCTTGTATGCGTTGGAGGCGCTGTCTACGCCGGAGGTCTTCAACCCTGTCCGCACGTCGGTGTCCCATTGGCATGCTCGGCTTGGTCATCCTGCGTCTCCCATAGTCATCCATGTTTTGCATCGACATGAGCTCCCTACTTCGTCTAGTAATAAAAGTTTAGCCGTTTGTGATGCATGTCAACAAGGAAAGAGTCATCAGTTACCGTTTGTGTCTTCCTCTCGAGTTGTTACTACACCTTTAGAGCTTGTGTTTTCAGATGTATGGGCCCCTTCCCAAACCTCTGTCAGTGGTCATAAATTTTATGTCAGTTTCATTGATGCCTACAGTCGCTTTACGTGGCTTTATCTCCTCAAAAGCAAAGCCGATGTGTTTAATGTGTTCTTACAATTTCAATTGCATGTTGAGAGACTCCTAAAGCATAAAATCATTCATGTTCAGTCGGATTGGGGGGGTGAATACCGCAACTTTAATTCCTTCTTTAATAAGCTTGGGATATCTCATCGTGTATCATGACCACACACACATCAACAAAACGGTGTTGTCGAACGCAAGCACCGACACATAGTTGAAACTGGCCTTACACTTCTTGCTCATTCCTCCGTGCCTTATCGGTTTTGGAGTGATGCTTTTACCACTGCTTGTTTCTTGATTAATCGTACTCCCACTCGAGTGTTAAAAATGAAGACATCGCTTGAACTGTTGTTTAATGAACTCCCTGACTACAGTTTCTTTAAAGTTTTTGGCTGTGCTTGTTGGCCCCATCTTCGCCCCTACAACAGTCGTAAGCTTGAGTTTCGCTCTAAAAAGTGTGTCTTCCTTGGGTATAGTGCTCTTCACAAAGGGTACAAGTGTCTCCATGTTCCAACAAATAGAGTATATATTTCTCGTGATGTCGTGTTTGACGAAACTTTGTTTTCTTTTTCGAATATGCCATCCTCTCCGTCGTTGTCTACCTCCACTCATAACTCCATTGTCTCGCCTGACCAACTTGAGGATGTTGCATATTCGCCTGTGTTATTGCCTAACCACGGTGCAGGTACCGGACGTGGCGCTCGCCTCGATCTCCTTCATGCACCTGAGTCGCCAGGACCTGCTCCTGCTGGCTGCGACGTTGATCGCTGCATGGATCATGCAGCGGACACGCGCCCCGAGGCCGCCTCTCCAGCTCCGTCTGGCCCAGCTGCTCTGCCGCCTGTTCGGACGGCTGGCCGTGGTCCGCCTTCGCCCGCCTCTACTGGGCCAGCGTCACCACCGCCTGCCTCACCTGGGCCGGCCTTGCCACCGTCCCCGACCGTGTCGCCAACGCCTCCTGGGACGGCATCGCCACCATCCGTGCCTCCGCCTGGGAGCTCGTCTCCTGCAGCATCGCCCCCCTCTACCGACGAGGTCATTGATGAGCTTCCCCCCGCCCCTGTTGCGCCTCGTCCGCATACACGCAGTCGAAGTGGTATTGATCGGCCCAAGGAACGCACCGACAGCACTGTTGCATGGATCGCTGCCTACTTAGCTCAAGCGCAGTCTGATCCTACTGCTGAACCCCGACACTATCAAGCAGCGATGAGTATTCCTCACTGCGTGCTGCTATGGACCTCGAGATTCAGGCTCTTCGTCAGAATGGCACCTGGCAGTTGGTCTCTCCTCACCCAGGTATTAATGTCATTGATTCCAAATGGGTCTTCAAGGTCAAACGGCATGCCGATTGCTCTATCGAGCGGTACAAGGCTCGGCTGGTTGCTAAAGGCTTCAAGCAACGGTACGGTCTTGACTATGAGGATACTTTCAGTCCTGTTGTCAAGCCAACCATGATTCGGCTGCTCCTTTCACTTGCTGTTACTCGAGGTTGGTCCCTTCGTCAGTTGGATGTTCAGAATGCGTTTCTGCATGGTGTTCTTGAGGAGGAGGTCTACATGCGTCAGCCTCCTGGGTTTGTTGATCCCGATCGCCCTCAACACCTCTGTCGCTTGGTGAAAGCGCTGTATGGTCTCAAACAGGCTCCTCGAGCTTGGCATGCTCACCTGGGTTCTACGCTTCGTGCTCATGGGTTTGTTCCCTCCACTGCTGATACTTCATTGTTCATCCTTCAGCGGCCAGAAGTCACCATGTACATTCTGGTCTATGTTGATGATATCATCCTTGTCAGCTCCTCTGTTGCGGCGACTGATCGTTTGGTTCTGGATCTCAGTTCTGATTTTGCTGTCAAGGATCTGGGCAAACTTCATTATTTTCTTGGCTTGGAGGTCACTTATCCACATGATGGTCTTGCCCTTTCTCAGCAGAAGTATTCTCAGGATCTGTTGCGTCGTGCTGGCATGCTGGATTGTAAGGCTGCTACTACTCCCATGTCTTCCACTGCGTCTCTCTCTGCTGATGATGGTACTCTGCTCTCTGCTGATGGTGCTACTGAGTACAGAAGTCTTGTTGGGGCTCTTTAGTATCTTACCATCACACGACCTGATGTTTCCTATGCAGTTAACCGTGTCTGTCAGTATCTTCATGCCCCTCGAGAGCCTCACTTGACTGCTGTCAAGCGTATTCTCCGCTATGTTCGGTCCACTGTTTCATATGGACTGCATCTCCGGCCGGCACCCTCTGGTGTGCTCTTGGCTTTCAGTGATGCGGATTGATCCAGACGACAGGCGATCCACGGGGGGATATGCAGTATTCTTTGGTCCTAATTTGATCGCCTGGAGTGCTCGGAAACAGGCTACGGTTTCTCATAGTAGCACTGAAGCTGAGTACAAGGCGGTTGCTGATGCTACTGCTGAGCTTATTTGGGTCCAGTCCCTTCTTCGAGAGTTGAAGATTTCTCACAGTCAGCCTCTTGTCCTTTGGTGTGATAACATCGATGCTACATACCTCGCGTTGAATCCGGTATTTCATGCCCGAACGAAACACATCGAAGTTGACTATCATTTTGTGAGAGAACGTGTTGCAAAGAAGTTCCTGCAGATCAAGTTCATCTCCTCCAAAGATCAACTTGCTGATATCTTCACCAAACCGTTGGCTCTCCCGTTGTTCATAGGCTGTAGACGCAATCTTAACTTACTGACTACTTCAGGCCACAGTTAAAATTGAGAAAGGATGTTAGACTGTATATTTGTAACACAATTATAACTGTATCTGTATTGTACCATTTGGTACCCATATATATGTGATAGGCCACGCACCAGATGCGTTGAGCTAGTTTCCACCAAACCACTGTTTAACAATGAGTAAGCTCGATTCCAACTTCCAATTCTCCAGCAGGGTAAATTCCACGCATCCTGTTTTCTCCGAGTTCGATCTGTAGCACGTGTGTCACAGACACACCAACAGACGACATATACACCACCTGCGTTTGCTTGCTCAACTAAGCAACATTTACTCTGCGATGGAAAACAAAAAACAACCAAACAAGAGGTACGACCCGTACGTACGGTCGGTCCACGAACATGACAGTTCGCCTCTAGCTAGGTCCCGACATACCCACTCCAAACACCGACCGATCGATGAGACCTAACCAACCAACCAAGTGGCACGCCGTACCGTACGGCACCAGGAGATGGGTTTGCCATACCATACCATACTTTCCAGCGGAAAACCGACCTAACCTCCATTTTTTTTTCCTTGCCAGCTCTCTCGAAGCATGAAAGAAACACTACCCAAGTGGCACGCAACGCAACCCCGGTCTGCTGGGCCGCGCGCACAGCCTTTGCGTTTCGGTCGGTCGGTCGATCCGATCGGACAGCCAAGGTAGTAGTACGCGTCAGCTTCGCGTGGGCTTTGTTTGTCTCGCGTGCCGTCCCTATCCCTCGTCTCGCTCCGAGGGAAAGGGGGGCCGTGCCACGGGCCGGTACAATTCCCGTGTACGGAACGTACGGCTTCTCCTACTAGGAGGACTGGCGCCAGCGCGGAATCAACCTCATGGTTGGTTCAGTTTAGTTTGATCGGTGTGGTTCTGGCAGCTGAGGCAGGACCGCAGGAGTATTCGGCCGTACGGTTCCTAGTTGCTGGCGAAAGCATATGCGTGCGTGCTAACTCACCTACTGCCGGCCCACTCGGTATTTTTCTGTGCCTTCATCAAACAATTTGCTTGTCCTGCTTGTGCTTGGCGTAATAACAGTAAACGTGAAAGCTGTAATTACTACTACTACCTAGTACTACTCCGTATTATAAAAGGAACCCCATTAACACGTCATTTGTTGAAAATGAAGTAGCAGTCATCCACGTGCATATTCAAAAGCATAAGCAAAACAGAAAAGGATCTTGAATTCGCTAGAAAAAAAAGAATGATCCTGACTAATATAAAAAAGAGTTAAATAAATATGGTATGTTCTCGCTAGAAAAAAAGAATGATCCCTGAATAATATATAATAGTATAAAGAGTTGAATAAATATGGTGGGTTCTCGCTAGCGTCGCTGACCTCTTCCCCATATATACTTCCACATTGTCATTTTTTTTGATGATGAACCGATTTCTTTCTCTGTCTTCGTCTAATATCTGCCTTGACTTTGGTGGCATCTACGTACTCGTACTTGTAAATTATGACTCGGTTTCATGTGCCACGGCTGCACCGGTCCTGGTCCACCCACCTTGCTTTTGAGTTGTTCTTTCTCACCAATCTCTATATCCATTGGTCGATACCACATTCTCTCGTGGGTGGTGCAAAGCTTTGTCACAACAAATTTTGCTCTGGCTAAGTCAGAACGCGAAAAAATTGATGTCTAAATCGACACCCTAGCTAGCTCGTCTAATGCCTCCACTAAGATTGATATATGTTTGACTTGAGCTAGATGATGACATTCTTGTACAATTGTACACCCGTACGTATGTTATTTTCACCGAAAGCTAGCGTGTTACGGTTAATTCACGTGCAGAACAATATGTGCAGCCTTAAATCTTAGACATGTCGCTATCAGTGGCTATAACGCTGACCACAGGTTCCTCGGGTGCCACTCCAGATCGCCAAAAGTGCAAGTGGATCGATCCTCCGAACATGTCAGAAATGCAATTTCCCTCGAAGATGAAGCCAGGGGTGACAACAACGACGACACCTGGTATAAGTTACAACTTCTATCCCGGGGAGAATCGAGTATAGAGTCGGTGAACAAAAGGGCGAGGTCCAATGGTCTGGTGGCGCCAGAGGAAAACTGAAATGTAATTTTCTTCTATAGTGTTCGATAAATAATTAAATATATTTAAGCACTATATTTATCAAATCTTTTTGTTTTGTTACTTGATTGTTTATGTTGTGAAACGCGAAAGAGCGGGCTTGCTGACTAGCGTGTCGCACCACATATGACCACCTAATTAACCACTATGGCCTATGGGCTTTCAGCAAGTTAGACCCATGATACAAACCTTAGATCTATCAGTATTCCTATAATACATGGAACACTTATTTCCATGCTGCCGCACTCTCCTCTCTGCTAATCCTCTCTCTCTCTCTCTCTCTCTCTCTCTCTCTCTCTCTCCACGACTAACCTAATATCCCATAATCATCTAAGCACCATGTGGAAGATCATGCGCAGGTCAACGACGAGGTCGTGTGTGCCTTGTTGATCCACCGCGTGAAAGACGCTGACAGCCAGCGGCGAGTTTGTTTGCACCGTCTAGGTCACTGCGCGGAAGACAATGGTCAGGCCACCGACAATAGAGATCTTCCACCTTTGGCATGTGGTGGTTGTGGAGAATCTCGTGCAGAATAGGGGGAGCTCAATTTTAGGGATTTCTAGTTAGATCTTTTAGGTAGTTTTTACTTTCCTTGGCGGTTGTTTTTTCTTTATTTTAAAGAAGTGGACGGAGAGGTGCTCAAGTAATGTAATGGAAAAATTGTATATCAATGGAATTTGCTTATCATTGATTGTGATTAACAATTTTAACGCCTTGATTGTAAGTAATGATTGGAAAAATAATGTTTAGCATATATTATATCACACCGGTTATAATCTGTATCGGCACTAAAGTTCCGCCGTCTTCAGTAATGTGTCGAGGCGCATCCTCTGTCGCGCCACGGAAGCGCTTGGTTGACGGATAACGGCGTGCCGACCAAAAATAAAGCATGTATATCCATTTTTCCTGAAGCAGTTATCCCTAACGGTAGGCGGCTTGACATGTGCTTCGGCGTATATAACCGTCAGGGTCCGACATCCATGTTGTAGTGTCACCAATTTCTATACGCACCGGTAGATACCACATTCTCTCTTGGGTGCAGAGCTTTGTCGCAACATGAGTAATAAATTTGGTTGTGGCTAAATCAGAATGTGCGAATTTCCATGCTGTCTAAATCGACATCCTAGCTTGGTTGACTAATGTCTCCACTAAGATTGACAGGTACTATGACTTGAGCTAGATGAAGACATTGCTGTACAATTGTACACCCGTACGTTATTTTCACCGAAGGCTAGCGTGTTACGCTGAACTCACGTTTAGAACAATACTTATGTGAAAAAAATTAGGAGAAACCATGTGACTTGCGTGGTGTTGGCTCCGCCGCCTCTGCACGTAGCAGGTACAAAGAAAAAATATTACTACAGTACATTTAGTGGAGTAGTAGAGTTACAATGCAACCATCGGCTTTTGGTCATAGTAAGTTTTTACGGTCAGCAGGCTAGGTAACAGACCAACTCCAAAATAGAACTCCGCCGTGCTCGACTGGCTTGCCTAGTCGACCGACGTTTTTTTTTTTTTCCATACGCGCGCGGCGGTGACTTGAGAAGGAGATGGTCATCGTAGAACTGGCTAGCTAGCGTAGGCCAAAAGCTCTGATCCACCATGCATCGAACGGCACGTACGCACCAGGCCTCTATAGCTAGCTCTAGGCGAATTGAAATAAAAAGTTTACTACATCTCTAGAACCCGCTGCACGGCGAGGGACAGAGTTGAGCGTCGTGAGGTGTCGGCAAGGCCTTCCACTCCACCCGCGAGCGGTACTAGTGCGGTGTCTGCGCTGCACACTGTGCTTGCCGGGACGAGGCCGATACTAGTCCACTACTCGCAGTTTATTTTCCTCGCGAGCGGTTCGCGCGCTGGACCGGACCCGGGGCAAGACTAGCGCAGCGCAGCGGACGGATGGACAGCCACACTTCGCCGTACGTACGGCGTGGACCCCGCCCACCCATGTGCCGCGTCCATTCCGTGGTTACGGAACCGTACAAGGGCCGGTACGGAAGGGGACGACAGACTTTCACGTGCCGTCGCGCTCGCCGATCCTATTCCGGCGAACGGGGACCCCCTCGCCCGCCCGCGCGCTGTTGCTGCCGGACCGCAAGTGGCGCGCGACGCCGCACACTCCACGTGCGTGCCTGTCCTCCTGCGTCGCCATTATTCTCCACGGATTTTCACCATAGCAGCGCCGTGGTCGTCGTAGCAGTGTCACACGGAGTGAAATGAACGAGCACTCCTAGTGCTTTCCTTCGCGTGGGTCCCATGTACCAACACAACTTTTAATGCGGCCTGAGCACTCGGTCAGGTCGACGTGTCGAGCGTGGGTCGCCTCGCCTGGCCACACGAATGCACGCATACATGCGATCCCGATTCTGCTAGGGCGGGACTGTTTTCATCGCACGAATTTTAAAGCAGCATAAAAGTTGGTCAATTGGAAACGTCGACGCGGGAACAGGTCCTGCTCGTGCAAAAGGGGGATGCTGCGCTGTCGGTGCGGCCTCGGCGATGGCGCGATTCTCCCAAAAGCTGACGGGACAAATTTCATCACCGCCCGCCGCAGCGCCGCGATATAAATCACCTCCCTCCACACTTACGTCTGTCGCCACCATTTTTCACATTCTTCGAGCTCTCAAGCCGACGAGGTTCTTCATCGGCCAGCATGTAAGCGGCGGTAGCAGAGGTGGTGGTTCTAGATCGGCCGGTGCAGGCGTTCACCTCCAACATCTTCAGCGGCGATGTGCTCCGCTCCTACAATGTCGGTGAGTTCCATCAAATCTCATGCGTGGTAGCTTTGATATGTTAGCGCCTTGTAGATCTGATTGTTGTTTGCGGTAAATCTATGTTAGTTAGCCAAATGAAGTGCTAGATATAGTCATAGATCGGTGTCTTCGTGGACTCGTTGCATGGTTAAGTTTGTGTTCATGCCTAATCTGATATGTGCGATCGTGAAATTTGCAGGACATGACTGCCGATGAGTTCAGCCAGGTCCTCATGAGAAGTTTGTCGCTGAGAACCAATCCCAGCTCCCGCCTCTGAGGCTCACCTATCCTCAGCGGACAGAGATCTTGTCTGCTTCTCCGATAACTGGGTTCACGATGGAGCAGATTGCAGAGAAAGCTGCCAAGATCTTGGCCAAGAAGAAATCCATCAAGGCCGGCAAAGCCCACAGCACAGGCCAGGCAGGCAAGGGGTGAAGGGCACCATGAAGTGGGAACCGTTCCTGTCAGCCGGATGTGCAAGATCATCAAAAGCGGCGTCATGACGGAGAAGGGGTTCAAAGAGGTGCACCTCAACACTGTTGCCCGCAAGGTGTTTGAGTTTTGTGGCATCGAGGTGTCCTCACAGCGGGGGTACAACCACCTGCGTAAGTGGATGTGGCATCCCGCAAAACCACTACTAGAAAATCGCGCTGAATTTGTGCATTGCATCGTCATCATCATGCATTGTTTGACTACATTATTTGAAAAGCCTAGTTTTGAATGGTACAAAAACCCCTCTTTATTATAAAAGGCAAAACCCCGAAGGTATCGGATATTTTGTTTCACCTAAAAACTATTTGCAAAGTGGTTCTGTTTTAAATTAAAGAGGACCAAACAAACACAAATAATAAAACAGCCCCCCCTAAATCCTAGTCTCACCCAACCTATTCCTACCCACCAACAGCAGACCGCCACCTCACCCTCTCACCCAAACTATACCCACCTGCCACCTCACCTATCCAGCCCCTCTCTCTCTCTTTTCTCACTCCAGTCCCACCTAACCCTCTTCCTCACCCCTCCCTGTCCCGTGGGTCCACGCGATCAAACCCCTCCCTGGCACCCCCTGGCTACAAACCGACCCCCCCCATGGCCCACTTGTCAGCTCCCTCTCCTCCCACCAACCAGCACCCACACTCCCCACCCCCGGTCCCACGCGGGACCCACCCGCGCGCCCCACGCGTCCCAGCCCCCAACCCGCGCCGTCTTCCTCCTGGCGCTCGCCCCCTCGCCCCGTGCTCCCTCCCTCCTCCCTCTCTCTCTGGCGCCGCTAGCCCCGCCGCCGGAGCTGCGCTTCGCCGCCTCGCCTGGCTGCTCCTCCACCTCCGCTCTCCGCCATTGCATCGTCGTTCCTCTCCGGCCGCCACCGCCTGCTCCACCATCTCCGCCCGCCGCCGCCTCGGGCCGGAGCCGCACCCGCGCCCGGCGCCTCCGCCTCTCCCCCTCCCCTCAAGCTTCCGCCGGCCGCCTCCGCTCCTCCCCGGCGACCCGCGGCCGCTCCCGTCCGCGTGCCACCGCGCCAGACGCGCGAGCCGCTGCGCCCCTCCCCGCCTCACCGGCGCCGTCCGCCGCGCCGCCCCCTCCTCCCCAGAGCTCCTTCCGTCTCCGCCGCATCCCGCCCCGGCCCCGGCCCTCCTCCGCGCGCCGCGTCGCCGTTTCCGTCCGCCCCGCCTCGCGCCTGTCGCCTTCCTCCCCACCTCGCCTGGCCGCGCAGCCCCTCCGGCCCCAAGCGCCGCCAAGCTCCGCCTGTCCCGCCCTCGCTGGCCGCTCTCGCTCTCCGTCGCCTTCCGAGGCCGCGCCGCCAAGCCCCGGCGACCCCTCCTCCGCGTTCCTGTGCCTCCGCCGCGCGCTCCCAGCGCCGTCCGCGCTCGCCCCGTCGCCCCAGAGCCTCCGCGCGCGCCGACGTGCTCTTCACCGCCGCCAGCGTCCGCCTGCGCGCCCGCCTGCGTCGCAGCTCGCCCCCGATGTCGCTCTGCTCCGCCGCCGCCGGCCACGTCCTCGCCTGGCCGCCTGCTAAGCCGACGCCCCTCCGCCGAGCGCGCCCGGCCGCAGCTCCTCCGACCCCGCACCTCCTCGCCACAGACGCCCCCGGCCCTGCGCGAGCCCGATGTCCTCGCCCTCGACCTCCCCGGTGCTCCCTCGCAGAACCATCTCAGGTTGCCCTCTCTGGTTTTCGTCAAGATCTGCGACGCGCGGGCACGAGCACGACTACCTCCTGTGCCGATGCACTACGGCACCGACTCAAGTTTGACATTGACCAAGCTGTGGATGAATAGTGCTTCAACATGGGAACAAGATGCGTTGACGTCGACTTGACTAGATCGCCCCATGGACCCGCAGGATGCCTTTCCTCGAGATCTTCCCGAGACCAAGGTCGCCTTCCTGGGCCTCCTAGCTCGCCAAGACCTCCTTCATGGACACCGAAGACCGAACCTCGACGCGTCAAGCTCTCCTTCCCGAACGCCAAGACCGACCCGGAACACGGACCCGTCAAGTTCTTCTCGACGACGGGATCATCGACATAGAACCCGAAGGACACATGTGCGACAAGGACTCCCTCGAGAACGCCGAGTGCTTCACCCCGGACACTGAGACCCCGATGCGACAAGACCTACCCCGCTATCCGAGAACGCATCCGTCGAACCCCGAACCCCAGATCCGTCGAACCCTGAGACCGACCCCGAACCCCGGAACCCCAAGATCGTCGAGACCCCTAATGTGTGAACCCCTTTTCCGAAACCCTATTTTATAACATAATACAACTTGTCGCATATTTAATTGTCATCTCGCATGCATATCATGTGGTTTGGGGGCCTTATGCCGATTCACCTAATAATTAAATATGGGGCCCATATGCGGGCAAATCTAGTCTTCTATTGGCCTCATTTAAACTTGCGTAGCGAACCGGTACTATCTTTTGTCTTGATAATACAACATACAAATTGCGGGATAGATAAACAACATGAACCACCTAATTAATTGTCGGGACCCCGGTTCCGCTTAACATGACCTAATTGCATCGAAACTTTGCCATGTCATCCATCATACATGCATCATGCCGATCTTCTGCCGTTGTATTAAATATTGCATCCGGTGTTTGTTCTAGTGTTTTGCTTCTTCGCGGATAAGGCCGTTGAGTTGATGTGAGCTTCGCCCCGATCTTCGGTTGAACCTTCGACAATGTTTTCAGGCGAGCATCTCCCCCCTTTCTACCTATCTTACTTTTATAGTCTTTATTCCCTCCTGTTGATCTATTGCTATCTGTGTTGCGATGCTTTAGTTTCCGTACCTGTGATATCCCTTGCAGCCCTATATTGCCTCGGACACATCCTATTACCTGTTGTTTGGTAGATAGTTGGACTTGCACGTCGTAGTCGCTTGCTCAAGTGATGTTGCGTGTTGTCAAATGCCACAGTTGCTGATGTATTGCCGCATGTTGATGATGGAGATGATCATAGTTTTACTTATCGTTCACTTTAATTCTTGTTTAACAACTAAAATTGAATAAGCAGAGGCATCGGTGGGTGATAGAAAATATTTGGTTTCCGAACGCCCACTTGTGTCCCGTAAGACCCCCGAGTACTTGATACTTGTTCCTTGATTTATCGCGCTATCCACATCCGGGAGATATATGGGACCCCCCTGAGCCAGAGCTTGATTCAGTCTTATTTCTTGGGGCCACAAACTAGTTTGGGGCTTTATTACTATCCTGTACTTATGCCATGTTTTACTGCTTTATTTACGATTGTGCGAGGTACTGCACACTGTACTGTTTAGGATCGGGACACGATTCCGCGGTGTCGACAAGCCCCGTTTGGGGTTCCCAGTCGTTCACAGCCGTATTACCCAGACCTTGAGTCCGTCTCGGAGCTAGCTTACTTCGTTGCGGGTAGCTTAATGGGGTGGCCCCCTGAAATATTTTTGAATCTTGTGATTGCTTTGTCGTGAAAGCCTCGTTGGGTTTTGATTTGGTTTTTCCGAGGTTGATCGAGTGTGTGTTGCTATTGGTGCACCCCGGCCGGGTAAAACTTTCTGAAAGCCGTGTCCGCGGTTATGGACGACTTGGAGCACAGTATCTCGATCATAGACAAGCATAACTAAAGTTTACTGCCATAAATTTGACTTATAATGACTAGTAATCAGCTCCACTACAACGGAATGGCTAATTAATACTGCCCACAAGTGCTTGTTTGATTGTCGCTTGCGACAATTGTATCTGACTAGTAAGTATTGCAACTAAAACGGAATGGCTGAATGAAAGTACCAACAACTGCTGGGTTTTGGGTTATCTCATGCTAATTGTATCTGGCTAGTAAGTGTTGCCACTATAACGGAATGATTAACTAAAAGTGCCCACTGCTTACTTTATCAGGATGAATATCTAAACCTGACTAGTAATTGTTGCAACAATAACTGAATAAGTAAAACTGCCAACTGTGTGAGTTCCTCGGTTGACTTCCTCGTTTGGTCTCGAGGGGGAAACACCAGGATGGGTTTGTTTGGTGTTAGCTTTAGGTTGGATCCGGATAGGTCATTCTTACCCCTCTCTGATCATCGCCAGTTGTTTCGAGTCTCTATAGGTTGTTTAGTGCATGCTGCCGCTGCCGCTCAGTACACCATACCTATGTAGGCGAGGACCGCCGAATTCTAGCCTCGCCGTGTACTGGCCTCAGTACTGACGCTCCTTCTTTGTTTTTTTTTGCTTTGCCCTTTGCCGGCACCCCTTTTGTTTAAGCAGGTTTTGAGATCGACGCCGTTAGCAGGGTTACCCTTCCGGCTTGGCCTGGGCAGGGTTATGGACGCCATTGGTTATTCTTCAGGGCTCTTAGCCCCATTTGCATCTTGTCCGTAGCTGGACGTTCTATCGTTTCAAGGTGATTTGGATCTTTGTATATTATATTTGTGTTCTTGACTCTTGGAGTCGCCGTTATATATATATATATCTGTTCTGTGGGTCCCATCGAGGACTGTTGTGTAATGTTATTACTTCGTTTTCCACCCGCACGAAAGTGCCTGGTGGGCACCTTTGAATCGTTTCTATGCGGGTTTGGCGAATTTTGCTCAAACTTGCATAGGTCCGATTCTGAGGGTGTTACAGAGTGGTATCAGAGCTCAGCAGTTGCGATACCCCACAAGTCCAGCCTGTAGGATAACCTAGCTAACGGCCGAAGTAGAGAGTCAAAACTATTTTGGAAGAATCGGTTGGATAGTTCTGGTTAGGTCTGATTTTACTCCTTACCCCTATGCTGTTCCCCTCTTACCCCTACGTGTTTTGAATCCGCTCTCATCTCTCTCTTCGAGTCCAGGATTTCTCGTGGTTGGGTTTCCGTCGTACCTTCAGGGTTTCGCTTTCTCCCTTTTGTAACGGAGGTGCTACGATCATCAATCTGCGACTTGTCTGTTGTGCCCTACATCCGATCTTTTGTTCTTGAGCTCTTTATCCATATGTGTTCCTTGCTGGATATCAGTGTCGTCGGAAAACATATGAGAAGGGCGAGCTTTGGTGAAGTTGGAGTCGACCTTGAGCACGTGTTGTTCATGCCAATGGAACCATCGCGAAACCTAATCAGTGTGTCTTTCGTACGATTTCTGCTGGCAGCATCCCTTGTTCCGGATACCACCTATGAAGATCTTCAGTCTAAATCTCGAGAGTTGAGTTGCCTGATTCTCCTACCCATGTATAGAGTTGATAGTTGGGTCCGGGATGGACTGATCACCCTACCCGACTCTTACTGTTCGCTCTATACATCGAACTGGTGGATCGATGTAACTTTTCCCTCTTCTAACGGCAGTTAGAGGTCGCTTTATTTGTTGATGCCTCTATCTTCGTCCTTTGTTTCCCCGGAGTGTCTCTCGACGATGAGGAGCAACGACCCTTTGTTGGTGGTGTCACCGTTTTCAAGATGAAGAAGGAACCATTGTTAGTGGTGTCGCGAGGAACTACACGAAGTGAGAAGACGCAGATCGCCGACCTTCCTTCCAGACCATGAGGCGGATCTCGAGGGCGAGATCCTTTGTTAGTGGTGTCGAATTGTGGCATCCCGCAAAACCACTACTAGAAAATCGCGCTGAATTTGTGCATTGCATCGTCATCATCATGCATTGTTTGACTGCATTATTTGAAAAGCCTAGTTTTGAATGGTACAAAAACCCCTCTTTATTATAAAAGGCAAAACCCCGAAGGTATCGGATATTTTGTTTCACCTAAAAACTATTTGCAAAGTGGTTCTGTTTTAAATTAAAGAGGACCAAACAAACACAAATAATAAAACAGCCCCCCCTAAATCCTAGTCTCACCCAACCTATTCCTACCCACCAACAGCAGACCGCCACCTCACCCTCTCACCCAAACTATACCCACCTGCCACCTCACCTATCCAGCCCCTCTCTCTCTCTTTTGTCACTCCAGTCCCACCTAACCCTCTTCCTCACCCCTCCCTGTCCCGTGGGTCCACGCGATCAAACCCCTCCCTGGCACCCCCTGGCTACAAACCGACCCCCCCCATGGCCCACCTGTCAGCTCCCTCTCCTCCCACCATCCAGCACCCACACTCCCCACCCCCGGTCCCACGCGGGACCCACCCGCGCGCCCCACGCGTCCCAGCCCCCAACCCGCGCCGTCTTCCTCCTGGCGCTCGCCCCCTCGCCCCGTGCTCCCTCCCTCCTCCCTCTCTCTCTGGCGCCGCTAGCCCCGCCACCGGAGCTGCGCTTCGCCGCCTCGCCTGGCTGCTCCTCCACCTCCGCTCTCCGCCACTGCATCGCCGTTCCTCTCCGGCCGCCACCGCCTGCTCCACCATCTCCGCCCGCCGCCGCCTCGGCCCGGAGCCGCACCCGCGCCCGGCGCCTCCGCCTCTCCCCTCCCCTCAAGCTTCCGCCGGCCGCCTCCGCTCCTCTCCGGCGACCCGCGGCCGCTCCCGTCCGCGTGCCACCGCGCCAGACGCGCGAGCCGCTGCGCCCCTCCCCGCCTCACCGGCGCCGTCCGCCGCGCCGCCCCTCCTCCCCAGAGCTCCTTCCGTCTCCGCCGCATCCCGCCCCGGCCCCGGCCCTCCTCCGCGCGCCGCGTCGCCGTTTCCGTCCGCCCCGCCTCGCGCCTGTCGCCTTCCTCCCCACCTCGCCTGGCCGCGCAGCCCCTCCGGCCCCAAGCGCCGCCAAGCTCCGCCTGTCCCGCCCTCGCTGGCCGCTCTCGCTCTCCGTCGCCTTCCGAGGCCGCGCCGCCAAGCCCCGGCGACCCCTCCTCCGCGTTCCTGCGCCTCCGCCGCGCGCTCCCAGCGCCGCCCGCGCTCGCCCCGTCGCCCCAGAGCCTCCGCGCGCGCCGACGTGCTCTTCACCGCCGCCAGCGTCCGCCTGCGCGCCCGCCTGCGTCGCAGCTCGCCCCCGATGTCGCTCTGCTCCGCCGCCGCCGGCCACGTCCTCGCCTGGCCGCCTGCTAAGCCGACGCCCCTCCGCCGAGCGCGCCCGGCCGCAGCTCCTCCGACCCCGCACCTCCTCGCCACAGACGCCCCCGGCCCTGCGCGAGCCCGATGTCCTCGCCCTCGACCTCCCCGGTGCTCCCTCGCAGAACCATCTCAGGTTGCCCTCTCTGGTTTTCGTCAAGATCTGCGACGCGCGGGCACGAGCACGACTACCTCCCGTGCCGATGCACTACGGCACCGACTCAAGTTTGACATTGACCAAGCTGTGGATGAATAGTGCTTCAACATGGGAACAAGATGCGTTGACGTCGACTTGACTAGATCGCCCCATGGACCTGCAGGATGCCTTTCCTCCAGATCTTCTTCCCGAGACCAAGGTCGCCTTCCTGGGCCTCCTAGCTCGCCAAGACCTCCTTCATGGACACCGAAGACCGAACCCCGACGCGTCAAGCTCTCCTTCCCGAACGCCAAGACCGACCCGGAACACGGACCCGTCAAGTTCTTCTCGACGACGGGATCATCGACATAGAACCCGAAGGACACATGTGCGACAAGGACTCCCTCGAGAACGCCGAGTGCTTCACCCCGGACACCGAGACCCCGATGCGACAAGACCTACCCCGCTATCCGAGAACGCATCCGTCGAACCCCGAACCCCAGATCCATCGAACCCTGAGACCGACCCCGAACCCCGGAACCCCAAGATCGTCGAGACCCCTAATGTGTGAACCCCTTTTCCGAAACCCTATTTTATAACATAATACAACTTGTCGCATATTTAATTGTCATCTCGCATGCATATCATGTGGTTTGGGGGCCTTATGCCGATTCACCTAATAATTAAATATGGGGCCCATATGCGGGCAAATCTAGTCTTCTATTGGCCTCATTTAAACTTGCGTAGCGAACCGGTACTATCTTTTGTCTTGATAATACAACATACAAATTGCGGGATAGATAAACAACATGAACCACCTAATTAATTGTCGGGACCCCGGTTCCGCTTAACATGACCTAATTGCATCGCACCTTTGCCATGTCATCCATCATACATGCATCATGCCGATCTTCTGCCGTTGTATTAAATATTGCATCCGGTGTTTGTTCCAGTGTTTTGCTTCTTCGCGGATAAGGCCGTTGAGTTGATGTGAGCTTCGCCCCGATCTTCGGTTGAACCTTCGACAATGTTTTCAGGCGAGCATCTCCCCCCTTTCTACCTATCTTACTTTTATAGTCTTTATTCCCTCCTGTTGATCTATTGCTATCTGTGTTGCGATGCTTTAGTTTCCGTACCTGTGATATCCCTTGCAGCCCTATATTGCCTCGGACACATCCTATTACCTGTTGTTTGGTAGATAGTTGGACTTGCACGTCGTAGTCGCTTGCTCAAGTGATGTTGCGTGTTGTCAAATGCCATAGTTGCTGATGTATTGCCGCATGTTGATGATGGAGATGATCATAGTTTTACTTATCGTTCACTTTAATTCTTGTTTAACAACTAAAATTGAATAAGCAGAGGCATCGGTGGGTGATAGAAAATATTTGGTTTCCGAACGCCCACTTGTGTCCCGTAAGACCCCCGAGTACTTGATACCTGTTCCTTGATTTATCGCGCTATCCACATCCGGGAGGTATATGGGACCCCCCTGAGCCAGAGCTTGATTCAGTCTTATTTCTTGGGGCCACAAACTAGTTTGGGGCTTTATTACTATCCTGTACTTATGCCATGTTTTACTGCTTTATTTACGATTGTGCGAGGTATTGCACACTGTACTGTTTAGGATCGGGACACGATTCCGCGGTGTCGACAAGCCCCGTTTGGGGTTCCCAGTCGTTCACAGCCGTATTACCCAGACCTTGAGTCCGTCTCGGAGCTAGCTTACTTCGTTGCGGGTAGCTTAATGGGGTGGCCCCCTGAAATATTTCTGAATCTTGTGATTGCTTTGTCGTGAAAGCCTCGTTGGGTTTTGATTTGGTTTTTCCGAGGTTGATCGAGTGTGTGTTGCTATTGGTGCACCCCGGCCGGGTAAAACTTTCTGAAAGCCGTGTCCGCGGTTATGGACGACTTGGAGCACAGTATCTCGATCATAGACAAGCATAACTAAAGTTTACTGCCATAAATTTGACTTATAATGACTAGTAATCAGCTCCACTACAACGGAATGGCTAATTAATACTGCCCACAAGTGCTTGTTTGATTGTCGCTTGCGACAATTGTATCTGACTAGTAAGTATTGCAACTAAAACGGAATGGCTGAATGAAAGTACCAACAACTGCTGGGTTTTGGGTTATCTCATGCTAATTGTATCTGGCTAGTAAGTGTTGCCACTATAACGGAATGATTAACTAAAAGTGCCCACTGCTTACTTTATCAGGATGAATATCTAAACCTGACTAGTAATTGTTGCAACAATAACTGAATAAGTAAAACTGCCAACTGTGTGAGTTCCTCGGTTGACTTCCTCGTTTGGTCTCGAGGGGGAAACACCAGGATGGGTTTGTTTGGTGTTAGCTTTAGGTTGGATCCGGATAGGTCATTCTTACCCCTCTCTGATCATCGCCAGTTGTTTCGAGTCTCTATAGGTTGTTTAGTGCATGCTGCCGCTGCCGCTCAGTCCACCATACCTATGTAGGCGAGGACCGCCGAATTCTAGCCTCGCCGTGTACTGGCCTCAGTACTGACGCTCCTTCTTTGTTTTTTTTTGCTTTGCCCTTTGCCGGCACCCCTTTTGTTTAAGCAGGTTTTGAGATCGACGCCGTTAGCAGGGTTACCCTTCCGGCTTGGCCTGGGCAGGGTTATGGACGCCATTGGTTATTCTTCAGGGCTCTTATCCCCATTTGCATCTTGTCTGTAGCTGGACGTTCTATCGTTTCAAGGTGATTTGGATCTTTGTATATTATATTTGTGTTCTTGACTCTTGGAGTCGCCGTTATATATATATATCTGTTCTATGGGTCCCATCGAGGACTGTTGTGTAATGTTATTACTTCGTTTTCCACCCGCACAAAAGTGCCTGGTGGGCACCTTTGAATCGTTTCTATGCGGGTTTGGCGAATTTTGCTCAAACTTGCATAGGTCCGATTCTGAGGGTGTTACAGTGGAGGACCATGTGGATCCATATCTCCAAGCTCAGAGACCTTAGCGGAGCTAGCTGGGACGAGGAGACCTACACCATCATCTTGGAGAACGCCCACTATAGGAGACACATATCGTTATTAACTAATTTTAGTTACATTCCTATGATTCCCTTATGTAACCTCGCTAACCTTGCTAACCTCCCTGCCATTCCATGTCTCAGGATCACCCCAAGGATGCTGAGTATCTAAATAAGCCTGTCGCCAACTATAGGCAGATGGAGGCCATATTCTCCTTCGGCCTTGCCACTAGCAGGTTTGCAATGGGCTTCAGTGAGCCTCTTGGTGAGCCAAGCCCTGAATACATGCAGACCCAAGAGTTGGAGACAGTGGTGATTGTTGAAGATGCTGAGACCGATGCCGCCGCAGATTCTCCTGCTACCAGTGTTGGTCAAGGCGGTAGCACAAAGGCGTCCATAGAAGGCACAGTTGTCGCAAGATATGAACATCAATTTCACTCCACCGCCATCAATTCATCAACAAGTTCGTTCATATGATCAGTTTCCACCTATATGGGATGCAAGTATGATCAAAGACATCATCATCGTCGGCCTGATCATGTGGATTATGTACTACCAGTTACTCTGATTCATGTGAACGATCATGTAAGATATTAAACCATCATGACTAGTTGGTAAGCTTACCATTTTGCCATGTGAGGTAACCATATCGGGCCGGCTGTGGGCTTCCAAATGTGTAACTTTGCACCAGTCGAGCCCAATCTGGGATACCAAACAAAGTGGCCATATGGGCTCTCAAAGTGGGGAAACGAAAAAACAGGAAACCAAATAAACTGCCCATCCTGGCCCGAGGTCAATCTCCCCCCATGCAGCATCCACTAGGCCAAGTTGCAAAAACGTGAAATTCCAACCCGATTAACCTAACACGCCCCTAGTATTCACACCCCACTCAGCTCCAAGCCCAAGCGCTCGGTCCGTCGTCCCTTCTCGAAAGGATTTCACCCAGCTGTATATATCGATACAACTACACATATACGACCACAATAGTCTCTAAACAAAACAAAATACTAGGGCAGCAGCAGACGCATGTCTAAAAGAAAGGAAGAAAAAATAAACAAAAGGAGACATAGGCGGACCAACTAAACGAAGACAACCCACAACTGCTGAACCTTTTGGAGAATTTCCATCGTGCTCCTAGCAACAACTTGTAAAGCATCAAGCAACACCCTCAAGAAGGAAAGTCGACATTGCTGTCCGGACCAGAGACTGGTCCTAGGGTTTCCTTCGGTGCACTCAGTGAAGTCACGACACCCTCATCAAGGAAGGAGTGGTGCCACCTAAGAGCGACAACGTGTCGGTGTCTCAAGCCGACAAGGATTTCTCCCCCCAAAAAACTAGCTATCCACAACCCCGGGCAATATTTTGCATAGGAGACCGACAACGTCGAAACCTCGCCACCACCATACTTGCAATCCACGAGCACGCGCCACTCCGGTCACAAAACGGCCATCATCGTCTCACCAAGAACACCGTCACGAGGTCTTCAAGACAGATGGAAAAGGTAGCTCGAATTAGGGCCAATGGTACCTTGATCGCACGGGAGGGGACTGTCTCTGCCTTTTCCACCACCAAACGTGGTAGTCGATCGACCGAGGACGCAGGCACAATAGCCCCAAGAGTGTCCGGCCAGGCCCAGACTGGCTCGTAAAGCCAGCAGTCACGCTGCAACAGGCTGGTCGAGATTGCTGCCAATCCCTGCATGAGCTACCATTGTCGCTGCCTATAGATCAAGCAGAGGAGAGGTAGACCCGCCAGCCCACCAGCCCGCCAACGACCCAGATGGGGCCCTTAGGGCCCTGATGTGGGCGAACAGGGTCTGGCCCGAGTCGCCTCGCCTCCGCCTGTCGTGAACCGTGCCGCGCTAGTGCCTTCCCGCCGAAGCCTGGCCGCCGTCCCTAGGAGGAACAAGTCCCGACTCCGCATCCAAGCTTCGGGGAAAGGCCATCCGCCACCGTCGGCGTCACACGGGTTGTGCCCGACGGCGGCGATGCAGGGGAGGGGAGGGAGGGGGTCTGGCCGGAGGGAAAGAGGAGGTGCTCCCTCTCCTCGAGGGGAGGGGGCACGAGAGGAGCGTGGGGGTCTCTATGTTCCTATCTGTCCACTGTCTCCTTATTTTCTCAACTTGGGTGAGTAGCACGTTGGTCTCTTATAAGCTAATCACCTGGTACAGAAAAGCAACATTTCACCTGCGTTTGTTTGTTTCCTCAACTAAAGCAACATTAGGTACGGACGCCGTACGATTTAGGAAGAAAAAACTAAGCATTAGGTACGACCCCCCGATCCACGAGCACGCATGATGACAGTTGGATCGCCCTCCCTTGCCGGTTGGCCCGACATACCAGTCGAGCGAGCGTCCAAACAACAGAGTACATACACATCGATGTAGGAATCCTAACTAACTAATTAACCTGAATCAAGCCGTGCCGTACCGTACGGGCGGACAGGTGCGTCGTGCGCTGGGGCGTACGGTCCACGGATTAAGAAGCTGACCTAACACCCACTGTTCGCGGGTCGCACGTACGCAGCTTGGCTTGTGTCCCGGTCTGCTGGGCCACACGGCCTTTGCGTTTCGTTCGGGACGGCCAGCTAGGGAAGCGTCAGGCTCGCATCCCACGCTTTCGTCTCGCCTGCTGTCCAGGTCGGTCGGTCGGTCTCGAAGGAAAGGGGGAGCCCGTGCCACGATCGGGCGGGTACATTTTCGTGTACGGAAGGTACGGCGCCGGGGTGACAGCTGTAGACGGCGTGCGATTATTCACGGTCCGGTTCGTTTTTTGGCTTGATCGGCCGGCGTGGTTCAGAAGCATCACAGGCGTACGGTTCACAGCTGCTTCCGAAATCTTCCGATCATCTATGGCGAACTCGATCGGCGGAATATTTAAGGCTTGTACTAGCACATGGAAACGCTACAATTAGCGTAAACACTTGAAAAGGTAGCCTTTCATCAATCGAGGAAACGTAGCCCATGCTGCATAACCGAAGGAGCAGCCGAGTACTCCACCTTGCCTGCTAGTGCTCTCCCGAAAGAAAGGAGGCACGCTTCGATGGAGTCTGCTGCATCGAGTGACGGAGGCGTACGAGTAGAGAAGAATTGAGCACACGTTCCACACCAATCCACCATAGGACTGCCGGCACGAGGCACATGCCCGCGGCCACCGGGATAGGCGAGACGAAGTCAGGTTTCCATCTAGAATGCGGAGGGAGGGAGGCAAGAATTTGGTGCGGTGTCCGCGAAGCTTCCTACTAGTACTAGTACACGCGACGTACGGAGTCCGTACTGTGCCGTGCCGGGCGGAGCCCGGAACGCAGGGCGATCGATCGGTTTCGCGCGCGCACTGGTCGCTGGATGCTGGACCCGGGCTCTGGGAGACCGGTGCAGCCGGAGCGAACAGGTGGACAGCGACCGGTACCGTACGGCATGGCGGCCCACCACGTGCCGCGTCGCCCTCCCCATTCCGTGGTTACGGAACCGTACAAGGGCAGGTACGGAAGGGCGCGACAGAGGCGGGGCCCGCGCTTCACGTGCCGTCGCCCTCTCCGATCCCATTCCGGCGATCCGGCGACGTGAACGGCTGGCCGGCCCGTTCCTTCGCCTCGCCTGCCCACAAGTGGTGGTGCGCGACGCCGCTGACGCCACGAGCGCGCGCCTGCCTTCCTGTTTCCCCCAGTGGCAGTAGAAGTAACTCTCGGTCCCACGACGCCAGGTCGACGTGTCGAGAGTGTGGCCGCCTCGCCTGGCCGCAGCAGCACCGTACACAGGAGACGGCGCCGCACCCGATCCCGAATCCCCATCCCACTGATGAGCTCCAGTGCTCGACCCACTCCCTTTTCCCCTCGCACGGAAAGAGTACTCTCCGTGGTCCTATTCGTACGCCTCCCCCGTCCGTCTCACCTCCACGCGGGACCGCGAGTCCCCTGGCCCCACCTGTCCGTGTCGGTGACGCGAACGCCAGCGCACCTCAGCGCACGCGCTCGGCTATATAGCGACGTCTACGCCACCCGCCCTACACTGTGCCCTCCTTCACTCGGAGCGACCTCCTCTCTTCTCTCCCACCTCCCCCATTACTCCACCCCCTTCGTCCAAGGGAAGAAGGCACCGAGCCTCCTACGCGATGAAGAAAGGCGGGCTGCTGGGCTGCGTGTCCACGGGGGCGTGCAGGGTGGCGCCGGGAGCCGTGCTCTCCCCGTCCTCGCCGACCTCGCCGGGGAAGGTGCCCGCGGGGCACGTGCCGGTGGAGGTGGGCGCGGAGGGGGAGGAGACGGAGCGGTTCCTCGTGCCCGCCGAGCTGCTGGGCCGCCCGCCCATCGCCGAGCTGCTCCGCCGGGCCGCGCAGGAGTACGGCTACGCGCGCCGCGGCCCGCTCCGCATCCCCTGCCCCGCAGCCGCCTTCCGCCGCCTCCTCAGCGCGCTCGCCGGACGGGACTGCAGGGCCTTATCGCTCCCGCACTACGCCGTCATCGTCTGACGGATGCTCCCGTCTTCTCGTCTCTCGTAGCAGAAACCCTTTTTTTTTTCCTTTAGCGCGCGCGTCGACGTCTTTCCGTTTCTTGAGGCCCGGTGGTGGCTGACTGGCTTATGCAGGATTGTGTACGTACATGTCGATCTGTTTCTGCTCTTCAGTTGTGCCTCCTTGAGGAGGGATCCAGTCTGCTAGCTACTACTAGTAGATTCCATTTTGTTCTTTGTTTCTTCTTCTTTTTTGGAACTTTTCCTCTCTTCTTATATTCTTCTTAATAATGATATGTATGTAAATTTGTACATCCAGATCTATGAGATGCTTATTACGAACTCTGAGGACACTCTGTGAACTCGCTAACGCACATCAATGCCCCTGTATCCTCTCGGTATGGGACTGTCTGCTTCCATGCGGCTATAACTGATTAGCTCACCTTGTTCTTTTTCTGAAACAAACAAACGAGTATACAAGTTGTAAATTTGGTTTATACTCCATAATAGACTGATACCAACATAGAAATTTTGGTCATGTGAGTAGCTGCTACCATTTATTCTGAGCTACACTTGTAGTTGTAGATCAGATGCAGTCCAGATGATATGTATGGCCCAAACAAGTCCATCATCTGTCTGTAGCCTGGTCTTGCTTGCCAACCGTAGGTATTTGTCTTCAACCTAGCTCCACAGATGTATCTGTGGTGTGCCTTTAATCAAATCTGTAAAATGAAATATTTCCAAAGTTAAAAGACTTTTTTTTCTGATGATGTTTCGCTTCCCCTTGGCCATCGGGAGATATTTTCTATTCCGTCCGTCTTTCTGGATCACCTGCTACCTATCTCGAGTCTCAAGTCTCAACTACTCCCCAAGGACAAAGGAAAGAGGAAAAGGTTTTGTTTATTGAGCACGTACACCATTTTTCTAGTCAGACATGTAGAAATGAAGACCTCTGCTTTTTCGGTCGTACGAGAAAATTCGATGCTCACCCATATTATAAATAAAAGGCCTCAGGTTAGCAAGAGAAAAGCAGATATTGCCTGAAGCATGTACTAGCTGATCTGTACACAAAAAATCTAAAAGTGTGTTGGGGGGAAACCAAATAAAGGAAGAGCCCGCGAGCGGAGTAGATAAGATTGGAATGAACTAAGAGCAAGTCTAACAGCACCCTTAAAGAGGGCAAACCCTCCAAATAACCGTCACTATAAGGGTTTCGGCGCCGACCAGCACCCTCAAATCAAATGATCCGTAAAAAAAATGGGCCCGACTCGTAAACCCTCTTCTGGCCTGTACATAGGAGGGTGGAGAGGGCGACCCGAGCGTCGGCCCTCACTTGCACCAACCCTAGCACGCGCTGAATCTTTAGGACGAGCTCGTCCACATCCCCCCCCCCCCCCCCCCCCCCCGCCGCCGCCACCTCCAGGCACCCATTCCGGCCCTCCTCTCTACCTTCCGCGCCCTGCCTCCCCAAGCCCCCACCGCCGCCCGCCCCATCGAGGATGAACTCGGACGACCACCAAGATTTGTCTGATTCCTCCTCCTCGTCGGAATATTCCGACATCGAGGAACTGCTCCACGACGACGACTGGGAGGTGGCCCTTGTCCTCCTCGCCGTTAAGGGACACGAGGACCGGTGGAAGATGTTGGATCGAAGGTGCGGTTCGGTGAAGGGCCGCACCTACATCCAGCGCAACCGCTTCCTCGGCCACACCAACTCGATGCATGATTATTTCGCCGAGGTACCTACATATCCGTCCAATCTTTTCCGTAGGAGGTACCGGTGCTGATCTCCGCCGGCGCATTTCAGTCCAATCTTTTCTGTCAGAATATTCTGTTTCACGGGTTGTGAATAAGGGCGCTAATCTCCACCGGCGCATTTTAGCCTGTAGAAAGAGGTTACAGGCGCCCATACTCGCGTTTTACGGCCCGGACGAATAAGGGCGTTGTTAGTCATGCTCTAACGGTTGGATAGTATAGTATAAGTGTGGAATGGAATCGCAAGGGCAGGGCACAACTGGTGCAGTCTAGGATCAGTAAACAAACAGTCAAGCAGACGATCGAATAAGAGCGGAGGTATACATCTAAAGAAAAAAAAAAGCAGAGATATGGCTATGCTGGAACAAGCACAACAGAATCCAATCGCTTATATATATGCAGAGTGCAGTGGAGTTGAGCGGAGGGCCATCCATAGTGGAACAACCTACTAATTCTGATCGATCGCCTCTTCACCTGCGATTGTTCGGGATTGGGCGCATGAAAACTAGGCACTTTTGTTGCAAACGGCATTCCTGTAGGTTAATCAATTGAGCGTATTGTTCGTTTTGGCAAGTGGCAGATTTGGCTGATGCGCAGCAAGTGTATCATCGATTGGTCCCTTGCACAAACAGCACGTAGAGAATAATTAAATAAAGGTAGTACTGTAGGAAGAAGCGAGTGGGTTTGATAGGATTAGAATGGTTTGCTTAGAAAGGCGCGCACAGCTGCTAGATTCAGTCCTGGATCAGTAAACAAGCAGTGAGGTGGACGATCGAATCCAAATGGAAGCTAGCTTAAGGTAGCAACAGCACAATGATATGATGGGATATGTCCAACCGTGGAGGCAGCACAGCTATGAAATCTTAGTTTTTGACACTTTTATTCTACAGTACTAGTAGTATAAAGTGAGCGTCGTGAGGTTTTTCACTTGATTTTTCTCTGGGTCTCAGACATGAGCGACTATATTTCTGTGCATAGAGCTGCAGAAGGCTTCTCGGATGAAGTTTGATCACGTCCAGATAGGCGATCGGGAAAGGCGCTTGATTTGGCTGCTAACAGAACCGTCTTTCCCGGATGTTAATTAATCAAGCACTTTCTATGGCCGGAAGTGCCTCCGTTAAAACAGCATCGGTTTGTGGATCATTAAAGTATGGCCTGTTCAGTGCTTATCTCTTTCAGAAAAGCCAAATATATTTTTTTAATCAGGGAAGATCCCTTGAGAGAAGAAGCAAACACAGGGGACAGATTGAGACCGACCTTATATATCTGAAGAAAATCACGCCGGCCACTAAACTACTCGGGTACGTTGCGTACTCCTACCTCTGATTCCTCTGAAGCAGCAACATCATCGGTGCCCTGTCAGGAACTGAAGACACAGAGATGTGTCCATGCCTGATAATTGGAGATAGCACACGATTGCACGAGCTAATTAATCAAATGCCGTCAGGTTCTCTTGCCCCTTCTGGGGCCCCAAGGCGTGGTCTGCGGATCATTGCTTCCTCGTTCCACATTGGCATTTGCCCCTTGGTGTGCTGAAATGGACAAAGCGGCCGGCGTCAGGCTGAGTGGACTGGAGAGGGACGCGCCAACCGGAGACGACGATGGTCGGGTGTTGTTGGATCGGGACTGCCGGTGGAGCCCGTGAAAGGGGGTGATTTTTCGAAAAAAAAAAAGAAAGGAGAGGGGATGGAATCATCCAGTGCATAGTGCTTCCGTCGACTCAACTTGTTCGTTTTAATCGAAGAATTGATTAGGAAAACAGATCTGGCGAAGCGTTCTTCCTATCTCTCGCGAGTGGTGGTGCCAAAGTCCTCCCAATCTCCTCGTCCAGGGCATTGGCCTTGGTCCCTTCTCCCTCCGCTTGCCGCTCCGGCGGGGCAGCAAGGAGGGGGACCCGTTCCTCCATTCTAGACTAATAGTTAGGGTTAGTTTTTGTCTTCCATGATATGTCGTTGGGTGATGGGACCTGCGCTTAGGCGAATAAATCTCTCTTAACTTCACACCCACACCGACAACGCACCTTAGAGTTGATGGCGGCGTGTGCACATCGGTCCTTCAAATCAACTATTTGGTCTTCACGGTGTTCTTTAGATCTGGCGAGATCAGTTTCTCGGTATGTCACTGACGTTCATTGTTATCTGCGATGGCGCTGGCGGCCGGGGCGAGGTGGTTCTTCTGGAGGAGGATGTTGGTCCGGAGGTGGTGGATATGTCATTCTTCTCCGACTTTGTTGATAGGAGACGACGGATCTTGGTCCAAGACAGCACGGGGACGTCCCCCGTTCAACGTGCCACAACAACATGTGCCTCACTACATGCAGCAGACATGTTCATCGACTCTCAAAACCTCGTTGGCGATGGTGCCGTTTGGATCTTGCAATGGTGAAGGTTCGGAGTTCGTCTCAGCAGCGCTAGAGTTGGGCGGCGGCCAAAGGAAGCCCTAGGAATTGTTTTGTACTTCTTGACTTCTTAGGATTTTATTTGCAAATTCAGGATAATCGGTTTATCGTGGTCTATCTTTTAGTTTCCACGTATGTTGCGTTGCGTAGCTTGATTTCTATTAATGAAATACGTGTGTGTTGCTCTTAGAAAAAAAAACTTCTTCGTTTTGAATAGACAATTGTTTGAAATGAGCATTTGCGTTTGAAGCCAAAAGTTGTTCAAACAAATAACCTACCGTGGTACTGCCTCATGCTCGACGGAGAACAACTAGGTATACTTTCTAATACCCAAAGTGAAAGATAAGAATGAGGTCTCTACAACCATACACTGTAGCCTGAGTGTCTGGCATATAGAAGCACGGCCACTTCTAACCCTAACCCTCCTAAGCCACCCTCTTCCGAGCCTCCCCAGGCGGCTCCGGGGGCCTCCTCTCCATCCTTCCCTAAGAACCCTCCTCAACCCTCTCCGTATCGGTTGTCGCTGCTGCCAGCTTCGACAGCGGTGACGGCGCCCCGTCCATCTAAAGATGGGAGGAGGATAGGGGTCTGTGGTGGCGTTCATATGGGGAGGTTGATGACCCACAAGTGTAGGGGATCGCAACAGTCTTTGCAGGTAGTATTACCCAATTTATTGATTCGACACAAGGGGAGCCAAAGAATACTTGCAATCCTTAACAACTAAGTTGTCAATTCAGCTGCACCTGAAAATAGTTCTTGCTCACAGAATTTTATCAGTAGCAACAACAACATCAAAAACAGGAGCAATAGTAACAGTAGCAGTAAACAGTGGGATATGAGCACGGTAGGCATAGGGATGGATGGACTGGTGTTGCATGAACGAGTCTAAACATGTAACTTTAAGATCTAGGGCATTGCAGATAAATAAGAATAAGCATCTAAGTACTAAACAATCCTAGGCATGTGCTCCATATATAGTCATACGTGCTCACAATGAGAACTTGCACAACATCTTCTATCCAGCCAACCCGTGGCAGCGGGGCCTCTAAGCAACTACTGGCAATTAAGGTGCTCCTTTTAATAGAGCACCGAAGCAAAGCATTAAAACTCCATGAACACATGTGATCCTCACACCACAGCCATCCCCTTCGGTTGTCCCAATTTCTGTCACTTCGTGTCCTTTGGATCCGTACAATGATATGTGTACACAAATTGCAGATAAGATCACAAACAATACTATCATAATTATTCAATAATAAGTTCATATCTGAGATCATGGCACTCGGGCCCTAGTGACAAGCATTAAGCACAACAAGTTGCAATAAATTCAAATAGCACTAATAGAGATACTAGGCACTATGCCCTAACAATCTTATTCGATTATATGATATAACTCATCCAATCCCTACCATCCCCATAGCCTACGGCGGAGGATTACTCACTCATGGATGAGAGAAACATCGATGGTTGATGGAGAGGCGTTGGTGATGACAATGACGATGATCATCTCCAAATTCCCCGTCCCGGCAGGGTGCTAGAATGGAGTTTCTCGATCCGAATCTTGGTTTATGATGGTGGCGGCGGAGCGGAACTCTTTTTGGAAAATTATTGAACCCCCTAGGTTTTTAGGTCAAGGGGTAACTTATAGGCGCAGAGGGAGCCCGAGGGGGTGCCTAGGGTGGCCGCACCCTCCTAGGCACGGGCAGGGCCCACCCACGCCTGGAAGGGGTGTGGGCCCCCCAGGAATCCACTTTGTTTCGTCTTCTAGCTCCATGGATCTTCTAGCAAAATATAATTTTTGGCAATTTTCCGGGATTTTTCCTGATAGTTGAATTTCTGCACAAAAACTAGACACCAAGGTAATTCTGCTGAAAGCAGCATCAGTCTGTGTTAGTTGTATCCAAATCACACAAGTTTAGAGGAGAAACAATAGCAAAAGTGTTTGGGAAAGTAGATACGTTTTGGACGTATCAACTCCCCCAAGCTTAGTTTATTACTTGTCCTCAAGAAATTCAGTTGAAAACTGAGTGCGATAAAAGAACTTTCACGAACACATTTGTTTCATATAATATATATATTCTCAACACATGAGTATTGTAGGGTTCGCAGCATAGAAAACAAAAAATTTCCTACGATGGGAACAACTATGTACCAAGATCTATCTACTAGATACAAACAACGGGCGGATGTATATCCGTAGAGAACATACCCTTGAAGACCGACAAAGCTTAACGAGTCCAAACTCGTGGTTGATGTAGACGATCTCTTGCCGATCTCAAGATCGAGAGGAAGTCCTAGCGTCGCAAAACAGCAGCGCATCCGTGCTCGCACACACGTTCGAGGCACCGAGCAACCTCCGCCTCCTCGCTCCAGCGATGCAGCGGAAGCACAACTCTTTCTTGCCGAAAAGCCACCGGAAACATGTATCTCGCTAGTCCGAGATCATGGGGGATAAATTCTAGAGGGGGAGAGAGATCCTTCACGAGGAGGTGTGGTGTGAGAGGAGGAGAGAGGGGCCTTTTATAGGGGAGAGGGGGGCACCCAAGGGGCATGGCGCCCAGCCATGGGGCTGCCCCCACCTCTTCCACATTCATGTGGGTGGAGCTCCCACTCAAAATGAAAAGCCTCCACTCCCATTAAAAAGCCTCCACTCAAAAATCCACTCACATGCATTAAATTTCCACCAAATTTAATGCAAGCTCTCATTTAAATAAAACTCTTTTATTTATTTATTCAGAATTTTGTTAATTACTTTAATTAACAAACATTCACATAAAACCCCTTGCTAGTATTCCATTTCACATGCAGAACCAGTTTCAGCAATTTCAACCGAAACAGTTTCGGTGTCTAGTGAAATAAATTCCTGCGCTTTCCTTTTCTTTTTGGCATGAAACTTTTGCTCCAATTGGATGTCGGTGTCTCTTAAGTGTGTCACCCTACGGTTCGTGAATAATGCGGACATGATCGAGACCCCTCTCGGATCAATAATCAGAAGCGGGATCTGGAGACCCATACTGACTCCCACACATTCAACGATGACTTTCTTGTGATCGTCGGAACCTTTTACGCTAGTATCTTAATCCCTTTGTTTCGCGATATATTACATGTCCGAGATTCGATCATCGGTATCTCCATACCTAGTTTGATCTCGTTACTGACATGCACTCTTTTCTCGTTCCCGTGATATAACATTCTAGTGATCAAATCACTTGCTTGCAAGCTAATCAATGTGATATCACCGAGATGGCCCAGAGCATATCTATCCGTCATAGGGATGAACAAATTCCACTCACGATCCATGGGCCTCAACATAACACTTTAGTAGTTCTGAACCCATCTTTATAATCACCCTGTTGCGGTGTGACGTTTGATGTTATCAAGAAACTCTTCTGGTGTTAGTGATTGACATGATCTCATGGTCTAAGGATTAGGATCACTTCGTAAGTTGTTATAGCAATATAAACTCAATGACTTTGATCGTAATGCTATACTTCGGATGAATGTTCATCACACCATTACACTAATGCTGTGACCTCGTTATTAACAACATCCAATGTCCATGATCAGGAAACCTATGATCATCTTGTTAATCAACGAGCTAGTTTATAAGAGAGGCATAACTAGGAACTACCTTTTGTTTATTAAACACACATGTATTAACATTTCCGTATTAATACAATTATAGCATGCAAAATAAACATTTATCATAAATAAGGAATACGATAATAACCACTTTATTATTGCCTCTCAGGCATATTCCCTTCAGTCTCCCACTTGCACTAGAGACAATAATCTAGTTTGAAAACTTTGTGTATTGAACACCTATGGCTTTCTGGTGTTCCAAATACGCAATTGCAAGTGGTTAACATAATCTACGGAGCTGACGCTTCAGGTCCGTGTGTATTTGCATGTCTTTGCGTCTCCATGCATCACTCATTCTCCAATGAGATGGCATTGTATAAATTTGGTCTTTTAGTGAGACCTTTAGTTCTTTGGGGTTAAAACACATCGATACTATTGTCATACAATATATCTTTAGTGTTAGCCCGTTGCGAACCACACCTTAGTTTGATAACAAACTTCTTGACACAAATTCCCTCCTTTGCTGCTACTATAGCAGTCATATATTTAGCCTTTTGTTGTAGTATTCGTCACAATGTCTTAACTTTGGAACTCTTCCAAATCCATCATGGAATCTCCTTTCCATTACATTGTGCCACCCATAGTTTAAATTGAGATAAACTTAATTTGTATCTTGTGACAAAACTAGTATCAATGTAACGCTTTACAATGAACTATTTGTAATTGTTTGTCACCTCTACACAAATATATTCTTAGTTCTTCCAAAAGATCATAAGAATATCCTTACTATCGTCCAATGATCATTTTATGATTCATTCTGGTATATGCTCATAACACTTAGAGCATAGGACATATCTGGATGTGTACATATCATGGTATGATTGATCAAAACATTCTCGTGATTGCACTCATCAAGTGTCAAAGCACTTGAATCTTGTTTCACTTATCAAGTGTCGATACACTTGAATCTTGATTCAATTCCTTTCCATGCAACAAGAACTGTTTCTTGTCGTTTCTATATTGAACTCCTTCAATATCTCATATATGTATGTTTGGCATAAACATATTAGCGTTACAGTCTATCCACTATAGACATTCATGCTAAATATTCGGGTTTTGCCTAAGTCTTTCATCGAAATGAAATTCTTAACCTTTGTCAATAAAAGATACATCATTTCTAATCAACAAGATGTCCTTCACATAATGTATTAGAAATATGTCTCAGCGCTCCCACTTAATTTCTTGAAAATGCAAGCATCTTCATCGTCTCCAGATGAAAAACTCATTTTCATCATGGTGAAGATTCCAACTCCGCGATGCTTACTTCAACCATTGAAGTTTGCATGCCCTTTTAGCATCCTTTGAATTTAACAAAACCCTTTGGACCGTGTCATGTACACGTCCTAGGTAACCATTCTATTAGAAGAACTTTGTTTTGTTTATTCATCTACCATATACAAAATTATATGTAGTGATTGCTACTTTAATCCGTTCAGACTAAATATCGCTATGAAAGATCAAATCTTGTCATAGTCAACTCTTTGAACATTGTCATAAAATACTTTACGACATGTCGAATATTTCATAGATGTGAGACATCCATGTCTATTTCTTTATAGATCCAAATACGACCGATAGGTTTTTACACCTTTCCGGAGGGTCTTCCAAGTTCAAAACTTGATTTCTCGTATATGGAACTATCACGGATTTTATGGCTTCAAGCCATTTGACGGAGTCAGGGCCCATCATCGCTTCTTTGTATGTATTCGGTTCATCATTGTCAAACAATAATGATTTACTCTCAAATCTTAGTTGATTGTTTAACCGACCTTCTTGGTTCAATAGGAACTTTAGACCTCCGTGACCACAACCTTTGAGGCACATAAGCTATGAGCATTATGGCAGCCTCCAGAACGATTTCCGGTGCTGCGCAACTCAGCACATTTAGCTAAGGTTCGTTAACCTTATCAAAGTTCTATTGTCCTCCCACTTAACTTTTGCGAAAAATTCCTTTTTCAAGAAACTTCACATTTCAAGCGACAAACCCTTTTGTCCTCGGTGTTATGGAGGAATAACCAATTGTTATTCGGAATAACCTACAAAGACATGCTCATCCGAATTCGGTTGTAAACATCTTACTTATGTTTAGCATACCAAAATTTAAGAAATGACAACTTGGGTTTTACCCCAAACCATAACTTCCATGGTGTCATTTCAACGGATCTAGATGGAGCTCTTTTTAGTGTAAAAGCGGTAGTCTCTAAAGCTTTAATCTTTTAAAACATAATGGAAGTTTTATAAATAACACCTTTGATCCAACCATGTCTCACAAGGTTTCATTACAAATCTCAAACACTCCATACTCCTATGGTGTTTCGGGAGATGTAAATCTAGGTGTTTTGCTAAACTTGCAACTCAAATAAATCCCTTTATGATAAAATCATAATTCATTTATTTTCTTGTTACACTTGTAACTCAAATAAATCCCTTTATGATCAAATCATAATTCATTTATTTTTCTTGTTACAATGATTTTCCACTTCATCTTGAAAGTCTTTGAAACATTTTCAAATATTTCATACTTCTTTCTCATTAAGTGAACATTCACTCAAAATTCCGGAGAAAGCATATGAAGTTGAAACCCATCACTTACGACTACACATAATGGACTACATACATCGATATGTATAAATTCCAATAATTTAGTCGTTCGTTCTTGTTTGGCCTTTGAACGAAGTTTTAATTATCACGTGGAAAGTCTCACAAGCGTCACTTGATCAAATCAAAGACTCCAAAAATCCATGAATATGGAGATTCTTCATGTTTTCTTTCCAATATAATTTAAACAGCGATGTCACTTCATAAGTGATCTTTCAATCATTTGTCTTGCGACATTTTAGCATTAGGTTTTATGGATGTGATTTCTTCAACTAGATTTGTAAATCATCCATCTTATATGGAATACGGTAATTATTTGAACAACCTTTTTTCTCATAATACCTGATTCAAATAACAATTATTAAAACAAATCTTGAAGTCAAGCCTTGATGTCAACGAGAAATACAAACAACGGTTTGTTTGTTTTTGATGAACATCATCACATATTCTCTTGCTAGTTACTTAGGCCATTGTGGTTCATGAATTGCATCGTTCCGTATGAAATTTCATACCAACCAATTCGGTATCCAATACCCAAGAACCACATTGTTTAACAAGCAAAGAATACAACCATAACATGTATATCATATATATACCTAAATTGGATATTTCCAATCTTTTCTTTTCTGCCAAGTATATTTTATAGATTCTCTTTCAGCATTTCCTTTTCCTTTTTAAAAGAATTTATCAACATCAAAAGTGGCGCCATATACATGACACATAGTCCAAAGCGTGTATATTCAAATAATAATACCTTTGGACTTGCACTTTGAAGTAGATCACCATCATCAAAATGATCGGTATTCTTTCAAAATCCATTCTTTAATAATCTTTTAGTGTAGTAAACAGTTTACATACATATTCTATTCACCCTTATCATGACGACTTTCATGATCAAGCTACTGTAGCTTATAAACCCTTTTGGATGATTAGGATGTCTAACATCTCCAACCTTTGTAAATTCTCATCCAATATGAGAACATATATTATACTCTATCATATTGCAACCAAAACATTGTTTCAGATATCGTTATATCTGCCACACATGATGGTTTCTGAAACAATTCTTTCAGCTCCTAGATAAACTTGATATTAAAAAAAATCAAGTATCATGGAGGCAAGCATGATACTTAAGATACTAACACTGGAATTGTTACTCTTGATTTAATACCAATTATTAAATCTCACGGAGTAAATGAAGTTTGCTGAAAGTTTGCAATAGGACTTTAAACTTTATATTGACACTCAACACAATACGATACCAGTTCGTAAAGTATATATCCAGAATTCTATAGTTCTATTATCTCAATTACAACTATGCATAAGGTGGTGAATGAATGCCAATGACTACAACAAATTATGCAAATTCACTTTGATTTAATTTATGATAAACTGAGTTCTACTAATCCAAATTAGAAATAAACTCCCACTCAAAAACGACATCCCTCGTGTCTTTTTGGTGATTACATGAACCAAATCCACTACACCAAGTCCGATCATCACGTGAGTCGGTGTAGCTTCAAAGGCGAGCATCCATATGGTCATCATATCAAAACATATGACTCATGCTTAACCTTTCGGTCCGTGTTCCGAGGCCATGTTTGTACATGCTAGGCTCGCCAAGTAAGAACCTTAGTATTCGCGTGTGTAACTGTCTTACACCCGAGATATGCTCATGGATTCAAGTACACCCGATCATCACGTGATGTCTTGAAGCGACGAAACATTGTCGGTGCATACTTAAGGAAGAACACATTTTTATCTTGATATCTAAAAGAGGGATCACCTTATTATGCTAACAAAGCGCTAAACAAGCAATATAAGATGCTATCAAACATCATATGTTTATTAGTGAAATGATATGGTTCCCGCAGATGATCTCTATCATGTGCACCGTGGTATGATCACTATCATACCTATATGTGTAAATCCAAGGTCTATGGAGTTTACACGCTATGTGTGTTGTAAGAGTATCATCTCATACTTCTACTTACAACACTAACATATCATAACCCTAGCCCAGCAACAATCTAAACTAGACACCTCTAATTTTGCCATTGCAAATTTTACGTGGCTTAGGGCTTTCGAAGATAGAACCATTCTTACCTACGAACATGAACCACAACGAGGATAACCAAATTGTTGACAACTCGTTGCAAATTAGATATTGACTATAGTAGGAGAGACAGACACCCGCTAGCCACTTATGCAAACTAGTTGCATGTCAAGCGTGGAACAGGTCTCATGTGCGAGGACATGTAAAGTTTGTCCGGGCCGCTTCATCCCACTATGCCACCAATATCCAAAGTACAACTAAGAAGCAATAAAATGATCATCATCGCCCACATACTCATATGTGTACTACCCGTGCAAAGTATCGACGCATAGATCCGGCTCTGATACCACTATAGGGTTCGCAGCATAGAAAACAAAAAATTTCCTACGATGGGAACAACTATGTACCAAGATCTATCTACTAGATACAAACAACGGGCGGATGTATATCCGTAGAGAACATACCCTTGAAGACCGACAAAGCTTAACGAGTCCAAACTCGTGGTTGATGTAGACGATCTCTTGCCGATCTCAAGATCGAGAGGAAGTCCTAGCGTCGCAAAACAGCAGCGCATCCGTGCTCGCACACACGTTCGAGGCACCGAGCAACCTCCGCCTCCTCGCTCCAGCGATGCAGCGGAAGCACAACTCTCTCTTGCCGAAAAGCCACCGGGAACATGTATCTCGCTAGTCCAAGACCATGGGGGATAAATTCTAGAGGGGGAGAGAGATCCTTCACGAGGAGGTGTGGTGTGAGAGGAGGAGAGGGGGGCCTTTTATAGGGGAGAGGGGGGCACCCAAGGGGCATGGCGCCCAGCCATGGGGATGCCCCCACCTCTTCCACATTCATGTGGGTGGAGCTCCCACTCAAAATGAAAAGCCTCCACTCCCATTAAAAAGCCTCCACTCAAAAATCCACTCACATGCATTAAATTTCCACCAAATTTAATGCAAGCTCTCATTTAAATAAAACTCTTTTATTTATTTATTCAGAATTTTGTTAATTACTTTAATTAACAAACATTCACATAAAACCCCTTGCTAGTATTCCATTTCACATGCAGAACCAGTTTCAGCAATTTCAACCGAAACAGTTTCGGTGTCTAGTGAAATAAATTCCTGCGCTTTCCTTTTCTTTTTGGCATGAAACTTTTGCTCCAATTGGATGTCGGTGTCTCTTAAGTGTGTCACCCTACGGTTCGTGAATAATGCGGACATGATCGAGACCCCTCTCGGATCAATAATCAGAAGCGGGATCTGGAGACCCATACTGACTCCCACACATTCAACGATGACTTTCTTGTGATCGTCGGAACCTTTTACGCTAGTATCTTAATCCCTTTGTTTCGCGATATATTACATGTCCGAGATTCGATCATCAGTATCTCCATACCTAGTTTGATCTCGTTACTGACATGCACTCTTTTCTCGTTCCCGTGATATAACATTCTAGTGATCAAATCACTTGCTTGCAAGCTAATCAATGTGATATCACCGAGATGGCCCAGAGCATATCTATCCGTCATCGGGATGAACAAATTCCACTCTCGATCCATGGGCCTCAACATAACACTTTAGTAGTTCTGAATCCATCTTTATAATCACCCTGTTATGGTGTGACGTTTGATGTTATCAAGAAACTCTTCTGGTGTTAGTGATTGACATGATCTCATGGTCTAAGGATTAGGATCACTTCGTAAGTTGTTATAGCAATATAAACTCAATGACTTTGATCGTAATGCTATACTTCGGATGAATGTTCATCACACCATTACACTAATGTTGTGACCTCGTTATTAACAACATCCAATGTCCATGATCAGGAAACCTATGATCATCTTGTTAATCAACGAGCTAGTTTATAAGAGAGGCATAACTAGGAACTACCTTTTGTTTATTAAACACACATGTATTAACGTTTCCGTATTAATACAATTATAGCATGCAAAATAAACATTTATCATAAATAAGGAATACGATAATAACCACTTTATTATTGCCTCTCGGGCATATTCCCTTCAAGTATATGCTTAAACCATTCATAATAAGAAGCATGCAACCAAGTCTACTCAATAGTCATTGCAATCTATGAAGAGAAACCAACTCAGTAATAATAAGTAGCATGGAACATAAATATAAGCAACATTGCAATGCTCATAGTAAGGTATGATAGAGTGGTATCTCGCTTGCCTTTGTTTGTAGAGCACAATATAAATGCCAAGGCACCCCTGAAGTTCAAGTGAAGACTAGAGGTAAAAATATCAGAAATACAAGCATCAAAGTCATGACATAATTAACCAAGTTTTGAGACAAACACAAGAATGACAACTATGCTCTAAAGAAGGTGCTCATAGAATAAGTGGTGACTCAACATGGAAGTGAAAAAAGGTTTTGAAAAGTTTGAAAGGCTTCCTAATGCTGAAAGAAAGGTACTCATTAGCTTTGAGCTCTCATTGCCCCTATCATAGGCATCTTCATATGGTTAAGGTGAAAGTGAGGTCCAATATGAGTTATATGCTTGACAGACCATAAACTGGAAATCCAAAGTCCCTTGAGTACGAGGGCCCCTCTGCATGATACTCAACTTTGGTTACCTACAAGTTCTTGTCATTGTACATACATGCATATCATAGAGAACCGCCAACGGGGTACCCCTTGCACATGATACAGGAGCTATCCCGTGATCAAAATGACAAGGCAAGCAGACAATGAGCATCTCAGCAATCTTTTTATTTACTATGTGCATAGCTTTTTATTGAGGATGCTTCATAGAATGCTCATTATGGTGATGTTGCAAGTTTCCACCATGATTAGGCATGGCTTAGGCTAGCGGCCCAGGCGTTTCTCTAACACACATATATACTCCATGAACTCACAAGCTCCCCTTTTATTTCACACCGACGACATCCGCAAACAAAAGAGCAAGGTATCAACTGGATATGTATCCATAAGTGTTGAAAATGTTCCCCGTGACAGCACGGTTCTACTAACTCCCAGCATATAATTTGCAAGCATATAACTTTCATGGACAAGTTACAATGGTTCAGGATTATTAAGTGCAAGGAATAAAGTGTGCCATCAAGTTCGTGAGAGCTTTACTAACTAACTTTCTCAAAACAGATAATCATTTTATTTAGAAGAAAACAAGGCATATAGAATATGCACTGAAATAGCAAACGATGCTAATAGGTATGTATGGTGGACATAGTTGGCAATATTGGTTTTGGGGAGTTTGGAAGCACAAGTAGAGCTCATACTCAGTGCAAGTGAAGGCTAGCAATAGAGAGGGAGCGACAAATGAGAGAGAAATAATTGCCATAATCATGCTTACAACAAAACAAGACTAATTATGGCATGAAGATGATATAAGAACTCTAAGGCAAAATAAATCATCAAGGCTTACTGACTATTGTTTAGTCATATGCATGCGCGAGCATGTGCCAAGTCGATTCACATGAATATTTCAGAGGAGGATACCACAATATCATACCAAAATAAGAATAGAACAATGCAAGCAAACATTCATATGACATGCTACAAACTATTAGCAAGCTAGAGCTAATCATAGACAAGGAAGAACTACTAAGCATTCATCAGTAACACACTCCTTACAATGAACAGACTAAGCATGCTCACAATGATGAGTATATGTACAAAAATGAAAAACAAATAGAGTTTGTTACCAGCCTCTTACCACACCTCAAGTTTTCTTAATCTTCATTATTGCCCTTCGATTGTGTGACTTGAATAATAACATGAAACCAAAATCCACTGAGGACGGCTGAACCCTGCAAAGAACTCACAAAACCAAAGAAGAAGAAGAAATATTTTTGGTGTTTTTATTTTTCAAAGCAAGCAAACAAAGCAAAACAAAAACAAACCAAGCAAAGCAAAGCAAAATCTTTTTGGATTTTTCTTTTAAGGAAAACCAAAGCAAAGAAACAAACCAAGAGAAACAACGAAAATAATTTTGTGTTTTTGAGAAAGCAGCAACAAAAACCAAAAAGAAAGAGAAACAATGGATACACAAAGAACCGACGAACATGATATATAGATGAGTGTGATGTCGATATACCTCCCCCCAAGCTTAGGCTTTTGGCCTAAGTGGGGATCAATCCCATGTTTCCCAAGTAGATGCACCTTCGTAGTACGACGAGGAGGCTCCCTCGTCCTGGTACGAGCTCGAGGACTCCCCTGTGTAGTGTACAGTGGGGTAGTATGAGGGCGCTTCCTCCTGATAGTGCCCATGGAAACCAAGAACGCGCGGCTTGTCATCCATCTCCTCCTTGGAGCGTGAAAAAGGTCCCTGAGAAATACTGAACAAAGTAGTTTGGGGGAGAGGGATATCTCTCTTCCCTGCCAATAAACGGCATTCTATAAACCAAGTTCTCAAGGGTAGAGCTAGTGGTGACAAAGTGATGTTCCTTCATGGCAGCAAGATCAAGCACCTAAGGAGCCAAAATTGTATCATTTGGATCAACAGCAAGGTCCAAGGCAGCAGCAACACGCGTAGCAATAATTTCCCCATAAATGGGTTCTTAGCAGTTAAGCGACGAGCAATGAGAGAACCAAGATTGTACTTAGTATCATTGTTGAGCGCAGCAGCTAAGAAAGCCAAATGATAGCTAGAAATATTACTAGTGTTCTCCCTACCAAGAACACTAGTGGCAAGATAGTAAGCAAAGTACCTGATGGCTGGAATGGAAGCTGAATATTTCTTATCTTTCCCCGTTGAGCTCTACGGTTATCATCATTAGTTATCCCGCGGTAGAGCTCCAACAAATCAGCGGGTTGAGCTGGAATCTTATTTGCTGACCCAGTTGTACCAAGGTCCAGAGCCTCACAAAATTTCTTCAATGTCATATTGTAAGACCTGCCATAAATTTTGAAAGAAACATCTGGCTTGAACATGCTGTTAGTAAAGGATAAGCTCTCCACAAATGCCTTAGTGAGCATAGCATATTGCACGCTCTCATCCTGCATAAGGCTTGTTAGTCTATCCCTCCAAACCAAGGTTGTAAAATCATCAAGAATCCCAGCAGCCTGCAAAAAGGTTGGAAAGGAAAGGTGGAAGGGTGAGCATCCCCCTCATCTCCCTCGTCGCCGAATCGCGGAGTAATGAGATCCTCATTGTATGAGGGCCTGGCTCGGGATGATGATCTTGAAGGCCTTGCCCTTCTAGATGCATCACCCTCAAATATCTCTCCAAATGTGTGTTTGTCCATGACCACTCTTTTCTGAAATTTTTAGACAAACATCGAACCAAATGATTTCCAAGTTGATAAATGATGAGAAACTACTATAGGAACTTGCTAGAGTGCTACACATGCATCAAAATGAAATCTCTAAGCATAGAACAAGTATGCAAGCTCACACAACATGTCACCTATAGCAGCAAAATAATCAAGATACAATCAATCAATTACAAATCTAATTGGATAAGTGGAGGAGGCACATACCAAGGAGCAATCCCTCCAAAAATCAACAACAAAGAGGGGCTGAGCAAGGAGATTGAAAATCGCGAGCAAGAACAGCAGGAACTCAAGCTTGAGCAAGTTTTCCGGTGTTTTTCGGGAGAGAGAAAGCAGATGACTAGGAGGAGACACTTTGGAGGGCCATAGGTGGGCCACACCCCACCCAGGCGCCACCTGTAGGGGGGCCGTGCCCACCATGGGTGTGGGTGCCTGGGGTGGCCCCCTGGGTCACTCCAGGTGTCCCTCTGCCCATTTTTTGAGGAAAATTTTATTTTGAATTTTCTGAAATTTCTCGGAAAACTTTATTTTTGGCCAATTTTCAGGGTATGAAAATTGATTTTCTCGCAGAAACAGTTTTTTTAGAAGAAGCAAAACCAAAATACAAACTACAGAAGTTCTAATACACTTTAACAAACAAGCAACTAGCAACACCAAAGCTAGCAAAAGAAAGGGCAAACACTAGGAAGGAGAAAAGTAAAAGAAAGCAAGAATAACCACATAGAAAGCATTATTTTGTTCATTAAAATCCTTTTGTTAACAAGGTTGATAAAGTCTTGTTACCAAAACAATCTTATATGAAACAAAACTTTGCATTCCACAAAGTGATTATGTTACCTCATACTTGATAGCAATGGTCCCAATCATAATAGTTTCAAAATTTTCGTGTGGAATGGGACAATATATTTCTCCAACCTTGATGCTCTCAATATTTTCAATGGAATTCATGCAATAGCTCTTAGCAACCTTCTTGGGGAAATATACAGTATGCTCTTTGTCATTAATATTGAATGTTACTTTACCTTGATTGCAATTAATAACAGCACCTGCAGTATTAAGAAAAGGTCTCCCAAGAATAATAGACATATTATCATCTTCAGGCATTTCAAGCACAACAACATCAGTTAAAACCAAGCAATTATGAGCCAATTGAATAGGAACATCCTCACATATACCAAAAGGAATAGTGGTTGACTTATCAGCCATTTGCAAAGATATATCAGTTGGTATCAACTTTTCTAGCTGGAGTCTCTTGTAAAGAGAGAAAGGCATAACAATAACTCCAGCTGCCAAATCACATAAAGCAGTTCTAACATAATTTTTCTTAATAGAGCAAGGAATAGTTGGTATAATGGATCACCAAGTTTCTTTGGAACCTTACCATTGAAGGAATAATTAGCAAGCAAAGTAGAAATCTCCTCATTAGGAATCTTCCTTTTATTAGAGACAATATCCTTCATATACTTTGAATAAGGATTCAACTTAATAGCATCAGTCAAAGGAATTTGCAAAAATAAAGGTTTCATCCACTCACAAAACTTGTTGTAGTGTTCTTCCTCCTTTGACTTGTGTTTCTTACCTGGAAAAGGCATAGGTTTCTGCACCCAAGGTTCTCTCTCACTACCATGTTTCTTAGCAATAAAATCTTCCTTAGTGTACCTGGTGTTCTTAGTGTGCTTCTCAGGTTCTTCCTCAACTTCCTCCTCATCAGGAGCATCATTTTTATCACCACTTTCAGTTTCAGCATCAGAGACAGATATACTATTAGGATCTACAGCAGACTCAAGTGGTTCCTCAACTATCTTATGTTTCTTTTTTCTCTTACAAGGACTACCATTACTTTCACCTTGTTGAGAATCCTGCACAATTATTTTAGGGTGCCCTTCAAGATATAAAGGATCTTGAGTGGCTATACCACTCCTAGTTCTAATTCCATAAGCTTGTTTATCTCCTGAGGCATTAACTAGCATATACTTTTGTACCTTAGCAAGTTGATCAAGTTGGGTTTGAACCATTTGAAAGTGTTTACAAAGCATTTTAATATCATTAGAAGTCCTTTCAACAATATCTTTCAACTCATTGATAGCTCTAGAGTGTTCCAATAAATGATTCTAAACTTGTTTATTAAAATTACCTTGTTTAAAAATAAATGTGTCAAGTTCCTCTAAGCATTGATCAGGAGGCTTACCATAAGGAATATCACCTTCATTAAAGTGGAGAGAGTGTACCTCAATAGTATATGAGTGGGGAATTGGCTTACATAATTCTTTTATAGGAGGTAGATTCTTCATATCTTTAGCTCTAATACCTTTCTCCTTTAGACATTTCTTAGCTTCTTTCATCACTTCATCATTTAATGCAATAACTCCCCTCTTCTTTGGTGTTGGTGTTGGATTTGGTCCAGGCACAACTAGTCCAGGAGTAATAGGCTCAGGTGTATTTAGCTCAGTTGAAGTCCAATCATCATAATTCTTGCTTATCTTAGCCATTAATTCTTCAGCATCTGTAGGAGTTCTTTTCCTGAAAACACAATCAGCAAAGCTATCTAGGTAGGTCCTATAATCATCAGTTAGTCCATTTTAATAAATATCAAGAAGCTCATTCTTAGGCAATGGACATCCAGGATGTGCATGAATCAAGGCACAGAACTTTGTCCATGACTCAGGCAATTTCTCTTCTTCTCCCTGTTTAAAATCAAAAAGTCTCTGCAAAGCAGCATGTCTAGCACTGGGAGGAAAATATTTCTGGAAGAAAGAAGCAATCAAGCAATCAGGGCTATCAATGGAACCAGGAGGTAATCTATTATACCAAGCCCTAGCTTCTCCTTTTAGTGGAAAGGTGAATATCTTAGTAACAAAGTACTTGCGCATCTTAAAATGATCAGAGAATAAAGCACTCATATTAGAAAGCTCATTCATATGAGCCACAACACTCTCATTTTCAGTCCCACAAAAAAGTTCTTTCTCAACAATATCCAAATAGGATAAATCAAGAGAGCAATCATAATCTTTATATTTAATATCTATGGGAGAGGTGGCAAACTTAGGATCAGAGGACAATTTAGGCATAATAGTACGTCTAGCAAGAAGACTCTTAATAGCACTAGTACCATGTGTCTTTCGGCACTCTTCAACAAATTCATCAGTGAACTCAATGTAACCATCATTAATATCATAAATCTCTCTAGACTCATGTGAGCTAACAGGTGTAACAGTGTCTTCACTAGGAGTTTTAGTATTTCCTAGACTAGCCATAGTAGCATCTAGGAAAGGACCTAATGAACCACTCGCATCAAGCACAGTAGAAGTAACATCATGCGCATCAAAAGCAGTTTCAGATTCAGCAGTAGTAGCAGTGTGTGTAACATGAGTATGTGGTGGTGGTGTGACAAGCTTACTTATAATAGACAATGAATCAAGAGCAACAGAGGTGTTTAGGACTATACCTGTTCTTGTAGTGGATGGTAAAATAGGAAACTTTCCATCACGAGACTTCCCCATGATGAAAGGAGTAGTAGTTAACAATAATATATCTAAGTGAACTTACAAATAAAGCTATGCTCCCAGGCAACGGCGCCAAAAAATAGTCTTGATGACCCACAGGTGTAGGGGATCGCAACAGTCTTCGCGGGTAGTATTACCCAGTTTATTGATTCAACCCAAGGGGAGCCAAAGAATACTTGCAAGCCTTAACAACTGACTTGTCAATTCAGCTACACTTGGAAATAGTTCTTGCTCACAGAAGTTTATCAGTAGCAATAGTTTGATAGTAGCAACAGCAACAACAAAAACAAGAGCAATAGTAACAGTAGCAGTAAACAGTGGGATATGAATGCGGTAGGCATGGGGATGGATGGACGGGCGTTGCATGGACGAGTCTAATCATGTAACTTCAAGATCTAGGGCATTGCATATAAATAAGAATAAGCATCCAAGTACTAAGCAATCCTAGGCATGTGCTCCATATATAGTCATACGTGCTCGCAATGAGAACTTGCACAACATATTCTGTCCAGCCAGTCCGTGGTAGCGGGGCCTCTAGGAAACTACTGGCAATTAAGGTGCTCCTTTTAATAGAGCACCAGAGCAAAGAATTAACACTCCATGAACACATATGATCCTCACACCATAGCCATCCCCTCTGGTTGTCCCAATTTCTATCACTTCGGAGCCTTTGGATCCGGACAATGATATGTGTACACAACTTGCAGATAAGATCACAAACAATACTATCATAATGATTTAATAATAAGTTCAGATCTGAGATCATGGCACTCGGGCCCTAATGACAAGCATTAAGCACAACAAGTTGCAACAAAGCCAAATAGCACTAATAGAGATACTAGGAACTATGCCCTAACAATCTTATTCGGTTACATGATAGAACTCATCCAATCCCTACCATCCCCATAGCCTACAGCGGTGATGACGATGACGATGGCGATGATAAAACATCGATGGTTGATGGAGAGGCGTTGGTGATGACGATGGCGATGATCCTCTCCAAATTCCCCGTCCCGGCAGGGTGCCAGAACGGAGTTTCTGGATCCGAATATTCGTTTTTGATGGTGGTGGCGGAGCGTAACTCTTTCTGGAAAAACGTCGAACCCCCCTTGATTTTTAGGTCAAGGGGTAACTTATAGGCGCAGAGGGAGCCCGAGGGGGTGCCTGGGGTGGCCGCACCCCCCTAGGCACGGGCAGGGCCCACCCGCTCCTGACAGGGGTGTGGGCCCCCCAGGCCTCCACTCTGTTTCGTCTTCTGGCTCCGTGGATCTTCTAGCAAAATATAATATTTGGCATATTTTTCGGGATTTTTCCTGATAGTTGATTTTTTACACAAAAACTAGACACCAAGGTAATTTTACTGAAAACAGAGTCAGTCCTTGTTAGTTGTATCCAAATCACACAAGTTTAGAGGAGAAACAATAGCAAAAGTGTTCGGGAAAGTAGATACATTTTGGACGTATCAGAGGTGCGGCACTGACTGTGGGCTTGGTGCGGCGTGGCCGTCTTGGGCCTGAGGTTCTCCGGCGACCGACGAGGGGATGGAGGCTCGCCTCCACCGCCGGGGGTGAGGCTGTGTCCTAGCCATGCCGATCTCATGTGATTGTTGCCCTCTCCTCCTTCGTTGGTGCTGCACGAAGATGACAGACGGCGTGGGGGCCTGCTCGTATGCTGAATAAAGGGGGGGGATCCTAGGATTCCTCTCACCCCAAGACGAGGATCTACTTGTTGCTTACCCTCTCTGATCTGGTCAGAGTGGCGAGTTCTGGAAGGCTTCGCCGACGAACTCCCATGGGCGACTAATGCCTGGAGATTGCCGGATTGGAGGAATTCGGTCGTGCGCACCCATGTTTTACTCTGACCGTTTGGTTTAGAGGGAGCGCTTCAAAGCTGTGTTGGCTGTTATTATCATGGGGCATGTTTCTCGTTCCATGATGCTGACGGAGAATGTCATGGAGACCAAGATCTGAGGACTGACAATGGTTGTTCGAGTCTGGATGGTGATGAGGAATTGGCTTGGTGACTCGTGACTTGGAGCAGTGGCATGCAAGTGGGGGTGATTGCACAGGAGAGGCTCACAGTCCTACCTTTCAGGGTGAAAACCCAAGGTCTGGCCTTAATTGGTTGTGTCTGGCAATGGCCTTGTTGAAGCTATAGTTTTGCGAGCATGGACTTTCTTTAGAGTGAAAACCTAAGATCTATGATCGGGCGATGACGGTGTTTGTGCATTGTTCCCTTCTTGGAGGTGTCGCTTTTGGAGAAGATGGACTTCTGGTGCTGTCTTGGTGGTGGTAGTACCGTTGTTTCAACGAATGAGTCACTGTAGCGAGACTTTTCTTTTTTTATAATTCTTCTTTTCTTGGCTGTGTGCATCCATATGGCCGCTAGGGCAATGCGTTATTGCGGATGCTGAGTGTAATTGATATCTTGTGATATTAATATATGCTCCTTTCCAAAAAAAATACACCGTAGCCTACAAAAGTACTTGGCCTACCTCTCCACATTTGCCACCTACAAAAAGTTGACTTCCAGCCCCTCTTCGATAAGATTGCTAGGAAACTCCCTGGATGGTACAAAACTAACATCGTGCGTCCTGGAAGAGTCGCCCTGGCTAAATCTGTTCTCATGGCCACTGCGGTCTATCACTCCTCCACCATTCCGCACATGAAATGGGCCCGCAAGCAGATCTATAGGATTGTCAGGAACTTCGTATGGGATGGAGACGAGGGAGAGCATGCCGCACAGGGGAAAGCATTTTTCAACTGGAAGACTGTATGTAGGCGAAAAGCTTCCAGGGGTCTAGGGATGCCATACCTTGCTCGTACCGGGAGGGCATTGAGACTGAGGTGGCCCTGGATGCAATGGACCGACCTAGAGCGGACATGAGCAGGAACGAAACTTCCCTGTAGCTCGGTTGATATGGATATGTTCAGAGCTTGCACGAATATAACAATTAGGAACGGAGAAACTGCCTCCTTCTGGCACGACAACTGGAGTGGCCGCGATCCGCTCAAGCAATGCCCCCGACCTTTATAGCATCGCCACCAGGAAAAGAAGAACTGTATCGAAAGATATCAACCACGAAAATTGGCTCGGATCGGTTGCTAGCCTCCACTCTCCCATTCAGCTATCCCAATACTTGGAGGTCTGGGACGTTATCCAGGGCACCCATCTCAACCCACTACAACCGGATTCCATCAGGTGGACTCTGACTGCTAACGGGGTCTACACCGCTAGTTCGGCCTACCATGCCCAATTCAATGGTTGCTTCTCTAGATTCAAGGCTCAAAAAAATTGGTATGCTCATGTCGAGCCGAAATGTAAAGTCTTCTCCTGGCTGGCTCTACACGGGAAACTTCTCATTGCTGACATGTTGGCCACCCATGGATGGCCTAACGACCCAACCTGCCAGCTATGCGGCTCGGCCCCGGAAACTGCTGCCCACCTATGCAAAGACTGACCTTCACGACAGCGGTGTGGAACAAAACACAATCCTGAGACAACGATGCTACGGGAAGCCAAGGTCACTCCTTCTAGTCCATTTCTAAATGGTGGGACGACCTGATTGAAGAGGAGGCACCGTCAGAACAAAATAGGCTCAGTGGGGGCTTGCTATGCGTCACGTGGAACGTTTGCAAAGAACGTAATAGACGAATCTTCACGGATCAACGCATGACATACATTGAGGTGGCTTCAAAGACTAGCGAAGACATTCTCTAAAGATCGACCGCTCATGTTGCGCATGGATCTGCTATCCCAGCTGAACCAGATTAATTTTCCTGTGTTTTTCTGTGCTTATTGGTGGTTTTTTGAGCATGTTTACACCATAATTCAAACATGCATGTTTGTACTGTGACCATTTGATTCCCTCTTCTAATAGAAAAAGCAGAGCTCCCGCCGGTTGCTAAAAAAAACCATACACTAGCCAGTCCCGGTTTAGTGTAGTGCATCCAAACTTTGCGAGCAAGTAAGTGCCAAATTATGTTTTGAATCCATTCTTTGGGAAAAGCATTCAGAAGAATCCATGCTATGTTTAAGTCGAAGTAGCAATAATTCAAGACCATTAATTAACATATATAGATACATGTGCGCTTCCCTAGGTTCCAAATACACAAGAAAATATCACAACAACTTTATTTTGTGATTAACAGGGAAACATCATTATGTTGTGTCAAAATATTACAGCTCCAGTTCTCATGTTTAAGAAATACAGCAGAATTTAGAAGATCCTAGATAGTCTACAAAATCAGCTCTGGTTTATTCTTGTTTGAGCACCAAGAAAAATAACAGCTACAAGTTACTCGTAATCCATTCTTTCACGGCAGGTAATAAGTGCTGAGAGGATACCTCAGCCACCAACATGTATCATAAGTATATTTGTTGTATTGGCAATATCATAAGTATATTTGTTGTATTGGCAATATCAAACATCTCATAATGTTAACTTTTTTTCCTTTTAACTTACCACATGGTGGCCGTAGTGAGAATAACATCATTCATTAGTAAACAAACATAACAAGATTCCCCTAAAAAATAACATAATACTCCCTCCGTTTTAAAATATAAAATGTTTTAGGTTTGTAAAAAAATTGTATCTAGATTTTTTTTAGTGTGTAGATTCATTTCAAATATGAGTAAACCTATGTACTGAAATTAGTCTAAACACATTTGTTTTATAAACCTAAAACATCTTATATTTTGAAACAGAGAAAGTACCAATGATCGTAATATTGGGTCAGCTCGTGTCCAAATATGAGTGAACCTACATACTAAAAATAGTCTAAATATATTTGTTTTACAAACCTAAAACATCTTATATTTTGAAACGGAGAAAGTACCGCCTGGAGCTGCAATTGCTAGTATGGAGCTTCTAATAACTAAGAACATTACCTAGGACGCTTTCCAATCTTGCAAGGTTTGTCTATCCCTCAAGGCTTAGAGGGCGAATATCAGCGAGATCATGTAGTCATTACACATACAAGGCATTAATAGTAAAGAAACTAACATGGGTCTTGATATCAACCTATTTTATGTTTTCTCACTCTTAAGTCTCACCAAAAGCAACGTAGTTGAGCCTTGATAGGCCATACCTAGTGGACTTCCACCAATAAATGAATGCATTGGGAAGCTTAAATACATATTTTTTGTATTTTTCTCACAGTTCTTCAACTAACGGCGAACAAAAAGTACAACATCCTGCACCCACGGTTGGTAGTCCATCAGGAACTAGCACTGTATAATAATAAAGCATTTTCAACATGCACATTATCTCACGCATCACAAACATCAGTCATGGGCTCACTCTCTTCTTGGTTGTCTCCACCTTTGCTGTCATCTTCATCCACACCGGCATCCTTCATTTGATAATCTACCTTGAAATCATAATCGGCATCCATGTCATTCAGCACACTGAACTTGTTTCCCTTCCGCCGTTTCTTCTCTAATTTTTTCTTGCGAGGATCGAGTATACCCTCGGCGGTGTACAACTTGTCATGTTGTGTGTTACCACTAGTCATCTTGCTTCCTTCACGGTCATTCACATCACCCATGGATTCGTCACGGTTTTCCTGGACAGGCACACTCTGCGTTTTGCCATCCTGTTCAATGCAGGACAAAAAATTATCTAGCTGTAGAGTAATATGCAATTTTAATGACATCCATGTTGTTCCAAACACACGTTAACTTGAGATCTCTCATGCACAAGCACAGATACCCTAGGAGTAAAACCCCCACAAGTACCTTGACAGGTCTGCAGTTTATAACTACCTTGCAGTCAAGCAGAAGGTAAAGGAATGGCCCAATGTTCGACAGTGAAAAGAGATTTGACTGTAATTGGTAACAAGTTAAGGAGTAAAACCCCCACAAGTACCACATAAAAGAAGAAAAGAGAGAAGGATATGCATCTGTATGCTCAGTTACTCAGAACATAGCCCACAGAAAATGTAAGAAACTCAAGCATAGAAGTAACTGTCAAGAATAGGTTGGCTGAAAAATCTATAGTAATGAAATAAATAAAGGAAAATCACTATTGTTGTAAGAAATACCTCAAGCATCTCTTCATCAATCTCTGGTGGGTCATTAGATGGAATTTCAATATGACTGAAATCCTCCATGGATTTTAGACCACTAATAAATGAAGACTCGGCTTTGTAAATTTCATCAACATTAAATTCTCTTCCGTCTTCTGAGATAATTACTGCATTGGCATCCTCCACAGAAGCCCTTTTAGGTGGCAGAGTGTAATAGGGTACTTTACCTAATAACAAAACGGTGAGATGACTTGCAAATAACTAACAAATTGACAACATTGATAAGGGATAACTTGTCAACTGTACCTTCATTCCAGTCATGAAGCACTATTTTTGCAGCAGCTTCAACATCCACTATACCACCCTTTTTCAATTTACCACGGAGTGTAGCAAGTTTTTGAAGGAAATCATCAACTGAAGTAAAGCTTGGAATCTTGTACAGGGAGAGCAATTTCTCATGTGGGCAAAGACTGAGGATTTCCTTAACTGAAGAAAAAAATGGAATAAGACACTCCACAGATGCACTTCTAGACACATGAATAAATGATACTAGCTTGCTGTCAGATATAGTATCAGCATAGTAAACCAAGAGAGTGCCACGACTGGCATGAATAGAAGATCTGGCTCGAATAATGAAGAAACAAGATAGCACCTACCAGGGGTGATTACATCTTCCATTTTCTCAACTCTTTTGCAGTTGCGAAGGGCTACAGACACACCACTGTTGGAAGACTTGAGCATCACAACACCAGGACAATCCAACAACTTCACCTTCCTGTCTAATTGAACTTCTTGCATTGATCTAGTAACCCCTGGAGTAGAACCAACATTAACCACACGGGACCTCTTCAAGCTGTTAATTAGACTGCTCTTGCCAACATTAGGAAGGCCCACAATACCCACAGTAATTGCCAGCTTGAGCTGCAAGCAAACCAATCATAAAAATTATATGAACCATGGAACAAAACATAACAAGAGAAACGACTCCACAGGTCTATATAAATAGTTACAAAACCACCATAAAATTGGAAGCATCAAAGCAAGAAACTAGATAACAAAGCATAAAAAGATCATCGGACACAGGTGATTATCAAAATATCAGGATGAGGTTGATTGAATAAATACACTGGATACAGTATGAAAGTTGAAACAGCCAGATTTAGCTATGTCCAAATAGAAAATTTAGGTGTCTGTACTGAAAATATTAAAAAATCATTAACTGTCTACCTATGTTAATATGCCTTTCATGAAACTGGACAAAAAGGCAAAATAATGCATGAAATCAGGCATATAAGATGCTGTTAAGAATTGGTGCAATTTTCAACAGTTATATGCGTATAGCTTATGGAAGTAAGAAAACAAGAAATCCTATAAAACAACCAAGCAGTGGGACTCCTGACTGAAGCTAGATAAATACAGGCAAACAAAACGGACTCCAGTCATCTCTATAAAACACAAAGATCAGTTACCTCATGACTCCTGGAATAATTTTTCAGTAGTTTAATTAGATTCTCAGCACCAAGACAATCACTGGTTTGTGAGACATTGCTTGTTTTCTCATGCTTTGATGATTTCCATCCCAGCTTGGTCCTTTGCTCTTGAGTATTGCACTTGAATGCAACAGTTGGCAATTCCTCCCTTAGATACGTAAGCCACTTCTCTACCGACTCCTTTGGGACAAGATCTACAACCCACACAATATTTACCTTCAGATGCAGAAAGACAAGGAAAGATCACACCAGTTTCACTAAAGTCAATCAAAAGTTGCGCCATACCTATCTTATTGAGAAGCAGCACTATTCGTTTAGTTGCATCAGCCTTCCTAACCATCTTTTCCATGTCAATGCAACGAGTGCCCACTGGGTCCCTTGCATCAAGAACCTCGAGTATAACATCTGAAGCGTCGATTACTTTAACCAGCTCCTTATAAAAGGCCCTCTCTGAATGATCTAGAGACACATTCAACAGCTTTAGTGAATAATGTATATGCAAGCAGCAAGGCAATACAAATCAGCAGTGGAAAAATAAGAAACTAACCATTGGTCATAGGCATTGCTAAAGAAGCACTCTCTTTTGCTGCATCCTTCTCTGCAAACTCACTGCCCTGTGCAGAAGCTGCAGCTACCAAATTAGCAATATCTTCATCCTCGGGCAATCCAAGCTTTCTCTTCCTAGCCTGAAAGAAGGGCCACAGTATATTATCACTGTTCAACACACACAAAGAAAAACTTATGTGTGCCTATGAAAATAGAGAGCAATCATAAAGAAAACCTAAATAATGAACAACAGACTGCATTGCCTATCATAGCTAATTAAGGTGAATGATTACTAGACACCAACGGGTATTCTGGTGCCCAGGAAATTACATGCTTCTGATGGAGTGTATCAGTGGTGCTACAAACAATCCATACCAATCTTTGGTAAGGAGATTGATATATGTGTCTACATCACAGATCACAAGCTGTCTACCCAACGATCCATGGACCCACATTTCAACTTCTGCCTTCAGCAACATCTCGGTTTACCGATGGTAGAAAAGGCAATAAATAAGCTCATCGACAGGAAATAAAAGAAATAAAGGCTCATCTATCTAGGAAAAATCATCTAAAATTATCTAACAAAAAGAGTAATCGTTAAAAGCTGTGCACACTGAAATACAACAATACGAAGTGGATTCAGGCTATACATACCATCAAACACTAAGAATTAGCAGCACACTAAGGAACCTGAACGGAACAGGCGCTTACCCTCTCCTTGCGAGCCTCCTTCTTGAGCTCGAGCTCCTTGACCGCCTGCGCGCGACGGACCTCGAGGGCCTTGAGCTCCTGCTCCTTGAAGGGCCACTCGTTGGGGATCCCGGGGTCCTTCTCGACCTTGCTCTTGTGGTTCTTGCCGTCCTTCCTGGCCTCCTTGCGCTTCTTGCGATGGTGCTCCTTCACCTTGCGCAGCACCTTGTGTTTCGACTTAAGCGTGACTCGCTTGCTCTTGCTCTTCTTACTTTTCTTCACCATCTTGCCGCCGCCGCCGCTGGTGGTGGTGATGGGAAGAAGAGCGCCGGTGGAGGGAGAAGAGGAGTAGGGGTACCGGGCACGGGTCTGATGGCTGGTGCGGCAGCAGGGGAAGGTGATAGGGTTTTGGAAGTCGACGGATGGGGCTTCAAGTCGGCGACCACGGTGAGGATGGAGGAAGGAGACGGAGCGCTCCGGCCGCCGCCCGCGAAGAAGAGGAAAGGGAGGGCGCGTGGGGGCTGGCGGCTAGGGTTTTCCACTTGGGGTGCCCTTTTTATTTGAGGCGGTTTAAACAAACAAACGGCCAAGATTTGCTGTGATTCACGATCTGACGGCCGGTATTGTAATTTTTGTGGCGGCTTCGTATAAAAAACACCAATAATAGATTGTTTACTTCTCTTGTATTCGCAAAGCATTATTTCAATACCCCCAAAATTCTTGTAGTCTGTTTATCATACTGGGTTTGTCCAGGATAATCCTGAAATATCCCCATAAATGATTTATGTTTTTGTCTAAATTAAAAACTCTCCTATAAGGTAGAGTATTTTGGGGGAAGAGTATTGTAAAAAATTGGAGATTATTGAGTGAACACCAAATCCCACATATTCTCAAAACTCTAGTAGGTAAAAATACGAGAGAAGTAAACTAATCCTTAGATGGAACTCAAGGTTCAGAAAACTATTTGGTCAGGTTTCTTGTGGGAAAACCAAAAAAAGGGACCATGTTCGTGATATTTGTTTTTTTATTAAGCCTTTCGGCGAACTTTATTTCATCTAAAAATGCTTACATCGTTTACAAGTGTAGGTAATAGAAAGCTAGGAGATCATTATCCCAAAATTAATCAACATGATCAATTAAATAATGCATAGCCAACATATGAGTAGCTTCATTAGCCTCTCTATTACAGTGTTCAAATACAATCTCTCTAAACCATGAGGCTAAAATCCTGTAATCGTCAAAGATTGATGTTGATGAAGTCGCCAAAAATCCACCGCCCATCATTGTTTCGATAACCTGGCTATTGTCTGATTGTATAATGAATTTATTGCTTCCAATATTCTGAGCTAGGCTCAATCCATCCCTTGGCGCATATATACACCTATACGATAAACAGATGAGCAACAAAATGAATTTTCTTGCAACTCCCTAATATGAAATTTTCCTTACTATCTCTGGCTATAGCACTCATGGCTCCTCTTCCTTGATCAACATCAAAAGCAACGTGCACATTGATCTTTATCACACCTTCTAAAGGACGAGTCCACGCCTCTTTCTTCCTCTCAATTGGTTTCTTCCTTTCAATTGGTTTCTTCTTCCTCGCAAGAACATAGATCGACATAGCACTTCTATGGGTACTTTGGATGTCTTCTCCATGCATAAATTGCTTTTTTCCCACCAGATATACCATGCTCCAGTTAATATGATCAGAGCTAGCCCAATGTCGGCCTATGGAGCTCAGTGACCAATGTTTAGTATCATATGCTCCAACAACATGGAACCTAATTGATCAGATTCAATTACATCGCTTAAAACATTGCCAATGCTAAGTTTTCTTCAAACTTCTTGCGCCCTCGAACATATGAATAAAGTGTGCATTAAGTCCTCACAACCTGCATTGCAAATGCGGCATTGGCTTGAATTCCCAATACGCCTATTGGCCACCCCCCCCCCTCCCAAACAGGGTATAAATCCATGCAAGGCTCTCCACCCCAAAAAAAATGATTTTTGAGGGAATTTGTAGCCTCCATAGTCTCTTCCACACCTAACTACCTTGAGATTGACCATTATTCATTGCATCCGGGTTGTGTCTCCTAAAATGGTAATCCCATTCTACATGGTAGGCCGATCGGACAATGAATAAGCCTGTCTTTGTATGATGACATGCCACAAAATCTTCCATACCACTCAAAGCTATTGGATTTTCTAAGATTCTTGTCGCATCAACACTCCAAAAAAGGCTCTGAATCAGCTCCTCATCCTAAGAACCCGTGGCAGGGTTGAAACTTTATTGATCAAGATATACCCACTTCGAGTGTAAACTTTCCTCGTCGGACTTGTTGGTATCTAGGCATCCTGCCAAATATTAATTTTGTCGCCCCTTCCAACTCTCCAAATACATCCTCTGTTAAAAGTCGGTATGCCATAAAGAATGCTTTTCCAAGTAAAAGAACCGTCGTTTGTAAGCTTTGCCTTTAGTAGATTACCATCTAGATAACATTTAGCACGCAACACCCTCGCACAAAGAGAATCAGGGTCTTCTAGTAACCTCCAACAATATTTTGCTAGCATTGTTGTATTGAAAGTATGCAAATCTCTAAAACCCATACCTCCTTTCTCCTTTAGAATACGCATCTTCCACCAAGTTGTCCAATGCATCATTTTAATATCACCATCACCCCACCATAATGTCTGTAATCAGTAGCGAGCGTGACCAAAAGCATAGAGGGGGACAAATTAAAACTTTTTGGATTTTTTTTTGAACCATGCACCAAAATTTTGTGCAATTTCAAGTTCTATTTGTAACTACAAGAGAAAAATTTCAAGCTTGGGAATGCACATATAACTTCTTAATTTACGAGATAATTGACTAGCAAGTACGTGAGGAGATTTTTCTTTGGCCGGGATCCACCTACATGGAATTTTCTTGCACATAAGAATTAGCTTGGTAGTAATAATAGAGCTCTATTTGTAAAAAAGAAGTTTTATGTAGTATAGATCTGTGACTCGGGATCCTCACCAATGGGTAGCAAGAAAAATCATAAAGTAGTACTTCCTCTGTTTCGGGGTTTAAGCCGTCCTCGTTTTGCGTGTTTTTTCTTTGACCAAGAATTACTCTAAATATGTAAAGAGTTTTGGTATATAACTAGTACCACTGAAAAGTATTTTTCAATACGAATCCAATAGTACTAATTATGTACAATATAATTAAGATTTTGTTGTTCAATTCTTTCGATCAAACTTTGCTTTGAAAAGCGCGTGCGCCTTAAACCTTGAAACGGAGGTAGTATCACTTAGTGGCTCATGTACCAAGGTAAAGAACAACAACCCACTCCTCCGTGTAGCACTACAATCGCCAATGAGTTGACGAGGGGAAGTAAACTCGCGAGAACCGAGGCCCCTTTCTTCTTCCTTTGTGTTTGATACCGAGCCAGAATGAAAGGACGATCGATTGATAATACTATACGTTCTCTGCTTTTGGAAGAGGGCAATCGCCTAGTTTCGCCTCCAAGGCGCCCCGCAAGTGTCCATGATATTTGTTACCCATGGAGGAGTACCCTTTTATTAAATAATTTAAATATGATCAATGGACCATGAAATTGAACGGGTTAGAGGTACCGAAACTTGTTAAAATGTTGCTGATTCGTTCTCCAAAACCAAATAGTTTCCTATTTTTCTCTAAGAAAAGCAACTTCTAACTTTCGTTTATTGACTACAATCAAACATTACATCAAAGAAAGAACACCAAAAATCTTTTTTGCCTATTCCCTTTTTACGGAAATGGGTAGTCAAGATTTTCTATGCAAGTTAAGTATTTAATTAACAAACTAAAAAAATACATGTAATTTTTCCACATATAAAAGATGGCAGCCAAGTAATTTCTCCATATTCCGAAGCACTAAATAATTCCTTTAATCCAGCATCATCAATACCAAAATGAGTAGGCTCTCTAAAGCTTATCCGCAGTAGTCACACACTTGCATTCAACATTCAATCAACAATTTCAAAAGTGAGAATATAGTATGAGAATGAGAAACAAATTTAGAGTTACCAAACTTAGCAAGTAGAGAATAACTTCTGGACTTCACTTCTTGATCTACATGTTGATCATCAAACATAACTTTCCACTTTAATCGCAATAATGCTCTTTGCTTATCCTACTACACCAAATAATGTTAATCATAGTTTCCAGTCACAACATTTAGAACAAAAAATTTCAATGTTCACAATATGCTATTTTATCATAGATCCAATGCAAGTTTAGCGAGGCTCAGCCCCGAGCTAAGAATCTTCATACCCGTCATTCGACAAAGTTTGTTGATAGTTTAAAACGAACTTAAAAAATTCAAAAAGATCGTGTCAACACCCGGATTTTTAATCCCAAATGCCTGTTATGCTATACATCGCAATCCCAGAATTACCATTTTTGTGAGACATAACCGATTTGCATATCACATTACATCATCCATTATAAACCATACATAAGGTCTTACACGAATAAAGATCTCATGATCCAGTTCTTAATACAATTCAAGCAGCGGAATAACGTAAAGATAACGATAGCATAGGCGAAGCTCCATCTTTAGGGTCACGGGCAATGTTGATGATGGGAGATGATCCTAGTTGTCATAACTTTCCTGCGGTCTGTCGTCCTGATACTCCTCTGCACAGTCTGGCCACGGAAATAGCCAGGGACAAAGCCATGAGTACTCTTTAAATACTCGCAAACTAATACTAACAAGCGAGGGGTTTTGAATAGGTATACTAAGCTCTAGGGTTGTTTTGCAAAAAGCCAGATTTACCTCTACTAAGTTCAGAAGCAAAGAAAACTAGTTGACAATTTTATACACCTAAGTGGGAACTTGAATTTCATATCACAACTCTGTTGTGGTCAAGTCAAGGTCATGAATCATTTCACAAGTCATTTTGAAAAAATCTGACGATATAACAGTATGGCCACTCCAACTGTCCATCACCGCGGACGCGGCTATTCGAATAGTTTGACACTCTGCAGAGATTGTACACTTTCACCACAACATTCGATAAATCCGTCAGGAACAAATCCTGAATTCACCATACTCAGTATGCGGATAATCAATCCTAATCTTTCAGTTACACGCCCTAGTATAGGAACCTCTCCTGTGAGTTTGGCCTCCCAACCATGACCATTTGTCGTCTTGGGCACTGCACAGGTGGACAATCTTTACAAGGTAGCCTCAGCTCAGACCTTGGCCGCGAGGGAACCCATACTAGGATATATAAATTTCTAGTCAAGCCCTACCCAAATTTTGGGTATTGTGGTTGAACGGTAAAATTGGAATGGTATCGCATCCAAACAACCATCAGTTTTACAAAGGGCTAAGGCTCATGCCTTAACATTTTCATTATCAAAATCATCTGGTGTTCGGAAACACATGTCAAAATATTTCAGTAGAATGACTCATCATTCTAAGGTTTTCATAATCATTTTCACCAAGTATTTCCATCTAAAGTTGATCAAGTTTTATGCTTAGCACTAGCATCTACAGGTGGGGATAAGTACTAATCAGGGGTGGTAAACCAGTCGAGATTAACTAAGTTCACTCTCATGCCTTAGGGTGACATCAAGATTATCTAAATTAGGCCAAGTTTTATGCTCTTTATGCTACCTTCAATTATCTTTCTAGAACTTACAAGTTACTAAGTAAACTCTAAGAGAAAACTTTGATAAAAAAATAAGGTAATAAGCTTGCAAGTAAAAGTAGGATTGGGTATCAAGGGATGGAATCTTGCAAGTAAAACTTGCATGCTTTAGCTTGCTAAGATAGTAGTATAATCTTGCTAAGTTGCAAGTGTTAGCTTGCCTTGTGCAGAGCAGTGGTTGAAGTTCTCCTCGGCTTCCTCCTTGTAGTATTCTCCTTTCTCCTCGTATCCGTGGTCGGTACTAGCGTCTATAAATAAATACGAGGTACACAATCACCAAACAATACTTAACTATTTCTAAACATCACACAAGGGTTCACACTAGATGATCTAGTATCATCACTAACATTACAAAGATTAAGGCACTTGTCTTATTTATTTTATTTTAGAAAAGTAATTTCTACTCATTGAAAAACTACTTAAGATTTAATATTCTCCACTCAAACATGGGATCATGTTGACACATGTCATTACCACATATTTCAGTATATGGGAATGTGATTTAAAGTGGTGTCACAGTTTAATAAGGTTTAACCTTTTTATTTTAATTAATTAAAGTGACTAGAAATTCCTATGTGGCATTCTTTTAGTACTTGATCATTATCTCTGTAAGTAAACCTATATATTCTGAAAGGTACAGTTAAATGTGATTTTTGAGAGTTGGAATCAACTCAAAAGCTCTTATGGTTGAATTTTGAAAAATGTTTGAATGCGGAAAAGCCTCTGCCTTGTTATTTTTACCATGGTTGATCCACAAATCCAAATGGTTTGAATCCAACGGGCTTGGATTAAGCCTTCCAGTACCTTTCTAACAAAATTGGTTCCATGCATTTTGGTTTAGTGAATCGAGCTAGGTTGATTTTTGAATCTAGGTACATAACCGGGTTTGAAATTAAATGAATAAAACTAAATTTGAATTGTTGGGTCGCGCGGGAGGTTTGACTGGGCCGGCCCGCTACGCACAGCGTACGCGCGGGCTGGTTAAGTGACTGTCCCCACGCGTCAGTGAGACAGCGAGGGCGAAGCGATACGGGGTGATCTAGGTCGCATGATCTCACTCTAATCGAACGGCTCTGGTTCATCGTCCACGTCGGGCATCGTCGGCGAGATAGAACCCTAGCGCGGCAGGTGGGGGTCGTGGGAGGCTCACCGGGACTTAGGCGAGGGTCGGCGACGGGTGCGAACGACGAAGTCGACGATGGCGAGTCTCCTGCTACCGGCAGCTTCTCCTAGTGCGGCTCCAATCGACGACGCCTCTCCTCCTCTACAGCGGCGAACTCCGGTGAAATTCTAGCGATGCGCTGGTCGCCTTGCTCCGGGAGTGAGTGAGTGTGATCAGTGAGAGGTGGGGAGTGAACTGGTGTGAAGAAAACGAGCGGGGTTGGCCTCCTTTTATAGTGACTGAAGGGGACCGACGGGCGCAGGCTGAGCTCGTCGTGGTCGACTGCACAGAGTGCTACTGGCATGGGCGACGGTAGGGGCGATGCTGTGCTCCCTGGCGAAGCTCAACGGCGTGGTGGCGAGGCGTGGGGCGGTGCTGATCGGTCGGAACGCGTCGATGCTCTGGGCGGATCCGACGGCGAATTTAATGGTGCACGGGTGCTCCTGGTCACGCGGCGGCGAACGAGCATGTCTGGCGGGGTGCTTGAGTGTTGGTGATCACGCACGCAAGCGGCGAGGGCGGCGCGCGGTCTGTGGGTGCTGGTCGAGGGTGGCGCGCTCTCGGCTCGCACGCAGAGAGATTGGGCGAGCTCGGACAGTGTGGTCTAGGGGCTGGCAGTGCTCGAGGCTGGGACAGGGAGTGGCGGTGGATGGTGGAGTGCCTTCTAGACATGCTTTCTAGGCTTGGTGTGCCTCCTATCCTGCTGTCGACATGTGGGTGGAAAGTTAGGCTCGGTATGGTCACCATTAATGGCTATGCCAAGCTCATAGTGGTGCTAAAGCTAGTTAGATTACTTTGATCATCTACTGAGAGTGTAGTGAGAGCTAGAGAGGGAACAAGGTTGGCCAAAATTACTGCACACTATAGTGTTTTGTGTTTGTTTGTTTGCTGCAAACAAGGTGTTTGATGAAATGGCCGAAAAAATTCAAGTTGGGTTGCCTAGGCAAATACTAGGGAGTCTCTGGTTAGTTGGGTTAGTCAAGGGGCACTGGTTGGTTGGGTTTTGAAAATGTGTGATCTTCACATAAGATAAGATTCAATTTTGAATTGTGATTTGAATGAGGTTGACAATTGTTTCTGCAAGTTTGAAAAGTGGGATTTGATTCACTTTTACTTGGTCTAGTAAGGGGTGAAAAGGATTGGGAAAGTTTCTGTTTGAAATCTTGGACTAGAAACACTCAAAGTGACCTAGTGAGCAAGATTGGCAAAAATGACCATTTGCCTTAATTGATTTGTTTTTGATTTTCTCTTTATTTGTTTCTGTTTGGAAATGTTTTATATGATGTTGTTTTCACCTTTAAACTATTTCTTGCTATTTAGGTTAATCACATAAGTCCATTCATGCATTTATCAAATCATCACATACACACATGCATTCATATTATTTTAATTAATCAAGGTTTTTGTTAACCCTAATTTTAGTGATTAGAGTTTGATGATCATTGTTTTATGTTTTTGGGATGTTACAAACCTTCCCTCTTAAACAAAATCTCGTCCCGAGATTTGAAAAAGAAGGAAAAAGATTACCTAGGATTTAAAGAGATCGGGAAACTCCGTCCTGATGTGATCTTCTCGCTCCCAGGTAGCTTCTTATTCGGTGTGGTTGCTCCACTAAATCTTGAGAAACTTGATGCTCCGGGTTCGGGTGGTTCTGAAAGCTTCTTCCAAAATACGGATGGGTACTTCGGGATACGTCAGGTCATCGTTGATCTCTATGGTTCGGTGATCAATGTTCTTGAAAACTTCAGTCTTCTCTGGAACTTCAAGGCATTTGCGAAGTAATGATATATGGAACACATTGTGCACTGCTGACATTTCCTCTGGCAGTTAAAATTGATATGATACCTCTCCTTGATGATTCAGAATCTTGAAGGGTCCGATATATCTGGGGGCTAACTTTCCTTTGAGCTGGAAACGCTGCATTCTCTTCAAAGGCGACACTTTGAGATACACAAAATCTCCGATATTGAAAGCGAGGTCTCGATGTCTCTTGTCGGCGTAACTCTTCTGTCTTGACTGGGCGGTATTGAGGTGCTCACGAATCTTGTGAACTTTCTCTTCTGCTTCGCGTAGGATGTCAGGTACAAAAATCTGACTCTCTCCTACTTTCGACCAATTCAAAGGGGTGTGACACTTGCTTCCATACATGAATTCAAATGGGGCCATTTGCAGACTAGCCTGGTAACTATTGTTGTAAGAAAATTCTGCGAACGGCAGACAGTCTTCCCATTTAGATCCATACTCTAGCACACATGCTCTCAACATATCTTCGAGTATTTGATTTACTCGCTCCGTTTGTCCATCGGTTTGAGGGTGATACGCAATGCTGAAATCCAGTCGGGTTCCTAAACCTTCTTAAACTTTCTTCTAGAATCTCGAGTTAAACTAAGTTCCTCGATCTGATACGATGTTCCTGGGGACTCCGTGCAAACTGACGATTCTAGCGATGTATAACTCTGCTAGCTTCGAACTCTGGTATGTGGTCTTGACTGGTAAGAAATGGGCTACTTTGGACAATCTGTCAACTATGACCCAGATAGAGTCATTTCCCCTACTAGAAGTAGGCAAACAAGTGATAAAGTCCATTCCAACTGAATCCCATTTCCATTCTGGAATCTGTAAAGGTTGCAACAGTCTAGCAGGTCTTTGATGTCCTGCCTTGACTCTCTGACATATATCACACTTGGCGATATAGCTTCCGATTTCTCTCTTCATCTTATGCCACCAAAATTGTTCCTTCAAATCCTGATACATCTCCGTTCCTCCGGGGTGGATAGAATAAAGAGTATCATGGGCCTCTTTCAAAATCACTTCCTTCAATTCTGAATCTGCTGGTACACAAAGGCGTCCTTTGTACCACGGAACTCCTTCTTCGTCTTCGGTGAATCCGGGTTCTTTGCCTGTACCGATACGACGTTTGATTCAGTCGATACTAGCATTTCCTTTCTGCGCCTCCTTGATCTGACTGATCAAAGTGGGTTGAAGTTCTATGCTATCCAAAAATCCTTCACTCACTAATTCCATTCGGAAATCTTCCATCTCTTTGTGCAAGCTTGGTTGCTCCTTCAAAATCATGGAGTTCAAGCGGCACGGCAATCTGCTAAGGGCATCTGCTACCACATTGGCTTTACCGGGGTGATAGTGAATGTCCAGATCATAATCCTTGATTAGCTCGATCCATCTTCTCTGCCTCATATTCAGCTCCTTCTGAGTGAATATATACTTCAGGCTCTTGTGATCCGAATAAATCTCACAACGGTTTCCCATCAGATAATGCCTCCATGTCTGCAGGGCTAGAACTACGGCTGCGAGTTCAAGGTCATGGGTTGGATAATTCTATTCATGCTGCTTCAGTTGTCGGGATAGATAAGATATAACTTTGCCTTCTTGCATTAACACACATCCGAGACCGATCTTGGATGCGTCACAATACACATCAAAGGGCTTCGTGATATCCGACATGATCAAGATTGGGGCTGAAATCAATCTTCTCTTGAGTTCTTGAAAACTCGCTTCACATTTGTCCGTCCATTCAAACTTCTTGTCCTTCTTCAGCAATTGGGTCATGGGTCTAGCAATACTCGAGAATTTCCAGCATAGCATCCAGTTGTTTCTTCAGTTCTGCTAGCTCAAACGGGTTCATACTATATAGTCTCTGGGTTATGGGTCCAGTTCCAGGTATTAGTTCAATGATAAACTCGATATCCCGATCTGGGGGCATACCGGGCAAAACATCTGGAAATACATCGGGGTATTCACAAACTATCCGAACTTGATCAATGGTTGGCTGGGCTATACTCTTGTTGCACTTGAATTGATGGGGCAAGGTTTCGGATACGTGCTCGACTGATATTCCGGCTGTACTGGTCATGGTGATGGCTTTCTTGGCATAGTCAATTAATCCTTTGTGTTTGGACATCCAATCCATTCGTAGTACTACTTCCAAACCTTTAGTTCCAAGTACTATTAGATTAGCATAAAAATCTATGCCATGGATTAGGATAGGGACGGCTTTGCAAATTTGTCTAGCTTTGGTGGTCGAACCAGGTATTTGAACAATCATAACATGCTTCAATTTGGTTGGTTGAATCTTACTAGTGCATGCAAATTCTTTAGTAACAAATGAGTGCGATGCTCCAGAATCAAACAACACTCTTGCAAGTACTGAGTTTATAGAAAACATACCCAGCACGACGTCTGGCACTTCTTAGGCTTCTTCAGCATGCATGAGAAAGAGACAGTCGTTGCGGTTGAGCGAATTCCCTGGGGCAAACCTCCTTCCGGGCTGAACACGACGTTGTTGCTGAGCTGGGGCATTTGCATTGGGGGCTGTGACAATCCTCTTGGGGCACTCATTGGAATAGTGACCCTTGGTTCCACATTCATAACAAGTCACCTGCGACTTGTCCTTTGTTGCAACAGGCACAACATTGCTTACAATCCTTGGGGCAGTCTTGGTGTTGGTGGCGGCATTGTTATTGTTGAAATTGGGTGGTGCACGGTTGAAATTGCTGGAGTGGCCGGGGTTGTTGTGGTTTCCTCCGGGCCTTGGGTTTCCAGGTTGGGATAGGTCGGACGGTTCATCGGGGTCTATTGTTTCTTGGGGCAAATCCTAGAGATGGGTTGGGGTGATACTTTGGTGTATGGTGGGTTCCTGGCTGATGCATCATGCGACGCTTGTGGTTCTCATTGGCTTGGTTGATCTTTCCTTCCATCTGAATGGCGGAGTCCACTAGGGCTTCAATATCAGCAAATGGGATATTGGATAACACTGTCTGCATCTCATCGTGTAAACCATTTAGGAATCTCTCTTTCTTCTTGGCTTCGGTGTCGATCTCATCTGGTGCATACCTAGCCAATGACAAAAATTTGTCACGATATTTCACTACGGTCATTCTTCCTTGCTTCAGTTCTCTGAATTCATCTCTCATCCTCTTGATTAAACATGGTGGCACATGGGTTCTGCTGAACTTGACTTTGAACTCTTCCCAAGTCATCATCTGACCTCCTGTCATTGCGCGAACGTTGTTCCACCATGTTGTTGCATCTCCCGCCAAATAGTGGGTGGCAAACAACACTTTCTCGTTAGCTTCTACTCCTGCAACTTCCAGGTTGTTCTCCATGGTTTGCAACCAATCATCTGCATCTAGGGGCTCTTCTGACTTAGTGAAAACAGGTGGATTGGTGTTCTGGAAATTCTTGAGCTTAGATCCATGGTTGTCCTGATTTCCATGGCCTTGATTGTTGTTGGCCATCTGGGCGATGTGTTGAAGGGTGGCTAAGTTGGCTTGACATTCGGCTCTTTCAGCTTCGCGGTCAGAAACCAACATTTGCAAGATCTGCAACATCGGGTCCGGGATGAACCACTTCCTTCGCGAGGCATCTGAAGATTGAGGTAGATCATGAGAAAAGAGAGAAATTTCTAGGGTTCAGGGGTTTTTAAAAGTTTTTAGAGTGCGACTCAGATTTTTCTAGCAACTTGATTTTCATTCATTCATAGCACATGATACAAACACACATGACAACAAAGGAAAACAAATGGTTTTATGAACCATTTTGGGAAACTACGATACAGTGGGACCGAATACAACTCACTAAAGCTAGTGCTCAAGTGCTACTAATCCTCGGAGTCGGTGTCCGCATCATCATCATCATCGATGAAGGAGAAGTCATCCTCATCGGTGAAGCAGTCCATGGCCTGATCCTCCAGAAAGTCATCATCATCATCGCTGAGATAGGAGTAGGGGTCTCCACGAAGGTCTTCCCCTGCATTCTCCCTTTCCTCCAACTGCATATCTCTCTCGTGGATGGTCTCCTCCAAATCCGTGATCCGGTGGCGAAGACGGGCAATGATGCACTCCTTCTTGTCGAGCTAATGACGACGAGACTTGCGATCTTTCACTAGCATGGAGATGGTCTGATCCTTCTTGGCGGTGATGGCGTACTTGTGGTTGGCGTAGGAGCGAGCATTGTCCAGCTCCTTCTGACGATCATACATCATGAAGCTGAGGTGGTCCAACTGAGTCTTCAGCTCAGGGTGATGTGGGGCCTCCAGTGGCTGTCCATAGCATCACGCCTTGGGTAGAACTCAAAAGGGGTACCCTTGATTTGATTGATACTCTGCCCACACAGACAGGCAAGAGCTTCATGCATGGCCCTGGCAAGTCCATCGAGCCAGTTGTTCTCTCTTAAGGTGAACTGAATCCCCTCTGTAGTGGGAGGTTCAATCTTTCCTCGGAGACTTGCAACAACTAGCCACTACAAATCTTCTCCTTTCTGATCATTGAGCTGAGCTCCGAAGAACTCGGGGTGTGGACGCTCCAGTATTTCTGACAGCTGGTCCAAGTCACCCTCAAAGATGAGTTCTCCTCCATTCCCCAACTGATAAAACTTGCTGTACTTCACGTCCATCTATAATAATATAGGATGAGTAAGTTAGTAGAGTGATCAAGTGTGTCAAATTTTATGTACTTTGCAAGATTTTTTTTGAGGAACATGAATTTTCATGAAAGAATCCAATTGATAAGAATGAGAATAGGTTTTTGTAAATACTCACTTCCTTTGGTTTTGAAACTAAGTTTTTGATTCAAACGTCCATTCTAACTAGGGTCTCCTATGGTCAGGATGGCTCTGATACCAACTTGTCAACACCCGGATTTTTAATCCCAGATGCCTGTTATGCCATACATCGCAATCCCAGGATTACCATTTTTGCGAGACATAACAGATTTGGATATCATAGTACATCATCCATTACAAACCATACATAAGGTCTTACACGAATAAGGATCTCATGATCCAGTTCTTGATACAATTCAAGTAATGGAATAACGTAAAGATAATGATAGCGTAGGCGAAGCTCCATCTTCAGGGTCACAGGCAATGCTGACGATGGGAGATGATCCTAGTTGTCATAACTTTCCTGCAGTCTGTCGTCCTGATACTCCTCTTCATAGTCTGGCCACGGGAATAGCCAGGGACAAAGCCATGAGTACTCTTTAAGTACTCGCAAACTAATACTAACAAGTGAGGGGTTTTTGAATAGGATATACTAAGCTCTAGGATTGTTTTGAAAAAAGCCAGATTTACCTCTACTAAGTTCAGAAGCAAATAAAACTAGTTGACAGTTTTATACACCTAAGTGGGAACTTGAATTTCATATCACAACTCTGTCGTGGTCAAGTCAAGGTCATGAATCATTTCACAAGTCATTTTGAAAACATCTGACGATAGAACAGTATGGCCACTCCAACTGTCCATAACCGCGGACGCGGCTATTCGAATAGTTTGACACTCTGCAGAGATTGTACACTTTCACCACAACATTCGATACATCCGTCAGGAACAAATCCTGAATTCACCATACTCAGTATGCGGATAATCAATCCTAACCTTTCAGTTACATGCCCTAGTATAGGCACCTCTCTGTGAGTTTGGCCTCCCAACCATGACCATCTGTCATCTTGGGTACTGCACAGGTGGACAATCTTCACAAGGTAGCCTCAGCTCAGACCTTGGCCGCGAGGGAACCCATACTAAGATATATAAATTTTCAGTCAAGCCCTACCCAAATTTTGGGTATTGTGATTGTACGGTAAAATTGGAATGGTATCGCATCCAGACAACCATCCGTTTTATAAAGGGCTAAGGCTCATGCCTTAACATTTTCATCATCAAAATCATCTGGTGTTCGGAAACACATGTCAAAACATTTCAGTAGAATGACTCATCATTCTAAGGTTTTCATAATCATTTTCACCAAGTATTTCCATCTAAATTTGATCAAGTTTTATGCTTAGCACTAGCATCTACAGGTGGGGATAAGTACTAATGAGGGGTGGTAAACCAGTGGAGATTAACTAAGTTCACTCTCATGCCTTAGGGTGACATCAAGATTATCTAAATTAGGCCAAGTTTTATGCTCTTTATGCTACCTTCAATTATCTTTCTAGAACTTACAAGTTACTAAGTAAACTCTAAGAGAAAACTTTGATAAAAAAATAAGGTAATAAGCTTGCAAGTAAAACTAGGATTGGGTATCAAGGGGTGGAATCTTGCAAGTAAAACTTGCATGCTTTAGCTTGCTAAGATAGTAGTATAATCTTGCTAAGTTGCAAGTGTTAGCTTGCCTTGTGCAGAGCAGTGGTTGAAGTTCTCCTCGGCTTCCTCCTTGTAGTATTCTCCTTCCTCCTCGTATCTGTGGTCGGTACTAGCGTCTATAAATAAATACGAGGTACACAATCACCAAACAATACTTAACTATTTCTAAACATCACACAAGGGTTCACACTAGATGATCTAGTATCATCACTAACATTGCAAAGATTAAGGCACTTGTCTTATTTATTTTATTTTAGAAAAGTAATTTCTACTCATTGAAAAACTACTTAAGATTTAATATTTTCCACTCAAACATGGGATCATGTTGACACATGTCATTACCACATATTTCAGTACATGGGAATGTGATTTAAAGTGGTGTCACAATTTAATAAGGTTTAACCTTTTTATTTTAATTAATTAAAGTGACTAGAAATGCCTATGTGGCATTCTTTTAGTACTTGATCATTATCTCTGTAAGTAAACCTATATATTCTTATATATTCTGAAAGGTATAGTTAAATGTGATTTTTTGAAAGTTGGAATCAACTCAAAAGCTCTTACGGTTGAATTTTGTAAAATGTTTGAATACAGAAAAGCTTCTGCATTGTTATTTTTCCATGGTTGATCCACAAATCCAAATGGTTTGAATCCAACGGGCTTGGATTAAGCCTTCCAGTACCTTTCTAACAAAATTGGTTCCATGCATTTTGTTTTAGTGAATCGAGCTAGGTTGATTTTTGAATCTATGTATAGAACTGGGTTTGAAATTAAATGAATGAAACTAAATTTGAATTGTTGGATCGCGCAGGAGGTTTAACTGGACCGGCCCGCTACGCACAGCGCACGCGCGGGCTGGTTAAGTGGCTGTCCCCACACGTCAGTGAGACAGTGAGGGGCGAAGCGGTACGGGGTGATCTAGGCCGCATGATCTCACTCTAATCGAACGACTCTGGTTCATCATCCACGTCGGGCAGTGCCGGCGAGACAGAACCCTAGTGCGGCAGGTGGGGGGCGTGGGAGGCTCACCGGGGCTCAGGCGAGGGTCTGCGACGGGAGCGAACGACGAAGTCGACGACGACGAGTCTCCTGGTATCGGCAGCTTCTCCAGGTGCGGCTCCAATCGACGGCGCCTCTCCTTCTCTGCAGCGACAAACTCTGGTGAAATTCCAGGGATGCGCTCCTCGCCTTGCTTCGGGAGTGTGTGTGTGATCAGTGAGAGGTGGGGAGTGAACTTGTGTGAAGAAAACGAGCGGGGGTGGCCTCCTTTTATAGTGACTGAAGGGGACCGACGGGCGCGGGCTGAGCTCGTCGTGGTCGACTGCACAGAGTGCTACTGGCATGGGCGACGATAGGGGGAGATGCTGTGCTCCCTAGCGAAGCTCAATGGCGTGGTGGCGAGGCGTGGGGCGGTGCTGATTGGCCGAAACGTGTCGATGCTCTGGGCGGGTCCGACGGCGAATTTAATGGCGCACGATTGCTCCTGGTCGCGCGGCAGCGAACGAGCATGTGTGGCAGGGTGCTGGAGTGTTGGTGATCACGCACGCAAGCGGCGAGGGCGGCGCGCGGTCTGTGGGTGCTGGTCGAGGCTGGCGCACTGGCGCGCTCTCGGCTCGCATGCAGAGAGATTGGGCGAGCTCGGGCAGTGTGGTCCAGGGGCTGGCAGTGCTCGAGGCTGGGAAAAGGAGTGGCGGTGGACGGTGGAGTGCCTTCTAGACATGCTTGCTAGGCTTGGTGTGCCTTCTATCCTGCTGTTGACATGTGGGTGGCAAGTTAGGCTCGGCATGGTCACCATTAATGGCTATGCCAAGCTCACAGTGGTGCTAAAGCTAGTTAGATTACTTTGATCATCTACTGAGAGTGTAGTGAGAGCTAGAGAGGGAACAAGGTTGGCCAAAATTACTGCACATTATAGTGTTTTGTGTTTATTTGTTTGCTGCAAACAAGGTGTTTGATGAAATGGCCAAAAGAAATTCAAATTTGAATTTTGGATTCAAACTTGGTGGGTTGGCTAGGCACATACTAGGTAGTCTCTGGTTAGTTGGGTTATTCAAGGGGCACTGGTTTGGTTGGGTTTTGAAAATGTGTGATCTTCACATAAGATAAAGATTTAATTTTGAATTGTGATTTGAATGAGGTTGCCAATTGTTTCTGCAAGTTTGAAAAGTGGGCATTGATTCACTTTTACTTGATCTAGTAAGGGGTGAAAAGGATTGGGAAAGTTTTTGTTTGAAATCTTGGACTAGAAACACTCAAAGTGACCTAGTGAGCAAGATTGGCAAAAATGACCATTTGTCTTAATTGATTTGTTTCTGATTTTCTCTTTATTTGTTTCTGTTTGGAAATGTTTTATATGATGTTCACCTTTAAACTATTTCTTGCTATTTAGGTTAATCACACAAGTCCATTCATGCATTTATCAAATCATCACATACACACATGCATTCATATTATTTTAATTAATCAAGGTTTTTCTTAACCCTAATTTCAGTGATTAGAGTTTGATGATCATTGTTTTATATTTTTGGGATGTTACAGATCGAAACAATGGGAAACCTTCGTGTGGTGTCATATTATGTGACATAGTTGGAAGGAAAAATATCAAACTTGGTATATTGATTATGTCTCAAAAAACGTTCACAAAATGACCTATCTCATTTGAGTTTTCCTGGCTTTCGAGTCAAATGACCAATATTATAGGTCTAGAACCAAGGCATAGTTTGTGATAATGTGCCCATGTTATGCATGCATGTGTACAATGGGATGGCGAACAATGTTGCAGGAGGAAGTTTTACTTTTCGGCGCACCAAAAATCCATTTTTCGTTTTTTGAGCGTAAAAAAGAAGGGGTTTTGTGAAACAAGCATCAAATGGCTAATTCAAAATGTTACAATCCCATTTTTAAAAATACTATACCACCTTACATGGACAATGTCCCAGCAAGCGAATCTCAAAGCTTTCCGTCCGTCCCAGGTGAAAAAGACAATTCTCGCCGAATCGATAGGAAGTGGGTCAGATATGAACTACAGGCACATGATCTGATGCTCATGATTTTTTACAAAAATCATTGTTAGGTTTTAAATATACTATTTTATCAGAGATCCAATGCAAGTTTAGAGAGGCTCATCCTCGAGCTAAGAATCTTCATACCCGTCGTTCGACAAAGTTTATCGATAGTTTAAAATGGGCATAAAAAATTCAAAAACGATCGAAACACTGTGAAACCTTCGCGTGGTGTTACATTATGTGATATAGTTGGAATAAAAATATCAAACTTGGTGTATTGATTATGTCTTCAAAAAACCTTCACAAAATGACCTATCTCATTCTTAGTTTTCTGGCTTTCGAGTCAAATGACCAATATTATGGCTATAATCAAGACATAGTTTGTGATAATGTGTCCATATTATGCATACATGTGCATCATGGAATGACGAACAATGTTGAAGGAGGAAGTTTTCCTTTTCATCGCACCAAAAAGCCATTTTCCATTTTTCGAGCGCAAAAAAGGGAGGTTTTGTGAAGCAACCTCCAAATATCTAATTCAAAATACTACCACCCCATTTTTTAAAAGTACTAGACCACCTTACATTGACAATGTCCCAATAAGGGGATCTCAAACTTTTCCGTCCACCCCAGAGGAAAAAGACAAATTCTCGCCAAATTGGTAGGAAGTGGGTCAGATATGAACTACAGACACATGATATGATGCTCATGATTTTTTACAAAAATCATTTTTAGGTTCACAATATGCTATTTCCTCAAAGATCCAATGCAAGTTTAGCGAGGCTCGACCTCGAGCTAAGAATCTTCTTGCCCGCCGTTCGACAAAGTTTGATGATAGTTTAAAACGGGCATAAAAAATTCAAAAGGGATCGAAACAATGTAAAACCTTCGCGTGGTGTCATATTATATGACATAGTTGGAAGGAAAAATATCAAACTTGGTATATTTATTATGTCTAAAAAAACTTCACAAAATGACCTATCTCATTCGAGGTTTTCTGACTTTCGGGTCAAATGACCAATCTTATGGCTAGAATCAAGGCATATTTTATGATAATGTGCTCATATTATGCATGCATGTGCATCATAGAATGGAGAACAATGTTGCACGAGGAAATTTTCCTTTTCATTGCACCAAAAAGGCATTTTCTATTTTTCGTGCGAAAAAATGGGGGATTTTGTGAAGCAACCACCAAATGGCTAATTCAAAATGCTATCACCCTATTTTCACAAGATTATATGGATGTTATATTTGGATTCCTTACATTTTTCTGATCAATTTAGACATTTTTTTTGTCGAATTCCGATTTATGAATTTAAATATATGAATTATTCCATATTAAATAGAAAAACGCAAAAAAATAAAATTATTTTATTTTTTAATTGGATTCAAGATTATTATTACTTATTAATTATTTTCTGCTTAAATAATTGTTTGGAATATAATACTGAGATGTGTGGCATCATGGTCCAAGAGTTAATAGGATTGATACGAAAGTATTATCGATAAGGTATGATTTCTTTCTGGGAAGCTCATGTGGAAAGAACGAAAAAGTTAAGCGTGTTATGGCTAGAGTAGTATTAGGATGGGTGGTTGAAGAGTAAGTTTGATTATGAGTGCAATTTAACCTACTATTAAGCATACAAAGGGTTAACATATCCTATATGAGATTAACAAGTAAAAAATATTCAAAAAAGTTTGAAAAACAATTGATTTTTTTATTTTTTTAAAGGCAGCCTCTTTGCCGTGTACTTTTCCATGAAACACATGACATATAAAGCTTCTTTGTCGTGTACTTTTCAAGAAGACACACAACAAAGAATATACACTGTCATCTCCGTGAAAATCGTCATCTCACTTTACTTTGTCGTGTCTACGCGTAAGACACACGACAAAGGTTTTGCCGTGTCTTATTTAGAAAACACACGACAAATGACCTTTGCCATGGCAAAAGTTGCCGTAGCCTTTGTCGTGTCCCGAAAGACCTTTGTCGTGTCCTTTTCCCCACACGGCAAAGAGCCGGTGTGACGTAGTGGGGGTGCGTGCAGTAAACGATAAGCCGCCGCAGGCGTGGGGCGGCCATGACGACGACCTCGTCTGCCGATGAATGCTAGAGCAGCAGGCAACGGAGGTTGTGGCTGCCGATACGGACACGGTTAGGGTAGCAGTAGTTGGAGATGAGCGCCAAGGTCTCCAGGTTGGGGCTGCAAGCGAGCACGTACTCCAGGTCCATGGGACGAACGTCAGGGAGGAGGTGGGCTTCATCGAGGACGAGCGGGGTGTTGCTCTAGAGGCCGAGCCAGCGCTGGTAGAATGCGCCGGTGCGGGCTGCGTCCTGGACGGGAAGGCGGGAGATGATGTTGCACAGGAGGTCATCGACGATGTCGCAAATGAGTTCCTCGCCGCCGCCGTCGTCGGAGATGGCTATGGAGAGAGAGGCGACAACAGAAACCGGGGAGGATGGGATGCAGGAGTGCATGATGTTATCTAGCCAGGGGGGATGTTGTAATGGCGACCGCCGCCGGTGTGGGAGAGGGGGGCACGCGACGGTGCGCTGTGGGGAGCAAAGGTGTTTTTGCTTCCAATCAGTGAGGACTGAGAAGAGTCGTGTTTTTTTCTCACAACAAATGGGTTTGGTCTCACTTGCGTCACTGGGCTGGAGCAGGATTTTGCTTCCGTTGGTGGGCCGCAGCAGGGTTTCGTTTCCATGGGTGGGCCGGAGCAAGAAGTGTCTCTGCTCATGCGGTGCTACCAGCTGCAGTGGATCCTCCCGATAAATAAAAAAGCTACAGTGATCATGGTTTCGTGATTACACACCAATCAAATAATTTTAACATCATGGAAGATTTGAGGTGGGTTCGTTAGATTTTTATCCTCAATAAAAATGCAGTATGTCCGTGAATTGATGGGCCACTAGCTCTTGTGGTTTTTGCACATGCACGAGTAGTCCACATGCCACGTCTTTTAGACTATACTAGCACAATGCCCCCGCGTTGCGGCGGAACAATAAACGTGTTGATCTTGTGGATTATATCTCAAGAACAAGCTTGTGGATTACATCTTCTTCTCATTGGTGGTATCGTGTCCATTAAGCCTCTCTTTCTATTTCTGTATTTCTATTCTTATTATTTGTAAAAGCATATGAAAAGAAATATAACCCGCGCGTTGCGGCAGAACAACAAACGTGTTGATTTTATGGATTATATTTCAAGAACAAGCTTATGGATTACAAGCCTCTCTTTTTATTTCTATATTTCTATTTTTATTATTTGTAAAAGCATATGGAAAAAGAAATATAAAATAAATTTTTAAAAAGAAAAAAGGCAGGCATACATGTTGTGTCCACGCAAGCTGGACTCACACCGATCCAACACACACGCACCCATATCTACCTACACACAACACGCACGCGACGCGATCCACGCACACACCACGCGCCTCGACACCGATCCCATCACGACCCCATCTCTCTCGCCTTGCTCGCTGAGCCCCGCCGGCCCTCTGGTCTCCGGAGCGCCAGCTGCCTCGTGCCCCTCCTCTTCCCCGCGGCTCCGCCCTAGATCTCCGTCCCCAAAGCGCCTCCTTCAGCACAGCACCGGGCTCCGCCTCCCACCCGTGGTCCTCCACCTCATCCAGGCCCCCGAGCGTCTCCCGACCGCCTGTGTCGGACCTCATCCAGGCCCCCGAGCGTCTCCCGACCGCCTGTGTCTCCTCGGGCTCATCCGTAGGACCTCCTTTTAATTCAATCCTGGCAGCAACAGGCAACACCCCTCTCTTTAATTCAGGCAGGCAACAACTTTTCAAATCAATCAATGGTTTCCGAGGAACTCAAGCCTTTTCCAATGGGTGTCTCTTAGCACGGTATCATAGGCAAATTGATTATGTGGCACTATAGTTAATGAAGAGAGAATGTGAGGTTGTATCTTAGCTTAGCTACAAGCCTTGCACGGTATCATATGCAAAATATATGGTTAGCCCAATCACATGCATACATGTACCCAAAATCATTAAATGTAGATACAACTCCTAAGATACAATCCATTGTACTAGTTGTTTCTTAATATACACCACTACTTAGGATAACGAGCTAAGAAACATCCCATTGTGAAAGGCCTCATTGCTCGCTGATACACAGCCAACTTCGAACGCATATAAACCGGTATGAATTGTTGTAATGTAACGATATGGGACTATTCAACCAAGAATATGGAAGCTATAATGCTATTTTTCTGGACAGATTCGATCGAACGCTAACTTAGCGTATGTATGCCATCGGGGCTAAGACTGACATGATGTACGTATTAAAGCCCATTAGCGTATGTATGCCATCGTGGACTAAGGCTGACATGATGTACGTATTAAAGCCCCACGGATCGATCGATCTGGTTGTTGAATTTTCTTTTTCACTTTGGGGTGGTATGCACCGTATTATGTGATTTAGTGGGAAAGCAAATTCGTCTAAAAAAGTGTTGGACCGGAAGAAACACTTCGTACTTTATTATTAGGTATAGATATATTATTTCCAACTAGGCTTCTCCGTTTCCTTTAGGCCTTGTTTTGTACACCGGGATCGATAGGTTTCATCGTGTTTTATCCGGGCCGGGTTTAATCCATCAGAAACCACGATCGCGCTGTTTTGTAGGCCGGTTTTGGATGGGCTTAGCCCAGCGAACCCCAAGAAACATGTCGGGTCGACGTGGAATCGAAACACTCGCACCTCCTCGCGTTTACTGGCTGCTGGCAGTGCACGCCACTCGCAGCGAGTCAGCGGCCACTCGGCCTACCCTCGCGGCAACGCCGATTAACAGCACCGACAACACATGCCACTCCACCATCTCGCAGCCAGGCATTCCGGAGCTCCACCATCTTCTTCCATCCACCAGCCGACCGCTCCATCCGTTCTGATAGCACTGACGCCGTTGATGCCACCAACGCCGAGATCCCTCCGCCGTCCGTCTTCTCCGATAGACCTGGATTTTTCTTCCGTAAGTCCAGTTCACTTTGTCCTCTCCTCTCCCATCTACTCTTGGATAAAGATCTAGGTTGATTCCTCTTTAGATCTGGTTCTTGACCTAGGGTTCCTGAATACAAGTGTGGGACGGCATGCTCCTGGCTTGATTGGAATGGTTTTGCTGAACCTTGTATCTTCTAGCCTCGTTGCCTAGATGGAGTGGTCTTAGTTGTTTGTGTGCGTGAAATTCGAATCAGACTGTTCATGTTTATCTACTTTGTCAAGAGTTCAGATATGAAGCTCACCTTGCCCTATGTGTGGAGCTTTTTTCTTGGTAGGATCGTATCTATTTTGCATTCATACTAATTCTCGGTATTGGCTATGTTCTTAAAAAAACTTTTACTAGTAAAGAGTATATAGTTTGGAGCCATAATAGAGAATCTTCCTAGTATCAGTATAGGTTGATAGATTCCATAGATGGTATAGCATAATTTGGCACTTAATTTGGTTTCAAAGAAGAACATGGAAGATATAAGAGACTAAACATGACGAATCAAAACTGTTCGGTGGTATGTATAGATGAACAAGAGCATATACTTCCACATAGAATAGGGCTTGGGGAACCTAGGAACAATATGTATGTATATTTTTTTTTGTCTGCTGCCGCCACTTATTGTTCGAGTCTAGCACTCGTATAAAAGAAAATAAGCCAAGTGTATTCAAGTTGGATGATCTGTTGATCGGTCAGAACAAATTGACGTGACGGATGGGTGTCGGCGCCAATGATCGACTCTCCATCAGGTTTGGCTGCAAAGGGAACATACCAAAACGAGAGCCCAAGAATCCTCCAACAGCTGGCAACGCTGCTTGGCTGAAAGCACAAATTATTGGCAGCAATCAATGGTCTCGTTTTACAAGAGTATAACTAGTTTGTGTGTAAAATATGCCTAATGTGTGTCCATATGCTTATTATCAGTCATATGCTTACTTGTTTCTAACCTCATGTAGTTGCCCAGACTGCTGCTGCTAGGATGGATCATTTTTTGCTGTTAGGAAAATACAAGTGTGTAAGAATGTATATTAGACAAGAAAACAAGTCAATAACATTGTTCTAGCCATAAAATTATTTAGCTAAACATAAAATTACTTATCAGCTGTTTCTCGAGAAATTCACTCCTGCTCCTCACTATTTATATGGTGTGCTGAACTTATACTGCTTAAGCTTTATGAGTTATTTATCACCGTTAGAATTGAACAAAACACGACCACAAGACATTATTTGTTCTGAATTTGTTTTAAGCTATTAGAGTCGATTATTGCCATTGCTAGGTAACGAACGTTATTGATACTTTGTTTAAAGGTCAATGGGGTTGGCTCTTTCCACAATTTTCTGCAAGCATCTTAGTTTTGATGTGGCATATGCAGCCCTGTCTTTTATTTTCCTTTAACGTACTATAGTGTTTTTTTTTTAGGATGAGCTTTATAAGGTCAAGGCTGCTGCAGGGCATGGTACAAGACCATGTCTTTTATGTTTGAATTTCATGTTTAAGGTGATGTTTGTGTTACCAATAAATCTCGTGGAGATTCGCAAAAAAAAAAAAAAAAAATCTCGTGGAGATCGGTAGTTCTCAGCTGATGTGCACTCTTCACTCAAAGTTGCAGAAAGTAGTGGAGTATGTTTGACTGATTAAGCTGGAATACCTCTATTAGATTGCTGGTTATAACTAGTATGTGCGATCAGTTGCTCATGGAATTATGTGATGAAAGCTCTCTTTTGGATCTTGGGAATTGTTGTGTGTTGATTTTGTAACATTTATGTTCATGTGGTGCTATAAAAATTGTATCTTTTATAAGATATGTTGATTTCCTTACTTGATGCTTGATAAGGATGATATAAATCCATGTTCAAAACCCTGCCTACCAAATGGTGTTTTAAAGAGAGAGACTGTAGGGGATTAGGATGGAAGAGGTTTTGCGGGGATTGGGTGACAGGGAGTGGTTTCACCCAATCCCTGTGGGGTTAAGCCCACTAATCCCCTCAAAACCACTTGTACAAAACAAGGTCTTAATAATCTCTTAACGACAATTCAAGGTCCAGCGCTTGATAACAATAATCAAAGGCATACTCGATTCCTGAAACAGCCATCTTTTATGCACTTCATGTCATCTAGAGCAGACAAAAAACATGTTTTACAATGTATTACCTTTTACCATCATCTTTTAGTTACTCACGTTGCATGCTTGTAAAAACATGTGTTGCTTAAAACTAGTTACTACTCCCTCCGTTTAGAAATATAAGATGTTTTAAGTTTGTGAATGAGATGTATCTAGACACCTTTTAGTGTATAGGTTCAAATGAATGTAGACACTAAAAGGTGTCTAGATACATCTCATTCGTAAACCTAAAACATCTTATATTTCCAAACGGAGGAAGTACATAAGGAGCGAGAGCGGGGCCGTAGCACAATGGTTAGGATCACATTGGCACACCTAACGATGGGGATATCACAATTTTTTGTATGACGAGATAATCTAGTGTAAGAGAAGTCAAAAAAAAAAAAATCTCATGATTCCACCACTTGTTATCTGTCGCCGCCTCTATGCACATTTGAGAAGGGGCCGAGCTTAGTGAGAGAGGGAGTGAGATTCGATGGCTAGCCGGAGCCAGCTCCATGGCGCCTGCTCTGCCTAGTTTTTGTATGTGTCGGTTTCTAAAACATGAATCAGTCAGCCGTTACATACATCCGTTTGCGTCCATGTCACGCCGGAACCAAAGAATCGACGTAAATTAGATTGTTCGGTTAATTTTTCCTACAGTATTTATTTAAATCTCTTGCCGATGTTGATTGATTATCTGGTTGCGCGCGTGCACGTAGGCTTAGCACTGTGGCTAAAAAAATCACGGAAGAATATTCATTGGTATTTACAATTATGGTTTGATATTTGTCACTGTTCGTCTGCCTTCATAAAAGTGCAAGATTATGTCTTAAAAAAAAGAGATTGAAAACTTTAAAGATTTGCTAGTTTTTTAGTCTTTATTTTGTAATCGATGAAGTCAGCTTATGAATTTCTATTGTGTACTATTTGCTAGTACCTCCGTCCATGGCTTAAGACATATAACTTTTTTCAAAAATCAAATGAACTAAAGTTTGACCAAGTTTTTAGAGAAAATATTAATATTTACAATACGAAATACATACCCTTTCATAAATCATGAAACATATTTTCATATGATACCTATATAAATAATAGTTTTTAATAGTTTTTTCTAAAAGTTTGATCAAACTTTATATGGCTTGACTCTTCAAAAAACTTACTATGAATATAACATGGCATTGATTGTAAAAAGAAATGCTGTCCGCCATCTCCCGAAGAACTCGTCCAAAGACGCGCACACACACTCGAAAAATCAACGAGGATAAGTCCAAAAGGAAATAGTACTACAAGCAAGAACGAAGCATTTTTCTAGTTCTGCGGCGCCCGATGGAGGTCAAATGTCAAAGCTGTCCAGCTCGCCAACGGCAACGTACCTTCCTCCGATCCCCTTGCAACGGTTGGGGCATGTGGGGGTTAAGTGCACATTCGCCAAGGACGACTTGCAGAGGGAGCGGCCATCCAGTTCTAATCCAACATCCCAGATTATACCCATTTTATAAGAATGGATGGATGCCACATGTACTGGGATAATCGAGGTGGTTAAGTGGCCCTTAATTTTGTTTAGTTCTTCCACTTGGGAACCAGCAAGCAAGTTGGCTTGTTGGTTCTGGATCGTAACCTTGTACTATTTGTTTTTGAAATGGCTACATGACGTATCCATCGATGCTCGTCAAGTCGTCATGGGAACATGCCTCCACCAGCCCCAAACCGCCCCAAACCTCTACCCTTGCACAAAATGTACCCCTTGATGCCACATCGGACACATAATTTATCTAAAAAACGTAATATTACCCTAAAAGGGCCTTTGCACAAAATGTACCCCTAAATGGCACATCAAACACACAATTTATCTGAAAAATGCAATATTACCCTAGTATGACCTTAAAAGGTTTAATTTTGGGGCATTCTGATGTTGGCTATATTCGTCTCCACGTCATGGTCTGACCCGCCTAGCACATTGCTTAGCCACCCATCCCCGTTTCCCACACCCAGGGGCCATGCTCTGGGGGCATGGCCACGCATAAACGCACTCTGGATCATGTTCTGCTTTCGTTTGGTAGCTCGGGTGGGCATTTTCTTGGCCCTCGACAAACAGTGGGTGTGGATGTTTTGTGGGATGCATATTCATGCCCAGCTCAAGGCTGCTTACATGGGTGTGTGTTTGGTTGTCCAGCATGGAGCAGTTGTGGTAACCTCTTCTTAGCACTGATGAGGTTACGAGCTCTCGGAGCAAGAACATCAGGAATAGCAAGAACAACAAGAAAGAATAACAAATAATTAAACATCACGCTACATAATTATGCATTACTTGCCACATTAGATCCATACTTAAGATAGTATATTATTTAGGCAGTTTCAGAGGATACACCCGGACTTAGTCTACTTAGGCAAGCATCACAGACAGCGAGGCCAGTCAGTCATTCACATCGTGCACGATGATCCTCTTGCTAGACTCCGCGTGCTGAGGGCAACATGCCACCGCCTCGCAACAGGAGTAGTCGAAGACGATGACCTTGTACTCCTTTGCACTCATCTTATTGAAGAACAGAAGGTATCCAATCTTTAGGTTGCGAGCTATGGCGAAGTTGGTCCATCCGACTTCGAGGAAGGTTTTTATCACCGACCTCAATCCTTGATGTTCATTTTCCACTAGCAGCCGGTGTTAGTCTCTACAACCACCTTCCCCGTCACCGGCCCCAGGTAGGGCATGAAGGCATCTAGGAGAGGAAGCACCCTTAGACCAGGAACCATCAACACCTTAAAGAAGTGTGTAGGCGAGACTTCCTCATGGAAGTGGCCAACAATTGGTGGAATTTCCCAGCTCTCTTGTTGGAGCCCTGTTCCGGTGGCACCTCGACAGGGACTCCAAGCTGCAGCATCTACAAAATGACTACAAAGGTGAGGCAATGCATACAAAGCAAAGCATCATCTCATAAAGCACACATTTGAACAACATATGGAAGAAGAAAATTGTGCCTCATACAATAATCACATCTAATGCAAAGAAATGATTCTCCATACCTACTCAAATGCACAATGAAATGTTCTTGTACATATCATAGGGTATGATAGGACCATTTTTTGCACCAAAATGGTAGTTTATTTTAATTATTGGCTTGCAATGCAATCAAAATTGGCCGAACTTCAATCAAATGGTTGCCTCATCTGTACAAAAAATGAATTAGTCAGCGAGATGAATCCATATCGACCAAGTTGCATTTACAATCCACGTAGTTGTACAACAAACCAGGTCGATATATGTATTGGGCCTTTAATCATTGGCAACAAGCTAACACAAGTAAATAATACATTGGGGCCTCATATAGCTAACATGGAGCATATTTCAGAGATGGAGCCAGTGAATCAAGGTATGTGCACAACATATTTGTGTGCAAATGACACTAGATTTGTTAGCCCCATACCTAAAATGCTCGGTTTAATCATTGGCCAAAGCTAAAATACACGACATTGCAATGCCTCATATACATAGCAACGGTTAGGGATAGACCAAGTGCAAGATTTTAATCATTGATAGTGGAACAAAAAGAGAATCAATCTAGAGCATCTACAGTACTATCCTAAGCAAATCAGATGCGAATGCAATCTACGGGTCCTATAGTCGAGCTACTAGGATAGTGGAAACCAAAAATCCCTCAAGCAATGAGTTCAATCTTTAGAAAAACCGGCGTGGCTATCAAATCAATTAATAACAGATCTACATGCATGGCGTGTAACAGCCGTTCAGAGACCATCTAGCAGCACATCTACGATAAATTGGAAGCGATGAGGGTGCTTGCAGCCACTGGCCACGACGCGAAGTATGATAGAGTGTCAAGTGGGATCCCACCTAAGTCATACTTCTAGTTCATTTTGAGATTTGTAGTGTAAACTTTTGACAAAAATTTGCACTACAAAATTTAAAATAAACTAAAAGTGAAATCTAGGTGGAATCTCACTTAAGAGCATGGACATCCAATCGGTCCAATTTTGCAGCTGGCGGGCCTTTTTACATGACCTGCGGGGCTAACCAATCACGTCCAAAGGTGTTCCGTCTTCAGACCGAAAGTTTTGGTGCGTGCCCGTAGAGTTGCGCTTAGGGCTCTCTATTATCAAACTTTTTTTCTAGACGGAGCATAGCTTGGTGTTCCATTATGAAGAGATAACATAGCACTCCCAATTATCGATCTAATTGATCAAGTGGTCTTAATCTAGATGGTCCACTAGGGGAACTAGCAACCAAGTTGCTTCTCGGTCGTAACCTTATAGTAGTACTGTACTAGTGCTGACTTGTTCAAAAAAGAAAACTTTGTACGGATGCATGCATCCTAGCTGGCTAGCTGGTAGTGGCTATACTACATGTATTGATCGATTCTCGTCGTGTGAACATGCCTCCAGGAACCCCACCAGACATACACACGTCCCTTTCTGTCTGAGGCTTTATCTTCTTCTTCTTATTGTCCCGGCAGGCTCTCGTCGCTCACAGACAGACAGAGTCGCAACGGGACGGGCCGAGCTAGGCTACGCACACAGAGATAGGGAGATGAGGCAGCAGCAGCTCCTCCATGGCGCGGCGCTCTCGCTGCTGCTTCTCGCGGCGGCTGCCCATGCTCAGCAGACGACGACCACAATGACCGACCCATCCGACGGTGAGCACGCTTCATCATTTCGTCTTTCCTGGATTGGATGGATCCTCATGATCATCTTGAATCCGACCTGCAGCCAGTTTCTTTCTTGGTCGGTTCCTTAATTTTCTTCCAAAAGAACATCCTTGGAGCTTGTTTTTCCTGCTCCAATGGTGACCAATTTCCCAGTGATTCGCCTCTGTTCTGCTCAACTCCTGGCTTGCTGAAGAAAGCCGGGATCGATAGAGACGCTCTCTGTTTTCTTCTGCATGTCTGCGCTGTCTCCTTCATCTCCCGGCTCTGTCCATTCCCAATTGCCCAACTTCCCATTCATCTGATCCGAACCAAAGTATGAACGCATGATCATCCAAGAACGACCAGCTCGTTCCGGATGTCTCAGTCGGAAGGTCAATGGAGGAGGCACGTCGACGTCCCTCGAATTTCGGCCTTTGACTTCTGCCACTCAACGCAGAAAAAGTCAGAAACCACGTCCGGTTTCGCCGACGCGGCTGGCTGCTGCTGCTTCTGACTCGTCGGATCCCCATCGGACGGTTCGTCGGTGGCGTGGATGTCCGTTTCATCTCTTTGACCCGGCTCTTTTTTTTTTTAATTCTCGCAGCGGCGGCGCTGAACGCGGTGTTCGCCAAGCTCGGCCAGAAGGCGCTGCCGTCATGGAACATCAGCGGCGACCTCTGCACCGGCGCCGCCACCGACAACACCAACATCGACAACAACCCGCCCTTCAACCCGGCCATCAAGTGCGTCTGCTCTCCCGCCAACACCTCCGCGGGCAACACCTCCGTCTGCCGCATCACCAGGCTGTAAGTGCACCCCTCCCCCTCCGCCGCCGCCGCGTACGGAAGCTGTTCGACGGAATCCCGCACCTGACGTCGTGCCCTGTCAATTGTCATGCAGCAAAATATACGCCTTGGATGCCGTCGGCCCGATACCGGAAGAGCTGCGGAACCTCACTGCCCTCACCAATCTGTATGGACTCGAAAAACCGGCACCATCTCTTATATACTCTACTGTGTACTAAATTGGAACCGCAATTCTGTAGCATAATATTCCTACCTCCCACACCAAGTTCACTTACCGTTGAATCTGCTCCGATGTTGTTTCAGGGATTTGGGGCAAAATTACTTGACGGGGCCTTTACCATCCTTTATTGGGGAGCTGACTCAGATGCAGTACATGTGAGATTCTTAATCATGAACCCCACGAGATGACATAAAGCTGCTGTTACTTTGCAATGTTTAGTCTCACATTAATTATTCTCTCTTGTTGAACATATAAAGGTCTTTGGGCATCAATGCGCTATCTGGACCTGTACCAAAGGAGCTCGGGAACCTCTCCAATCTTGTATCATTGTAAGCTCAGTTTTTTTTATGATGATTGTATTTTATTATCCAAGTTTAGAGTTAAATTCAGTTTGAAGGGTAACTATCGAAATACCCTTCATGCTTCTTAGAACATAAAGTTTGCATGTCTAACCTGGAATTTTTGGTGTAATAATAGGAGCATCAGCTCAAACAATTTTAGTGGCTCGCTTCCTTTGGAGCTGGGAAACCTGGCAAAACTTGAGCAACTGTACGTATTTACTGAATTTTCTCGGGATAAAATTTTCTTCTGCCAAGCCAGTTCTCTTTTCGCATGGACTAGTCAGCTCCATGTCTAATTTGTGCTGTTTCCGTATTTCTCAATAACAGGTACATTGACAGTGCTGGCCTTAGTGGTCCACTACCATCAGAACTTTCCAAGCTCACAAAGATGAAAACACTGTATGTCAATAGTTAATGTGTTTTTGACATTCTAATCTTCCACACCATTCAATCTTATGTACTTTTTTTCTCTATGTTTAGGTGGGCATCTGATAATGATTTTACTGGGAGAATACCTGATTATATTGGGAGCTGGAGTAATTTAACAGATCTGTAAGATCACTGTTGATCTCAGTCATAGTAATTCTCTAAATAAATGAAAATACTGCAAAGAATATGGATATGTTGTTTACAGATTTCAAAGAATATTTTTTTGTAGGCAGGTTTGAAAGTATATTTATGCAGTTTGCTATAGTTTTTGAAAGGAAAACATAAGATGGTGTTAAAGTGGGAGATTCATTTTAAATATATAACTGTATTTGTGCCAGGGATAGCATTTTTAGTTCCTACAGCCTTTCTTGACCATGCTTGTCTCCGTATGTGGCCTCTTGCGAAACAGTCCATTTATATATAAGGTCTTAAATGTTGATGAGTATTTAGTAAACATTGCATCTTCCTTCCCTCACTATCAAAACTTATGGTTGCTAGTTTCAGATAAAATGATCGTATTAGCAAGCATTGAATCACTAGAAATACTCTGTCTTTTTTTCAGAACTAAGTTGTGCTTCTAGCTGCATAGATTCACTTCCTTTTGTTTTCGAAAGGATAGATATCTCCTTCTTTCACTTCTAGGTTGCTGCACCCATCAAGAAGGTGATTCTTCAAATAACTAACTAGAACAATGAAATTGTAGGAGGTTTCAAGGCAATTCTTTTCAAGGTCCGATTCCAGCTACTCTTTCCAGTCTTGGCCAATTGACAAGCTTGTAAGTGGCCTATTTCCGGTTATAAGAGCTAAGTGCCATCCTTATGTCAAGGTTGCGGCAGTGAAAATTAATAATATACTTGTGTTGCGCAGACGAATCGGTGATATAGTAAATGGAAGCTCTTCTTCACTGGCACTCATCACCAATATGACATCTTTGAATACCCTGTATGCATCACTTGTCATTTAGTTAATGGCACAAATTGCAGTCCCAGTTTGTTGTAATTCACCAAGTTGTTATCCTAAAACATGTATGTTTTTTGCAGGGTTTTGAGGAACTGTAGGATATCTGATAAGCTTGTATCAATAGACTTTTCCAATTTCACGAGTCTAACCTTACTGTAAGCATTTTATTTCGACAATAAACTACAGCCAAGTGCCTTTTGTGCAAGGTACTTAAATGCATTGTTATGGATTGTATGACATCTTTCCTGTCTTGCTTTTTTACAGGGATTTGAGTTTCAACAATATCACAGGCCAAGTACCACAAACCTTGTTGAACCTGAGCTCACTCGGTTTCTTGTATGGACTCTTTGACTTGCAAAACGTATTTCTGTGGAAGGAAAACTTTCATTCTTCTTCTTGCTGATCTTAATAAATTTTCTTGTGACTAGATTTCTTGGGAACAATAGCCTTTCAGGAATCCTTCCGAGCTCAATAGGATCTTCACTTAAAAATTTGTATGCAATGTGGTTCAGTTTTATTTACAATATTACACAATAAAAGCAGGGAGATGTTTATTTAATTTCTAATGGTGCTTTCATATTCTTATTATGTAGAGATTTTTCTTACAACCAGCTATCAGGAAGTGTTCCTTCTTGGGCTAGAAATTCACAATTGTAAGTTCCATGTTCTGAAACTCCCATTACGGGCTGAACCAAATCCAGCCCAACTAAGGCTTATTAGGCTTATAGTGTACACATGAAATGAGCAAGAATCATATTTTATAAATATATGAACGTCTGTTTTGGTGCATCTATCTCATAAGCATTTACAATATTGTGTAGGATGCCTATTGTTTGTGAAGTTAGACACTAATCTTACAGCCTAGCACTCATCGAGCCAGTTACTTAAGCGTCACTAAAGTTGTCTTATTTAAGCTATAGCAAAGAAACCCTAAATATGCTATGAAGTATGAACAATGCCTTCTAATTTTTGCTTATTATCCATTCTCTTAGGAATCTGGTGAGTAACAATTTCACGGAAGATAGTTCCAGCAACAGGTTCGTCCATATTTTAATAATATCTACTTAAGACCCGAAGAGATAGTTAGTAAGGTCTCTCAGTTTGTATTTTGTGTCCAACATGTCACTCTGTTACATTTGCAGTGTCTTACCTAAGGGGTGGGCGTGCCTTCAGCGCGATACACCATGTTTTCTTGGTTCTCCACAGTGTGAGACTTCCGGCTTTTGCAATTCTTAAGAATATGCCTACTTGAGGAACTATAGACTTACAACTGCAGTTTTACCAAACTAATACCAATACAAAACAATTTAACTTGCCTGCAGCCTCTTCCTTTGCTGTGGACTGTGGTAGCAGTCGATCCATATCAGGCTCAGATGGTTCTTTGTATGACCCTGATGATGCCAGTCTTGGACCTGCATCATATAATGTTACGGGAGCATCAACATGGGGTGTTAGCAACGCTGGAAGGTTCATGGATGCATCAAATGGAAGTTATATAATCTACAGTTCACAGCAGTTTCAGAATACACTTGACTCGGAACTGTTCCGGAATGCAAGGATGTCGCCGTCATCCTTAAGATACTTTGGTATTGGACTTGAGAATGGAAACTATACAGTTACACTTCAGTTTGCAGAGTTTGACTTCCCAGACTCTCAGTCTTGGAAGAGCAGAGGTAGAAGGGTTTTCGATATATATGTCCAGGTAGGTTCTCGCTGGTAAGTGATAAATAATACACTTAGCTTACATGCCAGTCATATCTTCTTTTTATTTTTTTTATAGGGTGAACGCAAGGAGCAGAACTTTGACATAAAGAAGGCCGCTGGAGGGAAATCTTACACTGCTGTTAGGAAGCAGTACACTGTTCCTGTCACCAAGAACTTTCTTGAGATTCATCTCTTCTGGGCCGGCAAGGGCACCTGCTGCATTCCTGATCAAGGCTACTATGGGCCTGCAATATCAGCTTTGAGTGCAACGCCAAGTACTCCCCTTAACTTGAAACAATGATGTTAATTCTGACTACCATATATTCTCCAGCTTTCAGTTATGCTGATGCAATCCTGAGCAGTTCGAAATAGAAGCATACGAAAATACTAGAGTATTCATATAAAAATGAGGATTGATGCTATACAGATAGTAGAACCTTTAATTCAACCTTCACTTGAAATGTACACATTCTGTGGGTATCACATTATTCTAACAGGTGTACTTTGTGTCAGATTTCACCCCTACAGTGCGTAATGCTGCGCAAAAGAAGAATGGTAGTAAAACAGGTTTGATCGCGGGAGTTGTAGCTGGTGTTGCAGTTTTAGGATTGATTGCACTTGCTGGGCTCTTTGTTTGGATACAGAAAAGGAGAAAACGATCATTGGAGCAAGAAGGTAAGAGATAAACTGGGACCACTTTGTGTTCTAACTGAGCAAAGGAGTAGTCAAAGTAATCTTGTGATGTCTTGCAGAGCTGTACAGTATTGTGGGAAGACCTAATGTCCTCAGTTATAGTGAACTGAGGTCAGCTACTGAAAATTTCAGTTCTAATAACCTTCTTGGTCAAGGAGGATATGGGTCGGTCTTTAAGGTTGGTTCATCCTGTACTTACAGTTTTTTTGAATTTTCTTTAAATTTCTCTTTACGGGAGTAGCTTCTGATAAGCTATTAGTATAAGCAAACATTAGAACTTTAGAAGACAGACCTGTTTATACGAGTTGTATTTTGTATTTTTAGTTTCTGCATGTAGAAAATTCCTGAAACGAAGGAGGATTTATCTTAGTATACCTTGAGTAAATGATGTTTGGCAGTGTGTTACCTGGAACCTTCATTGCTGAAAAATGCGCCTTTTTGCAGGGAAAGTTATCTGATGGCAGGTTCGTGGCAGTGAAGCAGCTGTCTGAAGCATCTCACCAGGGGAAAAAGGAATTCGCAACGGAAATAGAAACTATATCTCGAGTGCAACACCGTAATCTTGTGAAGTTGTATGGTTGCTGCCTTGAGGGCAATAAGCCATTGCTTGTTTATGAGTACCTAGAGAATGGAAGCCTGGACAATGCTCTGTTTGGTACAAACTCTATTTGATTGACATAGCGACAAATCTGCCAATTCAGGCTTAGTATAGACAACTGAGAATTTTAACCTACATTTACAGGAAAAGGGAGGTCACACCTAGACTGGCCAACACGTTTTGAGATATGCTTAGGCATTGCAAGAGGTCTGGCCTATCTTCATGAAGAATCTAGCATCCGTGTTGTGCACAGGGACATAAAGGCTAGCAATGTCTTGCTTGATGAGAATCTCAATCCTAAGATCTCAGACTTCGGGCTCGCTAAACTTTACGATGACAAGGAGACACATGTCAGCACGAAAGTTGCTGGTACATTGTAAGTGTATTTCCATCTTGCCGACCTTTATGTTCACGTAATATTTTTATATGTATGCTAATGGCGATATTCCTACCATTTTTCAAGTGGTTATCTCGCACCTGAGTATGCCATGCGAGGCCATATGACCGAGAAGGTTGATGTTTTTGCATTTGGCGTTGTGGTGTTGGAGACTTTAGCTGGAAGACCTAATTATTACACTAAGGCGGACCAAGGCAAGGTTTACATTTTCGAATGGGTAAGCTCAGTGAGGAGCCCTAGGCCCTAGTGATCTCTTTGCTATTGGTTAAAAGATCATTTCCTGGAACAAGACATCATCGAAACAAGTTAACCCTATACCATCTCAACGCTTTCAGGTCTGGGAACTGTACGAGGACAATCACCCTCTGGACATGCTCGACCCCCGGCTCGAAGAGTTCAACAGCGAGGAGGCTCTCCGGGCCATCAAGGTGGCGCTAGTCTGCACCCAGGGCTCGCCTCACCAGCGTCCTTCCATGTCGAGGGTGGTGGCGATGCTGACGGGCGATGTCGAGGCGCCCGATGTGGTGACGAAGCCAAGCTACATCACGGAGTGGCAGATCAAGGGTGGCGGCGATACCAGCTACATGAGCTCCGATGTCAGCGGACAGTCGAGCTCGGCACCGAGGGCCCCGGACTCGGCGAACGGCTCGTCGCAGATCCTGAGCTCAGTTATCTACGAAGGCCGTTAATATGATTCTTGTGGTCGACCGATAAGACTCATGGCGACTTCTTGTGGCACAGGTTTTGTTGAGAACACAGTGCGGTTTGCGGATGGTGTGTCAGTACAGTCAGCTTTCGCGTGAATTTAGGTTTGATTTCGTTTGATAGGGTTCATACTTGCATTGGCGTTGGAACTGTATAGTGGAGTAGCAGGTAGATTTATGTGCACGGTTGTAGGCGAAGCTATGTATTCTTTGGTCTCTTTGGACGCACATAAGATTTTGAAATAATTTTTTGGCTTTTGACTTTCAAGTTTGAAGACGGTTCCTTCGACACGTGCTTCCCTCATTCCCTGTGAAGTGTCGTCTGTCTATGGCAATACTGCACTGTGCAATTTCCTCCTGGTTTCTGGGCCCACATTGGGTTGGAGGAATTTCACATTTTTTTTGGAGGATTTCAATCTATAGGAATTATTTGTATGGAACCCCTTTTGATCTTAGGATTTGAAATTGCACAAGGGATCCTTCTCTCAAAGAATAGGAACATAATTTCCCATAGAAATCTCAACATGCGGTCAAACCTTATTTTATTTTTCCTTTGAGAAGTTTGATGCATTTACACTCTATCTCTCTCTACTCTATCTCCTAAATCTTATGAAATTCTTGTGTTTGCTTCCTATGCACCATCCAAATACACATCTTACAAAATTTATGTGTTTTGCAATCCCCTGGGAATACTACATGACATCAATCTTGTGTTTTTCTTACTCCTACGTTTCTAAATTCCTGCAATCCAAAAACGCCCCTTAGACTGGACCATGGGCAGGTGCTGGCTACGTGGTCTCCACACCGACACGCTTCACAGATTTGCATCTCTCGACTCTCTTTCAAGGAAACCGTGACAGCTACGACTACGAACTGAACCTTGACCCAATCCTGTCTACTGTATTTATTATTGTTGACTCACGCACTCGTAGGACTCCCTCTATTCCGGTTTATAAGACTTACGCGTATACCTAGATTGTCCGCATGAGCTATATAATATGAATTATATAATATAAAAATTATATCATTAGAAAATACAATATTTAAAATTTCTAATAATCTAGTTTTTATCTTACGTTACTCCTGCTAAGTTGGTTAATTTGTCAACCTAGAAATACATGAAAGTCTTAGAGCAAGTATAATAAGGTCCAGTCAACTGAATATAAAAACTAAAATAATATATATGTGCTTAGTTGGAGGAAAGTGAATAAGAGAGAGAATGAGAGTGGGCTCTCATGCAAGAGCCAACTCTAGCACGTGCTCCTAGGCACTGTGTGAGAGTGTTAAGTGGGCCATATATTCATAAAGTAGTATACTTTTATAGCTAACTATTATATATATTAGCTATAAGGTTGTCTCTAAATGACGTGACATTGGCGTATAGCCAGCAGCTGGCTCTACTATTATTCTTGCTTTTATAAACCGAGACGGAGATAGTATTAGTCATATTGCTAGAATTCATGGGGAGAGAGAGAGGAGAGTTTTGAGGCTTCAACTCCGACACTTCTCATTTCTGAGAGCAGAGTTTTGACTCTCGAGCCCATATGCACTGCACTGTATATCTTGATGAGTGAATTCAAAACAAATACTCCATCCGACCCATATTAGTTTACTTGAATTTGTTAAAATTTAGATAAATCTATATACTAAATAGTGTCTAGATTTATCCAAATCTAGAAAAAATTGAGTCAACTAATATGGACCGGAGAGAGTAATAGAAATATAAGAAAAAATCTAATTTTGTCGGCAACAAACATATTCGAGTGTTCGGGGTGTGCAAAAGTTTCATGAAGAAATAACGTTCGTGGCGCTCTACATGAAGAAAAAATAACGGTGCCTTAAAAGACTAGTTTTAAAGCCCACTCTCGCTTGTTCTTAAGCAACATTGCTTCAAAAAGTGAGTCAGTTTGGTTAAACATCAAACGAGAGCATGTAGTGCTGGTGCTGCTGGCTACATGCGGGTGGCATTGCATGGCGTGTCCCTGTTTTTTTTTTAACAATAAATGGGCCTAAAAGATCCCAGAAGCTGCAATATGGAACACGTGGCATGTACAAATTGCAGAGAGATCCTTTGCGAAAAGCACCCTAGCAAAACTAGACAAAACAAAACAGGGCCTCTCATTTATAAAAAACACCCTAGGACTAGAAGATAAAAAGCAATCAAGTCCTATGGCGTCTCCACCACCATTCTCCGGCGACCTCCAACCAACGGCGAGGTCATGCGAAACTCTTGCTCGTGACGCTCCACTGTCCGGAGAAGAAGCTAAGTCGTCGGCCATCTTGCCATCAACGGGGACGAACCACTTGTTGACGGCGGCTGTCGAGCCCCGACGCTGAGCTTCAAAGAAGGGCCTCCGATGGAGGTTAGAACCCTTAGTCGCCTTTCAATAAGAAGAGGCACCAGTCAGGAAGCCTCACCGCTGTCAATGGACCACTGCAAAGAAGATCTCGTGGGCGCAGCTTCAACAGTCCTCATCTTCATCTTAGACACCAGATTCTTCGCCCTTCCATCCCTCACCGCCATGGCCGGCCAAGAGAAAGTCGAATAAGCAGGCACCGTCGATGCTTCCGAAGGAACCACGAACTTTATGACCGAGCCGCAGAATCGACCCAAAGCACCCCAAACTCCAACCACTGGATCTTGGGGAGGAAGGAAGATCTGCAACCAGGGGCGGAGCTAGCATGTAAGCGATGGTGTCAAATGACCCCAATGGATTTTTGTGATCTCTTCTAAAACCAATAAAATACTCTCTCAAATATTCCATGGTGCTACTATACAAAGAAGAGTGACCCCCATGATATTTTGTTCTGGCTTCGCCCCTGTCTGCAACCTCCCCGCGCCGCTCGCCTGCGCACAGGAGTAACTCAAAAGAGACGTGCGTGGCTGGTGCCCCGCAAACCCTGGCTCGCTCCCCTCGCCTCCACAGCCGGCCAAAGCAAGCTTCAAATCTAGGAGTAAAACCAACCCCCGAAAGTCCCAAGCAGCTTTATGGAGGATGGCGGCACCGAGGGTAAGGAGGAGAAGAGAGAGGAACCTAGATCACCGGAGATCTTGCTGCAGGGATCTCCAGCGCCACCGCCCACACCCGGCATGAAGCCACTACACCTACTCCTAACCCTAACTACTCCGACACCACATCCCGTCCAACTCCGGCCAGCTAGTCCGGCGGAGTGGATCCGGGAAGGGCCCGACCTGCTGCTAAGCACACTCAGAAACTAGAGAGCGAGGGAGAGAGAGCGAAGCGTGTCCCTGTTGACGCACGCCAACCATAGTGTGACATCGCTGCATGAGTGCACAAGTGTTGGGAATATGTCCTACAGGTAATCATGTTTGATGATCTTTTCTAAAGTATTCATAAAGTTATTAAGTTGTATCTTGTGTCAACATATGATATATATCATGGAATACATGATTCGGTTGTGGAACTATATATTCATGTTGTTCTTAAAAGTTGTCCTTAGTCGTTGAGGTTATGCTGGACACACAACTTAGACTAATATGAAGTTGGCTTGATGACTCGGTTCCACTTGTCATGGTAATGGTGATGCTATTCCAACTTGTACGGACTTGGCTAAAGAGTTTAGCGAGTCGAACTGACCCACGATTAAGATACAACGAGCATGTTGTCATTTGCAGTCTCATACAATGGAATCCTTTGACCGGAGATGATCGCATGATCTGAGTTGTGGATCCCCAACTTAGATTCTATCAAACGTTGTTCCATAAATGGGTAGTTATAAAGGTAGAGTTCGGGTTGGTTGTGAATCAAGATGCGTGACATGGATTACCAATATGGGATTTTTCCCTCCTTAATGGAGAGATATTCCCCGGGCCCTCTCATGTGATATGATTGAGAAGCATGGCCATGCGTGACTTAACTGAGGAGTCAGACTAAGGGTTAGTCCAGTGAATCATATGTTGGAATTATGCCCTAGATGTAATAATAACAACTTTATTATTATAATTCTTGTTCATGATAATGTTTATATTCCATGCTAGAATTGTATTAAGCAGAAACTTTAATACTTGTGTGGTTTGTGAACAACACCGTGTCCCTAGTACGTCTCTATGGACTAGCTCATTGATTAATGATGGTTAAGGTTTCCTAACCATGGACATGAGTTATCGATTAATAATGAGATCATATCATTGGGAGAATGATATGGTGGACATACCCAAACTAAGCGAAGCAATTAGATCGTGTCATCGTGTTCGTCTTTGCGAAGCTTTTCTTATGTCAAATATTGTATTCCTTAGACCATGAGATAATACAACTCCCTGGTATCGGAAGAAAGCTTTGAGGTCATCAGACGTCATCCTATGAGAGGGTGATCATAAAGGTGTCTCTCAGGTGATCGGAAAGTATCTGTTGGGTTGTATGTATCGAGATGGGATTTGTCCCTCCCAAGTCGGAGAGATATACTTTGGGCCCACTCGGTAATCGATATCAACACCGCTTGCAAGCATGTGGTTAAGGAGTTAATCACAAAGTGATATCGGATTACGGAACGAGTAAAGTACTTGCTGTGAACGAGATTGAACTAGGTATGACGGTACCGACGATCAAATCTCGGGCAAGTAAAATATCGCGAGACGAAGGGAATATATATATGGGATTGATTGAATCCTGGCATCGTGGTTCATCCGATATGATCATCGATGAATGTGTGGGAGTCAATATGGGTGCCCAGACCCCGCTGTTGATTATTGATAGAAGATCATGTCTGCATATTCTCGAACCCGCAGGGTCACACACTTAACGTGTCTCGACGCTAGGATAGATTGGATAATTGGTTTATGAGTTTTTGTTCGGAGTCTCGGATGGGATCCGGGACATCACGAGAGGTTCCGGAGTGGTCCGAAGAATAAGATTCATATAAGGCAGTGCAGTTTTTGGAGTTCGGAATTGTTCCGGATTAATCGGCATTGTACCGGAAGCTTCTAGAACCTTCCGGAAGGGGACCAACATGGCCCCACCTTCCGGGAGGGGGCATGGGCCTATGAGGGAGTGCCCTGGCCGCATTAGGCCAGGGGCACAAGGCCCCATAGGTCCCAGCCGGCCAAGAGAAGTTTAAACTCGAGATAGACCTTCTAGAAGGGGGGGTTTCCTTGCCCCCCACTCCTTATCCTTTGGGGCCGCCGGTTTGGGCTTGGGGGAGGGGCTAGGGATGCGCCCCCCTCTATATAAAGAGGGGTGGGGGTGCACCAACCCCTCACACCTTCCCCTCCAACCCTAGCCGCCCTGCTGCCCTTCCTCTCTCCCTCCCGACTGTTTGTAGGCGAAGCCCTGCTGCAGAAATTCTCCACCATATACACCATGCCGTCGTGTTGTAGATCCAATCCATCTCTCCACCATACTTGCTGGTCCGAGGAAGGAGGAGACGTCGAGGTGCTGCACGTGTGCATCTCACGGAGGCACCGCCACTTGTGGTGCTAGATCGGATCGGATCGCGAGGAGGAGAAGCGAGGACGACTACATCACCCACGTTCCGACGAACGTTCCGCTGTGCGAATCTTCAAGGGTATGAAGATCTAATCCAATCTCTCTTGTTGTTTGAATCTCCTAGATTAGATCTTGGCTTTCCCTCTGTTCCCATCTGTAGAAAATTTTGATTTACTATGTCGCGAAACCCTTCAGTGGTATCAGAGCTAGATCTATGCGTAGATGTGTTTCACGAGTAGAACACAACATGGTTGTTGCGGGCGTTGATGTTTTCTGTTGCAAGCCTCTTGTTTGTGTTCTTCTTATGACGCGGGATAGTGAGATTGAAGCGGTCCAGGCCAAACTTATGCGACGTCATTCGCGAGACCGGCTCCGCACTTGACGTGTGGCTTGTTCCACACATGCGGCTGGTGGATGTCAGTTTCTCTCACTATAGTTGTCATGGGATTAACACCGGAGTTTGGCAACCATAATATCACCGTTGTGGCTTTCCGTAGGTAAGAATCGTTCTTAGCATCTACTCCCATAAGCCACGTAAAACATGCAACAACAAAGTAGAGGCGTCTAACTTGTTTTTGCAGGGAGTGTTTTCTGTGATATGGTATGACCCAAGATGTGATGTGTATAATGTATGCGATGATCATGTTTTGTAATGTTTCACGACTTGCATGTCGATGAGTACACAACCGGCAGGAGCCATATGGTTGTCTTTATAATTGTGTATGACCTGCGTGTCAACTTCTTATGCGCCATGTAATAGTTTCACTTTATCGCTAAGTAGTTAGCAATAGTTGTAGTTGCTATTCGTGGTGGAGGCAATCATGGTGGAGTGATGGAGATCATGTCGGAACACACAAGATGGAGATCATTGCGCGAAGGTCACATTAAAGTTATATGCATGTGATGTTTATCCTTTTATGTATCTTATCATGCTTAGATTGCGACGATAGCATTATAAGATGATTCCTCACTTAAAGATCAAGATAAAAACTGTGTTCTCCCCGAGTATGCACCGTTGCGAAAGTTCGTAGTGTCCAAGCATCACGTGATGATCGGGTGCTATAGACTCTACGCTCACATACAACGGGTGCAAGCCAGTTTTTGCACACGCGGAAATACTTGGGTCTAACTTGACGAGCCTAGCATGTACAGACATGGCATCGGAACACATGAACCGAAAGGTTAAGCATGAGTCATATGAATGATATGATCGACACTTCGTTGTCCACCATTGAAGCCACATCTCTTCTCGTGATGATCGGATTAGGTGTGGTGAATTTGGATCGTCTTCACTAAACAACTTGAGGGATGTTGAATTTAGTGGGAGTTCATCTAGTAATTTGATTAAGTTGAACTAGTTATCATGAATATAGTCTAATTTGTACTTGCAAATACTGTAGATCAAATGGCTAAGTCCAACTTCAACTTCAACGTTTTCGCTGAGAAGGAAAAGCTTAGAAACAATGGGTCTAACTTCACCAATTGGTTCCGCAATCTAAGAATCATTCTCTCTGGCGGTCAAAAGGACTATGTCCTTGGGAAAGCGTTAGGTGACCCCCCTGCTGCAACTGCGCCGGCTGATGACAAAGTTGTCTATCAGTCGCGCAAAGATGATTATGGTGTGATTAAGAGAACCATGTTGTTTGCTATGGAACCGGAACTTCAAAATCGTTTTGAAGACTATCCCGGGCCCTTTGAGATTCTCGAAGAGCTGAAAACCATGTTTCAGACTCAAGCCCGTTCTGAGAGATATGAGATCTCTGAGAAGTTCTTTAATTGCAAGATGGAGGAAGGGAGTTCCGTTAGTGAGCACGCCATTAAGATGACGGGCTACACTCAACGCCTTGAGCAACTGGAATGCACGATTCCAGAGGAGCTCAAGATTGACAGGGTTATGCAATCACTCCCTCCCAGCTACAAAAGTTTTGTAGTGACTCATAATCAGATTGGTTCCACTGATACGATCACCGAGCTCTTCGCAAAGCTGAAGGCTGCGGAGGTGGACATCAAGAAGGATAGTCATGTGTTGATGGTCAACAAGCCCTCCTTTAAGAAAGGTAAGGGAGCAAAGAAGCCCTTCAAGAAGGGCGGCGGCAAACGCACTGCCCCTGCTGAGAAGAAGCTCAAGTCTGGTCCTAAGCCGGACACTGAGTGCTTCTATTGCAAGGACAAGGGTCACTGGAAGCGCAACTGTCCGAAGTACTTAGCGGACAAGAAGGCTGGCACCATCAAAGGTATATTTGATATACATGTTATTGATGTTTTCCTTACTAGCCCTTGTTGTAGTGCCTGGGTATTTGATACTGGTTCGTTTGCTAATATTTGTAACTCGAAACAGGAGCTACGGAATAGACGGCGGCTTGCGAGGGATGAGGTGACGATGCGCGTTGGCAACGGATCAAGAGTTGATGTGATGGCCGTCGGCACGCTCTCCTTAGTTTTACCTTCGGGATTAGTTTTAAACCTTAATAAATATTATTATGTCCCTGCGTTGAGCATGAACATTTTTTTTGGATCGTGTTTATTGCAAGACGGTTATTCATTTAAATCGGAGAATAATGGTTGTTCTATTTATATGAGTAGCATCTTTTATGGTCATGCACCTCTTGTGAATGGTTTATTTCTTCTAAATCTCGAAAGGGATGAAACACACATCCATAACATTGAGGCTAAGAGATGCAAAGTAGATAGTGATAATACTACTTATTTGTGGCACTGTCGTCTAGGTCATATTGGTGTAAAGCGCATGAAGAAACTCCATTCTGATGGACTTTTGGAGTCTCTTGATTTTGAATCATTTGACACATGCGAACCATGCCTCATGGGCAAGATGATCAAAACACCGTTCTCCGGTATGATGGAGCGAGCAACGGACTTGTTGGAAATCATACATACCGATGTATGCGGACCGATGAGTGTTTCGACGCGCGGTGGATATCGCTATTTTCTCACTTTTACCGATGACTTAAGTAGATATGGGTATATCTATTTAATGAAACATAAATCTGAAACATTTGAAAAGTTCAAAGAATTTCAGAATGAAGTGGAGAACCATCGTAACAGAAAGATTAAGTTTCTACGATCCGATCGTGGCGGCGAATATTTGAGTTACGATTTTCTCACGCATCTTAAAGCAAGCGGAATTGTTTCACAACTCACGCCACCCGGAACACCACAGCGCAATGGTGTGTCTGAACGCCGGAATCGAACCTTATTAGATATGGTCCGATCAATGATGTCTCTTACTGATTTGCCGTTATCATTTTGGGGTTATGCATTAGAAACCGCTGCATTCACTTTAAATAGGGCTCCATATAAATCCGTTAAGACAACACCGTATGAACTATGGTTTGGTGCTAAACCTAAGTTGTCGTTTCTTAAAGTTTGGGGATGCGAAGCTTACGTCAAGAAGTTGATGCCGGACAAGCTCGAACCCAAAGCGGAGAAATGCGTCTTCATAGGATACCCTAAGGAAACTATTGGGTATACCTTCTATCACAGAACCGAAGGCAAAGTGTTTGTCGCAAAGAACGGTTCCTTTCTTGAGAAGGAGTTTCTCTCGAACGAAGTGAGTGGGAGGAAAGTAGAGCTAGACGAGGTTATTGAACCTTCTCTTGATTTGGAGAGTAGCGCAACACCTGAAATTGTTCCAGTGCCGCCTGCACCAACAATAGATGAAGATAATGACAAGGATCATGAAGCTTCAGACGATGCTGCTACTGAACGTCGCAGGTCGACAAGGTCGCGTGCCCCTCCTGAGTGGTACGGCAACCCTGTCTTAACTGTCTTGTTAGTAGAAGACAGTGAACCTACGAACTATGAGGAAGCGATGATGAGCCCAGACTCTGAGAAATGGCTAGAAGCCATGAAATCCGAATTGGGATCCATGAGCGAAAACCAAGTATGGACTTTGGTGGACCCTCCTAGCGACCGAAAGGCCGTTGAGTGCAAATGGATCTTCAAGAAGAAAACGGACGCGGATGGTAATGTTACCATCTATAAAGCACGGCTTGTCGCGAAAGGTTTTCGACAAGTTCAAGGTGTTAACTACGATGAGACTTTCTCTCTGTAACACCCTCAGAATCGACCCTATGCAAGTTTCAGCGCTTCCCGCCAAACCCGCATAGAAACGATTCAAAGGTTCCCACCAGGCACTTTCGTGCGGGTGGAAAACAAAGTAATAACATTACACAACAGTCCTCGATGGGACCCACAGAACAGATATATATACAACACGACTCCATGAGTCAAGAATACAGATATACAGAACAAAGATCCAAATCACCCTGAAAACGATAGAGCGTCCAGCTACGGACAAGATGCAAATAGGGCTAAGAGCCCTGAAGAATAACCAATGGCGTCCATAACCCTGCCCAGGCCAAGCCGGAAGGGTAACCCTGCTAACGACGTCGATCTCAAAACCTGCTTAAACAAAAGGGGTGCCGACAAAGGGCAAAGGAAAAAGAGGAGCGTCAGTACTGAGGCCAGTACACGACAAGGCTAGAATGGACTGAAGCGGCAGCGGCAGCATGCACTAAACAACCTATAGAGACTCGATACAATGGTCGGCTATCAGAGAGAGATAAGAAAGACCTATTCGGAACCAACCTGATACTAACACCAAACAAACCCATTCTGCTAGTTCCCCCTCGAGACCAAACGAGGAAGTCAACCGAGGAACTCACACAGTTGGCAGTTTTATTTATTCAGTTATCGTTGCAGCAATTACTAGTCAAGTGTAGATAATCATCCTGATATAATAAGCAGTGGGCAATTTTAGTCAACCATTCCGTTGTAGTTGCGACACTTACTAGTCAAATTCAATTAGCATGTGATGACCCAAAACCCAGCAGTTGTTGGTACTTTTATTTAGCCATTCCGTTGTAGTTGCAATACTTACTAGTCAGATACAATGGTCGCAAGCGACAACCCAAACAAGCAATTGTTGGCAGTTTTATTTAGCCATTCCATTATAGTGAAGCTAATTACTAGTCATTATAAAGTTAAATTTATAACACTACTTTAGTTATAGTTGTCTATGATCGAGATACTGTGCTCCAAGTCGTCCATAACCGCGGACACGGCTTTCAGAAAGTTTTACCCTGCAGGGGTGCACAAATAGCAACACACACTCGATCAACCTCGGAAAAACCAAATCAAAACCCAACGAGGCCTTCACGACAAAGCAATCACCAGATTCAGAAATATTTCAGGGGGCCACCCCATTGAGTACACCCGCAATGAAGTTAGCTGACTTCGAGACGGACTCAAGGTTTGCGTCAGTGGCTGTAAACGACCGGGAATCCGAAAATGTGACTAGGCTTGTCGATACCGCGAAAACACTCCGCTTACCTAAACAGTACATGTGCTCCTCGCACAATCGTAAATAAAGCAGTAAAGCATGGCATAAGTACAAGATAGTAAATAAAACCTCAAACTAGTTTGTGGCCCCAAGAAATAAGAATGAATCAAGCTCTGGCTCAGGGGGGTCCCATAATCCTCCCGGATGTGGATAGCGCGAATATTCAAGGAACAGGTATCAAGTACTCGGGGTCCTACGGGACACAAGTGGACGGTTAACAACCAAATAACATCTATTGCCCACCTGTGCCTCTGCATTTACCTACTTCAATTTTAGTTGTTAAAAAGTAATTAAAGTCTTGATCATCTCCAACAATAAACACACGGCAATACTCCAACAACTGTGGTACTTGACGACACGCAACAACACTTGAGCAAGCGACTACGACGCGCAGGTCCAACTATCTACCAAACATTAGGTAATAGGAGGTGTCCAAGGCAATATAAGGCTGCAAGGGATATCACGGGTACGAAAACTAGAGCAACGCAACACAGATAGCAATAGATCAACAAGAGGGAATAAATACTATAAAAGTAAGATAGGTAGAAAGGGGGAGATGCTCGCCTGAAAACATTGTCGAAGGTGCATCCGAAGATCGGGTCGACACTCGCATCAACTCAACGGCCTTATCCGCGAAGAACCAAAACACTAGAATAAACACCGGATGCACTATTTAATACTACGGTAGAAAATCGGGCATGATGCATGTATGATGTATGACATGGCAAAGATGCGATGAAATTAGGAAATATTAAGCGGAACCGGGGTCCCGACAATTAATTAAACGGTTCATGTTGTTTAGATACCCCACAATTTAAATGTTGTCTTAACATGGCAAAATATATCACCGGTTCGCTATACAAATTTAAATGGGAACGATATAAGACTAGATTTGCCCGCATATGGATCCCATATTTAATTATAAGGTGAATCGGCATAATGCCCCCAAACCCACAACATGTATGCAAGTATGACAATTTAATATGCAACAATTTATATAGATGGCATTTATAAAATAGGGGCTCGGATCAGGGTCACACATCTGGGTTCGGAAGATCTTGGTTCCGGGGGTTCGGGGTTGGGTCTCAGGGTTCGACGGGGAAACGATGAAGTTCGGACTCACGATGGCGAACTTGAGTAGATCGGGTACCGGGGTCTTCGGATCTGGGAAGTAGATCTTGTCGCACGGGCGTCAATGCTTCCGGGAAGAAGAACTTGTCGTTCAGGGTCTCGGTGTCCGGGGTGAAGTACTTGGCGTCCTCGAGGAAGTACTTCACGCATCTATGGGTCGGTCCTCGGGGGCGAAGAACTTGGCGCGCCAGGGTTCAGTCTTTCGACTCCGGAAGGATCGGTTTTCCAGGTCTCGACACCTTCGGTTCCATGTGGGCGATCTTGGCGTCCGAGGGTTTCTCCGCGTCCGTGGTGCGTCCGTGTGGTAGATCTTGGGGTACCGGCGTCATCGGGTTCCACCTCGCACATTGGTCGACAAAACCCGTAACGATGCAGATCTTGGCGACAAAAGGGCATCGGGGCTCTTGTGACGAGACGGTCTTGTCGGCGCGCTGGCTCGAGGTACTCAGGAAGATGGAACATGACAGGTACATCTTCTCGAAGATCTTGTAGGTCTTATTCTGCAACATGGCAATAGGCACGAGTGCTTGTCTAGCCGAGAGGTTGCAGGGGCACACGAGTCACGCATGTATAGCACACCAAAAGGCAGAACCATCACTGGTGCCACGCGGCTCGGGGCTTGACGCTGATGGGGCTCGGGGACGTGCACAGGCAGAGCGAGATGCTGCCAGCAGGTAGGTAGGGACCGCGGTCGGCAGGAAGAAGCTCGAGGTGACGGCGGGTCAGCGCGGGCTCGATGGCGAGCTCCTGAAGACGGGGACGTCGCGAGAAAGGCAGGGCCGACCTGGGGCGGCCATAGCTCTGCGGAGGAGAGGGGAGGGCGTCCGGAGCAGGCGCGACGGAGGAGCAAAGGAGGGCGGCCGCGGCGACCGGCGGGGAGGCTCGGGAGGCGCGGGTCAGGCGGCGCTCGAGGAGGGGAGAGGCCGGGCGGCGGGGAGACGGCCGCGTCGGGGATGGGGCCCGGCGGCGCCGGCGCAGGCCGGAGAGGCGGTCGATGGAGGAGAGCTCGGGGACGAGGGGTCGGGGTCGAGCGGGCGCGGAGGCAAGGTCGGAGGCGGCGTGGTCGCGCCCAGGCGGCGGTCGGACGCGGACGAGGAGGCGGGGATGCGGGTGGCAGGGCGCCCGTGGCCGAGGCGGCGGGGGAAGCCGCGCAGAGGACAGGGACGAGGAGGCGGGTGGCCGGGCTCCGGCCAGAGGAGCTAGAGGGGGCGCGGTGAAGAGGATGGAGGCGGCGGTCTCGCGGGGATGGAGGCGAGCGGGGGAGAGAGAGGGTAGGTGGGGAGTGGCGGGACCCGTGGGTGGGCCGAGCGGGACAGGGGCAGGTGCGGCCTGGGGTGGGGCCGGCTCGCGTGGGGTGGGTGTGTGCTGCAGGCGTGCGTGCGTGGTATGCTGGGTGTGTTTGTGGCCAGAAGGGTGGGTGAGAGAGAGAGGGTCTGAGGTGAGGTGGCAGTGTTTGGTTGGATGGGGATTGGGGCAGGGTGACATGGCGACCAGTGATTGGTGGGGGTGATGTGGCTGGTTGGGTGGGTAGAATAGGATTGGTAGAAAAATGTTTTAGGACAGGCTGGTTTTGTACTGGGGTGGCCGACTGGGTCGGATCGGCCCGGTTCGGCTGCCCCTAAAATAAATACATATTTTATTTATTTAAAACAGGGCTTTTGCAAATCGTTGGTAGACGAAACAAAATGTTCCGGAGACCCGGGCTTGAGTTGAATTAAAGACGGGGTATTTAGAAAACAAAAATAGGTTTTTCGAAAATAGTTTTATGCGAACAATTGCAAGGTGATGGCGATGCTCAAATGCAATGTGGAATGATGACATGAGCATGCGGTCATGATGATGCAATGCACAAAAACAACGCGATTTTCTAGTAGTGGTTTTGCGGGATGCCACAATTCGACACCACTAACAATGGATCTCGCCCTCGAGATCCGCCTCATGGTACCGGGAAGAAGGGCGGCGATATGAATCTTCTCGCATCGTGTAGATCCTCGCGACACCACTAACAAGAGATCGTTGTCCGTGATCGTCGAGGGAACACTCCGGGAGCAAAAGGTCGAAGGTAGAGGTATCAACAAATAAAGCCACCTCTAACTCTGATAGAAAGAGAGATCCGATGCATTCTCATCCACTTCAATGTACATAAGCGAATAGAGTGAGTAGTCGGCATGGGGGCCAATCCATCACGCACCCAAACTATTACTCTGCACAAGAATAGGGGAATTATGCAACCAACTCTCAGAATTCAGATTGTAGATCTCGACAAGCGAGGTTCGGAAACAGAGGAGTGATGCAGACTCTGCATCGGATCTGGCGTAGATGATGTCGTCGCGTCGGAAAACACCGGAAGGCACGAGAAGGAACAAAGAGAAGTCCACCAGACGAAGGATTCCTCGGATAGCATGAAGACCAGATGTAGCAACACCGTTACCAAAAGAGGAAGTGGAACCCTGAAGGTACGATGGAACCCAACCACGAGAAATCCTGGACTCGAAGAGAGAGAAGAGAGCGGATTCAAAACGCGTAGAGGTAAGTGGCGAATAGCAGAGGGGTAAGGTGTAAAATCAGATCTAATCAGAACTATACAACCGATTTTGCAAAAATAGTTTTGACACTCTACTTCGGCCGTTAGCTATGTTATCCTACAGGCTGGACTTGTGGGGTATCACAACTGCTGAGCTCTGATACCACTCTGTAACACCCTCAGAATCGACCCTATGCAAGTTTCAGCGCTTCCCGCCAAACCCGCATAGAAACGATTCAAAGGTGCCCACCAGGCACTTTCGTGCGGGTGGAAAACGAAGTAATAACATTACACAACAGTCCTCGATGGGACCCACAGAACAGATATATATACAACACGACTCCATGAGTCAAGAATACAGATATACAGAACAAAGATCCAAATCACCCTGAAAACGATAGAGCGTCCAGCTACGGACAAGATGCAAATGGGGCTAAGAGCCCTGAAGAATAACCAATGGCGTCCATAACCCTGCCCAGGCCAAGCCGGAAGGGTAACCCTGCTAACGACGTCGATCTCAAAACCTGCTTAAACAAAAGGGGTGCCGACAAAGGGCAAAGGAAAAAGAGGAGCGTCAGTACTGAGGCCAGTACACGACAAGGCTAGAATGGACTGAAGCGGCAGCGGCAGCATGCACTAAACAACCTATAGAGACTCGATACAATGGTCGGCTATCAGAGAGAGAGATAAGAAAGACCTATTCGGAACCAACCTGATACTAACACCAAACAAACCCATTCTGCTAGTTCCCCCTCGAGACCAAACGAGGAAGTCAACCGAGGAACTCACACAGTTGGCAGTTTTATTTATTCAGTTATCGTTGCAGCAATTACTAGTCAAGTGTAGATAATCATCCTGATATAATAAGCAGTGGGCAATTTTAGTCAACCATTCCGTTGTAGTTGCGACACTTACTAGTCAAATTCAATTAGCATGTGATGACCCAAAACCCAGCAGTTGTTGGTACTTTTATTTAGCCATTCCGTTGTAGTTGCAATACTTACTAGTCAGATACAATGGTCGCAAGCGACAACCCAAACAAGCAATTGTTGGCAGTTTTATTTAGCCATTCCATTATAGTGAAGCTAATTACTAGTCATTATAAAGTTAAATTTATAACACTACTTTAGTTATAGTTGTCTATGATCGAGATACTGTGCTCCAAGTCGTCCATAACCGCGGACACGGCTTTCAGAAAGTTTTACCCTGCAGGGGTGCACAAATAGCAACACACACTCGATCAACCTCGGAAAAACCAAATCAAAACCCAACGAGGCCTTCACGACAAAGCAATCACCAGATTCAGAAATATTTCAGGGGGCCACCCCATTGAGTACACCCGCAATGAAGTTAGCTGACTTCGAGACGGACTCAAGGTTTGCGTCAGTGGCTGTAAACGACCGGGAATCCGAAAATGTGACTAGGCTTGTCGATACCGCGAAAACACTCCGCTTACCTAAACAGTACATGTGCTCCTCGCACAATCGTAAATAAAGCAGTAAAGCATGGCATAAGTACAAGATAGTAAATAAAACCTCAAACTAGTTTGTGGCCCCAAGAAATAAGAATGAATCAAGCTCTGGCTCAGGGGGGTCCCATAATCCTCCCGGATGTGGATAGCGCGAATATTCAAGGAACATGTATCAAGTACTCGGGGTCCTACGGGACACAAGTGGACGGTTAACAACCAAATAACATCTATTGCCCACCTGTGCCTCTGCATTTACCTACTTCAATTTTAGTTGTTAAAAAGTAATTAAAGTCTTGATCATCTCCAACAATAAACACACGGCAATACTCCAACAACTGTGGTACTTGACGACACGCAACAACACTTGAGCAAGCGACTACGACGCGCAGGTCCAACTATCTACCAAACATTAGGTAATAGGAGGTGTCCAAGGCAATATAAGGCTGCAAGGGATATCACGGGTACGAAAACTAGAGCAACGCAACACAGATAGCAATAGATCAACAAGAGGGAATAAATACTATAAAAGTAAGATAGGTAGAAAGGGGGAGATGCTCGCCTGAAAACATTGTCGAAGGTGCATCCGAAGATCGGGTCGACACTCGCATCAACTCAACGGCCTTATCCGCGAAGAACCAAAACACTAGAATAAACACCGGATGCACTATTTAATACTACGGTAGAAAATCGGGCATGATGCATGTATGATGTATGACATGGCAAAGATGCGATGAAATTAGGAAATATTAAGCGGAACCGGGGTCCCGACAATTAATTAAACGGTTCATGTTGTTTAGATACCCCACAATTTAAATGTTGTCTTAACATGGCAAAATATATCACCGGTTCGCTATACAAATTTAAATGGGAACGATATAAGACTAGATTTGCCCGCATATGGATCCCATATTTAATTATAAGGTGAATCGGCATAATGCCCCCAAACCCACAACATGTATGCAAGTATGACAATTTAATATGCAACAATTTATATAGATGGCATTTATAAAATAGGGGCTCGGATCAGGGTCACACATCTGGGTTCGGAAGATCTTGGTTCCGGGGGTTCGGGGTTGGGTCTCAGGGTTCGACGGGGAAACGATGAAGTTCGGACTCACGATGGCGAACTTGAGTAGATCGGGTACCGGGGTCTTCGGATCTGGGAAGTAGATCTTGTCGCACGGGCGTCAATGTTTCCGGGAAGAAGAACTTGTCGTTCAGGGTCTCGGTGTCCGGGGTGAAGTACTTGACGTCCTCGAGGAAGTACTTCACGCATCTATGGGTCGGTCCTCGGGGGCGAAGAACTTGGCGCGCCAGGGTTCAGTCTTTCGACTCCGGAAGGATCGGTTTTCCAGGTCTCGACACCTTCGGTTCCATGTGGGCGATCTTGGCGTCCGAGGGTTTCTCCGCGTCCGTGGTGCGTCCGTGTGGTAGATCTTGGGGTACCGGCGTCATCGGGTTCCACCTCGCACATTGGTCGACGAAACCCGTAACGATGCAGATCTTGGCGACAAAAGGGCATCGGGGCTCTTGTGACGAGACGGTCTTGTCGGCGCGCTGGCTCGAGGTACTCAGGAAGATGGAACACGACAGGTACATCTTCTCGAAGATCTTGTAGGTCTTATTCTGCAACATGGCAATAGGCACGAGTGCTTGTTTAGCCGATAGGTTGCAGGGGCACACGAGTCACGCATGTACAGCACACCAAAAGGCAGAACCATCACTGGTGCCACGCGGCTCGGGGCTTGACGCTGATGGGGCTCGGGGACGTGCACAGGCAGAGCGAGATGCTGCCAGCAGGTAGGTAGGGACCGCGGTCGGCAGGAAGAAGCTCGAGGTGACGGCGGGTCAGCGCGGGCTCGATGGCGAGCTCCTGAAGACGGGGACGTCGCGAGGAAGGCAGGGCCGACCTGGGGCGGCCATAGCTCTGCGGAGGAGAGGGGAGGGCGTCCGGAGCAGGCGCGACGGAGGGGCAAAGGAGGGGCAAAGGAGGGCGGCCGCGGCGACGAGGACGGAGGCGACCGGCGGGGAGGCTCGGGAGGCGCGGGTCAGGCGGCGCTCGAGGAGGGGAGAGGCCGGGCGGCGGGGAGACGGCCGCGTCGGGGATGGGGCCCGGCGGCGCCGGCGCAGGCCGGAGAGGCGGCCGATGGAGGAGAGCTCGGGGACGAGGGGTCGGGGTCGAGCGGGCGCGGAGGCAAGGTCGGAGGCGGCGTGGTCGCGCCCAGGCGGCGGTCGGACGCGGACGAGGAGGCGGGGATGCGGGTGGCAGGGCGCCCGTGGCCGAGGCGGCGGGGGAAGCCGCGCAGAGGACAGGGACGAGGAGGCGGGTGGCCGGGCTCCGGCCAGAGGAGCTAGAGGGGGCGCGGTGAAGAGGATGGAGGCGGCGGTCTCGCGGGGATGGAGGCGAGCGGGGGAGAGAGAGGGTAGGTGGGGAGTGGCGGGACCCGTGGGTGGGCCGAGCGGGACAGGGGCAGGTGCGGCCTGGGGTGGGGCCGGCTCGCGTGGGGTGGGTGTGTGCTGCAGGCGTGCGTGCGTGGTGTGCTGGGTGTGTTTGTGGCCAGAAGGGTGGGTGAGAGAGAGAGGGTCTGAGGTGAGGTGGCAGTGTTTGGTTGGATGGGGATTGGGGCAGGGTGACATGGCGACCAGTGATTGGTGGGGGTGATGTGGCTGGTTGGGTGGGTAGAATAGGATTGGTAGAAAAATGTTTTAGGACAGGCTGGTTTTGTACTGGGGTGGCCGACTGGGTCGGATTGGCCCGGTTCGGCTGCCCCTAAAATAAATACATATTTTATTTATTTAAAACAGGGCTTTTGCAAATCGTTGGTAGACGAAACAAAATGTTCCGGAGACCCGGGCTTGAGTTGAATTAAAGACGGGGTATTTAGAAAACAAAAATAGGTTTTTCGAAAATAGTTTTATGCGAACAATTGCAAGGTGATGGCGATGCTCAAATGCAATGTGGAATGATGACATGAGCATGCGGTCATGATGATGCAATGCACAAAAACAACGCGATTTTCTAGTAGTGGTTTTGCGGGATGCCACAATTCGACACCACTAACAATGGATCTCGCCCTCGAGATCCGCCTCATGGTACCGGGAAGAAGGGCGGCGATATGAATCTTCTCGCATCGTGTAGATCCTCGCGACACCACTAACAAGAGATCGTTGTCCGTGATCGTCGAGGGAACACTCCGGGAGCAAAAGGTCGAAGGTAGAGGTATCAACAAATAAAGCCACCTCTAACTCTGATAGAAAGAGAGATCCGATGCATTCTCATCCACTTCAATGTACACAAGCGAATAGAGTGAGTAGTCGGCATGGGGGCCAATCCATCACGCACCCAAACTATTACTCTGCACAAGAATAGGGGAATTATGCAACCAACTCTCAGAATTCAGATTGTAGATCTCGACAAGCGAGGTTCGGAAACAGAGGAGTGATGCAGACTCTGCATCGGATCTGGCGTAGATGATGTCGTCGCGTCGGAAAACACCGGAAGGCACGAGAAGGAACAAAGAGAAGTCCACCAGACGAAGGATTCCTCGGATAGCATGAAGACCAGATGTAGCAACACCGTTACCAAAAGAGGAAGTGGAACCCTGAAGGTACGATGGAACCCAACCACGAGAAATCCTGGACTCGAAGAGAGAGAAGAGAGCGGATTCAAAACGCGTAGAGGTAAGTGGCGAATAGCAGAGGGGTAAGGTGTAAAATCAGATCTAATCAGAACTATACAACCGATTTTGCAAAAATAGTTTTGACACTCTACTTCGGCCGTTAGCTATGTTATCCTACAGGCTGGACTTGTGGGGTATCGCAACTGCTGAGCTCTGATACCACTCTGTAACACCCTCAGAATCGACCCTATGCAAGTTTCAGCGCTTCCCGCCAAACCCGCATAGAAACGATTCAAAGGTGCCCACCAGGCACTTTCGTGCGGGTGGAAAACGAAGTAATAACATTACACAACAGTCCTCGATGGGACCCACAGAACAGATATATATACAACACGACTCCATGAGTCAAGAATACAGATATACAGAACAAAGATCCAAATCACCCTGAAAACGATAGAGCGTCCAGCTACGGACAAGATGCAAATGGGGCTAAGAGCCCTGAAGAATAACCAGTGGCGTCCATAACCCTGCCCAGGCCAAGCCGGAAGGGTAACCCTGCTAACGACGTCGATCTCAAAACCTGCTTAAACAAAAGGGGTGCCGACAAAGGGCAAAGGAAAAAGAGGAGCGTCAGTACTGAGGCCAGTACACGGCGAGGCTAGAATTCGGCGGTCCTCGCCTACATAGGTATGGTGGACTGAAGCGGCAGCGGCAGCATGCACTAAACAACCTATAGAGACTCGATACAACGGTCGGCTATTAGAGAGAGATAAGAAAGACCTATTCGGAACCAACCTGATACTAACACCAAACAAACCCATTCTGCTAGTTCCCCCTCGATACCAAACGAGGAAGTCAACCGAGGAACTCACATAGTTGGTAGTTTTATTTATTCAGTTATCGTTGCAACAATTACGAGTCAAGTGTAGATAATCATCCTGATATAATAAGCAGTGGGCAATTTTAGTTAACCATTCCGTTGTAGTTGCGACACTTACTAGTCAAATTCAATTAGCATGTGATAACCCAAAACTCAGCAGTTGTTGGTACTTTTATTTAGCCATTCCGTTGTAGTTGCAATACTTACTAGTCAGATACAATGGTCGCAAGCGACAACCCAAACAAGCAATTGTTGGCAGTTTTATTTAGCCATTCCATTATAGTGAAGCTGATTACTAGTCATTATAAAGTCAAATTTATAACACTACTTTAGTTATAGTTGTCTATGATCGAGATACTGTGCTCCAAGTCGTCCATAACCGCGGACACGGCTTTCAGAAAGTTTTACCCTGCAGGGGTGCACAAATAGCAACACACACTCGATCAACCTTGGAAAAACCAAATCAAAACCCAACGAGGCCTTCACGACAAAGCAATCACCAGATTCAGAAATATTTCAGGGGGGAACCCCATTGAGTACACCCGCAATGAAGTTAGCTGACTTCGAGACAGACTCAAGGTTTGCGTCAGTGGCTGTAAACGACTGGGAACCCGAAAATGTGACTAGGCTTATCGATACCGCGAAAACACTCCGCTTACCTAAACAGTACAGGTGCTCCTCGCACAATCGTAAATAAAGCAGTAAAGCATGGCATAAGTACAGGATAGTAAATAAAACCTCAAACTAGTTTGTGGCCCCAAGAAATAAGAATGAATCAAGCTCTGGCTCAGGGGGGTCCCATAATCCTCCCGGATGTGGATAGCGCGAATATTCAAGGAACAGGTATCAAGTACTCGGGGTCCTACGGGACACAAGTGGACTGTTAACAACCAAATAACATCTATTGCCCACCTGTGCCTCTGCATTTACCTACTTCAATTTTAGTTGTTAAACAGTAATTAAAGTCTTGATCATCTCCAACAATAAACACACGGCAATACTCCAACAACTGTGGTACTTGACAACACGCAACAGCACTTGAGCAAGCGACTACGACGCGCAGGTCCAACTATCTACCAAACATCAGGTAATAGGAGGTGTCCAAGGCAATATAAGGCTGCAAGGGATATCACGGGTACGAAAACTAGAGCAACGCAACACAGATAGCAATAGATCAACAGGAGGGAATAAATACTATAAAAGTAAGATAGGTAGAAAGGGGGAGATGCTCGCCTGAAAACATTGTCGAAGGTGCATCCGAAGATCGGGTCGACACTCGCATCAACTCAACGGCCTTATCCGCGAAGAACCAAAACACTAGAATAAACACCGGATGCACTATTTAATACTACGGTAGAAAATCGGGCATGATGCATGTATGATGTAGGACATGGCAAAGATGCGATGAAATTAGGCAATATTAAGCGGAACCGGGGTCCCGACAATTAATTAAACGGTTCATGTTGTTTAGATACCCCACAATTTAAATGTTGTCTTAACATGGCAAAATATATCACCGGTTCGCTATACAAATTTAAATGGGAACGATATAAGACTAGATTTGCCCGCATATGGATCCCATATTTAATTATAAGGTGAATCGGCATAATGCCCCCAAACCCACAACATGTATGCAAGTATGACAATTTAATATGCAACAATTTATATAGATGGCATTTATAAAATAGGGGCTCGGATCAGGGTCACACATCTGGGTTTGGAAGATCTTGGTTCCGGGGGTTCGGGGTCGGGTCTCAGGGTTCGACGGGGAAACGATGAAGTTCGGACTCGCGATGGCGAACTTGAGTAGATCGGGTACCGGGGTCTTCGGATCTGGGAAGTAGATCTTGTCGCACGGGCGTCAATGCTTCCGGGAAGAAGAACTTGTCGTTCAGGGTCTCGGTGTCCGGGGTGAAGTACTTGGCGTCCTCGAGGAAGTACTTCACGCATCTATGGGTCGGTCCTCGGGGGCGAAGAACTTGGCGCGCCAGGGTTCAGTCTTTCGACTCCGGAAGGATCGGTTTTCCGGGTCTCGACACCTTCGATTCCATGTGGGCGATCTTGGCGTCCGAGGGTTTCTCCGCGTCCGTGGTGCGTCCGTGTGGTAGATCTTGGGGTACCGGCGTCATCGGGTTCCACCTCGCACATTGGTCGACGAAACCCGTAACGATGCAGATCTTGGCGACAAAAGGGCATCGGGGCTCTTGTGACGAGACGGTCTTGTCGGCGCGCTGGCTCGAGGTACTCAGGAAGATGGAACACGACAGGTACATCTTCTCGAAGATCTTGTAGGTCTTATTCTGCAACATGGCAATAGGCACGAGTGCTTGTCTAGCCGAGAGGTTGCAGGGGCACATGAGTCACGCATGTACAGCACACCAAAAGGCAGAACCATCACTGGTGCCACGCGGCTCGGGGCTTGACGCTGATGGGGCTCGGGGACGTGCACAGGCAGAGCGAGACGCTGCCAGCAGGTAGGTAGGGACCACGGTCGGCAAGAAGAAGCTCAAGGTGACGGCGGGTCAGCGCGGGCTCGATGGCGAGCTCGTGAAGACGGGGACGTCGCGAGGAAGGCAGGGCCGACCTAGGGCGGCCATAGCTCCGCGGAGGAGAGGGGAGGGCGTCCGGAGCAGGCGCGACAGAGGGGCGAAGGAGGGCGGCCGCGGAGACGAGGACGGAGGCGACCGGCGGGGAGGCTCGGGAGGCGCGGGTCAGGCGGCGCTCGAGGAGGGGAGAGGCCAGGTGGCGGGGAGACGGCCGCGTCGGGGATGGGGCCCGGCGGCGCCGGCGCAGGCCGGAGAGGCGGCCGACGGAGGAGAGCTCAGGGACGCGGGGTCGGGGTCGAGCTGGCGCGGAGGCAAGGTCGGCGGCGGCGTGGTCGCGCCCAGGCGGCGGTCGGACGCGGACGAGGAGGCGGGGATGCGGGTGGCAGGGCGCCCGTGGCCGAGTTGGCGGGGGAAGCCGCGCAGAGGACGAGGACGAGGAGGCGGGTGGCCGGGCTCCGGCCAGAGGAGCTATAGGGGGCGCGGTGAAGAGGATGGAGGCGGCGGTCTCGCGGGGATGGAGGCGAGCGGGGGAGAGAGAGGGTAGGTGGGGAGTGGCGGGACCCGCGGGTGGGCCGAGCGGGACAGGGGCAGCTGCGACCTGGGGTGGGGCCGGCTCGCGTGGGGTGGGTGTGTGCTGCAGGCGTGCGTGCGTGGTGTGCTGGGTGTGTTTGTGGCCAGAAGGGTGGGTGAGAGAGAGAGGGTCTGAGGTGAGGTGGCAGTGTTTGGTTGGATGGGGATTGGGGCAGGGTGGCGTGGCGACCAGTGATTGGTGGGGGTGATGTGGCTGGTTGGGTGGGTAGAATAGGATCGGTAGAAAAAGGTTTTAGGACAGGCTGGTTTTGTACTGGGGTGGCCGACTGGGTCGGATCGGCCCGGTTCGGCTGCCCCTAAAATAAATACATATTTTATTTATTTAAAACATGGCTTTTGCAAACCGTTGGTAGACGAAACAAAATGTTCTGGAGACCCGGGCTTGAGTTGAATTAAAGACGGGGTATTTAGAAAACAAAAATAGGTTTTTCGAAAATAGTTTTATGCGAACAATTGCAAGGTGATGGCGATGCTCAAATGCAATGTGGCATGATGACATGAGCATGCGGTCATGATGATGCAATGCACAAAAACAACGCGATTTTCTAGTAGTGGTTTTGCGGGATGCCACACTCTCCCGTAGCGATGTTTAAGTCCATTCGGATTTTATTAGCAATTGCTGCGTTTCATGATTATGAAATATGGCAGATGGATGTCAAGACTGCTTTCCTCAATGGCAACATTGATGAAGAGTTGTATATGATGCAACCCGAAGGTTTTGTCGATCCTAAGGATGCTGATAAAGTATGCAAACTTCAGCGTTCCATTTATGGACTGAAGCAAGCATCTCGGAGTTGGAACCTTCGTTTTGATCAAGTGATCAAGAGCTTTGGATTTGTTCCAAATTGCTACAAAGCTTGTATCTACAAGAAAGTGAGTGGGAGCTCGGTGACATTTCTGGTACTATATGTGGATGACATATTGATTATTGGAAATGACATTAACATGCTTAATGATGTGAAGAGTTATTTGAACAAGTGTTTTTCAATGAAAGACCTAGGTGAAGCTGCTTATATATTGGGCATCAAAATCTATAGAGATAGACAAAGACGCCTGATAGCTTTAAGCCAGAGTACATACCTAGACAAAGTTCTGAAAAGGTTCAGAATGGATAAGGCAAAGAAAGGTTCAGTGCCTTTGTTGTCAGGTAAGATATTGAGCAAGGCTCAGTGTCCAGCTAGGGTAAATGATAGGGAATCTATGAGCAAAGTGACTTATGCCTCGGCCATAGGTTCTATCATGTATGCCATGCTGCGTACTAGACCGGATGTGTCCAATGCTCTTAGTTTGACGAGCAGATATCAAAGTGATCCAAGAGTGGAACACTGGACAGCCGTGAAGAACATCCTAAAGTACCTGAATAGGACTAAAGAAATGTTCTTAGTCTATGGGGGTGATGAACAGCTCATCGTAAAAGGTTACGTCGACGCTAGTTTCGACACCGACAAGGATGATTCTAAATCTCAGACAGGATACGTTTGTATTTTGAATGGAGGAGCTATGAGCTAGAGAAGCTGCAAGCAAAGCGTGATCTTGGGATCTACAGTAGAAGCGGAATACATGGCGGCTGCAGAAGCGTCAAGTGAAGGAGTTTGGATCAGAAACTTCATCACTGAGCGTGGCGTGGTTCCAAGTGCATTGGACCCACTGGAGATATTGTGTGACAACACTAGCGCCATAGCACTTGCTAAGGAACCAAGATATCATCCAGAGACCAAGCATATCAACCGCAAGTTTCATATAATCCGAGATTATATAGCAGATGGAGATCTGAAGATTAGCAAAGTACATACAGATCTGAATGTCGCAGATCCATTGGCTAAACCTCTTCCACGTGTAAAATATGATCAGCACCTCAGTGCCATGGGTGTGAGATTGTTGCCAGATGTAAACTAGATTATTGACTCTAGTGCAAGTGGGAGACTGTTGGAATTATGCCCTAGAGGCAATAATAAAGTTGTTATTATTATAATTCTTATTCATGATAATGTTTATATTCCATGCTAGAATTGTATTAAGCGGAAACTTTAATACTTGTGTGGTTTGTGAACAACACCGTGTCCCTAGTACGCCTCTATGGACTAGCTCATTGATTAATGATGGTTAAGGTTTCCTAACCATGGACATGAGTTGTCGATTAATAATGAGATCATATCATTGGGAGAATGATATGGTGGACAGACCCAAACTAAGCGAAGCAATTAGATCGTGTCATCGTGTTCGTCTTTGCGAAGCTTTTCTTATGTCAAATATTGTATTCCTTAGACCATGAGATAATACAACTCCCTGGTATCGGAAGAAAGCTTTGAGGTCATCAGACGTCATCCTATGAGAGGGTGATCATAAAGGTGTCTCTCAGGTGATCGGAAAGTATATGTTGGGTTGTATGTATCGAGATGGGATTTGTCCCTCCCAAGTCGGAGAGATATACTTCGGGCCCACTCGGTAATCGATATCAACACCGCTTGCAAGCATGTGGTTAAGGAGTTAATCACAAAGTGATATCGGATTACGGAACGAGTAAAGTACTTGCTGTGAACGAGATTGAACTAGGTATGACGGTACCGACGATCAAATCTCGGGCAAGTAAAATATCGCGAGACGAAGGGAATATATATATGGGATTGATTGAATCCTGGCATCGTGGTTCATCCGATATGATCATCGATGAATGTGTGGGAGTCAATATGGGTGCCCAGACCCCGCTGTTGATTATTGATAGAAGATCATGTCTGCATATTCTCGAACCCGCAGGGTCACACACTTAACGTGTCTCGACGCTAGGATAGATTGGATAATTGGTTTATGAGTTTTTGTTCGGAGTCTCGAATGGGATCCGGGACATCACGAGAGGTTCCGGAGTGGTCCGGAGAATAAGATTCATATAAGACAGTGCAGTTTTTGGAGTTAGGAATTGTTCCGGATTAATCGGTATTGTACCGGAAGCTTCTAGAACCTTCCGGAAGGGGACCAACGTGGCCCCACCTTCCGGGAGGGGGCATGGGCCTATGAGGGAGTGCCCTGGTCGCATTGGGCCAGGGGCACAAGGCCCCATAGGGCCCAGCCGGCCAAGAGAGGTTTAAACTCGAGATAGACCTTCTAGAAGGGGGGTTTCCTTGCCCCCCACTCCTTATCCTTTGGGGCCGTTGGTTTGGGCTTGGGGGAGGGGCTAGGGCTGCACCCCCTCTATATAAAGAGGGGTGGGGGCGCACCAACCCCTCACACCTTCCCCTCCAACCCTAGCCGCCCTGCTGCCCTTCCTCTCTCCCTCCCGACTGTTTGTAGGCGAAGCCCTGCTGCAGAAATTCTCCACCATATACACCACGCCGTCGTGTTGTAGATCCAATCCATCTCTCCACCATACTTGCTGGTCTGATGAAGGAGGAGACGTCGAGGTGCTGCACGTGTGCATCTCACGGAGGCACCGCCACTTGTGGTGCTAGATCGGATCGGATCGCGAGGAGGAGAAGCGAGTACGACTACATCACCCACGTTCTGACGAACGTTCCGATGTGCGAATCTTCAAGGGTATGAAGATCTAATCCAATCTCTCTCGTTGTTTGCATCTCCTAGATTAGATCTTGGCTTTCCCTCTGTTCGCATCCGTAGAAAATTTTGATTTACTATGCCGCGAAACCCTTCATCATATATCATGGTATAATAAGAGAGGTTGAGCTATTAAAGGGATGACAACAACTCGCCTATAGCATGACAATGTACATCGTGTGGCAAAGGGACTTGGACGAAATCCAAATTGAAGGTTTGTCTTCTGGACTTTATGGCACTTGGGAGATGGAACGTCTTGCTAGAGGTCGCTACCATCTATCGACTTGAGACCAAGTGTTCATGTGAGTGAGTGAGAAGCCATGACGGGTTACTTGGAGGTGTAGCTCATGTCGTGTCCTTGTGTACGTGAACCTACAGGGTCACACACTTAAGGGTAACGAGCCCATGTGGATGAGATCCATGTGGTAGTTGGGTTACATCCTAGATGGGCCTCAAGAGTTGAGCCCAACTAGGAATGTATATAAGTGGAGCGATAAGGGATAGTCCCTGACCTAGCTGTCACTTTATCCACTCCCAAATCGGGTTAGACAGGATCTAGCAGTCCCCTTCCCGAGCTCCTTTCTGTACGTGTGGATACCTGTAGAGGCGTTGCGTGTGCGGCACTAGAGACAAAGGTGTTCGTATGGATCTGGCAAAGGAGTTCGTGGGATACAGAGGAGCTATTTGTGAGATCGATCGGCACTGCATCAACTGGCACGCTTCATTAATAATCCACACCTGCACGTATAGTGGTAAATCTCGTGGCCTATTACCTAAACTGCATCTTGGGAGCATCACGTTAGATAAAAGTTTTGTTTATCGAACCGCGTACAAACAGTGGTATTAGAGCGTAAGCTTTTGGTTTTAGTGTAGGGATCGTTGCATGTAAATCAAAAAAAAATTACCGCAAGAACGCATAAAACCAAGATCCAATCTATGGAAAAGCTAAGATCTAATCTACGAGATTAGTGCAACGAGATTGTAGAGAACTAACCCTTGTAGATCCAAACCGTTAACAAGATCGGATCTCGTGGTTGATGTAGTCGATTGATACGTCGTAAACTTATCTATAATTTTTGATGTTCCATGCTTGTTTAGTATCAACTTTGCTTTGCTTATCTATAAACTTATCTCATGCCAGTTGCCTATTTTCTGCTGTTTTTGGTTTCATAAAAGCTAGTAAAGAAATATTTTCGGAATTGAACGGGACAAAAGACAAAGTCCATATTTCACCGAGGAGAACACGGAGTCCAGAGGAGAGACGGAGGGGCGAGCCAGGGTGGCCACACCCCCCAGGTGCGGGCCCACCCTAGTCCGTGCCTGGGCAGGGTGTGGCCCCCCTGGGCGCCCTCCTGCCTCGCCTCTTCGCCTATAAGAATCCCCCTGATACCAAAACCCTAAGTACCTGATCACATCTCCACGAAACAGTCCGTAGCCGCCGCCACCATCGTCCCTAGATCGGGGGATCTGAAGCTCTTCCCGGCACCCTGCCGGAGGGGAGAGATCATCCTGGAGGCCTTCTTCATCACCATGCTAGCCTCCGGTATGATGCGTGAGTAGTTCCATCTTGGACTATGGGTCCATACAGTATCTAGATGGTTGTTTCTCCTCCTTTGTGCTATCATGTTTAGATCTTGAGAGCTCCGTTCATGATCAAGTTCATCTATTTGTAATCATACATGTTGTGTTTGCGGGGATTCAATGGATATTGAGATTACTATTGTCAGATTGATTATTGATTCTATCATGTCTGTGTTGTTTGAGATCTTGCATGCTTTCCGTTTCTAGTAGCTATCTTGGCCAAGTAGATGCTAGTGACTCCAAGAGGGAGTATTTATGCTCGATAGTGGGTGTATGCCTCTATTGAATCTGGGGAAGTGACAAAAATCTCTAAGGTTGTATATGTGTTGTTGCCACTAGGGAGAAAACAACTTTGTTTATGGAACAATTGTATTGTTTACTTTACACACATTGCTTAAAGCAGTTATTCGTTGCTTGCAACTTAATACTAGAGGGGTTCAGATGATAACCTGAAGGTGGATTACTAGTCATAGATGCGGTTGGATGGCGGTCTATGTATATTTTTGTAATGCCCAATCAAATATCATAGGATCATGAATGTCTAGTATTGCATTGTTATGCCTTGCTCAGTCCTGTCAATTGCCCCGCTGTAATTTGTTTACCCATCATGTTATGTTATCTATCTTTAGGAGAACACCTCTAGTGAACTGTGGACTCCGGTCCAATATTTACCATTGATACATCATCTCCTATTACTGTTTACTTTCTGCAAGCAACCATTACTTTCCACATCGTTGTTTTCAGCAAACTAGTGAGATTGACAACCTAACTGTAAGTTGGGGCAAAGTCTTGAGTTTGTGTTGTGCAGGATTCCAAGTTGTTATCAACACCTTGGAGTTCTTTCCTTCCTCCTACTGGTTTGATAACCTTGGTTTCATCACTGAGGGAAAACTTATTGCTGTGATCATCATACCTTCCTCTTGGGGTTTCCCAACGAAGCTCTACAATGATCTGAGCTCATTAAGACATTTTCTGGCGTCGTTGTCGGGGAGTAAGGACAGCTTCACAAGGGGAGTCTTTCACAGCCACTCTCTTTACTTTGTTTTTGTTTTGCTTAGTTTCTTTTGCTTTGTTTTGCTTGCTTCCTTTTATAAAAAATAAAAAAATAGTTTCCTTTGTTTTGCCTTTTCTTATCAAAAACACAAAAAAATAGTTCTTCCTCTAGTTGCCACCTTGCTCTTGCCCACCATGTTGGTCCCTAAGTTTACTTTGAAATACCATTCAATAGGTAGTGGCTCTATAATTGGGAAAGAAAATATCGAAAAATTCTTTAATCATGTTAGCAAAAATGAGGATATTGAGGAAAGAACCTTAGCAGAACTAGCCCTAATTATGAAATTGCTGCAGCTTCTTTAGTTCACATGTTGGAGGCTAGGTTTGTTAACCTTAACCCCATGATGCAAATAATGTTTCTTAAACTTAAAGATATTGAAGATACTAAAAAAAGAGACTTCATTCTGGAAACTTTGTTAAACGAGTTCAATGATGTTGCTAAGGAAGATAAGAAGGTCTTTGATCGTTTTAATATGCTAAGTTCATGTGTAGATGTTATGGATACATTAGAAAATTTAGATAAAACCAAACCCAATGGAGAGCAAATTAAAATACCCATACCTTTTAAACTGGTAGGAATGCATGAAGCCTTAGTAAAGAATTTTGATTGGATTGTTCCTGAAAATATGTTTGATGAAAGTAGTAAACCCAAGAGTATTGAGAGAGGATCCTCAACAACTCATTTGGATGATATACCTTTCCTAGTTGAAAAAAATTTCGAGTATTGATCTTAATGCTTCTTCATTTGAAAATACTTGATTCTTGCTTCTTGTGCCTAACTTAAAGGCGTTAAAGAAAAGTACTTCATGGGAGATAAACCAATATTTTTCTTGAGTCTTGGAAGTTATTACATAACTTCTGTAATAACCTCTCCTTATCCTTTTTATTTGATTTTTATGCCAAGAATAACCTCTAATGAGAGTGAAATAAGATTTGGGGAAGTTGCTATCCCGAAACAGATTTTTGTGCTTCACTGTAAAAATTCGTGAAAAATCTTTGTATGTCGGATTGAGCTGTAAATTTTTTGTGCTTATGCCCCAGGTTGTTATCTAACTTTCATTAGTTCAACACTTTTTATTTTATTAACAGAAGGTTTTCGAAAAAATCGGTTTTCACTTGCTGGTCTATTTTGACAGATTTCTGTCATTATTTGCATTTGCCTCTTATCGATTTCTTTTTGATTTCTTTTTGGTGAATTGTGCTTTTTGAAGGAATTGCTACAGTATCTTGTGCTCTTAATGGAAGTTTTGTTGTGTTGAAGAAAACCCAAAGGTTTATTACTTTGAATGCACTAATGTTGCTAATGAAGACTGTTATCTCACAGACTCAGATGATTCTCGTTCACAATCTGGATAACTGTTTATTATAAATGGAGGGACTGTGAGCTAGAAGAGTTCCAAGTAAGAGACTGTGTCAGCTTCTACAACAAAGACTGAGTATATTGCTGCCTCGGAGGAAGCAAAGAAAGTTGTTTATATGAGGAATTTCCTCATGGATCTTGGTGTGGTTCATGGCTCGTCCAATCCATTAGACGTGTATTGTGACAACAATGGTGATATTGCACAAGCTAAGTGTCACATCCCAAAATTTTCCAGATTTTGAAATGTGAAAAATAAATAAACAAAAGAAACAAATGTTGAAATTTAGGGTGAAAAGAAACTTTTTGCTTCTAAATGGACACATCAAAACCCTACTTGAACAAATTTTAATAAGAAAGCAACAAACAAATATTCAAAGAATCAAATGCATTTATGCATGGAAAGAATCTTGAATTTAAAGCACTTGGGAAAAATAAACCAAAACCCCAAACCCTAATAAAAGAAAATCATTTCCAAGATCACCCCAAGACTATGGCTTTGCCCCATATAAAAATTTGGCAACAAACATTTCTAAATGATTAAAATTATAAAAAAAATATTATAAAACCATGGAAATTGGTTTCATTCAATTTGGAGCCATGGATAAAAACCTATGATTTTAATAAGATAACAGGAATTAAATTCCAAGGTTAATAAAGCTTCCAACTAAAATCAATACCAATTTGTGAGCAAAGTAATCCTAAATGATTTAAAAAGATAAATAAATATTAAATAAAATTATACAAATTGGAATCATCAATTTTGGAACTATAAACAAAAAGATATGAATTTTATAAGACAAAGAAAGAAAGAAATAAATAAGAAAATTATTTAAAAGACAAATTAAAAACCTTGGCCAAATTCAAAAGCAAATGGAATAAAAGTTTACTGATTAATAAAAAGGAATAAAGGATTAATTGAATAAATTATATGGGTTTAAACCATATTCAATTTTATTTGAATAAAGAAAAAATTGCCTATTATAAATGATTAATTAAATCATGAGAAAAATAATTGAAATTGCCAAAGTGGATTAAAATTTATCTAATTAACTTAAAAAGAATAAAATATTAATTAAATAAAATTATATGGATTGGAACCATATTCAATTTTATTTAAATAAAGACAAAATGCCTAATTCAAATAAATAATAAATCATAAGTGAATATTTGAGATATTCTAAAATGGACATTTAAACACACTATTAAATAGTATAAACCTACTGAAAAGGTTCTCCAAAAATTTGAATTCAAATTGAGTTTGAAATCATTTGATTTGAATGAAAACAGAAATCTGAAATGGAAAAAGAAAAAGAAACGAAAGAAAAAAGGGAAAGAAACGACCCAACCCAACACCCAGCCCAACTAGGCCCAGAACCAGCCCACTCGGACCACTCCCCTCTCTCCCTCTGCTCTTTCTCACCCCGCAGAATATCCGTACCCCCACTGATCCCGCGACCCCACCACCACGTCACTTCGTCGTTTCCACCCGCGATGAACTCCCCCCTCTGATTGTTTCCTCTGCCATTTCTACATGGTTTTAGTCCTCGTAAATTCGAGTAACTGCGTCCATAAATCCTCCCCGCGATCACTCTCGATTAACCACTTCCCTCTCCCCTCTCTTTCTCCTGAGGCCCCGCTGCCAGAGAGCCACCAGGCTGCGCAGATTTTAGCTCGCTCCTCCGCTTTCTCCGACGAACCTCCGCGACAATTTCGGCGAGCCCAGTCATCCCCTTGCCCCTAGCTCACTCAGACCTATCCGCCACTATCGTGTGCACCTGCCAATATCCTTCGTTCGCTTGCGCGAGCCCCAGACGCTCGGCAACGACTCCGCCCGTGCGTGCCTGACGATAAGCGCATATCCGACGAGCTTTCCCGGTAAACTCAGATCGCCCCTCTCCCTCACGTTGTTGCTATCACACTCGCCTATCTCTCACGCATCTAACGGCACATTCCATTTGCTTTCTCGTGCCTCGTAGCGTCGCCAACGACCACACCAGAGTGTGCCCGACACCGACGATAGCTCCGGCGAGAAATTGGCGATGACCCCGTGCGCCCCTAGCCTTCCCACGACGACATTGAGCTTCGTCACGCCCCTGCGAACCCGGTGAGCCCCTATTTCCCCTCCCTTGCTTCCTAGAACCGCCAGAACATCACCACCTGACGCGCCGCCGCCGCTCACCGTCGCTAGCACCGCCAGTTCATGGCTAGTTTGATTAAGGCCGTTAGATTCAGATCCAGTGGTAGAGATAAATGACTTAACGAAACGATATAGATTGATCTGAGCCGCACAGATCTACTTAAATCCAATGGACAACATTACACGGTCCACGCGAAACGGTATAGACCAATAGGAAACAGACACGTGGCTAGACTGTTGTTTTAAAAATAGAAATAGATCTATTAGATGTTTGAGTTTGAAAAATTCATAACTTTTGATCTGTATGTCGAAAAATTACAAATTTTATATCAATGGATTTGTAAAAATGTAAGCTTTGCAACTATGGCCTTATTTTAGCATTTTTCTTCTAAAAAATTAGATGTTTTTGCAGAAACATTATTAGGACTAATTTGGATATAAAAATTGTTCTAAAAATGATTTTTGAGTGAAACCTTTTGAAAATGGTTTGATTTGAACCTACTGACCATAAACACTAACTTTTGGATTTAAAAATATAATTTATTAATACTATAAAATTATTACTTTGAATAAAAGCATTTCTAGTAAAACAAAAATGATTTAAAAGGGCTATTTTCACTAACTTGTGTTCAAATGATTTTGCCAAATTTATAAATGACCAGTAGGTGTTTTGAAATATTTATAGCCTTATTATAAACCAATTTTTCAATAAAACAATCTTTTGCATGCTTGCATGCATTTCATTGTTTTTATTATTTTATGTGGTGAATTGTTTGAATGCTAGTTTTGAATTTGTGCCTTGCTTGATTGAATTGTAGTGAACTTTGAGGAAGTGCGATAATTGCAAGATCAAGGAGTGTAAAGTGAACTTTGAGGAAGTGCGACAATTGCAAGATCAAGGAGTGTATCTAGTTTCTCTACTAAAAAGGCAAGTGGTGCTTCATATATTTTGTCCTATTATTTTGACTATGCATTAGTGATATTTTGAGTAGGACTTGCATGGAATTTTCTAAGTATACGCTATGCCATGGGAAATCCTATATGAGGTCTTAGTAGAATTATCCTAAGTTAGGAAAATTGCCATGTTATCATGCTTAGCTTAGCTAGTAGAAAACAAGGATGGTTTATTCATGCTATGAAATATTACTAAGTCTATGACGTGTGTTTTTGCTTAATAAAACAACTATGTGAAGGTGTAATGGAAAGAATGGTTTGTGTTGAGTGGTTACCCAGGGACCATTTATATGGCCTACCCTGTGTATCACACTTGTGGAAAGCCACCCAGGAACAAAGTGATTTGAGATGTTAAGTGTTGAGAAGCTTCTAGTACAGCCACATGGCAATATGGGCTCTGCCTTAATCATATAGGTTGCAATAACTTAGCCAGATGGACAGAAGGTGGTAGGGATGATAGGATGGAACTCGTCGATTTGGTCTAAGGGAAGGCTTCTGAAAGATCTCTTCTCGATGCATGCCGAGTCTTGTGGGGAAAGTGCACCACCTCTCGAGAGAGTAAAACCTAAGTACTTAGTCGTGTCCTCGACAATGGACAATTTGAGCATCAAGACATTGAAGCTATCAAGGATCTCCTCATCCCAATTTCTAAGTTAAAAACTTGTGGTTGAACAAGGGTTAAAGGTTCACCAATTTCTATTGGTGGTTCCTTGGGTGATTTTTGACAAACAAAAACTTAGTGTTTTCAACTAATAAGAAAAACCTAATTTTGAGCAAAGCAAGCCTAAGCTCCACTTAACCAAATGCATATAGATGATAGATACCACTATTCTACCATAGTATCAGTTTCCAATACAATTCAAATGTATTGACCCTTGTGGCTATAACTTATTATGTTGCAGGTTTGTTTGATGTTAGTGAAGTTTGTTGAGTAGGATTACAAGTCTACAACCAACATGATTGCCTGTGGCATATGAAGATGAAGGACTCCATGCTACTTAGTTATATCTGCTGCATTGTAATGAGATAGCCATATGAGCTATGTAAGATGTATTGAATTATTTTATTCCTGGTTATAAAGTTATAATATGACCTTTGCTTCTTGATATTACATCTTAAACTATGGATGCTAGCTATTCGATCCAGGGACTAGTATTGTAAACACAGGGATCTCTACCTTATCAGGTTGGGACCTCTACGCTAAGGAACCTAGACAACACTATAAGAACAAACATATACTCATGTGATACCACCTGATTCGGTAGTTCATGGATCGGGGTGATATCAAGTTATGCAAGGTACACATGGATGCAAATGTTGCAGATCCGTTGACAAAGCCACTTATGCAGCCTAAGCATGAGGCACACATAAGAGCAATGGGATTAGATGCCTAGACATGTGATGTTGGGATGATTGACTCTAGTGCAAGTGGGAGACTGTTGGAAATATGCCCTAGAGGCAATCATGTTTGATGATATTCCCTAAAGTATTCATAAAGTTATTAACCTTTCTCTTGTGTGAACATCCTATATATATCATCGAATATGTGATTCGGTTGTGTAACTATATATTCATGTTATTCTTACAAGTTGTCCTTAGTCGTTGAGGTTGTGCTGGACACACAACTTAGACTAATGTGAAGTTGACTTGATGACTCGGTTCCACTTGTCATGGGCATGGTGATGCTATTCCAACTTGCACGGACTTGGCTAAATAGTTTAGCGAGTCAGACTGACCCACGGTTGAGATGCACCGAGCATGCTGTCATTTGCAGTCTCATACAATGGAATTCTTTGACCTGAGGTGATCGCATAATCCGAGTTGTGGATCACCAACTTAGGTTTTATCAAACGCTTTTCCATAAATGGTCAATTATAAAGGTAGAATTCGGGTTGGTTGTAAATCAAGCTACATGACATGGATTACCAAGATGGTATTTGCCCCTCCTTAATGGAGAGATATTATCTGGACGCTCTCCTGTGATATGATTCAGAAGCATGGCCATGTGCGACTTGGTTAAATGTTAACTGAGGAGTTGGACTAAGGATTAGTCCAGTGAATCGTATATCATGGTACGATAAGAGAGGTTTATCTATTAACGGGATGAAAACAACTCACCTATAGCTTGACAAGGTATATCGTGTGGCAAAGGGACTTGGACGAAAGTCACATTGAAGGTTTGTCTTCCGGACTTTACGACACTTGGGAGATGGCATGTCTTGCTAGAGGCCGCTACCATCTATCGACTCGATACCAAGTGTTCATGGGAGTGAGTGAGACTTAAAGCCATGACAAGATACTTGGAGGTGTAGCTCATGTCGTGTACTTGTGTACGTGAACCTGCAGGGTCACACACTTAAGGATAAGGAGCCCATGTGGATGAGATCCATGTGATAGCTGGGTTACAACCTAGATGGACCTCAAGAGTTGATCCCAACTAGGGATGTATATAGGTGGAGCGACAAGGGATAGTCTCTAACCTAGCCGTCACTTTATCCACTCCCAAATTGGGTTAGACATGATCTAGTAGTCCCCTGCCCGAGCTCCTTCTTGTACGTGTGGATATCGGTAGAGGCGTTGCACGTGCGGCGCTGGAGACAAAGGTGTTTGTGTGGATCTGGCAAAGAAGTTCGTGGGATCCAGAGGAGCTATTCGTGAGATCGATTGGCACTGCATCAACTGACGCGCTTCGTCAATAATCCGCACCCGCCCATTTAGTGGTAAATCTCATGGCCTATTAACTGAACTGGATCTTAGGAGCACCGAGTTAGATAAAAGTTTTTTTTATCGGACCACGGCCCAACAACAAGCGTCCCACAAACCTTCACATGAGGCGGTTAACTTTTATTAGTGGACCCCGCGGGTTCCCTAGGTAGGCGCTTGCCATTTCCCACGCGGCAACGAAGCGATTTCTCCATGCCGCCGTAAATTCCATGGAGTGTTACCCCTATTTAAGCCCCATCTCTCGCGGGGAGGCGCTCGCATACCCACGCCATACCAATCTCTCGTAGAGCCTTCGTATCCCACGTACACCGTACATGGCGAATAACGACTAGGCCGGAGGCAACGACAATCTCCTTAGCCGTGTAGCCTTAACAAGGATTTTGAGGAGGAATTCTCCAAGTATGGATCACTCATGCCATAGGTGATGGCGCCCCGCACTTGTCGTGAGACGCTTCGTTGGAAACTCCAAGAGCAAGGTATGAAGCAACATAGCAGCAAGTTTCCCTCAGTAAAAAAACCGAGGTTATCGAACCAGTAGGAGGAAGGAAACGTCACACAGGTGTTGCAAGCAACGCAAAGACCTGCATAACACAAACTCAAGACTTTGCCCCAACGAATCAGTAAGGTTGTCAAGCTCACCGGTTTGCTGTAAGAAATGATTAAACATATGGTGTGGAAGGTAATGGTTTGCAGCAAGTAAACAAGTAACAGTGGAAGATGTATCAATGGTAAAGATTGGACCGGGGTCCATAGTTCACTAGAGGTGCTCTCCTTAGATAAACAACATGGAATGAAGGATAAACAAATTACAGCATGACAATGGACAGGAACTGAGCAAGGCATAACAATGCAATTACTAGTCAGAAAGATCCTATGAGATTCGATTGGGCAATACAACAAGATACATAGACCGTCATCCAACTGCATCTATGACTAGAAGTCCACCTTCAGGTTATCATCCGAACCCCCTCCAGTATTAAGTTGCAAGCAACATACAACTACTTTAAGCAAAGTGTGTAAGGTAAACAGTCTACATGTTCCATGAACAAGAGACCGTTGTTTTCTCTCTAGTAGCAACATCACATCTACAACCGAAGAGATTATTGTCAGTTCCCTTGGAAACTAGAGGCATGAACCCACTATCGAGCATAAATACCCCCTCTTGGAGTCACTAGCAACTACTTGGCCAAGATAGCTACTAACAACGGAGAGCATGCAAGATCACAAACAACACAGACATGATAGAATCATAAAGAAAAAATCATTAATCAAACCAACATAATAATCTCAATATCCATCAGATCCCCGCAAACACAACATGCATGATTACAAATAGATTAGATCTTGATCATGAATGAAGCTCACAAGATCTATACATGAAAGCACAAAGGAGGAGATAGAACCATCTAGCTACTACATGGACCCATAGTACAAGGTGGAACTACTCACGCATCATACCGGAGAGAAAGCCTCCGGGAAGATCTCCCCTCCGGCAGGGTGCCGGGAAGAACTTCAGATCCTCCGATCTAGGGACGATGATGGCGGCAGCTATAGACGGTTTCATGGATATTTGATTGGGTGTTGAGGGTTTCTGCATCGGGGGCTTCTTATAGGCGAAGGAGGAGGTCGAGGCGGTGTCCAGGGGCTCCACACCCCTCCCAGGCGTGGGGCAGGGACCACCCGCACCTAGGGTGGGTCTGGCCGTCCTGGCCTGCCTCTCCGGCTCCCCTCTGGACTTCTTGTTCCCCATGGAAAGTAGTTGACTTTGAAGTTTGTCCCGTCCAATTCCGAGAATATTTCTTTACTAGCTTTTCTGAAACCAAAAACAGCAGAACACATGCAACTGGCACTGTAGCAACTTGTTAATAGGTTAGTATAAAAAAAATGTAAAAATCACCTCAAAGTGTATACAAAGCAAAGCAAAGTAGATACTAACAGGCATGGAACATTAAAAATTATAGATACATTTCTGACGTATCAATAGGACATGCGCCTGTCTGACGGCTGGCACATGAGAGAGTGCGTCATCCCCGTACTGCACCTCCCACTATCTTGGACCAGGAGGTGCTCACCCCCCAGTGCCATGCGGCCCTCTCGGAGCCAAAGAGGGCCGACCCCTCCTACGTGCGGTGCACTCCAAGATCTAGCCGGATCTCTTTGCCACCGAGCGGAAGGTAGCCATCAAACATTTTGAGGGTCTCTAACTGCCATCGCATAAGAATAAGAAGGAGTGCCGCCGGTTGTGCGAAGAGCTCACCGTCGATGACATTCTGTAGGACTCCAGCGCTGTGAGTGACCCGCACGCTCGCGCACCGGCACCGACACCGATGGGTGCCGGTTCTTCTTTATCACCCTCGTGCGGTTCATCAACACGCTAAATCCTTCCCCCACGGTTATACAATCCCTCACCTTGTCCCCAAGTCGGTGAGGGGTTCATCGCTCCCTCATCATTGAGGAACATGGCACCCAAAAAATTCTTTCGCCGCCCAAAGTGGAGGCACCGCCCTCGCCGAGAAGGGGCCGACTTTTCTTGCACATGAAGAGAAAGAACAAACATCAGACGCTCCCTAAGAAGAAGGACAAGGAGGAACCGAAATTCATCCTGAAGGAGGAGTCAGTCTAGCAGCTGTCAGTGCTAGCGTGGGAAGTGGACAACCGTCTCTTGTTGTTGTTCTATCACCCCGATGACAGTGATCTGTCAGGGCTCACTGCCGCCATCATCGCGTTGATGATGAATACACTGCAACCATCGTCCAACGAGAAAACTTGTCGGTGATCCATGACAGACTATGACACCATCAGCATTCGATGATGATGACGAACATGGTGGCGATGCCAGTAGTAGCAACAACCTCTCCATCTTCATCGAGGAGGATGAACATGGCGGTGATGATGGCCCTCTGGACTACAACGCCTTCCAGTTCTACAATGTTAGATCTAGGTTTAGATCTTAGTTCAAAAATATGTAAGCATATCCTAAATTTTAATGAAACTTTTCGGTTAAAATTTCTATTTGAGTTCATGTTTAGTTTTAGTTTAAGTTCACGTTGAATCTTCAAAATATTGGTGGGAACTCGTGTGCCATCCCTTTTTTTATTTGAAAATTATACTAGTCGCGTGCTACTTAGTTTAGTTCCGACGTCGCTAAAACACCACAGGTGGTTCCTATCAGTGCCGTGCTAGATAAAGCCACGCCATCTACAGTTATGTTACTCGTGGTGTGGGCCATGCACGCTACCAGTAACATGTACAGTGTGCCGGAAGCTCACCACTAGTAGGCCAAACAAGGAGCACTACACTTGAAAGGCTGAATTTTTGTGTGCTTGAAAGGCCAACCCCCAGGTTGCACCACACTTGAAAAAAAAAAACAGCACAACCTAGGGAGCACCACCAACCATTCACATCACAAACCATGCAGAATACTTTAGAGCCACAAACTCACACAGTCGAAACCATAAATAGGTTGCATACCTACGTCGAATGTGAATTTGTGTAACTTTGTAGATGCATTCAAATGATTCACAAATGAAGTAACAAAGAAAGATGGCACCAATGAAGTCTATGCCCATAAATACTACAAATGTCAGAACATATTTATATTTATTACCTAATGGAAAAACAATATGATGCCTCAAAATAAGAATACATGCATCCAAACCCTATAGGATTGGTAAATAGTTGGTGGTGCCAAATTAAATATAGTGCACTACAAAGCATATCAACTAATTGAGTTGTTGTTAATTTGATAAATATAGGAATACACTCAAAACCTTGAGGTGTACACGTGAACTTCAGCTTCATATTGTTAAGTAATAACTGAGAAAAGTAGATCTTGCAAAAACTAAGCACAAACCACTACAAACTCATCCTAAACTAGATGCCTAAATCGGATACTATTTTACAGAGAAAAACATCTTCATAACAGCAGAAAGAAAAGCATGAACCATTAGAGATATTTTTCTGCAGCACATTTAGTGATTTGGTCCAATCAGCGTAGCAACAAATCTCCACAAATACCCGAGTAGGAATGTGGTGCACCACTTGCGAGTGGCCGAGGGCCCGGCTTGTAGCAAATCAGAGTAAAAGAATTAGAATAATCTTACATCTGTAAATCCCATGTAAGCTAACTACATGTTGACAACTCACCTATATGGAAACGGTAGCACAACACCAATAATATACCAGCTAAAAGACTCTCGTAACCTTCCAGTCCATGGGAGAGCGTTTGTGCTTGATGGATGATCTTTTCTTGCACAGAATCTGCAAAACTTGGTGTAGTATCACCCGGATTCAGACTCAACCTTGTAGAATGGGCGATGGATGATTTTACTGTTATATATGGTACACACGGGTGTAGGAGGAAATGTACTCAACCTTCTAGACTGGGTGGAGTACTAACCTTGTAGATTGCGCTCAACTTCACGGAAAACTGATCATTCCACCGGCCGGACAGCCAAAGACCTCCATGGCGCTCCCTCTCCTCAATGACCCTCAGGTTGCAGTGCGAGATGGGGATGGGGTGCGGGGATCCATCTAGGCGACGCATCTAGCGCCTCTTGCTCAGCCACCCTGTAGCGTCTAAAAGAGGGGAAGGGGCAGCATGGAAAATCTACGCGACGGCAATCGGGGGTAGAGAAGGAGCGGACGCCTAGCCTCGGCCCTCAGGTGTAGGGTGACTCGTCCGGCGGCCTCTCGTCGGAGAAGGAGCGACAACACGAGCTTATGTGCGAGAGGCTCGTTGGATGTCCTGGTGGTGATACCGGAGGAGGAGACTGAGTAGCGGCATCAGTGAGATGTGATGCAGATAGAGGAGGGTGCGGCGTCGGGCATGACGGGAATCTGAGAAGAAGTGGTGGGGATTGGGGAGAGAAGGACCAGGCGTTCATCCAGACTTGAGGTTCCTCAGCGTGCTCGAGAGCCCCTTCTTCGCCAACATCTCGCCGCCACCGCCTGTCATCGCTGATTCGGACCTTCTTCTCCTAACCTAGGGTTAGGTTTTGGTGGAGGTGGCGGTCGTCTCGCGCGAGGAGGAAGACCGGACGGACCAGAGGAGGTGCCTAGTTTTTTAGGTGTTGCGCGCGTAGACCAGGGACAACACGCCCGCAAGTGGCCTAAGAGGCCTCGCTTTTGCTCACGATTAACTTATAGAGTAATGCCACGCCACGAGTACACTATTAGCGAGTACTTGTAACGAGAGATAACTTAGCTAAGAGAAATTAACAGGTAGTAAGAAATATTGCTTTAGTGACAAAGTGTAAACAAATCAACACCTTTTTTATAAACTTTCTTTTTCTTTGAACCATGCAGGATGTAATAATATAGAAAAGAAGAAATCACATAGGACAAAGTACACGACCAAATACAAGTGAACAAACACACTCACATACATAAAACAGAAAGAAGAGAAAAATCAGAAAAGAAAAAAAAACAGTTGCCGACTCTCGGAAGGAAACGACCTCAACAACTGACCAAGAAGCACTATGGCGACCTAGCAACAGGAGAAGAGGCGTCCCATAGAGAACTATCTTTCTAAACCCCAAATCCGACTCTTATTCAGTCGTGAGGAGGAAACGAACCTTGCTTGCTTTAGCCAACTGCCTCCCATCCGTCTTGATCTGATCAATAACCTGTTGAGTTGTTCTAAACTCGTTCCTCAAGATTCTCCCGTTTCTCTCTCGCCGTCAATTACCCTTTTGGAAAAATAATAATAATGTATTGTTTATTATATGACATGTCTTTAGAAGGAATATGTCTATGTGCGTCAAGTTCAGATTATGTGGGGTTCTCTTACATTCTTGTTAAGCCATATACTCAACCTGGGGTAAAAAGTGGGGGTGAAATCAGCACTATCGCTCCTATTTGTGTCAAAGAAAAGCGTCGGTATCGATTTCTTCTCTACGTACACCATATACAGGCTCTCTCTTGCTTTGACGAAGACGTCCAAATGTTGTCGGCTCCGGTTACATCCATCTCCATCCATGCCAGCACCTGTCTCATCAGTTGATGACCACGCACGACACAATTCAAAGAAGAAGATCCTTTTTCCTCATACAAATTATAAGAACTCTTCCAAGACACAGAAGAAAAGAACGTACGGAGGATAAAGACGACCTGTCGTACGTTCTGCGCCGCGCGTTGAAGTGTCAAAGCTTGGCAGCTTCTTCGGCTCTTCCCCCCTCCTACTGTTTGTGGTGGCGGCTTCACCACTGGCCACACGTGTTGGATCAGCTAGCTAATCGGGGTGACTTGGGCACTTCTCGTACAGGTTGGTTGTAGTACATGGCCGCAGCGTGAAAATGTACTACAAAATTTACCTGTTTTAGAAACTTCAACACAAAATAGACCGAGTCTAAAAATATACCACAATCCATGACGTCCATGGCGCCCTAGGACGGCTCCATGATATCTAGCACGTCGTCTCGGTCCAAAGCGCCGTGCTATCTAGCACCACGTCCCAGACCATGACTTCGTGCAACCAGGCTGTTTTGTAAAAAAGATAAAAATCATATACTCTATGAAGTTTTAGGTTTGCGAAGAAATGTATCTAGACTTGTTTTAGTGTATAGGTTCACTCCAAATATGAGTGAACCTACATACTAAAACTAGTCTAGATACATTTATAAAGCTAAAACATCTTATATATATTTTGAAACGGAAGGAGTACAACTCTAATTTTTTGCTAAACTTTTTTTAAAACTCCAATTCATAATAAGTGTCTGACTTGGTAACTTGCTATTGATTCGGAGGAAGTACTAGTACTCCCTCCGATCCATATTAATTGACTTTAATTAAAATTTAGATAAATCTATATATTAAATAATGTCTAGATTCATTTAAATCTAGACAAATTTAAATTAATTAATATGGGCAGAAAGGAGTAACATTTTTGTCTATTTTCACGGCCGCCGCTACCTGTGAATGTGTGAATCGATCATCCTCGCGTGGCGTGGCGTGAACAATGTCTCCGGGTCCGGGAGCCCCACAGCGTCCCTCGCTTTCTGTCCTTCTGGGCTTTTATCTTCCCGGCTCTGCACCAGTCACGACCGAGCTAAAGCTAGAGCAGACACAGAGAAGGCAGGGGAGGAAAGGAGCTAGGTAGGCAGGCAGGCAAGGAGATGAGAGGGAGGCAGCTCCTCCATGCCGCCGCACTCTCGCTGCTGCTTCTGCTTCTGGCGACGGTTGCCCATGCCCAGCAGGCGGCAAGGACCGATCCGGGTGACGGTGAGCATGCTCGAGTTCATCGTTCCTGAACCCGAATTGTTCATTTTCCACGCTGTTCGTTCCTGGACCAGCCAGCTGTTTCCGCTGCCCGGGTGGCCAATGATTCGCTGGCTCCTGCTGCTTGCCGGCCGTCCGATCACCATCGGACGGTAGAGCGGTGACTTATTATTCCTTTTTTTTTTTTGCCTTTTCGTCTCGCAGCGGCGGCGCTGAACGCGGTGTTCGCCAAGCTGGGGCAGAAGGCGGGGACGTCATGGAACATCAGCGGCGACCCCTGCACCGGCGCCGCCACGGACAGCACCAACATCGACAGCGACCCCAGCTTCAACCCGGCCATCAAGTGCGAGGTCTGCACCGGAAGCGGCAACACCTCCGTCTGCCGCATCACCAAGTTGTAAGTGCCCCGCCCGCGCTCAGCCTGTTCGATGGAATGCCAGTTCCAGCGGCGGCTTTCGTTCCTTCGACCGATGGGTGCGATTGGTAGAGCCATAAGTTGCTAGCTGATGGGATGCTTTGGGATGCAGGAAAATATACGCCCTGGACGCGGTGGGTCCAATACCAGAAGAGCTGCAGAACCTCACAGCCTTGACCAATCTGTATGTATTGACACTATTTCTTCTACTCTACTGTATTAACTTGAAACCACCAAATACAATTGTTTCTTATATCTGCTTCGGTTTTGTTTCAGGAATTTAGCACAAAATTACTTAACAGGGCCTTTACCATCCTTCATCGGGGAGCTGACTAATATGCAGTACATGTGAGATTCACGACTCAAAACATGATTGCATCAAATGAGTACATCTATTTCTTGTCATTTAATCTCACACTTCCTCTTTTTAAGGAGTTTGGGTATCAATGCATTGTCTGGACCTCTACCAAAGGAGCTCGGCAACCTTACGAATCTTATAGTACTGTAAGCAATGTTTTTTATAGCTTTTTGATTGTATTTTGTCATACAACTTTTGAGTGGTTTGAAGGGTAACTATGCTGATAGCCATCATGGCCTTTTTAATGTTTGCATGCCTAACCTGGAATTTTCGGTGTATTTGTAGGAGCTTTAGCTCAAACAATTTTAGTGGCTCGCTTCCTTCCGAACTGGGAAACCTGGAAAAACTTGAGCAATTGTACGTATTTACTGAATTCTGGGGACTCTGTTTTCTTCTGCCAAGCCAGTTTGTTTTTGCTTGGCTTAGTCAGCTCCTTCTCTAATGCCGTATTGTTTCTGTATTTCTCAATTACAGGTACATTGACAGTGCTGGCCTTAGTGGTCCACTACCATCATCACTTTCCAAGCTTACGAAAATGAAACAACTGTATGCCTTTAGTTGACGTTTTGTTGATATATATTATAATTTTCCGCACTATTCAATCTCATGTGCCTCTCTTCTCTTCGTTTAGGTGGGCTTCAGATAATGATTTTACTGGGAAAATACCAGATTATATTGGGAGCTGGAGTAGTTTAACAGAGCTGTAATATCACTACTGATCTCAGTCATAGTAATTCTGTAAAAAAATGAAAACACTGCATGTTGCTTACACAATTTCAAAGAATATTTATTGCAGCAAATGTTGCTTTGAATGTCTGACTAGAACTATGGAATTGCAGGAGGTTTCAAGGCAATTCTTTTGAAGGTCCAATTCCAGCTACTCTTTCCAATCTTGTCCAACTGGCAAGCTTGTAAGTACCTTATGCCGGTGATAAGAGCTAAATGCCATTCTTAAATGTGAAGGTTGCAGCAGGGAAAACTAATAATCTACTTGGTGCAGACGAATTGGTGATATATTAAATGGGAGCTCTTCTTCACTGACATTCCTCAATAATCTGACATCTTTGAACACCCTGTATGCATAACTTGTCATCCAGTTAATGACTCAACTTACAGATGTAAATCTCCAAGTTCAATCCTAAAACATGTAATATGTTTTTTTGGCAGGGTTTTGAGGAACTGTAGGACGTCTGATAAGCTCGTATCAGTAGACTTTTCGAAATTCACAAGTTTAAGCTTACTGTAAGCATTTTATTGCGACATTAAACTACAGCCAAGTGCCTTTCATGCAAGATACTTAAATGAATTGCTATGGATTATACACTGGCTGATTACATCTTTTCCTTTTCCTTCTCGTTTTTGTTATCATTACAGGGATTTGAGTTTCAATAATATCACAGGACAAGTACCACAAACCTTGTTGAATCTGAACTCACTCACTTTCTTGTATGGACTCTCTTGACTTGGAAACTGTATTTCTACGAAAGGAAGACTTTCATCATTCTTCTTGCTAACCTTTATGAATTTTATTGTGACTAGATTTCTTGGGAATAATAGCCTTTCAGGAAGCCTTCCAAGCTCAATAGGATCGTCACTTAAAAATTTGTAAGTAATGTGGTTCCGTTTTATTTACACAATAAAAGCAGGGCGGTGTTTATGTAATTCCTAATGGTGCTTTCGTTCTATTACTTTGTAGAGATTTTTCTTACAACCAGCTCTCAGGAAGCGTCCCTTCTTGGGCTAAAAATTCACAATTGTAAGTTCCAGGTTCTGAAACTTCCATTAGTGGCTGAACCAAATCCAGCTCAACTAAGGGCATGCTTGTCTAAATTAGGCTCCGGGGTTGACTCATTACTCATTAGGCTTATATGTACACATGAGATAAGCTAGATTTTTTTTGAACTGAAAACTGTAGGGGAGGCCCCAACAGTAAATTTTATTAATAAAGAGATAATATGTAGATAAGCTAGATTCCTATTTTCTACTTCTGAAAGGCTGTTTTAGGGCATCTATCTTAAGTATTTATTAAAAAAAATAGGATGCCTACGGCCCCTAGTGTTTGTGAAGTGAGATATTAGTCTTACAGCCTAGCACAAAATCGAGCGAATTATTTATGAGTAACTTAAGTTTTCTTATTTAAGCTATAACAAAAAATTCCTAAATATGCTATGAAGTATGAACAATGTGTTCTAATGTTTTCCTGGTGTTTATCCTACTTAGGAATCTGGTGACAAACAATTTCGTGGCCGATAGTTCCAGCAACAGGTTCGTCAATATTTCAGTATCTCCTGAGTACCTTCAAGTATGATAAGTAGGTTCTGTCAGCTTGTATTTTGGGTTCACAATGTCACTGTTACATATGCAGTGTCTTTCCTACGGGGTGGGAGTGCCTCCAGCATAGTACACCCTGTTTTCTTGGTTCTCCACAGTGTGAGACTTCTGCTTTTTGAAATTTTAACTATGTGCCTACCCGAGGAACTATAGACCCACAACTGCAGTTTTACTGAACTAATAGCAATATTAAATTATTTAACCTGCTTGCAGCTTCTTCCTTCGCTGTGGACTGTGGCAGTACGCGGTCCATATCAGGCTCAGATAATTCTGTGTATGAACATGATGATGCGACTCTTGGACCTACATCATTTTATGTTACAGGAGCACCAACATGGGGTGTTAGCAACGTTGGAAGGTTCATGGATACAATTAATGGAAGTTATATAATCTACAGTTCGCACCAGTTTCTGAATACACTTGATACAGAGCTGTTCCGGAATGCAAGGATGTCACCGTCATCCTTACGATACTTTGGTATTGGACTTGAGAATGGAAACTATACAGTTACACTTCAGTTTGCAGAGTTCGACTTCCCAGACGGTCAGTCTTGGAAGAGCACAGGGAGAAGGGTTTTCGATATATATGTCCAGGTAGGTTCCTGTCTTGCTCATAAGTGATAACCAATATTATTAGCTTATAACCCAGTAACTATTTTTTGTTATTGAATTTGTTGCTATAGGGTGTGCGTAAAGAGCAGAACTTTGACATAAGGAAGGCGGCAGGCGGCAAATCTTACACTGCTGTTAGGAAGCAGTACATTGTTCCTGTCACGAAGAACTTTCTTGAGATCCATCTCTTCTGGGCTGGCAAGGGCACTTGTTGCATTCCTTCCCAAGGCTACTATGGGCCTACGATCTCAGCTTTGAGTGCAACACCAAGTATATCCCTATGCTCCAGATTAACTTGAAATAATGGTTATTCACCAACTACCATATATTCTCTTAAGTGATAACCAATATTATTACTTGAAATAATGGTTATTTCACCAACTACCATATATTCTCTAGATTAACTTGGTAGAAACACATATTAAAGTAATGCTGCATGCAATCTTATGCATCTTGAAAGAAAAGCAACAGGAAATACTAGAGCATCAATATGAAAATGAGGGTTGATACTGTACACATTTCATTTAGTTTTTTATGTACTCGTAGCTGTTATAGAAATTTTCATCATTCTATTTTCAGTACCATGGAAAGTGAAATCACATCCAGTTAGGCTTCGGTCAAACTAAGAGTTCAGACATTGTTCATCGAAATAAATATAAAGTTGGATAAAAAATATCAATTTGTCTATAGCCTCTAATGTATTAACTATTACATTGGTTAAACACTCACAAGAGAACTAGTGAATTAAATGTACTAAACAAACTACTCAGGAATACTAGGAATGAAATACCTAATACATGTATAGCCTGACATTTAAGATGTAATACGCCAACCATTTTAGATATAATCGGACCTTTTATTCAAACTCACTTGAAATATACTGACTGTGTTGACATCATATTTCTAACAAGTGAACTTTGTGTCAGATTTCACCCCTACAGTGCGTAATGCTGCAGCAAAGAAGAAAGGTAGTAAAACAGGTGTGATTGCGGGAGTTATAGTTGGTGTGGCAGTTTTAGGATTGATAGCATTTGCTGGAATCTTTGTTTGGAGGCAAAAAAGGAGAAAACTATCGTTGGAGCAAGAAGGTATGGGATACACTAGGATCACATTATGTTCTAACTGAGCAAAGGAGTAGTCGAAGTAAGCTCGTTATATCTTTTGTGATGTCTTGCAGAGCTGTACAGTATTGTGGGAAGACCTAATGTCCTCGGCTATGGGGATCTTAGGTCAGCTACTGAAAATTTTAGCTCTAATAACCTTCTTGGTCAAGGAGGATATGGGTCGGTTTATAAGGTTGGTTCATCCTCTACATAGTCTTGAATTTTCTTTAAAGTTTTTGTTCTGGGAATAATTTCCGGTAAGCTAGTAGTACAAGTAATTATCAGAGGACAGACCTGTCTACAATTTTTTTTTTAGTTTCTCCACATTCATGTTGATAAAATTCCTAAAATGTTGTTTCACAGTGTAGTACTTGAAACAAATGTCTTCTTGCAGGGAAAGTTGACTGATGGTAGGTTTGTGGCAGTGAAGCAGCTGTCTGAAAAATCTCATCAGGGGAAAAAAGAATTCGCGACGGAAATAGAAACTATATCTCGGGTGCAGCACCGTAATCTCGTCAAGTTGTATGGTTGCTGCCTTGAAGGCAACAAGCCACTGCTGGTTTATGAGTACCTGGAGAATGGAAGCCTAGACCATGCTCTGTTTGGTACAAATTCTGTTTATTGACACAGCTACACATCTGCAAATTCAGGCTTAGTATGTACGCTAAAAAGTTAAACTCACATCTGCAGGAAAAGGGAGGTCAAACCTAGACTGGCCAACGCGTTTTGAGATATGCTTAGGCATTGCAAGAGGTCTGGCCTATCTTCATGAAGAATCCAGCATCCGTATTGTGCACCGGGATATAAAGGCCAGCAATGTCTTGCTTGATGCCAATCTCAATCCTAAGATCTCAGATTTCGGGCTCGCGAAACTTTATGATGACCAGGAGACACATGTCAGCACAAAAGTTGCTGGTACATTGTAAGTGCATTTCCATCTTGCTAAGCTTTATGTTTACGTACTGTTTTCATATGTATGCTAATGTCGTTTATTCTCTCCTTTGTCAAGTGGTTACCTCGCACCCGAGTATGCTATGAGAGGCCACGTGACAGAAAAGGTTGATGTGTTTGCATTTGGGGTTGTGGTATTGGAGACTTTAGCTGGAAGACCAAACTATTACACTACCGAGGAACAAAACAAGGTTTATATTTTCGAATGGGTAAGCTCACTGAGGAACCGCAGGCCCTAGTATTCTCTGTGTTATCAGTAAAACCTATAGTGAAATTCCTGCTAAATATTGGAAATGTAGAGTTCACATGCCTTTACAGAATTTTAAATCAAACCCTCTCAACATAGCTTTGCCATATGTGAGTGCTTGCATCATGTAGAAGAACTGCAGTGAAACCGCTACAGTATATCTTAATATGCTAATTCAAGATTCAGTCTGCTCGATTTTTCTATAGTACCTGAACACAATGTGCTGCATTTTAGCTTACCGTCTAGACGCTTCCAGGTCTGGGAACTGTACGAGGACGGCCACGCTCTGGACATGCTAGACCCGAGGCTCGAAGAGTTTGACAGCGAGGAGGTGCTCCGGGCCATCAAGGTGGCGCTCGTGTGCACCCAGGGCTCACCCCACCAGCGGCCGTCCATGTCGAGGGTGGTGGCCATGCTGACGGGCGACGTCGAGGCGCCCGGCATGGTGGCCAAGCCCAGCTACATCACGGAGTGGCAGATCAAGGGTGGTGGCGACACCAGCTTCATGAGCTCCGACGTCAGCGGGCAGTCGAGCTCAGCCCCGAGGACCGACTCAGCGCCGTTCCTGGGCTCCGTCATCGACGAAGGCCGTTAGATATGATTCTCATGGTCTATCCTTCGGCTCATGGTGACTTCTTGTGCTACGGAGTTGTTGAGAATACATGCTTTTTGCGGATGGTGTATGTGCAGTCAGATTTTTTCCAGTAAAGATAGGTTTGATTTCATTTGCTAAGGTTCATACCTTTTTCAGTAAATGGAATATGTTAATATCAAGAAAATATCGCCTACAGGCATGTAAAAAAGTTGTATGTGTACCTTTGGATGCGCATAAGATTTTTCAACAATTTTGGGTCTTGACTTTGAAGTTTGAAGAAGGATTCGTTCGCGCCCACGTGCAAACGCGTGTTTGCTTGTGAAGAATGCCTGTCTAGTGTGATAGCGATATTAGACCTTGCAAATTTGCATTTTCCTTTAGGCAGTTTATTTATTACTATTAAAGTTTTTAGACCGGTGATGATGGCTGACAGCTGAAAGCTGAGGCAGCACGTACGCATCGGTGACGCAGAGTCGCTGACGTTAACCCGTCAACATTTTCCTACAAATCTGTCCTAGTCTTGTATCTATAGATATCTTGAGCCTTGACCGTTGTTTCTTGGAAGATGTACTCAAGTCACATCAGCGCATAAGTTGGTTGCTTCCACATTGGCAGGTTCAGTGGAGCAAGATGTTGGGTAGAATGTCTGGATCGGCTGGATAAAGCTGAGTAGTAGTATTTTTTTTTGTCCGATTAATTTATGATGTTGGTCGTTTTAAAATTAACAAGTGGCTAGCTAGCAGTTTAAAATTGGGCAAGTTGTGGGAAAAATGACAACACCCGTCGCACACCGTATCGCAGCTAGAGTTGCAAGTGGCAACCGCACGAGCCCACGAAAGCAAAAATTAGTTTAAATTAGACTAGTTTTGCTGAAAAAAAATAAAACTAGACTAACAATTTTAATTACGAAAGCGGGATAGATCGGGTGCCGCTTTGCAACTCTATTTGTTGAGCTGGACGTTGAAGTTTAAGATATAAAAAATAAGTGTTTATTGAGCAAATGGATCTATAAACTCTTACATGGAGAGAGAGGATCCAAATTAAATACCTCCAATCCAAAACATTGTCCGAGGTGAAGACCAAAGCATCGGGCTCACCTTTTTGAAAGGGACTTATGAAAGTGAAGGATGACTTCTTTGGTAGAGCTTCCTTTACTGATAAATAATTGTTTAAATATCCGGTTTTTGGAAGATACGTGGCTAGTCGATACATTTTTAACGGTCCAATATCCATCCTTATTTAACATAGTCTGAAGAAAAGAGGTTTTTGTGGTTGGTTAACAAGAATATAAGAAACACATAAATCCTAACAAACATAACCAAACCATATGAAAATGAACCATTAAGGTATTATTATGTCTCTAAATTTGTGGAAAGAATTTGAGAGTTCCTTTGATTAATGGGATTTTCATATGATTTGTGTAGGATTGAGATCATTTGGATTATGCCTGCAAAAGTTGTTTGATTCACATGATTGTTTCCCAAATGAACCAACCCTAAAGGAATTAGGTAGTGCAATTCCCGTGCAATATCATAGGAAAATTTGCATCTGGCCAGATCTCATGGAAAATTCCTTAAGCACAATGAAAGAGAATTCATCAATTCGTAGTATCCAAGTAGACAAGGCATCGTAATAATTTCATGTAATTTCTACATCCAATGAATCAAAGTTGACCTGAAAAAGAGGCCCCAATGGACAGCGCGAGCTCTCCCCCCCCCCCCCCGAGGGCGACGGGCTCGCCCCCAGCCCTACTGCCTCCCTCCCTCTCTCCACCCCTCCCCTCCGTCGCCGCCGCCAGCAAGGGTCGCTGGGCGAAGCCTGGGCGAAGCCGTCTTGTCCTTCCCCGCGCCATGGTGAGGAGTCGGGGCTCTGTAACCCTAGGCGGCGGTGCAACTCGGGAGGTGCTGGTCCGGCGTGGCCGGGTGATGGCTGGTGGCGGCGTCGACATGGTGGCGTCGGCAAGGCGGGGTGCCATGGGTTCCGAGCTCCGCCGGCGGCTGTCCCGGCCCAGATCTGGCCATCTATGGGCGGGTCCAGATGGGCTTGGGCGGGCCAGGCACAGCGACGGCTGTGCTCGCTGGAGGTGGAGGTGGCGACGGTGCTAGACTAGGGACGACGGCGTCGTGCCCCGCTTGTTGCTGCAGGGCGGCCAGGGCTTTACGGGCCCTTCGTGGCCCGGCCGGGCCCTGCCAAGGCCTGGTGTGCCCTCGCTGCTCTGTCTGGTCGACGACCGCCTCTCGGTGGTGGAGGTGGGCTCCTACCGCGGCGGCTGCAAGGCTGCTCTTTCCCTGTCCGGCGATGTCGTGTGTCTTCGTCCTTTAGGTCGTGAGCCAGCGTTCACGAAGCGACGGTGTTGGTGACTTCCTGATCGTGGTGGCGCGTGTTGGTGGGCGTCGAAGTTTGGTGGTGGTGCGCCGTTGTGCCAGGGTTTTTTTGTGGACAGGGGGCGGGAGAAATCTCTGTCGGGTCGTCCGACCCTGACGCGGTGCTGCCTTCGAGTGGCACCATTCCTTTCTGGAGGGCTTCTTGGGAAGCCTCTGTCCACTTTACTCTGTGATGCAGCCCGACCTACGGTCGTTACTACATCAAGGTCTCCAACTTACGCCAAGTCGCCATGGACTCCAAAGGTGAATCCGTTCCTCTATGAAAGCTCACTTCCTACCCTATTGAATGGTATGCTACTTCATACTCCGTCACATATTCATGATAGGTTCACACCGACCAGTACGGAGGCAAGGGAGGAAGCCCGGAGCATCAAGCCCGACAAGACGGAAGCTTGGAAGAGGAGGAGGAAGAAGACAGATCAGCAGCTGCCAGGTTCAAGCGGTACTACCGGTCGGCGGAACCGGTACTACCGGTCAGCGGTACTACCGCCCCCTGCTACCGCCCGGTACTGAAGCCTGCGCCATCGCCACTGGATGCCCCGGTACTGGCTTGCGGTACTACCGCCCGCAAGCGGTACTACCGGTCCCCGAAGCGGTACTACCGGTGATGACCGGTACTACCGGTCCCAAGTCCGGTACTACCGGTCATATATGTGCCTGCGCGCACCTGTTGGGCCACAGCCCATGTATCCCCCTTTTTACTGACCTATTCGCCTAGTTTATCCCCAAACTACCCTTGTTTAGTGGTTGGCCTATAAATAGAGCCCCCACCCCTCATGTATCCCTTAGGCATAGATGATAGACTAAAGACAACCCCCATTGTGGAATCTCTAGTTTTGCCTCATCCCCTTACCAAGGGGACCGACTATCGTCACCAACCTCGATTGGACTTTGCATCACGCATCCATCGTTGAACAAGGCCTTGGGTTCTCGGTTTCTCGCCCCCAAGTCGTCAAGACCCTCCTCAAGGTGTTCGTCCCTCTCCGATGTGGATTTGAGGGAGCACATTGACCGATCTTTCCTTGCGAGGATTCTATCGGACCGGTGGCCACCGTTCGGGAGCAATCGGCCTTGTATCGTGTGAGTTTTGCGTGTGTTCATCGTGTTCTTCGCGAGGTGTGTGTTCGCTTCCGCTACCTTCTCCATTTCCCCTCGCTTTCCCATCGATTTGACCACGAGATCCGTGAAGATCGGGCACCCAAGAGGTTAACCCCTCCATCATCTGGTATCAGCAGCTTTTGGTTGCCACGGATTTCTCATCGATTTGGTCTTTTCCCCATAAATTCGAAAATTCCACCAAAAATAGCCCCAATTCGTGTTTTGGATCGATCTATGATTTGAGTGCGTTTTGGTAGGTTTTGATCCGTGGATTACTTGCTAAACTTGTTGATCTACCTTCCTTTGCGTTCCCATGGCCTAATTCCTTGATTTCCCCCTTCGATTTGGTGATTTTCTTGAAGATTTTCCGCCCAAATCACCCCAAAATCGCGAAAACGAGTCAAAACTGGGAGTTTCAGGTCCAAGCGGTACTACCGGGTCCAAGCGGTACTACCGCACTTAACCGGTACTACCGGACCCAAAAGACCGGTACTACCGCCCTATTCTGATCCAAAACAACAAGTTCCAGATTTCAGCCTCTCACCGTTTTGGGCATAACTTTTGCATACGAACTCGGATTTTGGTGTTCTTTAGCTCGTTTCGAAGAGGAGAAGGAGCCCTACATCATCATCCACGTGGTTCATGCTATCTACTCCATCCAAATTCCGTGAGCAAGGCAGAATCCAACAATAAAGGGTGAAGATCGTCGACGAAAGGTATAAACATTCCGCGACTTCTCCCCACTTGCATTCCTTTGTGAACCCCACTATCTTTGCGAGCAACAAACACCTATTGAGACTAGTTCCTCTTATGATTGCTTGGGCTATGCATATTTGATACCTTGTAGATTCCGAGCAAACATTGTGAGCGCTATCTCATATAGTTATCTTGTATAGTTGTTGGCACAAGGAAGAGGCAAGTGAAAAGAAAAGAAAGAAAAAGAAAAATATATAGAAAAAGAAAAATAAAAGAAAGAGATATACATGTGCCTTATAGAATAGGAAGCGCAAGCTCGATGAACATCATATAGGTGGTACTTGTTGTGCATATCTTGTAGCCCACCAATCTTATGCAATCGAACTAGTGTCTCTCCTTGTACTTGTGTGACACGAGCTTATAGTCTTCGCTAGGTAATCATTTGGTTATTAGCTCACTTTCTCCGTCGCACAAGTCCCATTTATCCCACCGTGTGTGTTTCCTTGTACATATTTCCTATCTTGTGGATTAACTTGTTTACTTTGTGATCATTGTGGTTCTTTACTTGCCATTACAACATCTTGATTTCGGATTGGTTCTTGACATGCCACTTTCCATACCTATCCACCATAGGCCTTGTGTGTGTGTGTTTTTTTGGTTAGTAGTTGGTTTTGGTGTTCCGCGTGAACTTCACTTTGCTTGGTTTATTGCTCTCAAGTGTGGCCACTTGCACGATATGATCTTCCAAGGTAAAGTAAGGTTTGATGTTGTATCCCTAAAACCCTCTACCACTTCCATATACACCGCTTGGTCTTGTGAATCATGTCTAGGGACTCCGGAACCGAGGATTATTTCTATGGAGAATCCACGATGAGCCACCATGCCTATGTCTCCACAAGCATGGATAACATGATGCAGCACTACACCAACAATGGATCCACATGCTTGGGTGACATGGAGTGCTACAACAACAACAACTCCCCAAGCATGGGCGACTTCAAGAACGACAACGACAAGCTCCTCAAGTCGCACCGGCCAAGACGGAGCCTACGCCTCGAGTGCGCCAAGGTCCACCATGAAATGGACAAGTTCGAGAGCGACCTCCACAACTTCAAGAAGGACATGGACAATGACTTCGACAAAAACATGAGCATGGTCGCCAAGACTAATGATGCCTTGTGCTCATTAGAAGAACTTATAAGGAAGCGTGCCAAGGACAAGGGTCATCGTCGCGAGCGTCATGTGGATGACCAAGTGCGCCACCTACATCAACCATCGGCAAGGCACGCCAATGACCTCCGTCGACACCATCATAGGGCACCTTCAACTACTCATGCCACCACCATAATGGCACCAAGAGCAAGCCTTCCTCCACGCCATCAAGCTTCAAAGCCGACGCTTGACTTCTATGACCTCACAAACAAGGAAAATGTAGACGCCTACTTCGCCAAGTTGGATAGCATGAGCCTACCTCCACCACTACTACGAGATGGCCACAAGACGGTCGAGCATGGGATTTTCCCTTCGACCATGGAGGAGAGCAATGATGCCCATCTTATGGCATCCAACCTTGGAGGCGACAAGGTCAAGAATGGTGAGCATGGGATTTTCCCTTCACCAAAGGAGGCGCATGGAGTTGAGGAAACCGAGCCTACCCCCATATGCTTGAGTGATGATGTGGTACCAATCCCATGTGAGTATGAGAGCCACTTAGCCCACTTGAGTGAGAACAAGAGTGAGACGAGTGACTCCACCTTATGTGAGATTGAGTGCTTCCACTTGGAGGGCATGAGTGATACTCCTAGTGAGTTGAGAGTGGTAGTTGATAGGTCAAGTGAGACCATTTCGAATTCTAACAACTTACCCTCTACCTCTAGTGTGTTCTCTTGTGTTGTGCTAGGTTCCATGGATGAAGAAGCGCCAAGCCATGAAGCAATGATGCCTCAATTGGAGAAGATGTACATGGTGCACGAAGATGATGCTACGCCATGGCTACATCAAGAAAACGAAGTCGTCCACAAGGAGGCCACTACTTCCACAACACCCACTTCATATGAGAGGTATGACCAAGGTACCAATAAGGGTGTTGATGATGCCATGATCCCACTAGTGGACATGATGACTTGTGAGGATATGCATGCTATGGATGATACTTGTGACATTACATATGCTTCACTCATTTTCCCATGTGATGATTTGCCTTTGCATCATATTGATCATGTGGAATTGTTTGATTGCGATATCATTGCCATAAACATGCCATGCTATGCATCTTGTGTGTATCCTCCAATTGCTTCGGACTTGCCTTGTCATGCTAGTCATTCAATTTCTCCCGTTGCTTGCGATAAGATGAATGCTTGCTATTTCACTTGTTTTGCTTGCAACAATATTGATCTTATGCGTTATAATGAGATGGCCCCCATAGCTTTCTCAATTTTTGGAGATTTTGATGATGGCCATGATAAGCATGTTTCCCCCTTGCATACTCACCATGCATCTATTTCATACTTGATTGAAATTAATGGTGATGTGCACAAGAAGAGATACGTCATGATGGATGATGTGTATCTCTACCATGCACACACGTTCTTCCTTTTACATATGATGTGTGTAGGTACCCGCACGAGAATGTCAACCTCGGTTGAGCACGAGTTGACAAAAAGAGCTCTAGAGAGCATCCCACAAGTGAGTTCAAGATCGAACCCAGCTCTGATACCTTTTGCATGCTTTGCATCTTTCATGTTGGCAAATTGCTCTTTCCTATGGTTTGATTGCAAGCATGTTAATGGTATTATCTCCCCTCGTGACATTCATGTTTCTTCGCATTTAGATAATGATGCTTTGTGTGTTGCAACAAAACTGTTGAACATTTTCTATTTCCAATGTTTTGTGTGCACCCACAATTCCATTAAGAGCATGTATTGTCATGAGAGCTTCCAAGAATCTCGTCTTGTTGTTGCAACAAACATAAGGACCACTTGCTCTTTCATTTGGTTTGTTTGCAAACATAATACTTTTGTTTTGAATATGCTTCCTTATGTGTTTTTGCCAAATTCTCCTATTCTTGCATCAAAGATGTTGTTTGAAATTTGGATCCAATGCTTTGAATGCCCCACTTCTATGTTATATGGAGTTTTTGAGTTTCCACATTTGGATGATGTTCAAACGATTTCCATGCACATTGACCATGCATATGCATTCCGTTTGCTATACTTGAGTTGTGCTAATCGTGTTGTGAACAAGAATGGACATGCCACAAATGACATGCTCCTCTATCACACACAAACATATGTTGCTTGGTCTTTGTTGTATGAAGGTACAAATGCATACACGTCAACATCTATGGACTATATGTTGACACGAAGAACCGAAGAGAGTTACCTATGGCTACCCTTCATCGAGCTATCTCTACAAGCTAAGGTGACTTCCTTCTACTTGAGGACTCATGCTATAATCTTCATGAATTGGCTACGCTTTGAGTGTTGCTTTGCTTTTGTTGTGAGCTTTGTAGGCTTCAAGGAAGGTGAAGGAACAATGAAGTGTTGTCAAGTCAATCTTCCCGAGGACGACTATAAGGTGAAACCCAGGATCAAGAATGTCTCTCGACCGCTTCTACTTTGTGATGAGCATGTAGAGTCGAGGACGACTCTTTTTGAAGGGGGGGGGGAGATGATGCAGCCCGACCTACGGTCGTTACTACATCAAGGTCTCCAACTTACGCCAAGTCGCCATGGACTCCAAAGGTGAATCCGTTCCTCTATGAAAGCTCACTTCCTACCCTATTGAATGGTATGCTACTTCATACTCCGTCACATATTCATGATAGGTTCACACCGACCAGTACGGAGGCAAGGGAGGAAGCCCGGAGCATCAAGCCCGACAAGACGGAAGCTTGGAAGAGGAGGAGGAAGAAGACAGATCAGCAGCTGCCAGGTTCAAGCGGTACTACCGGTCGGCGGAACCGGTACTACCGGTCAGCGGTACTACCGCCCCCTGCTACCGCCCGGTACTGAAGCCTGCGCCATCGCCACTGGATGCCCCGGTACTGGCTTGCGGTACTACCGCCCGCAAGCGGTACTACCGGTCCCCGAAGCGGTACTACCGGTGATGACCGGTACTACCGGTCCCAAGTCCGGTACTACCGGTCATATATGTGCCTGCGCGCACCTGTTGGGCCACAGCCCATGTATCCCCCTTTTTACTGACCTATTCGCCTAGTTTATCCCCAAACTACCCTTGTTTAGTGGTTGGCCTATAAATAGAGCCCCCACCCCTCATGTATCCCTTAGGCATAGATGATAGACTAAAGACAACCCCCATTGTGGAATCTCTAGTTTTGCCTCATCCCCTTACCAAGGGGACCGACTATCGTCACCAACCTTGATTGGACTTTGCATCACGCATCCATCGTTGAACAAGGCCTTGGGTTCTCGGTTTCTCGCCCCCAAGTCGTCAAGACCCTCCTCAAGGTGTTCGTCCCTCTCCGATGTGGATTTGAGGGAGCATGTTGACCGATCTTTCCTTGCGAGGATTCTATCGGACCGGTGGCTGCCGTTCGGGAGCAATCGGCCTTGTATCGTGTGAGTTTTGCGTGTGTTCATCGTGTTCTTCGCGAGGTGTGTGTTCGCTTCCGCTACCTTCTCCCTTTCCCCTCGCTTTCCCATCGATTTGACCACGAGATCCGTGAAGATCGGGCACCCAAGAGGTTAACCCCTCCATCACTCTGAGTGTCGGGGGAAACCCTAGGGCCAGCGCGTTCGGGCAGCAGCTCCGTGTCGACGGTGCTCTCCTTCTTGAAGGTGCTGCTTGATACTCGGCGCTACGGGGTGCTTGGGAGTGTGGTGGGCATAAGTTGGAGGGCGCAGCGATCGCGAATCATCACCTTCTGTCAATTCACCATTGTCTTCATTTCTTTTTCTTTGGGCATGTTTGTGTTGTTGCCCCAGCTTTTCTTTGTTCGAACTCTTGTATCAGTGTGTGTGCTATATTAATATAGCGGGGCGAAAGCCTATTTCGAGTAAGAGGCCCAAATGAATTTTTAAATCCTATGTAGCCTATGAAACTAAGATCAAAATATATAAAAAAAAGTTCTGCATTTGTTCCTTTCCTGAATTCTTTTAAACCAAACGGGTGAATAGTACCATGGCAGGAACATTTCCTATTCCTATGTTATTCTTGTACCTTTTCTTTCTTTTATAAACCAGATTAGGATGCCACAAGAAAGCGAAAATTAAGCACATGGAAATTAGGGACACAAATGCTGGGGCCTGGGGGTATTTTGGAAGGGAAAAAGGTACGAAGACCAAAGCAATCTAAACACAGGACAAGCAGGAGTCTACAAGATCGACCTCACTTTTGTCACATCCTTGGTCCCGGTCCAACCCGAACATTTGGAAAATCGATTATTCTATCCTATTATTCTAATTCACCTGCAGCCATCAGGGTACATGGTTCATCATCGACTATAATTGAGCAGCCACACCAGCTTACAAAAATACTCGTATAACCACTCTGCTTTGGCAGCATTGTTGCAAGATCAGCCGAGTAGGTCCTGCAGCTTAATCAGTGTAGGAGGAATAGTATATACTACAGAGTGAGTAGGGCCGCCGCTTTCATGAGAAAACAATCGCCACCTTTCGTGTACAATAGTACCCCACTTGGCTGCATCTTCTCTAGTCTGTAGACATCCACTTTATGGTCTGATTCATCACCCCTCACAGTAATCTGAGAGGACTCCTCTCATAGGAGGGAGATCCGTAGATCGATGGGTCCGAGTCCAAGGTGGAGCTCTTGTTTCCGCCATGGCGCCGTCCCGTTCTTGCCGCTGCTCCTCCTGTCACTGGTTCTGTGTTCTTCATGGACATGGAGGGCGGCTGCTCAGGCTCAGGCTCAGGCTCAGCCCCAACCACTGCCGCCGCAGACCGACCCGACCGAAGGTATGCACCACGCATTCACTCCTCTGTCGCCTGACGCATGAATGCCAGATTTCCTTTGGTTTCGGTTTAACTGTTTGGTGGCAGCGGCGGCGGTGAACGCGATACTGCGCAAGCTGGGGCTGCACGCGCCGGCGTCCTGGAACGTGAGCGGCAACCCCTGCAGCGGCGCCGCCACGGACGACACGCCGCTGGACGACAACCCCAACTTCAACCCGGCCATCAAGTGCGACTGCACCGACCAGAACGGCACCCTCTGCCACGTCACCAGACTGTAAGCTCTACTCCGGCCGGCTTGCGCCCGATGAACTGCTGATCATTTGGAGAAGATGAAACATTTAATAATCTGTTCTTGGTTGGATAATGGAGCAGGAAGATAAACGCGCTGGATGCTGCTGGTCCGATTCCGGAAGAGTTGCGGAACCTCACTCACCTCATCAAACTGTATGTGTTGTCTGACTTCTTTCCTCCAAGTGCTCACTTAGCAATATATACCAAAATAAAAGCCCATGCCTTGATCAGATATTTAGCTCAATTAGATTGTTCCCATGGATAATATGTTTGATGGAAATTTACGTTAGGTCATATTTGAACATATGACCAATTAATTGTTTTGTTGGGAATGAAAATTGTTTTATAAGGATTTTTTTGGAGGATTTATATTTCGCAGATTTTTTTTTCCTATGTGAGCTCTTGGATTTACAAAACCTAAATCTACATGAATTTCTATAAAAAAACGTTTGTCTAAATCTCTTAATTAAATTTCTAACTTTTAGTGCCTTGAGTATCAAAACCATATTGGTATTATTGCTCTGCTAAATGTGGTTTTGATGATGAGTGTGTCAGACCATTAAACAAAAGAAAACCCGAAGAAACCGGAAAGGGGATAAAAAAAGTAGAAATATAAATATTTTAATTCTTATACTACTTAACTTTTTTGTGATTCTCCTCTTTCCAGATTTTGTTCCATTTGTTTTGTTGACTTGGTTTGTAATAAGCCGCACGTAGTTGCTACAACCACTTTAATGTGGCAAATGACCAAATCTAGACTCTCTTCACAATCATGGGATCAAAATGTTTGGTGTATATATTTTAAAGACAATCAGGGACCGAAAATATACTACTTCCTCCAATTCATAATAGGTGCTGATTATGGATCGGAGGATTCTTTTAGGGATAAAAAAAGATTAATATACTTCCCTAAAAAAAAGATAATATACTCCCTCCGGAAATGTAAAGGGCTTAGAGAAACTCTTGCTCTACTGGGCGGAGTCCAGTGGGTCAGGAAGGAGCCACGCATTTTTCAGCCCAGTGCTGACTTCTGGACTATAGTTTTGGTACGGCCCATTTGCAAACTCGCCGACCCGCACCAGACTGTCTTCCATAGTTCCATTTCACCACCAAAATGCCAGAGAGGTTGGCCGGCCGCCGCGCCACCGGTCAGCTCCGGTGGCGCTCGGACTCCCTTCCGGGGCGCAGGATGTGAGCATGGAGCTTACCTGCCCGTAGAGTCCGTTGGAGCTGCTCAGATTTTGAACTTGAAACACAGTAGGGTGGTCCACGTGCGCCGCCGGTGTGCTGTAAGGGAGGTATGTTCTCTTCTTCCCACGGCAGTGGGAGCCGATCAGCTCCATCGAGCACAGATATATTTCGGAAAGGTCTCTAGCGAGGATTATGAATCTAATGGGCAGGTTTTGAATATTACAGTCTATTATTCCATCTGTAGCTGCCGTCCTAGTTTTTTTCTGTTTCCAGTTTCAGTCATTATAGGTGAAAACCATTCCAAGATTTACATCCATGAAACATCAAAGTTTTTGTACAGTACAATTTATCCAATCGGCGATGAATTACTGATTTTCTGTTGCGATGAACACTGAAGATGAATACCTTGCGAATCGCTGAATTCGGTGTAAGATTTACGCAATTAACGTTGTTGGTCTTCAATCATGTTTGTCTCAGAGACTTCAGGAGAAACAGCTTGACCGGCCCATTGCCATCATTCATCGGTGAACTGACTGCTCTGAAGTACATGTAAGGCATTGAACTCAAAAGCATTCTTGCATTGCACTTCTTGATCTGAACCAATCTCACATTATTTTCCTTCAATATCGCAAGAACCGTGGGCATCAATGCATTGTCTGGACCTGTGCCGAAGGAACTTGGGAATCTTACAGATCTCGTGTCACTGTAAGATCTAATCTTGTCTTCCAAATTCCAATGAGTACTTTTAAACATTAATAGTATAGTATCTTCTAACCAGGTTTTGATTTTTGATCATTTCTTTGTACTTGTTGTACTAAGTCAGGAGTACACTCAGTCGCACGAAGTGCACGACATTGTATATTTGTGGCCTTGAGCCCTTGAAGTTTGCCTAGATATCATGGCAACACCATGGCTAAGTAGGCAATGAAATATATTCTTCGTGTCTTCCTGTTCATGCAAATTGAAAACAATTGGAATAAAAAACTTAGTAAAACAGAGTGTCTTTCTCATCAAAATGTTGATCAGCATTTAGACTTGTAAAATGGATTCAGTGGCACTTCCTTTTTAACATTGCTGTAGAGTTGACCTAGATTTTCTTACACTTTCAGTGCATTGGGATCAAACCATTTTAATGGCTCACTTCCAGATGAGTTGGGAAAATTGACAAAACTTCAGCAGCTGTAAGCAATCTATTTGGTTACTTTAGTTTGTCCTTTGGACACGACCTACCTTTACATGATCATCTGCTTCAGTGGAAAATGATGTATGTCTTCGGAATGTAGGTACATTGATAGTAATGACTTCAGTGGCCCTCTACCAGCGACGCTGTCTCAGCTTACGAACCTGTCAACCTTGTACTTTTGCAAAACTCTATATCAATGTAATTCATACTAAGGTTTCAACTTTCAACCAATCATGTTGGACACTATTTTCATCATGCATCCAGGTGGGCATCAGACAATAATTTCACAGGGCAGATACCTGATTATCTTGGTAGCTTGACCAACATGACCCAACTGTAAGATATATGTTCTGCCAATCGCCAATATTAATGTTTCTCGAACTTTTTCTTAGCACAAATGGTAGGCGAAGACATTGATAAGTTTGGAAATTGATTTGCATTACTTCCTTACTAACATAACATGTATGATCTTTTAGGAGGCTCCAAGGGAACTCTTTTCAAGGACCAATTCCTAGAAGTCTTTCTAATCTTATCAAGTTGACGAGCCTGTAAGTTTCTAGTAATTTCTGTTATATGTATTCTCGTTGCTAAGATAAGCTTATGGCATTGATACACGCAATGATTGTCTGAATGTAACAGGAGAATAGGCGATATAGTAAATGGAAGCTCTTCAATGGCGTTTGTCGGAAACATGTCATCTTTGGGTGATTTGTATGCCACGTGCTCCCCACTTTACTTTCCATGTTGGTTTAAGATCCTGAAAATTCAACCTTTTGACCTGCAGAGTATTGAGAAACAGCAAGATATCTGACACACTTGCATCGGTAGAATTCTCCATATTTGTAAATTTAACTTTACTGTAAGCATTTTCCTTATCAGAAACCCAGTCAAACGGTAACCTTTCTACTACAGTATAATTTCACTTAAAAGCGTGGTACTATGTTGTCTAATACTCATTGTTCCATTGGTGCAGGGATTTGAGTTTTAACAATATCACAGGACAAATGCCTCAATCAATCTTTAATCTTCCTTCGCTTAGTTTTCTGTAAGCATTACTCGATAATGTTTTCTCATGATGCCTTCTTAGAATCATGTTTCTCTGATGTTTGCAAATATCCTCCTTCCAAAATATGTTTGAATCAGATTTCTTGGGAATAATAGCCTTTCAGGAGGTCTACCAGCCATGAAAACTCCATTACTTACCAATTTGTATGACCGCATTGCTCCTTGAATTCCACTTCACATTTTTCTTTTTGACAAGAATATGTTTTGATCCTATTACTTTATTCTATTCGTTTGCAGAGATTTTTCATACAACCACCTCTCAGGAAGCTTTCCTTCTTGGGTTACCCAGAAAAACCTGCAATTGTACGCTTCATGATTGTTACAGATTAAACATTCATAGCCACTCAGATTGAACTAAGCAACAAATCTAATTTTCCACCCCATCTTTCGTGTGTTGTGCTCAGGAATTTGGTGGCAAATGACTTTGTGATGGATAGCTCTAATGGCAGGTACTTCTAATCCTACCAAAAGTCATATAGACAAAATTATTAATTCCAGTGTGTTCTCTGAAAAAGAAGCATCCACCTAAGTTTACGTGGAACTGAAACTAACCGCTCTTTTCATTTCAGTGTTTTGCCATGGGGGTTGAATTGTCTTCAGCGAAATACCCCCTGTTTTCTTGGATCTCCGCAGGGTAAGCCTTCAACTCCTTGCATTCTTTAATTGCAGATTTCCATGTAAAGAATACTGATTTGTAACTTCCATGCAGCTTCCTCCTTGGCGGTGGACTGTGGTGGTAGTAGAACCATATCAGGCTCAGACAGTTTGATGTATCAGGCAGATAATGCCAATCTTGGTGCTGCATCGTATTATGTTGGGGGTGCACCTATATGGGGTATTAGCAGCAGTGGAAGATTCATGGACCCACCCAATGGAAGTTATATAATCTACAGTTCACGCCAATTTCAAAACACACTAGATTCTGGACTGTTCCAAACAGCAAGGATGTCACCGTCATCTTTAAGATACTATGGCCTTGGACTTGAGAATGGAAACTACACCGTGACACTTCAGTTTGCAGAGTTTGACTCCCCTGACCCAGAGGCTTGGAAAAGCAGAGGCAGGAGAGTTTTTGATATCTATCTCCAGGTTGCTTAGAAGCTTTAACTTCTCTGGTATCTTATACTGTTAGCTCATATACTGTGACCAATACATTCTTTTCATTGATATCTGTATAGGGAGAGCGCAAGGAGCAGAACTTCGACATAAAAAAGGCTGCAGGAGGGAAATCTTACGTTGTTGTACAGAAGCAGTATATTGTTCCGGTGGTAAAAAACTTCCTTGAGATTCATCTTTTCTGGGCTGGCAAGGGAACTTGCTGCATCCCTTCTCAAGGCTACTATGGGCCTGCAATATCGGCTTTGAGCGCAACCCCAAGTACAAACCTGAACTAGAACTTTTTTGTTCAACACTGCAGTTATAATACTGTTCACAATGCCATTTTGAAGTCAACTCAACTAACACAATGCACACTGTCAAAGTTTGTCACTTCTACAACTGATGCATTTAAAGTCTAACTAGAAAATGAAACTTTGATGTGAAAGAGACTTTCATATTTCATGATGCTTTACATTTATACCTGAAATATTATTGCAAGTGAACCATCAAGGTTTCTGTGACCGTTTCCATTAGAAAATGTTTCTTGATCAGAGGTAGTAGTTCTTGCCAGCAGATATTAGCTATAAGGGCAACATATGTTCACTGATAAATCCGTTGCTAAATAAGTTAGTTGTATTTATTCCTCAAATTTTTTTTGTATTTATTTAATACTAGCATGAGTATTTAAAGACTCACGGTAGGTGTTGACACTGCACATGATTCAATTATGTATTTGATGCAATCATAACTGTTTAAAATTGTGCCTCTTCCACCACAGCCAAGTTTTTGAAGTTTCACATACTTAAACAAAGTTAATTTTTTCTTCAGATTTCATCCCTACTGTGCGTTACTCTCTGGGCAACAAGAGCAGAAGTAAAAATGGTGTGATTGCTGGAGTTGTAGTCAGTGTTGCAGTTTCTGTGTTAGCTGCTCTTGCCGGAGTCTTTGTATGGAGGCAGAAAAGGAGAAAATTGTTGTTGGAGTTAGAAGGTATTTGTTATTCTAGGATCATGTTATTTACTTGTCTGTACACTGAATTATGCTAACGATTTCTGTTGTGCTTCATTATGCAGAGCTCTACACTATAGTTGGAAGACCAAATGTCTTCAGTTATAGTGAGCTAAGGTCAGCCACAGAAAATTTTAATTCTAGTAACCTGCTTGGTGAAGGAGGATATGGATCAGTTTACAAGGTTGGTTTTGCGTAGTATACTGTCTGGATTTTATACAGCTTAAGTTGCTTCATGTTAATTTTAACTGTATTGTACATAGTAAAAACAAATGTGCATTAATTGATGTTTTTCAAGTGTACTCATTAGTGAAAATTTGGTTAAACTCTGAGTATGGAGTACCTTGTATAATTGTTAAGTGCAACCTTCTTTGCAGGGTAAGTTAAGTGATGGAAGAGTTGTGGCAGTGAAGCAGCTCTCTGAATCATCTAGCCAGGGGAAAGTTGAGTTTGCTACAGAAATAGAAACCATATCTAGAGTACAACATCGTAACCTCGTGAAGTTGTATGGTTGCTGCCTCGAGAGCAAGACACCACTGTTGGTCTATGAGTGCCTAGAGAATGGAAGCCTCGATCATGCATTGTTTGGTACGATTTCATTTTATCTGATGATGATTCTGTGTTCAACTTTAATTTTGAAATTTAATACCTCAATATTTATCTTCAGGAAAGGGAGGCCTGAACCTAGACTGGCCAACGCGATTCGAGATATGTTTAGGCATAGCAAGAGGTATAGCTTACCTCCATGAGGAGTCGAGCGTACGCATTGTGCACAGGGACATAAAGGCTAGTAATGTGTTACTAGATGCTGATCTGAACCCTAAAATCTCGGATTTCGGCCTTGCCAAGCTTTATGATGACAAGAAGACTCATGTGAGCACAAAAGTTGCAGGCACATTGTAAGTACATCTTGATCTCACCCACATGTGTTGGGAAATTTGTTTGCAAATGTCCTGATGGAAATCGGTTGGCTTTCCTTTTGCAAGTGGTTATCTTGCACCTGAGTACGCCATGAGAGGTCACATGACTGAGAAGGTCGATGTGTTTGCATTCGGCGTGGTAGCATTGGAGACTGTTGCCGGCGAAGCAAACCATCACACAACGCCTGATGAAGAGACAACATACATATTTGAAAAGGTAAAGATCACTACAAGCCAGAACTGTGCTTTGGTCAGTGCTTTATTGGTGTATCTACAGACTACAGTTCAAATTTCTACCGTGATCGAGAATATCAGGCTCATATAAGTTGATATACCATAGTAGATTTATATGTTTTCGCCGTGCTAAGTTGTCATACCTGCACCTGAAAAAACATACTCAGAAGATCCCCCCAAGTGTGACTGAATATGCAAATCTAACGTGGAACTCAATGCGGGCAGCTTTTGGCTATACTTGGAACATGATCACACATCCTTTGATATTGATATTACAAGAGGCAAAATTCTTATATTATACCACAACGGGACCTCTAATACTCCCACTGACTTTTTTCTTTTCAGGTCTGGGACCTGTACGAGAACGGCAACCCCCTGGACTTCGTGGACCCCAAGCTCTCGAAATACAACAGCGATGAGGTGCTCCGGGTGATCCGCGTCGCTCTCATCTGCACCCAGGGGTCGCCTCACAGGCGGCCGTCCATGTCGAGGGTCGTATCGATGCTGACAGGAGACGCCGACATGGCTGCAGAGGAGGTCATCAAGCCCAGCTACATCACTGAGTGGCAGGTCAAGGCCGGCAGCAGCAGCAGCTACACGGGCACGAGCAGCCAGGTCGATTTGTCGTCGTCGACGACAACACAGCAGTCTTTGAACATCCGTGCTGGGGATGTAACGCCGGCGACAGGGACCCCGTCGCCGCTGTTCACGTCCATCATCGACGAGGGCAGGTGACTGACACGGACGGAGGTGCCGTTAGTTGTCGTCATCAGGGTGCAGGGCGAAGGAGGGGCCTTGTGTTGTTGCCTCTTGCCTGTTGGTGATAACTGATAACATGTCCAGTGCATTGGCCTTGCGGTTTACCCGGTGTATACATGTCTACAAGTATCCTTTTTGTATGGAGAAATTAGATTGCGTATAAACATATGCAACACTCTGCAAAATTGCATTTCTAGATTCAAAATACAATTCGTGAAACAAAAATGATAAATTCAGTCTTGTTAATGGGCTGAATTCATAGCCCAAGTTAGATTAGCTAGAAATGTTCACAGAACAAAGACTACACACGCAAGGGGAAGGAACATTTGGTTGGCCCAGACGCTTCGCATTAAAAAAAAAAACAAAGACCACTATTCGGTGCCCGGAAGGCTGCTTCCAAGTCCCAACTGGCCATTGCTCCCCCATCGCCGTCGCCGGGCGCCATGACGACGGGCTCGGAGAGATCATGGACTCCTGCCTCCCACTATTTGGTTGGCCCAGACGCTTCGCATTAAAAAAAACAAAGACCACTATTTAGAGCCCCGAAGGCTGCTTCTAAGGAGAAATGCGCAACCCCCCCCCCCCCCCCCCCCCCCAGGGGCCCCCGGCACCATCTCTACCCTCCATTTGTTGGAGATTCGTAATATGCGTTTACAAAATAATCCTCCCACCTTATCTTTTAGGTCTGTTGCAGTTTTTCTATCTAATCCCTAGCATTTTTGGATATTCTCTCTTTTTTGTCGCTTGTTTGTCTCCTCAAAATCGATACTACCTGTTACTGTTTCGTTTTTACCTTATTTTTTCTCGTAAAATTTCAGGAATATTCAACAATTTTTTATGTATATTTTTAATTATGAAAATGAAACATGCATAATTTGTTTTTTCAACAATCTCATTTGATAATTTTTATTTTTGTACTTTTTATTTAATAATATTTAGACACTCTTACTTTGTTTCATCCTAGACTCAGAAGTTTTATACAAGATTCACACGTTTTACAAACTTGTTTCTACCAAGAGATATTCATATAATTTTTTCACAGAATACATGCATAACGTGTGTTTCTTTTTTACCTCATTTTTTCTCGCAAAATTTTAGGAATAATCAACATTTTTTTATGTACATTTTTTATTCTAAATATGAAACATGCCAATATGCAGGTTGAATATTCTTGAATTATTTCTACGAAAGTATGGATATTTGCCAAATATTTGAAACCTTCCAACAAAGATTCATTCAAGATTCATAGGCAATAATCATATAGGATACATACTAGAATCCCAACATACAAGATTTTTTCAATAATTGAATTTCTGTAATCTGTATTAAATAAGATTAATACCAAGAACGTTTCAAACAAGATACACAGAAGATTTACGAGATTACTCGCAATATCTAATTTCATTCATATATTTTTTTCATAGAAAACAACATTTCCCTCAGATTCTTGACCGAAATCATTTTTGTTTTCCCTCTTTTTTTTGATGTTTCATACATAGATCCATAGAAGATTCATACCATGATCCACATTTCATGGAATTTTTCTTACATATTATTTTTCATAGAATGTTTTTCATAGATTTTTCATGTAATAATTTCTCACCCAAGATTCACACAAGATTTGAAATGGGTGGAGATCCATAAACATATTCACACAAGATCCATAAGGTTTTCACTCTATCAAATCTATATTAGATTTGAAATGGGTTGATCCATGAACAAAATCACACAGATTCATCCATGAACAAAATCTTTTGAACAAACTCAAATGATCCATACATTTTTATTATGAAAATGAAACATGCATACAAGTTTAATACAAATGCAGTTTCATCACAGATTCATCACAATTAATACAAAACAGGCCATGAGAAAATCCTCGTCCACAATGGTTACAATCTTCAGAGAATCACAAGATTTAATACAACTCCATACAAGATCGATAAGAGAATCATATAATTTCCATATATACTTGACGATCTGGAAAGAAGAAATTACATATTTCGTAGAACAAAAAATAAGATCTAGAAAAAAAGTTCAACATGAACTCAAATATGTGTCTCTCAAACAGAATAATCCAATAGACATTGGTGTATGCTTTGAAGAACAAAATGCAACAGACTTTATACATGTTTCCCCGAAGAATAATCTGTGTCCAAACGTTGGTGTATGCCACGGATAAGGAAATAAAAACAAAATGAACCATAAAAAATTTAAGAACAAAATACAACAGATCTTATACATATTTCCTCGAGGATTCATAAATAGTTCATATAGTATATTCAACTATGTACTCAATCTCCTCTGTTTTATTCGAGAAGCACATCAGATTATCAAGTGTATAAACATAGATTCAACTCAGATTCATAGTAGTTTTCTAGAGGTATCACAAATAATATAATGATTCATAACTATATCAACACAGGTTCAACTCTTACCTCAAAAAATAAATCATAGATTCAACTCAAAATGTCAAGAAAAAATAGATCACTAAAAAACTTCAGAGAAATAGGAAGAATCACTAACAAACTTGAAGGAACAAGAAAGGAAAAATTGGATTGGAGGCGGCCCAGCTCAGATTCGGGCGTCCATGCCCAGATCACACCTTCCTCCTCGTGGTGCCCCTCTCAATCTTGCTCAGATTGAGGCCTAGAGCTGTGACCTCCATGGCCAGATCATGCCTTTCATGGCTGCCTCGTGGAAAGAAAAAATAGATCAAGCAGGGGAGGGCCATGGAGCGAGAGATCGGGGAAGAACAGCAGGAGAGTGGGAGGGAGTAGAGGGAGGCGACGCAAGCTCCTGGAGAAAAGGGGAGGCGGCGCCCCGAACCCTGGTGCATGATGTGGGAAGGCAGGGTCGGTGTGCTGAAACTGCTGATGGGTAAGGATGGCTTGGGGTACGGGTTGATTTCAACATTTGGAAAGGGTAAAATTGCAAAACTCGCTGAGGCTTTGACCGGGAGACTTTTACACAGATATCCAACTAATCTGTGGTAGAGATGGTGCCGGGGGCCCAACTTACATGTGGTAAATCCGCGTTGGCTTCCAAGTCCCAACTGGCCATTGCTCCCAAGAGAAGGTTGTTCCCCATCACCTTCGTCGGGCGCCATGACGACGACCCCCTAGCTCGGAGAGATCATGGACTCCTGCCTCCTAGCCTTCCCGATTTCCAACGAAGCCTTCCTCTTTGTCGACATCTCCGTCGACGGTGACGACGGCGGCAGCGAGGATCGTATCAGCGCTCTCCCCGACAACTTCCTCTGCAATGTTGTCTCTCGCCTTCCTATCCATGACGCCGCTCGCACCAGCGTGCTCTCCTAGCGCTGGCGCGGCCTCTGGCACGCCGACCACCTCCCAGACGGCGGCCCCGTCGACTGGAGCGCCCCAGCCTCCACGGTGTCTCGCATCCTCGCCTCCCACCCGGGCCCCTTCCGCTGCGTCCATCTCGCCAACAACATCATCGACAAGGACATGCTCGCGGAGTGGCTCCTCCTCCTTGCCGACAAGGGCGTGGAGAATCTCACCCTCGTCAACCTCCCCTTCTCCTTCATAGTGCCCCTGCAGCTGCCCCTATCCCTCCTCCGCTGCGGCGCCTCGCTCCTCCGCCTCTACCTCGGGGTCTGGCTCTTCCCGTTCACCACCGGCTTCTCCCATAGCCCCGGCATGTTCCCCCACCCAGGGTCGGCCCATAGAGCGGGGCAGAGGAGCACTCGCCCTGGCCCCAAGGAGTTAGGGCCCCTGTTTAAGATGTATATATATTTGCCTTTTACTCTTCAAATCTAACATTGTGAAATATTTTAGAAAATATAGATGGTCCAAGTTTAAGTTCACTATGTCTCTACTCCGACTTCCCTTTTCTGGAAAAAATAATCCAAAATTTTGTATATAAAATACGAAAGCGCGGGTTTCTATTTCAGAAATCCATAGATATATATCATCGAGTTTTGATTATGAGAAACAATATCAACATCGCTCTAGCAAATACTCTAGTATTTTTGAATATTTTTTCTCGATGCCACCATTTTTGTAGCCTCACCAAATGTACAGAACAATACAAGACCTCATGTGTCGCTTCAAAGTTGTGAGTATTCGTTAGTGGATACTAATTACGTAATCTCATAACTATATCATTCCGCTAACATGTCTCTTTTGATTCCTAAAGGTTCTACTTGTCCCGATTATCCATGTTATAGAGACTATTTCATCCTCTTATTAATTCAGTGTCTAATATTTTACTCTTCTCATTCTTTTGGACATGCATATGAATATATTACTTTCATAATTTTGTTCTGTGATTAATTCTAGAGGTACATATGTATATACACATGTATACTAGAAGAAATTGATAGGAATAAGTATCATGGTAAATAATTTGCTTGATCAATAGAAATGAGTAGTTTCAAATGTATCCATCGAGATTCCAAAGATCGTGGATCTATCAAATGTACAATTATATAATTATTTAGAGGCCTAATAATGCTAGTTATGCTTAATACAAATTTTTAGCATAATACTAAAGATATATTTAAGCTTTTTTTTGAATAGGGGGGCTTTTTTGAATAGGGGGGCCATTGCCCCCTCCCCTTAACTCAGTAAAACTTTGCGACTTTAAACTATGGGCTTTTGATGTCGTGTTGTCCTATGGCCCCCAAAATCTATGGACCGGCCATGCCCCCACCTCCAGGAGCTCGGCATCTGCACTGGCATCACGGAGGAGCGCGACCTGCAGTACGTGCTCGCTTGCAGCCACAAGATGGAGATTCTAGCGTTCATCTCCAATTATGCCTACCCTGACCGTGTCCGCATCGTGTGTCAAGAAGGTGGTGTTCAATCAGTTCAACAGGGGTACAAACCAGGTTGGGTTCCTGAAGATGGTTCTTGGGAAAGCGGTGATGCTGCCAAAGTTTTAAATAGCCGGCTATAGTTCGGCTATAGCCACGCTATAGCCTTTTAAGAAGTCTTCGCCTACGGCTATGCCCTTCGTAGGCTAAATGGGAAATAGCCAGCTATAGTCCGATTTAGTCTTAAATTAGCCTCCAATCTAGCCGCTAAACTTACGTTTTCTGAAGTTTTCTTCTTTTCCCCCCTTTTTTGAACTTATGTTAAATATGATTCAATACAACTTGTGAGTTAATTGGTTCAGTACTTATTTGTGTTCAATAGTTGCATGACTTGTAGCTTGAATATGGTTTGAGTCATAGTTTTCACATCTTTTGAAAAGATTTAACTGAAATTTGCTCAATTTTTAAAAATACGCTAAAATGGAATAGCTCGCTATAGCTGTGGTGACCCACAAGTATAGGGGATCGCAACAGTCTTCGCGGGTAGTATTACTCAATTTATCGATTCGACACAAGGGGAGCCAAAAAATACTTGCAAGCCTTAACAACTGAGTTGTCAATTCAGCTGCACCTGAAAATAGTTCTTGCTCACAGAAGTTTATCAGTAGCAACAGTTTGGTAGTAGAAAAAGCAGAGTAATAGCAGCAGTAAAACATGAGCAATAGTAACAATAGCGGTAACAGTAGGATTCGAGTGCGGTAGGCATAGGGATGGATGGACGGGCGTTGCATGAACGAGTCTAAACATGTAACTTCAAGATCTAGGACAATTGCAGATCAATAAGCATAAGCATCCAAGTACTAAACAATCCTAGGCATGTGCTCCATATATAGTCATAAGTGCTCGCAATGAGAACTTGCACAACATCTTCTGTCCAGCCAGGCCGTTGCAGCGAGCCTCTAGGGAACTACTGGCAATTAAGGTGCTCCTTTTAATAGAGCACTGGAGCAAAGTATTAACACTCCGTGAACACATATGATCCTCACATCGCAGCCATCCCCTTCGGTTGTCCCAATTTCTGTCACTTCGGGGCCTTTGGATCCAGACAATGATATGTGTACACAACTTGCAGATAAAATCACAAACAATACTATCATAATAATTTAATAATAAGATCAGATCTGAGATCATGGCACTCGGGCCCTAGTGACAAGCATTAAGCAAAAAAAGTTGCAACAAAGTCAAATAGCACTAATAGAGATACTAGGCACCATGCCCTAACAATCTTATTCGATTACATGATAGAACTCATCCAATCCCTATCATCCCCAAGCCTATAACGGGGGATTACTCACTCATGGATGGTTGATGGAGATGCGTTGGTCATGACGATGGCAATGATCCTCTCCAAATCCCCCGTCCCGACAGGGTGCGAGAACAGAGTTTCTGGACCCGAATCTTGGTTTCTGGTGGTGGCGGTGCAGCAAAACTCTTTCTGGAAAAATGTCGAACCCCCCTCTGTTTTTAGGTCAAGAGGCTTCATATAGGCGAAGAGGGAGGCTGAGGGAGTGCCTGGCGTGGCCACACCCCCTAGGCGCGGCCAGGGCTGGCCCGCGCCTAGCAGGGGTGTGGGCCCCCCAGGCCTCCTCTCCGTCTCGTACTCTGGCTCCGTGTGTATTCTGGTGAAAATAGGATTTTTGGCATATTTTTCCGGATTTTTCCTGATAGTTGAATTTCTGCACAAAAACTAGACACCAAGGTAATTCTGCTGAAAACAACGTCAGTCTGTGTTAGTTGTATCCAAATCACACAAGTTTAGAGGATAAACAATAGCAAAAGTGTTCGGAAAAGTAGATACGTTTTGGACGTATCAAATTCCCCCAAGCTTAGCTTATTGCTTGTCCTCAAGCAATTCAGTTGAAAACTGAGTGCGATAAAAGAACTTTCACGAACACATTTGCTTCATAAGATGTAAATATTCTCAGCACAAGAGTAGATGCTTAAACCATTCATAATAAAGAGTATGCAACTAAGTCTACTCAATAGTCATTGCAAGCTATGAAGATATTCCAACTCAATAATAATAAGTAGCATGAAACATAAACATAAGCAACATTGCAATGCTCATAAGAAGGTATGATAGAGTGGTATCTCACTTGTCTTTGTTTGTAGAGCATGATATAAATGCCAAGGCACCTCTGAAGTTCAAGTGAAGACTAGAGATAAAGATATCAGAGATACAAACATCAAAGTCATGACATAATTAACCAGGTTTTGAAACAAACATAAGAATGAAAACTATTCTCTCAAGAAGGTTCTCATAGAATAAGAGGTGACTCAACAAGGAAGTGAAAAGGTTTTGAAAGGTTTGAAAAGCTTCCAAATGCTGAAAGTAAGGTACTCATTAGCTTTGAGCTCTCATTGCCCCTATCATAGTCATATTTATATGGTTAAGGTGAAAGTGAGGTCCACTCTGAATCATATGCTTGACAAACCATAAACCGCAAATCCCATGTCCCTTGAGTATGAGGGCCGCTCCGCATGCTACTCAACTTTGGTTACCTGTAAGTTCTTGTCATTGTAAATACATGCATATCATAGAGAACCGCCAACAGGGTACCCCTTGCACATGATACATGAGCTATCCCGTGATCAAAATGACAAGGCAAGCAGACAATGAGCATCTCAGCGATCTTTTTATTTACTATATGCATAGCTTTTTATTGAGGATGCTTCATAAATGCTCATTATGGTGATGCTGCAAGTTTCCACCATGATTAGGCATGGCTTAGGCTAGAGGCACAGGCGTTTCTCTAACACAATGTATATACTCCATGAACTCACAAACTCCCCTTTTATTTCACATCGATGACATCCGCAAACAAAAGAGCATGGTATCAACTGGATAAATATCCAAAAAGTGTTGAAAACGTTTCCCGTGATAGCACGGTTCTGCTAACTCCCATCCTATAATTTGCAAGCATATAACTTTCATGGTCAGGTCACAATGGTTCAGGATTATTAAGTGCAAGGAATAAAGTGTGCCATCAATTTCGTGAGAGCTTTACTAACTAACTTCCTCAAAACAGACAAACATTTTATTTGGAAGAAAACAAGGCATAATGAATATGCACTGAAATAGCAAATGATGCTAATAGGTATGTATGGTTGACACTGTTGGCAATATTGGTTCTGGGGAGTTGGATGCACAAGTGGAGCTCAAACTCAGTGCAAGTGAAGGCTAGCAATAGAGAGGGAGCAACAAACGAGAGAGCAATAACTGCCATAATCATGTTTACAACAAAACATAACTAATTATGGCATGAAAGTGATACAAGAACTCTGAGGCATAATAAATCATCAAGACTTACTGACTATTGTTCAGTCATATGCATGCATGAGCATGTGCCAAGTCGATTCACATGAACATTCAGAGGAGGATACCACAATATCATACCAAGATATGAATAAAATAATGCAAGCAAACATTCATATGACATGCTACAAACTATTAGCAAGCTGGATCTAATCACAAGCAAGCAAGAACTACTAAGCATTCATAATGACATATACCTTACACGAATAGACTAAGCGGGCTCAATATCATGAGTATATGTACAAAAATGAAACAAATAGAGTTCGTTACCAGCCTCTTACCACACCTCAAGTTGTCTTAATCTTCATCATTGCCCTTCACTTGTGTGACTTGAATAATCACATGAATACCAAACTTCACTGAAGACAGTCGAACCCTGCAAAGAACTCACAAAACCAAAGAAGAAGAACAAATATTTTTGGTGTTTTCGATTTTTTAGAAACAAGCAAACAAAGAAAAACCAAACAAGAAGCAAAACAAAGCAAAATATTTTTGTATTTTCCTTTAAGGCAAACCAAAGCTAAAAAGGCAAAGAAACAAACCAAGAGAAACAACGAAAATATTTTTGGTATTTTTGTGTTTTAAGAAAGAAGAAACAAAAACCCAAAAGAAAACGAAACAATGGATATACAAAGAACCGAAGAAACATGATATATCAATGAGTGTGATGTCGGTGTACCTCCCCCCAAACTTAGGCTTTTGGCCTAAGCGGGGCTCAATCCCATGGTGCCCAAGAAGGTGCACCTCCGTAGTATGACGAGGAGGCTCCTTCGTCCTGGTAAGAGCTCGAGGACTCGTCTATGTAGTGCACAAAGGGTTCATATGAGGGCACGTCCTCCTGATAGTGCCCGTGGAAACCCAGAATGCGCATCTTATCATCCATATCCTCCTTGGAGCATGACAAAGGTCTTTGAGAAATACTGAACAAAGTGGTTTGGGGTAGAGGGATCTCTCTCTCTTCCTCGTCAGTAAACAGCATTCTATAAACCAAACTCTCAAGGATAGAGCCAGCAGTGACAAAGTGATGCACTTTCATAGTAGCAAGATCAAGCCTCTAAGGAGCCAAAACTGTATCATTTGGATCAACAGCAAGGTCCAAGGCAGCAACAACACGTGCAACAATAATTCCCCCATAAATGGGTCCCTTAGCAGCTAGACGACGAGAAATGAGAGAACCAAGATTATACCTAGTTTCATTGTTGAGCGCAACAGCTATGAATGCCAAATGATAGTTGGAAATATTACTGGTGTTCTCAGTACCAAGAACACTAGTGGCAAGATAGTAAGCAAAGTACCTCATAGCTGGGAGTTGAATATTTTTTTATCTTTCCCCTTTGAGCTCTACAGTCATCATCGTTGGTTATCCTGCGGTAGAGCTCCAACAAATCAGCGGGTTGAGCTGCAATCTTCTTCCCTGACCAGCTGTACCAAATCCCAGGGCCTCACAAAATTTCTTCAATGTCATAGTGTAAGTCCTGCCATAAATTTTGAAAGACACATCTGGTTTGAACATGCTGTTAGTAAAAGAGAAGCTCTCCACAAATGTTTTAGTGAGCATAGCATATTGCATGCTCTCATACTGCATATAACTTGTTAAACCAACCCTCCGAACGAAGGTTAGAAAATACTCAAGAATCCTAGCAGCCCGCAAAAAGGTTAGGCAAGGAAAGGTAGAAGGGTGTGCATCCCCCTCATCTCCCTCGTCGCCGAATCGCGGAGTAATGAGCTCCTCATTGTATGAAGGCCTGGCTCAGGAGGATGATCTTGAAGGCCTTGTCCTTATAGGTGAATCACTCTCAAATATTTCACCAAATGTGTGGTTGTCGATGACCACTTTTTATAAAAAAATTAGACAAACATCAAACCAAGTGATTTCCAAGTTGATAAATGATGAGCAACTACTATAGGAACTTGCTAGAGGGCTACACATGCATCAAAATAAACTTTCTAAGCATAGAACAAGCATGAAAGCTCAAACAACATGACACCTATAGCAGCAAAATACTCAAGATACAATCTACCAATCACAAATCTAATTGGACAAGTGGAGGAGGCACATACCAAGGAGCAATCCCTCCAAAAATCAGCAGCAGAGATGGGCTGAACAAGGAGATCGAAAATCGGGAGCAAGAACAGCAAGAACTTGAGCTTGAGAAAGTTTTTCAGTATTTTTCGGGAGAGAGAAAGAAAATGGCTGGGAGGAGGCACCTTGGAGGGGCCCAGGTGGGCCACACCCCAGCCAGGCGCGCCCTGGTGGCTAGCCGCGCCCACCAAGGGTGTGCTGTCCTGGGGTGGCCCCCAGGGTCACTCCAGGTGTCCCTTTGCCCCTTTTTCGAGGAAAAAATTATTTTGAATTTTCTGGGATTTTTTAGGAAACTTTATTTTTGGCCAATTATGAGGGTATGAAAATTGATTTTCTCGCATAAAAGATTTTTTTTAGAAGAAACAAAAGCAAACCAAAACCAGAACTACAGAAGTTCTAAGACACTCCAACAAGCAAACAACTAGCAAAACTAAAGCTAACAAGAGAAAGAGTAAAGACTAGGAAGGAAAAAAGTAAAAGGGAGCAAAAAAATAACCACACTAAAAACATTGTTTTGTTCATTAAAATCCTTTTGTTAACAAGGTTGATCAGGTCTTGTTACCAAAACAATCTTATATGAGACAAAACTTTGTATTCCACCAAGTGATTATGTTACCTCAAGCTTGATAGCAATAGTTCCAATCATAATAGTTTCAAAACTTTCTGGTGGAATTGGACAATATATTTCTCTAACCTTGATGCTCTCAATATTTTCAATGGAGTTCAGGCAATGGCTTTTAGTAACCTTCTTGGAGAAATAGACAGTATGCTCTTTTTCATTAATATTAAAAGTTACTTTCCCTTGATTGCAATTAATGACATCACCTGTAGTATTAAAAAAGGTCTCCCAAGAATAATAGACATATTATCATCTTCAGGCATTTCAAGCACAACAAAGTCAGTCAAAACCAAGCAGTTATGAGCAACTTGAACAGGAACATCCTCACATATACCAACAGGAATAGTAGTTGACTTATCAGCCATTTTCAAAGATATATCAGTTGGTATCAACTTTTCTAGCTGGAGTCTCTTGTAGAGAGAAAGGCATAACACTAACTCCAGCTCCCAAATCACATAAAGCAGTTCTAACATAATTGTTCTTAATAGAGCAAGGAATAGTTGGTATACCTAGATCACCAAGTTTCTTTGAAACCTTACCATTGAAGGAATAATTAGCAAACAAAGTAGAAATTTCCTCATTAGAAATCTTCCTTTTATTAGAGACAATATCCTTCATATACTTTGAATAAGGAGGCAACTTAATAGCATCAGTCAAAGGAATTTGCAAAAATAAAGGTTTCATTCACTCACAAAACTTGTTGTAGTGTTCTTCCTCCTTTGACTTGTGTTTCTTACCTGGAAAAGGCATATTTTTCTGCACCCAAGGTTCTCTCTCTTTACCATGTTTATTAGCAATAAAATCTTCCTTAGTGTACCTAGTGTTCTTAGTGTGCTTCTAAGGTTCTTCCTCAACTTCCTCCTTATCAGGAGCATCATTTTTATCATTATCACTCTCAGTTTCAGCATCAGAGACAGATATACTATTAGGATCTACAGCAGGTTCAAGTGGTTCCTCAACTATTCTATGTTTCTTTTTCTTTCTCTTATGAGGACTACCACTCTCTTCACCTTTTTGAGAATCCTGTTCAATTCTTTTAGGGTGTCCTTCAGGATATAAAGGATCTTGAGTAGCTATACCACTCCTAGTTCTAATTCCATAAGCATGTTTATCTCCTGAGGCATTAACTAGCATATCCTTTTGCACCTTAGCAAGTTAATCAAGTTGGGTTTGAACCATTTGAAAGTGTTTACAAAGCATTTTAATATCATTAGAAGTTATTTCCACAATATCTTTCAACTCTTTAATAGCTCTAGAGTTTTCCAATAAATGATTCTGAATTTGTTTATTAAAATTGCCTTGTTTAACAATAAAAATCTCAAGTTCCTCTAAACATTGATCAGGAGGCTTACCATAAGGAATATCACCTTCATAAGAGTGTTGGAGAGAGTGTACCTCAATAGTGGATGAGTGGGGAATTGGCTTACATAATTCTTCCATAGGAGGTAGATTCTTCACATCTTCAGCTCTAATACCTTTCTCCTTTAGACACTTCTTAGCTTCCTTCATCACTTCATCATTTAATACAATAACTCCTCTCTTATTTGGTGTTGGTGTTCGAACTAGTTCAGGCACAACTGGTTCAGGAGTAATAGGCCCAGGTGTATTCAGCTCAGTTGAACTCCAATCATCTTAATTCTTGCTTATTTTAGCCATTAATTCTTCAACATTTGTAGGAGTTCTCTTCCTGAAAACACAATCAGCAAATCTATCTAGGTATGTCCTAGAATCATTAGTTAGTCCATTATAATAAATATCAAGCAGCTCATTTTTAGGCAATGGACATCCAGGATGTGCATGAATCAAGGCACAAAAACTTGTCCATGACTGAGGCAATTTCTCTTCTTCTCCCTGTTTAAAATTAAAAAGTCTCTACAAAGCAGCATGTCTAACACTAGGAGGAAAATATTTCTAGAAGAAATAAGCAATCAAACATTTAGGACTATCAATGGAACTAGGAGGTAATATATTAAACCAAGCCCTAGCTTCTCCTTTTAGTGAAAAAGGGAAGATTTTAGTAACAAAGTACTTGCGCATCTTAAAATCATCAGAGAATAAAGCACCCATAGTAGAAAGCTCATTCATATGAGCCACAACACTCTCATTTTCAGTCTCACAAAAAGGTTATTTCTCAACAATGTCTAAATAGGATAAATCAAGAGAGAAATCACAATCTTTATCTTTAATATCTATGGGAGAGGTGGCAAACTTAGGATCAGAGGACAACTTAGAAATAATGATGCATCTCGCTAGGAGGCTCTTAATAGCACTAGTGTCATGTGTGTTTTGGCACTCTTCAATAAATTTATCAGTAAACTCAATGTAACCATCATTAATATCATATCTCTCTCTAGACTCAAGTGAGCTAACAGGTGTAACAGTGTCTTCACTAGGAGTTTCGATATTTCCTAGACTAGCCATAGTAGCATCTAGGAAAGGACCTAATGAACCACTCGCATCAAGCACAGTATAAGTAACATCATGAGTATCAAAAGCAGTTTCAGACTCAGCAGTAGTAGCAGTGTGTGTAGCATGTGTATGTGGTGGTGGAGTAGCAAGCTTACTTATAACAGACGGTGAATCAAGAGCAGCAGAGGTATTTAGGACTGTACCTCTTCTTGTAGTGGATGGTAGAATAGGAAACTTTCCATCACGAGACTTCCCCATGATGAAAGGAGTAACAATGAACAATAATAGATCCAAGTGAACTCACAAATAAAGCTATGCTCCCCGGCAATGGTGTCAGAAAATAGTCTTGATGACCCACAAATATAGGGGATCGCAACAGTCTTTGCGGGTAGTATTACCCAATTTATTGATTCGACACAAGGGGAGCCAAAGAATACTTACAAGCCTTAACAACTGAGTTGTCAATTCAGCTGCACCTGAAAATAGTTCTTGCTCACAGAAGTTTATCAGTAGCAACAGTTTGGTAGTAGCAAAAGCAGAGTAACAACAGCAATAGTAACAATAGCGGTAACAGTAGGATTCGAGTGCGGTAGGCATAGGGATGGATGGACGGGCATTGCATGAACGAGTCTAAACATATAACTTCAAAATCTAGGTGACATGGTTATACGCTACGGGTACACGACATCAACATACCTGGTCCAGCCCAAGGAGGTCCCACGAGAATATACGTGGCCCATGAAGATTTTCGGGTGGCCTAAGCCCATGACTTCTTCGGATCCTTGGAGAGCAAGACTAGAATAGATAGAATATTCATAGGGGCAAACCCTAAACCTGTAACCGACTCGATCTGTGCCCGGGACCTGCCTACCTCTATATAAAGGCTAGGAGGGCACGACGAGGGAGAGACCTCTCATACCACCGCATACACACCACCATGCCATATTGCATCTGCGCACCCCTGTAACCTTCGGTTCCGCCGTAATCAAGAGCATACAAGCAGGAGTAGGGTTTTCCCTCCGGGGGCCTAAACCTGGGTAAATCTCGTGTCCCCTAGTTGCTTGTCTGTTAACCGTTTCGTGATCTCCAGCACCCCATCTTCTCCAAAACCCAAGCTCATAATAATGGGCATTGACGAGAACGAACCTCGTCAATTGGCGCCGTCTGTGGGAATCAGGGGCGCTGATTGTGCGATCGTGACGGTCCCGACCAAAGCGATCTACAACCCTTCGGCAATGGAGAGCCATCTCCTCTTCGGCGCTTTCGACTTCACTGCCCACTCGCCAGCCACCATGAAGGACTTCGAGCCCGTAGGTGACGGGCTCGAGATCCTGTTCGGGAGCTTCTGCTTCCAGGTGGGACAGACCGGCACTCTCCGCCTCCCAGAGCGGATGCCATCGATCAGGCCCGCCTCGTGGGCTCCGCATCCTGTGCTACGCATGAAGACATCGGCAGACGAGCCATACGACAGCAACAACTGCAACTCAGATATGTGCGATCCTCCGTCGAATGAAGGGACCTACGGTTCCGGATCCGAAAGCTGCGACAGCTGCGACCCGACCTACGGACGCTACCAATGCGCCGCAATCATCCAAAGCGACATGGAGCAACCACCAGAAACGGGTATACACGCGCCGCCACCCAACCCGCAGGGTAGAAACGGCAGGCCAGATTGCATACACCACGAGGGAGAGACCTCTCATACCACCGCATACACACCTCCACGCCAGATTGCATCTGCGCACCCCTGTAACCTTCGGTTTCGCCGTAATCAAGAGCAGACAAGCATGAGTAGGGTTTTCCCTCCGGAGGCCTGAACCTGGGTAAATCTCGTGTCCCCTAGTTGCTTGTCTGTTAATCGTTCCGCGATCTCCAGCACCCCCATCTTCTCCAAAACCCGAGCTCATAACAATGGGCATTTACGAGAACGAACCTCGTCACTAGTGCAATTGCAGATAAATAAGAATAAACATCCAAGTACTAAACAATCTTAGGCATATGCTCCATATATAGTCATACGTGCTCGCAATGAGAACTTGCACAACATCTTCTATCCAGCCAGGCCGTTGCAGCGGAGCCTCTAGGAAACTACTGGCAATTAAGGTGCTCCTTTTAATAGAGCACCGAAGCAAAGCATTAACACTCCCTGAACACATATGATCCTCACATCACAGCCATCCCCTCCGGTTGTCCCAATTTCTGTCACTTCGGGGCCTTTGAATCCAGACAATGATATGTGTACACAACTTGCAGATAAGATCACAAACAATACTATCATAATAATTTAATAATAAGTTCAGATCTGAGATCATGGCACTCGGGCCCTAGTGACAAGCATTAAGCATAACAAGTTGCAACAAAGTCAAATAGCACTAATAGAGATACTAGGCACCATGCCCTAACAATCTTATTTGATTACATGATAAAACCCATCCAATCCCTATCATCCTCAAGCCTACAACGGAGGATTACTCACTCATGGATGAGGGAAACATGGATGGTTGATGGAGATGCGTTGGTGATGACGATGATGATGATCCTCTCCAAATCCCCCGTCCCGGCAGGGTGTCAGAACGAAGTTTCTGGATTCGAATCTTGGTTTGTGGTGGTGGCGGCGCAGCGGAACTCTTTCTGAAAAAATGTCGAATCCCCCTCGGTTTTTAGATCAAGAGGCTTCATATAGGCGAAGCGGGAGCCCGAGGGGGTGCCTAGGGTGGCCGCACCCCCTAGGCGCGGCCAGGGCTGGCCCGCGCCTGGCAGGGGTGTGGGCCCCCCAGGCCTCATCTCCGTCTCGTACTCTGGCTCCTTGTGTCTTCTGATGAAATATGATTTTTGACATATTTTTTCGGATTTTTTTTATAGTTGAATTTCTGCACAAAAACTAGACACCAAGATAATTCTGCTGAAAACAACGTGAGTCATGTTAGTTGTATCCAAATCACACAAGTTTAGAGAAGAAACAATAGTAAAAGTGTTCGAAAAAGTAGATACATTTTGAACGTATCAAGCTGTGCTATAGCCTTTGAAAAAGCCACAACTAAATGGAATAGTCGGCTATTTTAAACTTTGAATGCTACAGAAGGTGATAGTCTTGCTGACCGGTCTGGATTCTGTCACGGTGAGTGAGGCCACAAGCAAACTGCGGCCGTTGGTTTCCAAGAGAATATGGGCCAGTAAGATCTTGGACGAAACTTCCTTGGAGGTCCGTGGGCGTGCAGCAGGCCATGTTTGGAACTACAGCGAAGCATCTGATCTTTCTATCAGAGACCCATTTAGGCCTTGTTCGGTTACACCTGAGTTGGAAGGGATTGGCATGGAACGGCAGGGAATACAGTTCAATTCCCTGTCAACACCTCCCAATCCATGTTGATCCCACTCAAACCGAACAGGCCCTTATTTCTTAAGTTGATGGAGCGTTCGTTAAGCTGCTAGAGCATTATCGTTTTAATGACTCATTTCTTTCTGAAGGGAAGTGATGTAGTGTTAGTTAGCAGCACTTTTCGAGTGTTGGAAATTTGGGGTTTAGCAGCAGAAGGTTCTGCTAACAAAAGACTTTTCGTGACTTTGATATGTAGTTACCTCCACCTCATCCAGTGTGATTTACCTAGCTTTACTTTGATCATGTTTTTATCTGAATGATAACTATTATTTCTGCATTTGATGCGTTCACCATGACCTGTGGATGTGTCTTACACATGTTGGTATCTGCACTCGGTGTGAGATTGACGGAAATGTCCCGGCGGAAATTGCTTGCCTTTCCTTTCCCAAGTGGTTATTCCTGAGAATGCCATGACAATTGACATAGGCATGGCACATGACTGAGAAGGTCGATGTACTTTCTGGTAAATCAAACCACTACACTACGCTTGAGAAAGAGACATCGTATATATTTGAAAGGGTGAGATCACTAAAAGCCACACCTGCGCTATGGTCAGTGAATTATTGGCAAACTCTGATATTTATATTCTCTGTTCTTTCAGGTCTGGGAAATGTACAACAACGGCACCCCCTGGACTTGCTAAGCTCTCAAAAGTCAACAGCAAGAAGGTTCTCTGAGTAATCAGCGTTGTGCTCTTCTGCACCTAGGGGTCGCCTCACAGACATCTGTCCTTGTCGAGGGTCGTCTTGGAGATGCCGACATGGCAGCCGAGGAGGCCATCAAACCCATCTCCATTTTTCTGTGGAATTCAGAATACCCCTGTTTGTTGTGCTTTCAAAAAAAATATCCATCTTAGCCTGTAGCTGGAATTCAGATATTCACTCTTCGTTTGCAGTTTTTACCATAGGGGCTGAATTGTCTTCAACAAAATACCTGCTGTTTTCTCGGCTCTCAGCAGTGTAAGCTTTCAACTCTTTGCATATTTGTCTGTTGCAGTAAGATTAGACCCATAATTATAGATTTTCATGTACTGGTTTGTAAATTACATGCAGCTTCCTCCTTGGTGGTGGACTGTGGTGGTAGTAGAGCCATACCAGGCTCAGATTGTTCAATGTATCAGGCTGATAATGCCAATCTTGGTGCTGCATAGTATGTTGCAGTGCATCTGTATGGGGTATTAGCAACACTGGAAGATTCATGGACCCACCCAATGGAAGTTACATAATCTACAGTTCGTGCCAATTTCAGGACACGCTAGATTTTGCACTGTTCCAGACAGCAAGAATGTCACCGTCATTTTTGAGATACTATGGCACTGGACTCGAGAAGGGAAACTATACAGTGACACTTCAGCTTCAGAGTTTTACTCTCCTGACCCACATGCTTGGGAAAACAGAGAGAGGAGAGTTTTTTATATCTATCTCCAGGTGGCTTAGAAGCTGAAATTTCTCTGGTATCTTAAATACTTTTAGCTCATATATACTGTGACTAGGAGCATCTCCACTCGCTACCCAGGACGCCAATCCGAACGCCGAAAATAGCTCCGGACGCTGAAATTCCGCCCAGTCGCGTATCCAGGAAACTGTTGAAAAAGGAAAAAAAATACTTACTCGACTCCACCGAGTGGGGGAGCCCATCGATGGTTGCTCTTCGACGGAGAGGAGATCACTATCTGTGCCAGTGTAGCCTCCGACCTCGCCTCCAGGTCAACACCATCGGTGGCCGCGAATCAATCGAGACCACTGAAAGGATCGTATGGGCACCTAGAGGGGGGGGGGGGGGGGGTTGAATAGGTGCTACTTCAAATTTTCTTCTTTTTCAAATTAAGGTTTGACAATAAGGTAAATTATCTAGATAATGAAACTATGGTGAATTTACCTATATGACAATTATGCAAGAGCAACCACAACATGTGTTAGGAACAAGTAAGTAAAAGTGCGGTAAAGGATAGAAGTAACCAAAATGGTGGACGCGGAGACACAAGGATTTCTTTCCCGTAGTTCCTTCCTTTTGAGGGGAAGTACGTCTACGTTTGGAGAGGGGGTGGTTTCAAACCACCAACGCCACGAAAGGCCTCCCTTGTTCTCCGATGAATCTCACCCCAACGGGATCGATTCACCTTCCACTATATCGGCAACCTTCAAGGTGGAAGCCGGCACCGTTACAAGTTTGGGGCACACATCCACAACTTAATCGGAGGCTCCCAAATACAAGCAAGTTGTCAAAGCAATCAAAGACAAGCTTGTAAGAACCAAAACAAGAACTAGTGTTTCCAAAAAAACACTACAGCAAAGGGGCCCTCAATGAAATGAGGGGGAAATGAAGATCTCTTTTGGTAAAGTAGTAGATCGGGGCCTCCTCCTTCGATTCCCCAAAGATCAAGGACTTTGGGTGGTGGAATGAGGAGATCTTGAAGATTGGGTGGCTCCAATGGAGGTCTTGACTTTAATGTGGCTGAGCAATTTGTCCCAAGGTAGGATACCCCTCCACGAAAAATGGTCGTTGGAGCCATTAATGCACCGGTAGTACCGGTACTCAAGCGGTAGTACCGCTCGGTACTACCGGTCCAGTACCGGACCAGGTACCGGATATGCTTCAGTTGGTCGAGCCTGCTTCAGGTTTGGCCGGTATCGCCCTTGCGGCAGTACCGGTCGTATGACGCGGTACTACCGGTCCGGGCGGTAGTACCGGTCCCAAGTACCTCTTGGTACTGAGCAAAACAGATAGGGGTGGCTTTTCTTCAGAACGGCCCGGTACTGCCGAGCGGTACAACCGTGTCCAAGCGGTAGTACCGCTTGTCTCAAGCGGTACTACCGGTTGGACCGGTAGTGCCGCTCCGTGGTACCGGGTGGTGCTTACTAAAACCCACCCTTAGCAGTCTTGCACGGTTCCAACCGGTACTTGAACCGGTAGTACCGGTGTCAAGCGGTAGTACCGGTCGTATTTCCGGTACTACCGTTTGACACATTGGTTTTTCGCAAAGGAACTGTTATGCCAATATTTGTGTTATACCCTTATCAACCCTGTGATACACTTAGCACACGATTAAACCGATAAGTGTGTTGCTATCAAACATCAAAATCAGAGGGATAGGAAAATGCTCTTTCAATCTCCCCCTTTTTGGTGTTTGATGACAATACACTTTTGCAAGATGATTTAAATAGGAAGTGTATGAGATTTGTAAAATAGAGACGGGGCTCCCCCTAGATGTGTAGAGACAAACCTCCCCCTCTATTTTACAAGCCCAACATGGGTGCATAAATATTGATACTAGCATTTGAAATCATACCTTTGCATAATAACATGTGATGAGAAATATATAGACAATAGATAACGCATATCATCACAAGATGGATCCAATGAAATAAACCACATAGTCTCATAAGATGGATCCATGACATAACCACTACATAACCACATAGTCTCACACATAAATAGAGGGAAATCGAAGTTCACAAGCAATAAAAGGATCAAGATAAGAACGAGCTTGTGACTTCCCATGCAACACCCGTGCCTAAAGTGAAACTTATCCCCCTTTGGCATCAAGACGCCAAAAAGGGACAAGTGCAAGACTAACGTCCCTACAGTCAATCATCCTCCTCCTCCTCATCCTCAAGGTCCTCCTCGTAAGGGGGTGGGGCGCGGTGCGAGGAAGAGACATCATCGTCCCAACGGCTGTGCTGAGAGATCCACTGATCTTCTGGAGTGATGTTGGTCTCGGACCCCTCGGAGACGGTCAAACCCTGAGCAGCCATCATGTCCTTCTGCCGAGCACTGGCTTTCTTGGCATACACATGCGCCTCATACATGCGCTTTTGGTTGTCAACCTGGAAGCAGAAGATCCTCTTGAGTTTGGCCTCCATCCTTTTGGCCCAAGAGGGCTTAGCATTCTTGCGACGGGAGGCAACATAGTCAGTGTCATGCCCACTGTCAGCATCCTCAGAGTCATCCTCTTCCTCCTCACCTGCCACAACGCGGGGTTTAGCATGTGTCTTGATCTTGAGTGCCTTGGGCCGGTGCACAATGAGAGAGCGAGTGGAGAGTGTCCTAGCAATGATGGGGCACTTTGACACAATGAGGGCCATAATATAAGGAGCAAATGGTGGAACCCTCCGAGAGTGTGCAGCAGCAACCATCTCATTCCATATGAAGTCTGACACATCAAGAGGAGTGCCTGAGTCTCGGTTGAGGAAGGTGTTGAACAACAAGTCTACATAGAACCCATGTATCTCATCCTTGTTGCCCGCACGAGGAGCAACAGTCTCACGGAAAATGCGATGGAGAATGTCATACGTGGGGAGAAGATCCTTGATCTTGCCAGCAATCCCACGGCCCTGGATATACAGAGGTGTAAGGACATCCTTCTTGGAGGGGTGATCCCGCATGTGACAGTGAAAACCACAAGGAATGTCCCGGCCGCGATCTTCATACCCCAATATTGCAGCAAACTCCGCAAGTGTAGCTTCCTTGACAGCACCTTGAGTCATCCAGGTGATCTTCCGAGTACGTCCAGTGTGGAAATGTGCAGTGGCATAAAACTGAGCAATAAGGAGTGGATCATAGTCATACTGGAACTCCATAATGGGGAACAAGCCAATGTGAGAGCAGATTTCCTTAGCTTCAGCAAAGTAGTCAAGATTCTTGTTAATGTGCCCCATGTCAATCCACTGCTGGGGCACCACCATCTGGATATTGGTCAAAAGAACCTCATGGTAAACACGCTCATGGAAATCATCGAAGAAGAGACTGTCTTCCCTGGCCTCGCTCCGGTTGCGGGAGTATGGATTTTCAATCCGGAGAGCCCTAAACTCTGACTCAGAGATGTCTGACAGTTTCCTTGGCCCTGATGGCCCTGAGATGAGACTTTTGGTACGCCCAGCGGAAGGGGGCGAGAGGGAGGGGCGCTGCCACTCCCAGTAGAGCGCTTGGTGACCCCCTCACGACCCCCACGGCCACCTCGAGTGGCAGGCAACTTGGAACGATGTCTTGGCTGTGGCATAACCTCTTCCTCAGACTCCGTCTCTTCCTCAACAATCTCACGGTTAGCTTTAGAATGCTTACGCGCACCCCTAGAACCACCTGCATCTGTGAAAGCACGAGGGAGGATAGCAAGGGGGTAAGGGCACAAGAATCACAAATGGCAAACGAGAGAACTGAATATTGAACAAAAAAATGCAGTCAGTTTGGGCCGGTACTACCGGACCTGACGACCGGTAGTACCGCTTGCAAGCGGTAGTTCCGGTACTACCGGTTGAGCGGCACGGGTTCATCAGATCTGATAGAAATGGACCAAAGTGACGGCAAAAAACTGTAAAATAGACGATTCTACTCGGTAACAAGGGAAGCATATGGCAGTACAACCTTACAACATGTCAATTTCTCCACAAATCTAAGCCAAAACCTAGATCTAATGAGGAAATTAAACGGATAGAGAAAGGGCGGTTGTACCAGGATCCATGGCGATGGAAAGAGGTGGGAGCTCGCCAAGAGGCCGAATCCAAGGGGGGTCCGGGGAGAGGAGGGCGCGGCAGGGCTCTGGCGGCTTCAAGGTCTCCAGCGGTGACACGGGTATGAGTGGAGGGCGTGGGGATGAATGAGGCACTGAGGGGTGCCTCCCCACGCGCGTCCAATATATACCAGGAAAACATCGACCGGTAGTACCGGTTGATGAAGCGGTAGTACCTCTTGGAAGCGGTAGTATCGGTTCCCCAACCGGTAGTACGGTGACCGGTAGTACCGGACATGTGGGTGGTAGTACCGTTCCTGGAGCAGTTTCCAGGAAACGACCTGGGAACTACCCAGGTCCGGTAGTACCGCTCGTACATCCGGTAGTACCGGTCCCATCTGATTCCAAAGCCAGTAAACAAAGGTGATTCTTGTGCGGATAGAGAGAGGGTTTTTGTGAGGGAGTAAGGAGGCTTGGTTTGAGACAAGTGAGCTGGGAAGCACATGCACTCTAAAAATCGAGAAAAAGATGTCAAAAACCAAACTAGAGTGCATGAGACTAAGAACGGTGAAGACAACTCAAAAGATGACAACCATGAGTAAAAATCAATTCAAAGATGACAAACACGAGTACGCACATCAACCTCTCCATTGAGAGGGGGTGGTGGCCTAGGCCACCATGTTTGAGTATACTCGGCTTGGCACCACGAAGATATATCTTGGGTCCATTACCGAAACTCATCATTAAGCTCAAATATCACAAAATGATATTAAGAGGAATGATTTTGTTTTACTTTGCGCATAATGGGTGGAGGGATGGTCCAATCAATTAGGACCGCACTCCCCCTATGTCCATTCCTACACCTAACTAAATATGGGTCGAGTATTAGGTGAGAGTGCAAGATAATCAAGTCAAGCTCCTTGAATCTACGATATTTAGTTCATTCCTCAAGTAGCAAAACCTTGCTTCATCAAGTGGCTTCGTGAAGATATCGTCAAGTTGATATTTGGTTGAAACATAGGATAGATCAATATCACCTCGAGCAACATGATCTCTAATGAAGTGATGACGAATCTCAATATGCTTTGTCCTTGTGTGATCCACCGGGTTGTATGCAATTTTGATGGAACTTTCATTGTCACATAGAAGAGGCACTTTGTCACAATGGACACCGTATTACTTTAAAGTTTTCCTCATCCATAGCAATTGAGTGCAAGCACTAGCGGCAGCAACATACTCGGCTTCGGCGGTGGAGAGAGATATACAATTCTGCTTCTTAGAAGACCAACATACCAAGGAACTACCAAGGAATTGGCAAGCCCCGGATGTTGATTTTCTATCATCCTTGTCCCCCACCCAATCCGAATCCGTGTATCCACAAAGAGCAAATGTTGAGCCTCGAGGATACCAAAGACCATAAAATGGGGTATGAACTAAATATCAAAAGATTCTATTGACCGCCATTAAATGGCTTTCCTTAGGAGCCGCTTGATATCTTGCACACACACCTACACTCAACACAATATCGGGTCTAGATGCACAAAGGTAAAGCAAAGAACCAATCATGGACCGGTATACCTTTTGATCCACATATTTACCATTTGGATTTTGTTCTAGATGAGTCTTTGTAGCCATGGGAGTAGGAGCTCCATTTAAATCTTGCATTTTTAATCTCTTGAGCATATCTTGAGTATACTTGGCTTGATTGAAGAATGTCCCTCCTCTAACTTGCTTGATCTCAAAGCCAAGAAATACTCTCAATTCTCCCATCAAAGACATCCGGAACCTACTAGTCATAAGCTTTGAGAATTCATCATTAAAGCTTTGTTAGATGAGCCAAAGATAATATCATCAACATATATTTGGCATACAAAAAGCTCCCCATTGACCCTCTTAGTAAAAAGAGTGGGATCGATTTTCCCAACCACAAAGACACGGTCAAACAATAACTCTCTAAGGTGCTCATACCACGTGCGTGGGGCTTGCTTGAGCCCATAGAGCGCCTTATCAAGTTTGTAGACATGGTTTGGAAAGTTGGGGTCCTCAAATCCCGGGGGTTTCTTAACATATACCAATTCATTTAACGAGCCATAAAGAAATGCACTTTCTACATCCATTTGTTGCAACTTAAAGTTATGATGTGCCGCATAAGCAAGAAGGATACAAATGGACTCAAGGCGAGCCACGGGTGCATAAGTCTCTCCATAATCAATGCCTTCAATTTGTGAATACCCTTGTGCAACCAATCTAGCCTTGTTCCTTACTATAATTCCATGCTCATCTTTCTTGTTCTTGAATATCCACTTTGTTCCAATAACATTGCGGCAATCCTTTGGCTTCTCAACTAACTTCCATACTTTGTTTCTCTCAAAGTTGTTGAGCTCTTTGTGCATAGCTTCTAACCAATCCGAGTCTTCAAGAGCTTCCCACACTTTCTTTGGTTCAATCATGGAGATGTGAGCTTGGTGTTCACTGAACCTCTTCAATTGTGCTCTTGTGGAAATACCTTTCCTTAGATCACCAACTACATTTTGTAGAGTGTGATCTCTTAATTCCAACATTCTTTCCTTTCTAGCTTCGCGACGAGCGTGGATCTCCGTGTTGTTTCTTGGAGGACCCTCTTCATCATTTTGATCCTCGTCTTGACCATCATCTTGACCTTGATCATCATTGGAGTCATCCTCTACATTGGGAGGCAAATATTGACCTTGGTCTTGATCAAGTGCACTTCTAGCGTCAATTTGAGCTTGTCTCAAAGCAGCTTGTACGGATCTTCCTTGACAAATTGACTTGGCACCACTTGACAATCCACCAAGCTCCCCTTCACTAGAGTTGACACTTTGATCACCATGTTGAGGGTCCACATCTTGTCTTTGGCTTGAGTCAATGTCCTCTTCGGTGGATGAAGCATGTTGAGGTTGTGAAGATGAGGGCTCCACTTGAGTGGAGCATAGTTCTTCTCGATCCGCCATAAGGGGTTCCTCAACGGGGCGGATATACCCCACACCCATTCTTCCTATGGCATCCTGAGGCATTTCATCATCTGCATCACAAGCATCAACACGCCCCCCTTAGGGACCATCATATTCTTCGAAGGTCACACTACAAGATTCTATGACGGCTCCGGAGAGCTTATCATAGATTCTATAAGTGTGAGATTCGAGACCATAGCCAACAAAAATACCCTCTAATGCTTTAGACTCGAATTTAGACAAACGAACACCTTTTATGAGATAGAAACACTTACAACCGAACACCCGGAAGTAAGATATGTTGGGCTTGTTACCGGTAAGAATTTCATATGGAGTCTTGTTGATTTCTTTGCGGAGGTAGAGCCGGTTTGAAGCATGGCAAGCAGTGGAAATGGCTTCGGCCCAAAAGTTGTATGGAGATTTAAACTCTGCCAACATGGTCCTTGCCATCTCAATAAGAGTCCGGTTCTTCCTTTCGGCCACGCTATTTTGTTGAGGGGTGTATGCAGCGGAATATTGATGTTTAATCCCCTCATCACTAAGGAAATCATTCAAGGTGTAGTTCTTGAACTCGGTGTCGTTGTCACTTCTAATGATCAACACGGGAACATTGTATTTCCTTTGGACCAAATTGATGAAGTCGATGAAGGTCTTTTGAGTTTCACTCTTCAATTTGAAGAAGTAAACCCAAGAGTATCTTGAAAAGTCATCAATAATCACCAAGCAATATTTCTTCCCACCAAGACTTGCATGAGATGGAGGACCAAAGAGGTCCACGTGGAGGAGCTCCAAGATCTTGGTGGACTTGATGCGGTTCTTAGGTTTATGAGGAGCATCATGCATCTTCCCTAGAACACATGCCCTGCAAACACGATCTTTGGCAAAGGAAACATTTTCTTTTAGTCCAACAATATGGCCCTCCTTGTGGAGACTCTGCAAAGTTCTCATATTGACATGGGCCAGTCGGCGATGCCATAACCAACCCACATCGGCCTTTCCGAATAAGCACATCGTACTTGTAGTGGCTTACCCCGAAAAGTCCACCACATACAAGTCATGTTCGACATACCCAACGAAAGCGACCTTGAGAGACTTGCTCCACATGAGGACCACAAGATCATTATGAATAAAGACGGAAAAACCCATCTTTCCAAGAGCACAGACTAAAAGTAAATTGTACCCAAGGGTCTCAACAAGCATGACGTTCACGAGTGTAATGTCGTGAGCAACCACAACTTTGCCAAAACCCAATACCTTAGATTTTGACTTGTCGGCATAAGTCACGGTGATTATATCATCATTTGGCTTTAAGTCCTTGACAATAGACGAGCTTCCGGTCATATGACTTGTGCAACCACTATCAAGCACCCACTTTGACCCTCCGGAAGCATAAGTCTACAAAAGATCAAGCTAATTTTTAGGTACCCATTTTTCAATGGGTCCTCTTTTGTTAGCAACAAGGGTATTGGGAACCCAAATAGACCAAGCAATATAACCATCATAAGGGCCAACATATTGTGCATACACATCACCATAATAATCACGCATTAGAACATAGTGAGTGTAGGGGTTCGTATCATGGAAAACAAAAAATTTCTATCGCATGAACACACAATCAAGATCTAATCTATGATCAAGCCAAGATCTATCTACTAGATTGTAGCAACGAGTCAATAGAGTACTAACCCTCGAAGATCCAAAGCGGTTAACGAGAGCAAATTCTCGTGGATGATGTAGTCGTACACTCCCGATCTCAAGATCGCGCAGACGATCCTTCCGGCGCTGCGTTCCGGCAGCGCTTCCGCAGTCGGTCACACGTTCGGTACTCGATGAAGACCTTCCTCTCCCTTGTTATAGCAGGCAGCGGAGGTTGTAGCACTCTCCTCACGATTCCGGCAGCACGACAGCGTGGTACCAGAAGTAGAGGGGAGATATCGCAGGGCTTCGCCTTAAGCCGGAGCGAGTATGGTGGACTATGAGAGAGCCTCAGTGATCTAGGGTTTAGACGCACCAAGGAGGAGGGTCTAGAGCCGGCGGCTAGGGCAATTAGAAGCTCTAACTCGGCGGCTTGGGAGAAATCCCTAGGCTGTGGCTAGGGTTTAGGTTTAGAGGGAGGCAACTTGTGTGTCTAGGAGGGGAGCCCTGCCCCTCCTCTTATAGGTGGAGGGAGGCGCGCCTGGGGAGGGGAGTCCCTCCCCAACTCGGACCCAAGGTGGGCCAGCGGTGGGAGGAGGAACTACTCCCCCAAGTCGGTTTCAAACCTCCTTCTCCTCTTTCCCAAAACTAGTCGTTTGACTTTCAAACTAGCCGTTTGACTTTTCAAACTAGGATTTGAATAAACCCTCTATTTGGTATAGCGATGACACCAAGTACATAATGCAATCATACCAACTTGATATAACACATTCATGTACCCTTCCCCTCCGGAGTGCCGGACATTCCGGAACCTTCTAGAACATTCCCGATGAAAACACCGGAATCATTCCCCAACTCCGAAACAGGACTTTCCTTATATGAATCTTATTCTCCGGACCATTCCGGATCTCCTCTTGATATCCCGGATCCCATCCTAGACTCCGACCAACATTCGGTCTCTTACTCATCATTCCATAACTACTCAACAACATCGAATTCTTAAGTGTGTCTCCCTACGGTTCATGAATTATGCGGACATGATCGAGACACTTCTCCGATCAATAACCAATAGAGGAATCTGGAAATTCATATGGCTCCCACATATTTCTACGATTACTTTGCGATCGAATGAACCACTTACATACGATACCAATTTCCCTTTGTCTCACGATAGTTTACTTATCCGAGGTTTTGATCGTCGGTATCTCTGCATACCTAGTTCAACCTCGTTACCGATAAGTACTCTTTTCTCGTTCCCGTGATATGTGATCCCTTGTGAGCCAGTCACATGCTTGCAAGCTAATTGGATGACATTCCACCGAGAGGGCCCAGAGTATATCTATCCGTCATATGGATGGACAAATCCCACTCTTGATCCATGTGCCTCAACACATACTTTCCGAACACTCAATGCCACCTTTATAACCACCCAGTTACGGTGTGGTGTTTGATGTCATCAAAGCATCCTTCCAATGATGGTGATTAGCATGATCTCATGGTCGAAGGAATTAGGTTACTATGTATCAGAAAGCATATAGCAAATGAACTATATTAAATGACTTGATCTTTATGCTACGCTTAAATATAGGAGTATGTCCATCACATCATTCTCCTAATGATATGACCATGTTGTAAATAACATCTCTATGTTCATGATCAGGAAACCATGATCATATATTAACCAACAAGCTAGTTTAACAAGAGGCTTTACTAGGGACTCTTTTATGTTTACAAATCATACAAGTATTAATGTTTCCTGTTAATACAATTATAGCATGGTATGTAAACATTTATCATAAGTATGAAGATATGATAATAACCACTTTATTATTGCCTCTTGGGCATATCTCCAACATATGGAACTATCACGGATTTTATGGATTCAAGCCATTAGACGGAGTCAGGGCCCAGCATCGCTTCTTTGCATGTAGTCGGATCATTATTGTCAAATAATGATTTAACTCTCAAATCTTGGTATTTGATTGTTTACCCGACCTACTTGTTTCAATAGGAACTTAGATCTCCGTGACCACAACCTTTGAGGCACGTGAGCCATGAGCATTGTTGCTGCCTCCAGAACACTTTTCGGCGTTGCACAACTTTGCACATATAGCTAAGGTTCTTTTAACCTTATCAAAGTTCTATTGTCCTCCCACTTAACTTTTCACGAAAAATTCCTTCTCAAAGAAACTTGATGTTCTAAGCGACAAACATTTTTGTCTCCGATGTTATGGAGGAATAGTTATTCGAAATAACATACAAAGACAGGTTCATCCGACTTTGGTTGCAAACATCTTTCTTATGCATAGCATACCAATGTTTAAGAAAAGATAACTTGGGTTTTATCCCAAACCATAACTTTATATGGTGTCATTTCAACGGATTATGATGGAGCTCTTTTCAGTGGAAAAACGGTAGTCTCTATAGCTTTTAATCTTTAAAATATAATGGAAGTTTAATGATTTACACCTTCGATCTTACCATGTCAAACAAGGTTTAATTACATATCTCGAACGCTCCATACTCTTATGGTGTTTCGGGAAAAATTTAAATCCACGGAACGATTCCTTAAATCTTAGGTATTATGCTAAACTTGTAACTCAAATATCTTCCTTTATGATCTTATCATAAACTATTTATATTCTTGTTACAATGATTTTGCACTTCATCTTGAAAGTCTTTGAATTTTTCAAATGTTTCATACTTCATCCTTATTAAGTAAATATTCATATATTCACTTAAATTTTCGGAGAAAGCATATGAAGTTGAAATCCATCGCTCTTGACTACACATAATGGAATTCGTACAACAATATGTACAAGTTCCAATAATCTAGTCATTCGTTCCCTTTTGGCCTATGAACGAAGTTTTAATTATCTCTAGGAAAGTTTCACAAGCGTCATGTGATCAAAAATCAAAAGACTCCAAAATTCCATCCACATGGAGTTTCTTCATGTTTTCTTTCCAATATAATTTAAACGGCGATGTCACTTCCTAAGTGATCTTTCAATCAATTTGTCTTTCGACATTTTTAGCACTAGTTTTATGGATGTGATTTCTCCACCGAGATTTATGAATCATCCATCTTTTATGGATTACGGCAATTATTTGAACAACTCTTTTGTTCTCATAATATCTGATAAAACAAATCTTGAAGGCAAGCTTTGACGTTTAACGAGCAACACAATAACCCTTTATTTGTTCTCGATGAACATCATCACATATTCTTTTGCTAGTTACTTAGGCCATTGTAGTTCATGAATTGTGTTGTTTCGTATGACGATTCACACCAACAAATTCAGTATCAAATACTTAAGAACCACATTGTTTAATAAGCAAAGAATATATCCATAACATGTATATCATCTATATACTTAAACTGAACAATTCTAGTCTTTTCTTTTCTGCCATATATTTATGAGATTCTCTTTCAGTATTTCCTTTCTGTTTGAAAGAATCTATCAACATCAATAGTGGAGTCATACATATGACACATAGTCCAAAGCGTGTATAATTAAATACCAATGTCTTTGGACTTGCACTTTGAAGTATATCACCATCATCAAATGTTTGGTGTGCTTTCAAATTCCATTCTTTAGTAATCTCTTGGTGTGGTAAATATTTTACCTACATCAAATATTCACCCTTATCATGAAATCATCCATGATCAAGCTACTTTTAGCTTATAACGGTTAATCGCGAGTACAATGTTGCTTTCCAAAACCTTTTGGAGGATTAGGACAACTAGTGTCTCCAAACTTTTGCAAATTCTCATCAAATATGAGAACATGACTTTTGCCATATTATACTATATCATGTTGTAACCAAAACTTCGTTTCAGATATCACAATATCTTCCACACATCATGGTTTCTGAAACAACTCTTTCAGATCCTAGATAACCTTGATATTAAGACAATCCTTTGAATATCAAGAATCATGGAGACAAACATGATACTCATACACTAACTCTTGGAATTGTCACTCTTGTTTTAATACCAATTATTAAACTTCATGGAGTAACCGGAACTTACTGAAAGTTTGCAATAGGACTTTTAAACTTTAGATTAACACTTCAAAACAATACGATACCAGTTCGTAAAGTAACTAACCAGAATTCTATAGTTCTATCATCTCAATTAAAACTAAGCGCAAGGTGGTAAACGGATGCCAATGACTACAACAATTATGCAAATTCACTTTGATTTAATTTATGATAAATAGTGTTCAACTTTTAATCATATTGCCGTTGAACTACCACTCAAAACAATATCCCTCACATTGTTTTAGTGATCACACGAACCAAATCCACCACATTAAAACCGATCATCACGAGAGTTGATGTAGCTTCAATGGCGAACAATCATCATGTCATCATATCTACTATATGACTCATGCTTTACCTTTCGGTGATCCGTGTTCCGAGACCATGTCTGTACATGCTAGGCTCATCAAGATTAAACCTTAGCTTCCGCATGAGCAAATTTGGCTTGCTCACGTTGTATACACTCGCAGAATCTAACACACCCGATCATCACGTGGTGCTTCAAAACAACGAGCTTTATCAACGGTGCTTACTAAGGATGAACACTTTAAAACTTGAAATTGTGTGCTTGAGGGATCATCTTATAATGCTACCGTCGTGAACTAAGCAATACAAGATGCATAAAAGGATTAACATCACATGCAATTCATAATATGTGATATGATATGGCCTTTCTTCTTTGTGCTTCCGATCTCCATCTTCAAGCACGAACATGATCTCCATCATCACCGGCATTGCATCAACGTCAATGACGCCGCTCCATGGTTGTCGTCCACCAGCTTCAACTATTACAACTACTTTGAATAGACACGCGGGTCTTAACAGAATTAAAGACAACCATATGGCTCCTGCCGGTTGCCAACTTACAATAAGGAACATTGCATACATCATATATAATCACAATCATGGCCATATCACATCACAACACACCCCTGCAAAACAAAGTTAGACGCCTCTAATTTTCTTTGCATGTTTTACGTGGTTTGGGGCTTTCAATAAGTGTCGTTCTAACTTACGAACAAGAACCACAACATTGATACTAGTATTGTCAATCACCCGTTGTAAATTGAATCTTAACTATGTTGGGAGAAACAGGCACTCGCAAAGCCACTTATGCAATACAAGTTGCATGTCAAGCGTGGAGCAAGTCTCATGAACGATGTCATGTAAGGTTAGCCCGGGACGCTTCATCCCACCATCCCGCAAGATGCAAAGTACACAAGAAGCAAGCGACAACAAAAGCATCAACGCCCACAATGACCATCGTGTTCTACTCGTGCAACAGATCTACATATAGACACGGCTCTGATACCACTGTAGGGGTTCGTAGCATGGAAAACAAAAAAATTCTACCGCATGAACACACAATCAAGATCTAATCTATGATCAAGCCAAGATCTATCTACTAGATTGTAGCAACGAGTCAATAGAGTACTAACCCTCGAAGATCCAAAGCGGTTAACGAGAGCAGATTCTCGTGGATGATGTAGTCGTACACTCCCGATCTCAAGATCGTGTAGACGATCCTTCCGGCGCTCCGTTCCGGCAGCGCTTCCGCAGTCGGTCACACATTCGGTACTCGATGAAGACCTTCCTCTCCCTTGTTCCAGCAGGCATCGGAGGTTGTAGCACTCTCCTCGCGATTCCGGCAGCACGACGGCGTGGTACCGTAAGTAGAGGGGAGATCTCGCAGGGCTTCGCCTTAAGCCGGAGCGAGTATGGTGGACTATGAGAGAGCCTCGGTGATCTAGGGTTTAGACGCACCAAGGAGGAGGGTCTAGAGCCGGCGGCTAGGGCTTGGAGGTGCCCAAGTTGGCGGCTAGGGGAGAAACCCTAGGCGTCGGCTATGGTGGGCGGCGGCGGCTAGGGTTAGGTTTAGAGGGGGCAATCTTCTGTGCTAGGAGGGGAGCCCTGTCCCTCCTCTTATAGGAGGGAGGCGCCTGCCAAGGGGAGGGGAATCCCTCCCCAACTCGGATCCCAAGTGGGCCTGTGGTGGAGGAGGGACTCCTCCCCAACTCGGTTTCCACCTCTCTCTCCACTTCCCAAAAATAGCCGTTTGACTTTCAAATTGGCGTTTGACTTTTCAAACAAGGATTTGATTAAACCCTCTATTTTGTTCAGCGATGACACTTAGTACATGATGCAATCATACCAACTTGATATAACACATTCATGTACCCTTCCCCTCCGGAGTGCCGGACATTCCGGAACCTTCTACAACATTCCCGATGAAAACACCGGAACCATTCTTCAACCCCGAAAAAGGACTTTCCTTATATGAATCTTATTCTCCGGACCATTCCGGATCTCCTCGTGATATCCCGGATCCCATCCGAGACTCCGAACAACATTCGGTCTCTTACTCATCATTCCATAACTACTCAACAACATCGAATCCTTAATTGTGTCTCCCTACGGTTCGTGAATTATGCGGACATGATCGAGACACTTCTCCGATCAATAACCAATAGAGGAATCTGGAAATTCATATGGCTCCTACATATTTCTATGATTACTTTGCGATCGAATGAACCACTTACATACGATACCAATTTCCCTTTGTCTCACGATAGTTTACTTATCCGAGGTTTTGATCGTCGGTATCTCTGCATACCTAGTTCAACCTCGTTACCGATAAGTACTCTTTTCTCGTTCCCGTGATATGTGATCCCTTGTGAGCCAGTCACATGCTTGCAAGCTAATTGGATGAAATTCCACCGAGAGGGCCCAGAGTATATCTATCCGTCATATGGATGGACAAATCCCACTCTTGATCCATGTGCCTCAACACATACTTTCCGAACACTCAATGCCACCTTTATAACCACCCAGTTACGGTGTGGTGTTTGATGTCATCAAAGCATCCTTCCAATGATGGTGATTAGCATGATCTCATGGTCGAAGGAATTAGGTTACTATGTATCAGAAAGCATATAGCAAATGAACTATATTAAATGACTTGATCTTTATGCTACGCTTAAATATAGGAGTATATTCATCACATCATTCTCCTAATGATATGACCCTGTTGTTAATAACATCTCTATGTTCATGATCAGGAAACCATGATCATATATTAACCAACAAGCTAGTTTAACAAGAGGCTTTACTAGGGACTCTTTTATGTTTACAAATCACACAAGTATTAATGTTTCATGTTAATACAATTATAGCATGGTATGTAAACATTTATCATAAGTATGAAGATATGATAATAACCATTTTATTATTGCCTCTTGGGCATATCTCCAACAGTGAGGGTTAGCACTTCCCGCAAAGTCATCATGAGACATAGTTTTACCACTTGTGGTCTTACTCTCCACAATGGTCTTGTTGGTCTCTTGTGCGGGCTTGTCCTTCTTCTTCTTATTGTTTTTCTTCTTGGTTTTGGAAACAAAATCAATGCCCCCTTTATCACCACTACGCCTTTGCTTGCTCAAAAGATCATCAATGGACTTGTTGCCTTGTGGAAATGTGGCCTTAGCAAGCTCCCCTTCAACCTAGCATTCTCTTCAAGAATAGTTGTGCTACTAGATGGAATGAAGTTACTAGGTGAAGTAATATTGGCCAATTGAGTTTGAAGCGTTTCATGGGACTTTGTGAGTGACAAGAGTTCACTCTCCAAGGCCTTGTGAGCCTTGTTAAGCAAACTAAAGTCCTCGGCAAGTTTTTCATGAACCACACCAAACTCAATCTTGTCCTTTTTAGCCCTTTTGTATTTAGCAATAGCATGATCGCTCTCTTTGATGAGTTTGTTAACAATAGTGTCATTGGCCTATCAAGCCCTTCAAGTTTTAATTCAAGTGACAACCTAGTTTCTTGTTCTTCTTCTAGAGCATTGTTTAAAGCCTCTAGCTCAATCATATGTTCATGCCCGAGTTTACATCTTACATCTAGAAGCTGTTGAGTATGTGAAAGTTGATCTAGGATGTTTTCAAAGTGTAACTTAGCATCTACTTCTAGGTTAGTCATAAACTCATCAAAGGCAATTAATTCCTTTTCAACATCAAGATACATATCATCATCTAGTTCATCATTATCTAAGGGAGTAGAGCAGGATGATGAGGATACCTCCGTTCCTCTTGCCATAAGGCAAGTGACGTTCTTGGTGGGAGAGTTCTCATTTGGAGAATCAAAAAGTGAGAATGTCGGAGTAGAGGTGGTGGCTAGAGCATCCACACCATGAGAAGTTTCCTCTTCCTCATCTTCATCATCTTTATTGTCGGAGGAGTATTCTTCATGAGTGATCAAGACAATTTCCCCCGACTTCTTGTTGATGGGATTCTTCTTGATAAAAGGTTTCTTGTAAGGTGCCTTGAGAGTCTTCTTCAACACAAGCTTACCCCCATGATCTTCTCTCTTTTCATAGGGACAATTTGCTACAAAGTGATAGCGGTCACCACAATTGAAGCAAGTTCTCAATCTCTTTGTATTTTATCTTTTCCCATTTGGGTTGCTTTTTCTTTGCATTTCCATCTTGGCCTTGGCGGGGTTCTTCCAAAAGTTCTTTGCATAAAAGGACATATATTGACTATGAACAATCTTGACTTCATTGGGGTGGTCCATGGAAAGCCCTTCATCACTATCATCTTCATCCCCATGGTCCATAACTTTGGCCTTCAAAGCAACATTGACAACATTGCTCATACCAAGGGCACAAGCACGGGCATCTTTGGCATTCTTGGCGGCAACCTTGAAAGCGGCCATCTCTTGCATAACTTCATTTGAGGTCATGAGATGGTAGTTGTGTCTTCCTTGTAGGCTCTTCAAGTCGGTGGGCTCAAAAGGCATGAGTGCACTCACATATTTCCTTTTTATCCATGCATCATCCACATGTGAGGCACCCACATTTTTAAAAGCGGTGGCGCCGGTCTTGAGCCTTCGGTACATGTCTTTGTGATATTCACCTTCTTTCATGTAGAAGCCTTCGGCTTCATTGCTTAGAGCATCATATCGGTTCCTCCTCATACTCTCATTTCCAACAAACAACACAGTGAGAGCATCCCAAGCTTCCTTGGCAATGCTAAAGTGCTCAATGTGTAGATAATCCTTTGTCCCCAAACCTTGTTGAATCATGTGCAAAGCAGTGGCATTGAGTTGACTATTAACAATCTCTCTTCTTGTCAAGTTGTTTGGATCCCCAATAAAGAGTCCATGCTCGATGATGTTCCATAGTTCAATGCAAGAGCTGCGCATATGAGTTATCATTAGTGATTGCCATTGAGCGAAAGTAGCAGATTCTTCAAGCTTAGGTGGGTCACCTCTATTGTATACATGAGGGTGAGGGATTGGAGGGTCGGGAGAGTACCATGAATCACGGTGCTCACCCTTCCCACCATCATTGTGTGTGGAGGAATTAACGTTGTCTAGTTTACCCCCCACCACCATACCCTCGGGGGATACAGACGTATTCCCTTTAGGTAAAATGGATGGTTGATCCTCTTGAGGATATGGGGGTGATGAGCCTTCTTTGTCCTTAAGAAGTTGCTCAAGCATCTTCTTGACTTTGTTGACCAAGGAAGAGCTCAATCTTGTTTCCAAGTTTTTGAGATCTTCCATGGTCACCGGGGTCGGCTCACTACCACCATCCCCATCGTTGCTACCCATATTCTCTTAGGCGGTAAAGCCCAAATAAAGAGCCGAGGCTCTGATACCAATTGAAAGGATCGTATGGGCACCTAGAGGGGGGGGGGGTGAATAGGTGCTACTTCAAATTTTATTCTTTTTCAAATTAAGGTTTGACAATAAGGTAAATTCTTTAGATAATGCAACTATGGTGAATTTACCTATATGACAATTATGCAAGAGCTACCACAACACAAAGTAGGAACAAGTAAGTAAAAGTGCGGTAAATGATAGAAATAACCAAAATGGTGGACGCGGAGACACAAGGATTTGTTTCCCGTAGTTCCTTCCTTTTGAGGGGAAGTACGTCTACGTTTGGAGAGGGGGTGGTTTCAAACCACCAACGCCATGAAAGGTCTCCCTTGTTCTCCGATGAATCTCACCCCAACGGGATCGATTCACCTTCCACTATATCGGCAACCTTCAAGGTGGAAGTCAACACCGTTACAAGTTTGGGGCACACATCCACAACTTAATCGGAGGCTCCCAAATACAAGCAAGATGTCAAAGCAATCAAAGACAAGCTTGTAAGAACCAAAACAAGAACTAGGGTTTTCAAGAAAACACTAGAGCAAAGGGGCCCTCAATGAAATGAGGGGGAAATGAAGATCTCTTTTGGTGAAGTAGTAGATCGGGGCCTCCTCCTTCGATTCCCCAAAGATCAAGGACTTTGGGTGGTGGAATGAGGAGATCTTGAAGATTGGGTGGCTCCATTGGAGGTCTTGACTTTAATGTGGCTGAGCAATTTATCCCAAGGTAGGTGGAGGGGTATTTATACCCCTCCACGAAAAATGGCCGTTGGAGCCATTAATGCACCGGTAGTACCGGTACTCAAGCGATAGTACCACTGGCAAGCGGTACTACCGGTCCAGTACCGAACCAAGTACCGGAGATGCTTCAGTTGGTCGAGCCTGCTTCGGGTTTGGCCGGTATCGCCCTTGCGGTACTACCCCCAAGCAGTAGTACCGGTCGTATGATGCGGTAATACCGGTCCCAAGTATCTCTTGGTACTGAGCAAAACAGAGAGGGGTGGCTTTTCTTCAGAACGGCCCGGTACTGCCGAGCGGTACAACCGTGTCCAAGCGGTAGTACCGTACTACCGGTTGGACCGGTAGTGCCGCTCTATGGTACCGGGTGGTGCCGACTAAAACCCACCCTTAGCAGTCTTGCACGGTTCCAACCGATACTTGAACCGGTAGTACCAGTGTCAACCGGTAGTACTACCGTTTGACACATTGGTTTTTCGCAAAGGAACTGTTATGCCAATATTTGTGTCATACCCTTATCAACCCTGTGATACACTTAGCACACGATTAAACCGACAAGTGTGTTGTTATCAAACATCAAAATCAGAGGGATAGGAAAATGCTCTTTCAACCACGCCGCCCGTGGAGGAATCAGCACCTCCACCACCGCCGCTTGTTTTGCTGCCGCCACCATCGCCGCAGGTAGGGACAGGGAGGGGTGAGGGTCGGACCCGCGCGCCTAACTGAAAACCTCACTCTTCCCCTCTACTGGTTAGGACAGCGACGTCAAGTGGTGGGTCCCGCACCTGCCTTTAACGACTGCCGTTCAGAGTCGCCATGTAAGCGCTACAGTTGGGCCAACTATGTCAGTTTCTGTGTCAATTCGCTGTCAAGCCGAGTTAATGCTATTTGAGAAAACCGATTTGAAATCAGGTAGATTTTTGCAACGAAATCGTAAAATGATAAATTTCTAAAATTTTGCTCTAAAATGGTACTCCGTCCGTTTCAAAATATAAGATGTTTTAGGTTTGTAAAAAAAAAATCTAGACATCTTTTAGTGTGTAGGTTCACATATGTTAAAATAAACATACACACTAAAACTAGTCGAGATACATTTGCTTCACAAGGTAAAACATCTTATATTTTGAAACGAAGGAAGTAGTTTTAGGCTAACATATACGATAACGGCGAGTCCCTGTGCCCTAGAGTTCCTCGCGACCCCCTAGCTAGCTCTCCAAATTTAGCACGCACGGAGTAGGTGCTCCGTGTGATGACTGTGCGTCTAATAAACCGCGCGCGAGTAGCCAGGTCGTCCGGCGGCCTTGCTGGGGACGGGGATGGCACGTCAAGTGGGCAGGTTCTTGTTAGCTGTCGTTGTCATCAGGCGAGACTACATGTCCAACCAGATATTGGCACTTTCTTGAGAAGATGGTACGGACTCCGTAGTACTACCGAGGTCGTCCGTCCATTTCGCATAATTTCCTTGCGACTTTCGCCCTGACTCAGTTTGGTGCGTCCGGTGTCCATGCGCCGCTCGGTTATGGAGATGGACGCCGCCGCCCTGCGATGGCACAGGACACGCGACTGCGACCGGCGTGGACGGCGGCACGGGGCGGTGCTATCACCATTATTGACGTCCATTGCACAAGCCGGCGGCGGATGCCTTCTCGTCAGGTCAGGTGGCTTTTTCCCCGGAATGAGCAGAGCCTCGCCTGAGCCTTCGTGCAACGGCCAACCCCCCCTTGGCCACGTTACGGACAGAGAGAGCTACCGGAAGTCAGGAACGTTCCAACCAATTCAGGCATCTCTTCATGGCCGGCCGCGTTAATCTCGCCCGGCCGTGCCGTGCGCCACCACGCACGGAATCGATCGCATGGTGCAGTAGCCAGTACAGGTGTCTTCCCTTCCGTGCCGTCTACCCTCTCCTTCGACAACACGACACGAGTACGTGTGCTGCATTACACGATCCACTCACGTGCAGGACCCAGCCAGACTTTGTGTGCACGTCTCCTTGGTGAGATGCACAAAACACACCAAAAAAAAAAAGGTATCCTGCCTGTTGGAAGCATGGCTAATAATTTGGTCGTCATCATCATAGGTTAACTATAAGGAGCTGGTTGCAAACGGAATAAAACACAACTATAAGGCGAATATTTTCCCTTTCAAAAAAGAAAAACAACACGAGTTCATAGTACAAATCACACCTTCAAGTTTTTTACTACTATTCCTGCAATTTGCTAAAAGAAAAACTTATATTTTTTTTAGGCTAGTCTAGCTTACTGAAACATCATATATCTAAAAACATAGGTAATATAATAGTCATAAAGAAAATCCACACACGTGCTAGAAACTTTTGCCTACTCCCTTCAATCTATAATAAAGATTTATTTAGATTTGAATGTATCTAATACTAAAACATGATTAGACACATCTGGATCTAAGACCAGCCACAGTGTCTGAAAAAAGCGATTCCTAGCCTTCTCTCTGCTCCTCTTCAATCGGCTCTACACATTTTAGGAATCGGCTCATGCAGTCTGACACAAAGAATCGGTTCAAAAACTTGGTTCGCTTCTTTCATGCAATTGTGGGACCCTGTGGTAGAAATGTGAGTAGAAGTCAGGATGCATGCATGCAGAAAAGGCGAATAGCGGACCCCACCAGCGAGCCTTTTCATAGCGATTCCAAACTCCCACAAAGCAATTCTTGAACCGACGCAACATAGGGTTTAGGGTTGTAGGAGTTGAAAAACTTTATGTACATAAATTTGTCTTGTAGTATTCTTTTAAGAATTGTTTAGAAGCTACACTTCTATACATTCTATACAAGTAAGATTCCTATTTGTAATCTCAAGTTCTCAACATCTTCAAAAATAATTTTTTCTTATAAATTGAAAAGATAGTTTATGTACGTCTCTAAAACCAATGCACATCTTAGATAATATATTTTTCTTCTTAGAATGCAGAGATCGAATGGAACTTACTCTGTAGATTTTTATAGAATAATATGATCATTTGCGACATGTGCAAAAAATAAACCAAGCACCAAACTTGGGGTTGGACTCTTTGTGTGCTTGTGCTGCAAAATTATTTTTTGTAATTTTCAAATTAGTCGTAGCAATTACTAAATGGATTGTGGAAAAAAAATGTATCCGTGTCCCACTGTCCCACACCAAGCACCTACCGCAACAAACGACGACACACCACACGGCGAATGCAACCAGCTCGGAAGGATCGAGGTTTAAACGAGGGTCAATTCCGTCATTTCCGTGAAGGAGTAAAGAGCGAGACAATCCCGGCCGTGTTCCTCGCGGGCAGCAGCAAAGCCAGCAACCCGACAGCCCGCTACCATCCGTCCACATTCAAATCTCCTCTGCGCTCAGGTCATTCTCCTCCTCCTCGTCCTCGTCGATATCCCCCAAAATTTTCACGAACTCGATCTCCTCCTCACCTCAGTCCCTCCCCCAAATCAAGCACCGGCTCGCCCACTCCCAGATCGCGGCCAGCCGGCCGGGCGGGCGATGGCGGGGACGGAGGCGGTAGAGAGGGCGCACGAGCTCTACAGGGGCGGCCGCCACCGGGAGGCGCTCGAGCTCTACACGGCGGCGCTGGCGGCGGCGCGGGGCCCCGCGCAGCGCATCGCCCTGCACAGCAACCGCGCCGCCTGCTACCTCAAGCTCCACGACTTCCACAAGGTATCGTTCCTCGGGTTCCTTTTCTCGGTTGCCTTTGTCAGATTGATTTGACTATTGTGCGGTGTCCCTTGGGCGCCTGGAAGTGCCGTTCAGGTGAAGGCGTGATCTTTTAATCCTCTGTGTTTGAAGATTTCGGCGATCTTATATGTTTTTTGGAATGCACAAATCGCTCGTTGGTGATGTCCTTTTAGCTATTCAAATGTCAAGTTGTGACTATGACTATGTGGGGATACTTTTATGACCAAGATGTACTAAATAAACCTAGCTTTACCGCTGCGGGTGTCTAAAGTTAGCCGATCTGCTGTTAACTTTAGTGCGCTCCGAGGCGCATCAAACTTCAGTTTAGTGTATCGACTGAATTAGAGAAGCTGGTGTTGCTTGCTTGGTGTTGCTTTCCCAAAGTTAGCACCAGTAAATAATTATTTGGATCTAGTCAACAATGCATAAGCCATGAACTGATGAATGATTTAAATGTATCCCCTCTGAACCATCTAGTTCTTTATAAAGCCTGATGCATCTGACAGGCTGGGTTCAATATTGAATGGAGTATTTCCTTTGTATGTGGAATTCCATTGAGGAGTAAAATATCTACATTGATGATCTACTATGTCCATGTGCATGAGGAAAAAATATGCCCCTTTGTGAACCCTTCTGTAGTATATGTTTTTCTGTCCTGGATGTGGGTATTTCTCTGGAATAAGTTGACTCCTGACATGTTTTTGGAGTGCACAAATTGCTCGTTGGTGATGTCCTTTTAGCTATTCAAACAAATGTCAAGTTGTGACTATGTGGGTATGCTTTTGTGACCAAGATATACTAATAAATCGCCGTTGTGGTGTCTATATTTAGCCGACCTGCTGTTAACTGTTGTACTGTGAGGCCCATGAAAATTCAGTTCACTGTCTTGACTGGATTAGAGAACCTGGTGTTGCATGCTCGGTGTTTCTTTCCCCAAATTAGCAGCAGTAAGAAAAACTGTCCATGTAAATATTATGGAGTAACTTAGATCTACTCAACAAGGCATAAACCATGAACTGGCTAATGATTAAAATGTATCTGAGCCTTTGAACCATCTAGTAGGTCTTTATAAGGCATGATGCATCTGACAGACTTGGTTCAGTATAGAATGGACTATTTCCGTGGTATGTGAAATATAAAATTTCATTGAGCAGTCAAATATCTACATTGATGATCAACTATGTCTATGCACATCAGGAAAAAAATGCCCCCTTGCGAACCCTTCTCTAGTACGTGTTCTGTACTGGATGTCGGTATTTATCTGAAATAAGTTGACTCTTGACATCATATATAGTTCCTTTTTCTGTATTACCATCACTGTCAGCAACACTGAACTTTTTCTTTCAATATAATCATATAGGCTGCAGAAGAGTGCACATCTGTCCTTGAGTTGGATACTGAGCATGCTGGTGCTCTCATGCTACGTGCCCAGACTCTTGTTACTCTAAAAGATTACCAGTCGGCTCTATTTGATGTGAACAGGCTAATTGAGATTAATCCATCGTCTGAAGTATATCGGAACCTTCATGCACGTCTGAAGACACAACTGGTATGCTTTTTTGTCTGAATATTTTCTGCTCTCTCACTTTGTTCTAGTTTCTTGCATAAGCTTTAGTTCAAATGCAGTGTCATCAGATATAAGTATAACTACAAAAATATCTCTTATCTCTTAAAATTTCAAATACAAAAATTAAGGAATATAGATCACTACCAAAATTTTAAAATATGTTACATTAGATATGCTGTTATTTGTGGTCAAACATAACTACTGTTTGGAATGTAACTTTTAGGCAGTTTACATCAGCGCATCCCTTTTAGTTATCTGACCGAGTTCTGCTGCCTTTTGTATGTTTTTGAAATTTGAAGTCACTAGCCCCGATTCCAGAGTCTGAAGAGGAGTCACTATATACTGAAGAAGACAAAGAAGATCTGACTGTAAAAGAAAATAAAAAGAACGAAAGTTCCGTCGATAAGCCTGATCAACCTTCTACTAAACTGATTCCCGAAAAGAAACCTGCGACGGAGCCTCCAAAAGTTGAAGCGCCTCCCAATCTGCCTTCCAAACCCCATGGTTTGGAGCCCATCGAAAAACCAAAGGGCCATTCAAGACTTGACTACTCGAAATGGGACAAAGTTGAGGATGATTCAAGTGAAGATGACGAGGACGATGATGAAGATGAGATGCCCCAGTATAAATTCAAAGTCAGAACAATCGGTGTGCGTTCTGTTAAATGAATGGGATTACCAACAAATAAGTTTACTATGGTCTGTGGATAGCCGTTTGACAGCATCCTTCTCTACTAACTGAGGTCTCACTTGTTCATTAAAGTCTCGATATACTTGGATGGACAAGTGTTACCAGTCGGTATTTGTTTAACTGGAACTCAACGGAGGATGGATAACAGAAGTACCCACTGCTCTCGACTCGTCTCGTGAACTGCAGCTCAGGTAGCTTTCACAAATTTTTGGAACCTTGACTAGTTTTTGTGCTGTGATTCACGTGTTTGGTCGCTAATGCTCACATCTTGACGCGGGTTTCAGGATTTGGAACCTTGGCTGGTAAGTCGGTGGAGTGCATCATGTTCCTAGGCAGTGGGGGAAAGGAGCCGAGCACAGCGATTGTCCTGTATGAAACCGATTTAGATTCAGGCTAACAATCATAGTGCAGAGTTCTGTCTTCGTAGAATCATATAGTCCAGTCGCCCGTGTACATACATTGCTCATTCATGTATATGATGCTTTATTTGTGTGACCCGAGTCCGGGGTATTGTTTCATGATTTCAGGCAGCAAAATTTGGTGTTCCTTGTTGCTACCAATAGTGTCTTTTGTTGAGCTGCAATGACATACATACCTGTTCGGTTCCAAGTAATCTGCGAGCAGCAGCAGAATGGCTTCAGTACACTACCGCTGATTTTTTTTTCACTGTAATCAGTGAAATGTTCTGTCGTGCTACCATTTTGATAACAGATGTATTATCAACCCACTGATTCGATGTGACTTAGTATTCCTTACCAGTTTTCTCATCATTAACCAGAGTTTTGCTTCTTGTTTGGGATATAAAATTACACCTGAACATGCCATTTGCTCACTTCGGTTCGTCTCATTGCCTCAAAACTGAAGACATTCGTCTGAGAGAAAAATGAAACGCAGACTGAAAGTACCTTTCACAATTAATCTTTGGAATAAGTTTTAGCCAAAAAACTTGATTTTGACCTGCAAGCCCTGCAGTATCTTAATGCAATCTGTGGTCAAACATGCAACACTTCCGCAGCACAACCTTGTCGCAAAGTTCAGATCAAAATTTTAACTTTCTGAATTGTGGGGTTCCTCCAGCAGTAGGAGAATCCCCTTTAAAAATTAGCGTATGCTGCTATTTGCGGCGCGCACACGGTATTCTTTAGTAAAAGGCGAAAGAATAGTTCGCTTTGTGCTCACCGCGCAGCTGCGTGCTTTCTCCAGCTCGCTCTGGTGCTCCTTATATACACCTTCCTCGGCCGGCAGCGCTACTAAGCGAGCGAGGTGGTACTAAACTCTGCTGCGCGCTCTGCCCGCCGCGCGGCTGTGGCTTAGCTAGCACAAATGGGCCAGGAGCGTGATAAGCTCCCACCAACCAAAGATTATATGGGCTGGGCCTGGAGAGCTTAGAAGAACATCTCTCTGCGACAGTACAGTGTATCATTTTCATGGGCATTTTTTTTTTCTAAAATGAAACTGTCTAATGGTAAAGAAATTAATTTGAAAGGACATTATTTTAGTTAAAGAATCTTCTAGAAATGCATAGCTAATGGTAAAGGTGTTCTGCAAGAGATTTTCAGCGATTCAAATCACACAATACACTGCATTCACATAATTTGATTCATGAGCCATTTCTACCAACCCTTGCTTTATCGTGTGGGTGCGGCTGCAAGAACTTGCCAACGGAAGACCAAAAGGGCTAAAAAAACATTATAATTTTCAATGATAAGGGATTAGTAGAAAATTAAGAAGGAAAATGGAAGAAATGAAGCCAAAAGACAAAGCAAGCATGGAAAATGTGCTGTGGCCTCATCAGTATACAGCTGCCGATCCCCGTCACTTCCGAAAAGAAGAAGAAAAAACAGAAGAAAAAAAAACATCATTAGAAAATTTCCAGTACTGTCCTTCCCCGGCGTCGACCACCGGGACCACCGTCCAGGGAGCTGACTGGCCCGTCCATCTCAGGCAGCGGCGGCGGCGGCGATGGCGAGGCACGAGGCAGGGGCCTCGGGGGCGGGGGCGGGGGCGGCCACGGGGATGGAGTTCAACCTGCCCGACGAGATCCTGGTCGTGATCCCCACCGACCCGTACGAGCAGCTGGACATCGCGCGCAAGATCACCTCCATGGCCATCTCCTCCCGCGTCTCCCGCCTCGAGGCGGACGTCGCGCGCCTCCGCCGAGACCTCGCCGACCGTGACCGCTCCGAGGCCGACATCCGTGCCCGTCTCGCCGACTCTGACGCCCGCCTCCTCGCCGCCCTCGAAGACAACGTGTGTCCCTTTCGCCGAGACATTTGTACCGGGATAGTTATGGTTTGTACTTAGCTGGTCCTGTTTGATTCTCCGTGTGCAGGCGAAGCTGGTGAAGGAGAGGGACACGCTCGCCGTGACAGCCAAGAAGCTGTCCAGGAACTTGGCCAAGGTGTGATTTTTTGTTTACCTTTTAGCTCCGATCTTAGTGTGATTTCTCATTAGAATGTTCTGTTCTTAGGGTGGATTATTGCTGAAACTTGTTTATTCTTGTTAGAAATGTGAATTTTAGTGTCTATTTAGTGAAAAATTAGACTAAAGCTGTGGCTTGCTAGTGTCATTTGCTTGTTTATGGTAGTGATATGTCTTTCAGTGCCCATGATTGTGGACAATTTGCTGAAGGTCGAGTAGAACACTGTAGTTTCATGAAATTGGATGAAATTTGTCTACCCACTGCTTAGTGCTGGTTGTACTGTCACAGACTTCTGTGAGTTTTATTGTCAATCTGATGGAAGGTTACATATTTTCATTGACTTCACTTATCAAAGTTGCTTACTAAAAAATTCACTACTTCCATCAGAAGGTGCAGCTTAGGCTGGATCGAGATCCTTATTGAAAATCTTGCTAGTTCTGCCAATTTCAGTGGGGCAAACAATTTGGTACAGTTTTACTTGTATAGGGGCCTACCACTGAAAATAAGCCATGCTTTGCCCCAAGCGATATTGTGGTGTCACAGATAGACTAACTTGATTCTAATGTGCTCATAGTGAAGCCTGTGATAGGTAGATCGTTTTGACAGGTTCGTGGGGAACAATACGAAAGAATTAAAATAAGATTGTTGGATGACGACTCCTTTACTGTCAATTACACAAATCTGTAATTCGATTCTACACTGTTGTGTGGAAGCTGGGAGTGTTTTCATAACTTTTTTTTTGTTACCCTCAACTTTATTTATCAAATTGTGTGGTAGGCCCATTAAAAAAAGTGTGGTAGGGTACACTAATTGATTGTTATAAAGTTAGTAAAAACTCAGATGTTCAAGAATCAGTATCAACATGAAATTTTTAGTTTGGTTGTTGAGGAATTACTCAAGGTCTTTTGTTCTTTGCAGTTGGAGGCATTTAAGAAGCAGCTGATGAAATCACTTAGTGAAGATAATTTATTGGTCAGTCCTATTGACCGAAATCCTCATTCCTATTTGAAGATTTCTAGTTTCTGTTGTACTGGTCTTGTTTGGTGACAAATAATATTACCTGCATTACTTCGCAGCAATTCTCAGAAACAGGTGAAGATCGTGCTGTAGATGTTGAAAATAATTGGAGAGCTCGAATTCCTCCTGTGAAAGGTGTTCGTCAACCTCACAAATTTCAGAGCCACTTATATTGAGCCGGAGGGTGTATGTGTGTCTTTTCGTTGATTTCTGTTTTTACATTTGAATTGACAGATGAAGTTTCAAGCAGCCACACCTCTTCAAATACTTCCAGCAGATCCACAATCACAGAATCATCCCAAGGTAGCCCTAGTTAACGCTTACTTTTGAACAACTAAATCATAACACATATCACATGTTATTTCTTGACTATCAATCGCTTCGCAGGATACCAGTTCTCAATCACACCATATGTAGCCCCAGAAATAACTTCTGGTCCAGCACCAATTTTTTCATCCTCTGGTGGTTCCCCACTTGCATATTCAACTGGTCCATCTACTCCGAAGTTCTATTCTGGTCCAACATCACCCGCAAGATCTCGGTCTGAAGACCAATCAGCATATTCAGCATGGAATGGATCAAGTCATCAGTATTCAGCACCCGTTTCTCCTCCTCATCACCGCTCATTCGCAGGTCCTACACAGCGAATCATCAATGGGAGTCCGGTATTCATTTTGGATAGTCCCTGAACGCGTTTATTTTTTTCTTATATGTCCAGGGCGACCTCGTATAGATGGAAAGGAATTCTTCCGGCAAGCACGGTTAGTTAGTATGCAGTTGACTCTGTTCAGAAAATTTGTAGTTTGTTCATCTCGTAATACTTGTGGCCACAAATACCAGGACTCGACTTTCTTATGAGCAATTTGGAGCATTCTTGGCAAACATCAAGGAATTCAATGCACAGAAACAGTCGCGAGAGGTAGCGTGGTTTACCAGTATTTTACAACCTCTCAAGCTCATTAATTATCCACATATATAATGCGTAATGTGATATTTTCTACTTAATCAATTCCTACAGGACACACTGTCAAAAGCAGAGGAGATTTTTGGAACAGAGCACAAAGACTTGTACATTTCCTTTCAGAGTATGCTTAATCGCAACCAATCGTGAACCTATCACTGGCTGCTATTACTTCTCTCAAGGAAACAGGTTTCTTTCATTGATAGGCCTCTTTCGACTGAATGAATATACAGGCCTCTACCATAGTCATCTTTTCCAAGCGAACATAATGTATTGTTGGAGTGAACACTGCTCTCATTGATCACAGGATCATATTATTAGAAATCTGTGCATAGGACACCGTGCTTTAAGCGCGGCCATCCTTAATAACATGGTGTAAATGGATATGCTCATGCATTTCAACAAGTGAAAGTTGAGACAGTTTCTGTTTTTTTTTGGTCTAGGTAATTGAATTGTAATCTTGAGGGTTGAGGCGTGAGTGTTGCATTGTAGAAAGCTATATGAAATTCTCTTATCTATTGCATATGTGCGAACTGTCAATATGTGCATAGGACACCGTGCTTTAAGCGCGGCCATCCTCAATAATATACTAATGTTTATCTAAATTAATGGCCTCAGATTTTGTCTAGATTCGGATGTACGTAATCATGTTTTAGTACTAGATACATCTGAATCTACGCAAATCCGAGTCAATTAATTTGGATCGGAGGGAGTATATGGATTTGGCCATGAATTTCAGCAAGTGAAAGTTGAGGCAATTTCAGTTTTTTCCTATGTAACTGAATTATTATAATATTGAGGCCGTGTGTCTTGCGTTGTAGTAGAAAGCTGTATATGAAACTGTCTTATTTATTGCAGCTGTGCAGACTTTGAATCCGCGTGTGTTATGTTATGACTGCCCCTTAATTTTTTTGTTTGCGGTGTGAATCTGAAAACTTGTAACTAGAGTCACTCCGATCGCGAACCTATGGACCCAATGAGATATTTTCCTTCAAAATAGTAATATTATTGATGTACTCACTCCGTTTTAAAATATAAGATGTTTTAGGTTTGTAAAGAAGATGAATCTAGACTTGTTTTAGTATGTAGGTTTACTCAACTTTAGGATGAATCTATACATTAAAAGTAGTCTAGATTTATTTTTTTCATAAACCTAAAACATCTTATATTTTGAAACCGAGGGAGTAGTACACAACGAATTCGATAACATGTCGCAAAGGTAAAATACTTCGTAATAAAAATCTCATGGAAAATAAAGCTATCGTCTAGCACTACTTCAACGATGGGAACTCCTCGACGTCATATAGGCTCGGTGGCGGCGGCGGAGGAGGAGGAACTTGCACGGCAGCGGCAGCGGCAGCCGGTCGTGGCGCCTGCATGGCTTGTCCAGGGACCTTCTTCTCTGCCATACTACCAGGTTGCTGCCTTCCCGACGCTCCCTTGGTGTCAGATGATGACTTGTTAAATCCACCAGACGCGCCGCCGGATTGCTGCCTCCCAGACGATGGTCCGCCGTTGCTATATCCTCCAGACGCGCCGCCGGATTGCTGCTTCCCTGACGCTCCCTTGTTCTCTGCCACACCACCAGGTTGCTGCCTCCGTGACGCCCCCTTGTTGCCATCATATGACGACTTGTTAAATCCACCCGACGCGCCGCCGGATTGCTGCTTCCCGGACGATGGCCCGCCGTTGCTGTATCCTCCCGGCTTCGCGCCGTTGGCCTTCATCTTGCCATTACTGGCGTTGCTATCCGCGGAAGACCCTGCGGATTTGGTCTTAGCGCGGGCGGCGGCGCGCTTCTTCGCCTTGGCCTTCTTCTCCAGCTGGTTCTGCCTGATCACCTGATCCCGGGCAGACGACTCCTGGGCGAGACCGGCCGGCGGCGCCGCGTCCAGGTCGCCGAGGCGTTTGTCGCCGGGGTCGTTACTGTCGAGGAGCGCGAAGAGGTTCACGCTCGGCTTCAGCCCGGCCATGTCGACGAGACGATCTTTTGGTCGGCGATTGCTTTCGGTTGTTGCTTGCGCAAGGCTGCTCCGGTTGCTGTGCGACTCGATCGTCGTGGCGTGGGTTGATCTGAAGCTGCACAATGGAGGTGTATATAAAGGACCAGGTGGGGTGCAATCCCAGGCGATAGAGCTACTACTACTCCGACACGAACTGGTGTTGGACGACTGCCGTGCCGTGCCGTATCTGTGTGGGTTTCGCAGCAGGTTCAAGGTGGATTAGGAGCCGCGGCGAGCGCTCCTTGCATCAGTCGGTTTGAACCACGTTGTAAGTCCATCTCCGATCCGATTTGAACCACAAAATATTTGGCTTCTACCCTTTTACTATGAAAAATTCGTTTTTCCAATCAGGACGGATCTTGGCCGAGCCGTCAGCGGAGCAAAATCTGGCTACTGCATGACTTTCTAGCCACAACGTAACATATCGCCTAATGATGGAGGACCAACACATAGGTCACGAAGTTAATTGCAAAAAACCGCGACAATTGCACAAGAAGTTCAAAAATCCACTACTTTTGAGCAGGTTTGTAAAAATCCACATACATTGAGTCCATGGCTTGCAATGTACGCAGTTGCTGGATTTCAGCCGCGCTAACGACGGTTCAGATAGTGGGACCCAATGTCAAAGGTGACGTGGCACGCTGATTACAGCTAAGGTGACAAAACTGAGACCGATTTTAAAATACTGGGGAAGGGGGATTCTGGTTGTGGACCCCACATGTCAGCTTCTCTCAAATGCGAAATCAAATTAGAACTTTTATTTATTTTAGTAGTTTTTCTTGTCTTTTCTTCATTGTCCTGGCCCTCCCAACCACCACCACCGGCCCTGCCATACCGCCCCTCCCAGCACCAGCACCCACCCAGCCATCGGCACCACCCCTCCCTACTACCACCTCCGTCATCGGCCATCGGCACCACTCCTCCCCATTACCTCGTGTGTGCCCCCAAATCCCCTACACACCCAGCCCATCCCGACCACTGCCTTTGTCCTGCTCTCCATCAACGCCCCTCGCCAGGACCACCTCCATCCCGAACGCCGGCAGCGCCCCTCCCCACACCACCTCCGTCTTGGCCACAAATGGCGTCTCTCTGTACCGCCACCTTCATCCGAGATAGTCCGCGCCACCCTGCCTCTAGATGGATCCCGACCCAATGTGACGCTGCACCGACGATCTTGGACCCGCTGCGGCCTTCTCCCTGACGCGCTCGTCCCCGTGGAGGTCCGGCTACCCGACGTTCTAGAGGCGCCGATAATGAATCGGTATTCCCAGATAGTTGATTGGAAATTAATTGCCCCTGACTACAGCCAAAAAGTTTAGCATAAAGATGAGCCTCTTATTGGGCCTCGCCAAAATAATACAAATCACTCTTATGGAAGTTAATTTTAAGTCCAGATAGCAGTTCGAATGCTGATAAAATTAATTTTAGATTCTTAGCCTTCTCTAGATCATGTTCCATAAAAAGAATTGTATCGTCAGCGTATTGAAGAATAGAAAGACTACCATCAATAAGATGTAAAACTAATCCTTCAATTTGATCATCAACCTTTGCTCTCTCAATAAGAATAGCCAACATATCATCCACTATATTAAATAGTAAAGGCGATAATGGATCTTCTTGTCTCAGTCCTTTCTTTGTCTGGAAGTATTTGCCAGTATCCTCATTTACTTTAATAGCAACAATATCCCCAGACACAAACGACTGAATAAGAGCACGTCACTCCTCAGAAAATCCTTTCATGCAGAGTGTTTTCTATAGAAAAGACCAATTAACTTTGTTGTATGCTTTTTCAAAGTCAATCTTGAACAATAAACCATTTAATTTTTTGAGTATAGTTCATGGATTGTTTCATGTAGAATTACCACACCATCAAGGATATTTCTTCCTTGCATAAACGTAGTTTGAGAAGGACTAACAACATGATCAGCAACTGAGTTAAGTCTAATCGTGGCAACTGTAGTAAAAATCTTAAAGTTAATGTTAAGCAAACAAATTGGGCGATACTGTTGTATATGTTCTGTATTGTTAACCTTAGGCAGTAAAATTATGTTACCAAAGTTTAGACGAAAAATATTCAACTGGCCAACTTGTAAAAATCCAAACAAATTCATCAGGTCCTCCTTGATAACCTCCCAGAATTTTTGATAAAATTCTGTTGAGAAACCATTAGGCCCTGGCGCTTTGTTACGTTCCATTTGGAAAATCGCTCTCTTTAACTTCTTTCTCGGTATATGAGGCAGTCAGAAAGCTCTTCTTCTCATCAGAAACCCGAGGAATGTCGGATGTTTGAGACTCATCCAGAGAGAATGAATTTTCCACTAGGACCCCAAACAAGGATTTATAATAAGCTGTAATATACGACTTCAGTTGCTCCTGTCCCTCAATCATACCTTCATCCTGGATCAGAGAGTGAATAAGTTTCTTCTTATGCTTTCCATTGGCAACAACATCAAAGTATCAAGTATTCGCATCTCCTTCCAGAATAAACTTCGCCTTAGAGCGTTGGTATCATTTGAGTTCCTCTTGCGTAGGAGTCAGGCTATCTCTGTATTCGATTGGCTTTTAAGCTTATTTTCTTGTGCAGTTAATGACCTGACCCCCGCGGAAGCCTCTAAGTCATCAATAATAGATGTTAGCCATATTTTTTGTTTTTGAGGATTCCAGTTGTGTTTCTGCCCCAACCACGAAGGAACTTGCATAAAACATGCATTTTGTTATTCCATCGTAGGATAGGTGTTTGGCCACCAACCTGTTTCTCCCAAATAGCCTTAACCATCTCGTGAAACCATCACAGATCATTCATCTGAGTTCAAATTTAAACTTATTCATGGACTTCGTGGCGGCGATCCAAGACAATAGTAAAGGGGCATGATCCGACAAAGCCCCAATACGCTCTAGAGCGCGAACGGTAACCATAGGGATTTTATGTGTTGTCACTGCAAGAATGGATGAATACGCCGACGGCCGGTCGCTACGCCGACGGCCAAACGTCGAGGCCGTCGACGTAGACCGTGACCAGGTCCGTCCCGCCAAGCAGCCGTCGGCGTAGAATTTCTCTCGGCGTATTCTATGCTACGCCGACGGTTGCCCTCGGCGTTGCTATTTTTCCTTTTACCTCATTAAATTTTGAAAAATCATAACTAAATCATTCTAATTTGGAAAAATACAAATAATGTATCAAAATTTGCAGAAAAATAAGATCTATCTATATACACTGAAATATTACACATTTGTAAATAAAAATTAAGTGAAACATAAAACATTATATATAGTTTAAAATGGGCATAAGAAATTCAAAACGATCCAAACAATGCGAAACCTTCGCGTGGTGTCTGATGCGGCTCAGTTCACTCTAGAGATTCGTTGGGTTACCCCAAGAGAAAGGTGTGAAGAGCATAGTAGTAAGTTTTCCCTCAGTTATGAAACCAAGGATATCGAACCAGCTGGAGTAAGGAAACAACTCCAAGGTGTTGCTAACAACTTGGAACCTGCACAACACAAACTCAAAACTTTTCCCCAACGTACAGTGAGGTTGTCAATCTCGTCGGTTTGCTGAAAACAAAGGATTAAACATATAGTGTGAAAGATAGTAGTTGCTCGTAGAAAGTAAACGGTAACAGTAGATGGTGTATCAATGATAAAGATTGGACCGAGGCCCACAGTTTACTAGAGGTGTTCTTCTTAAGATAGATAATATGCTGGGTGAACATTACAGCGGAGCAATTGACATATTGAGAAAGCATAACAATGCAAATACTAGACATCATGACTCCTGTGAGATTTGATTGGAGATTTGATTGGGCATTACAAGAATATACATAGACCGTAATCCAACTGCATCTATGACTAATAATCCACCTTCAGGTTATCATCCGAACCCCTTCTAGTATTAAGTTGCAAGCAACAGATAATTGTATTAAGAAATGTGTGTAAAGTAAACAATACAATTGTTCCATGAACAAATGATTCTTGTTTTCTCCCTAATAACAACAACACATCTACAACCTTAGAGATTTCTGTTACTTCCCTAGATTACTAGAGGCATGGACCTACTATCGAGCATAAATACTCCCTCTTGGAGTCACAAGCATCTACTTGGCTAAGATAGCTACTAGCAACGGAGAGCATGCAAGATCACAAATAACACATACATGATATAATCAATAATCAATCTGACACTATCTCAATATCCATCGGATCCCCGCAAACACAACATGTATGATTACAAATAGATGATCTTGATCATTAACGGAGCTCACAAGATCTAAACATGATAGCACAAAGGAGGAGAAACAACCATCTAGCTACTGTATGGACCCATAGTCCAAGGGTGAACTACTTACGCATCATACCGAAGGCTGGCATGGTGATGAAGAAGGCCTACGGGATGATCTCTCCCCTCTGGCGGGGTGCCGGGAAGAGCTTCAGATCCCCCGATATAGGGATGATGGTGGCAGCGGCTACAGACTATTTTGTGGAGATTTGATCGGATGCTTAGGGTTTCTGCATCGGGGTGACTTTATAGGCGAAGGGGCAAGGTCGATGGGCGCTCGAGGGGCCCACACCTGGTGGCGGCGCCCCCTTGGGCCGCACGGACCTAGGGTGTGGCCACCTCGTGGCCCCCCTTTGGCTGCCCTTCGAACTCTGTGTTCTCTCTGGTAAAATATTGACTTTGGATTTTGTCCTGTCCAATTCCAAGAATATTTCCTTACAAGATTTTCTGAAACCAAATGCGGGGACCCAGCATACCACTGCATGATGTAGTACACTATAGTCATTGACATAACACCAATGAAACACCGTTCACTAGTATTACATCCCTCAGAGTGGTACAACAGAAACACAACAGGTCCAAGACATGACTATATGTTACAACTCAACTCTTTACATAAGATCCAGAGAACACTCTAGGTTAAAGAGAGAGAAATAAACTTCTTACAAAGAAGAACCAGAAATAATCAACTCATAACTATTATGCTAATAATATTAGCATCTAACTATTTGGCTTGTATTGCTGCTATTGCAATATTCTATAGAAATAGGTTTTAGGGCTAGAGATTATATTCCTATTTAATCAGCAACTTCGTCTTCATTATAGTTGATGTATATGTTGACTCCCTGAACTTCATTGAAGAGCTTGAGCTGTTGATGAAGATTCCCTTGAGCAGAAGTTGATGTAGACGTCGTCTGTATTGGCTTCAGAATCTAGCAAGGGTTAAGAAGATACGTTGAGTACAAGCGTACTCAGCAAGTTTACTAAAAATGAGTGTTTGATGCACTATATCTATAGCCACAGACCATAGGTCGTAGGCAATGCAAGTTTTCGTAAACATTTCTTCAAAGGTTGCTTTTATTCTAAAAAGCTATGTTCGTCAACCTTCACGGGTTTACCAGAACTTTCATGGAGTTCCATTCCCGCCGCGTTCGTAGCTTCTTCCCGGAACAGGGAGTAACAAGTTACAGTTCTTACACTCTATAGATGTGCGTTACTTTACCCATGAGAGATCTTAGCTTTGTTGCACATCTGAGTTGTAGGCTCGTTCACACTGTCTTGGTGTGACGCCCAGACTAAGATCCAAGCCAATCACTGCCCTCTTCGCGACCCCATATGTCTACACGATCCTTCGGGGCTGGCTCACCTACGTTAAGCCCCCTTTCGGGCAGGCTAAAATCCTGATGAGTTCCCAAAGACTCTATGAGCTGGTGATGCCCCTGGCAAGTACCATATAGGTCTGGCTAAACCTCCGACAGCCACTCACAGATCATCTAGACACCAAAATCGTGGGGCCTAAGGGTACCCACCCATATGTTGGATCCGCACAAGGAATCAGAACGTCACGTTAAGGTCGTCTTCCCTCCATACGAGAGGAAAAAGATACAGCTAAATTATCCATCCCATTTCAAATCTCATGGTTAACGCGTAATATACGGCTCAGGTTTCAGCTGGACACGGACGTCCTTGAGTCCGTTTGTCCATGTCCGTCTAAATGGTCTAAACGACGTCATGAACAGTCCAGTTAGTTTACACGGCTTTTACGGATAGGTCCGTATAGCCTGTTCGGCTCGTTTTTCCGTTGACGATAGGTGGCTCGCAGACAGGCAGCAGGAAATAGATCGCCTCAGCCCAGTGCCAGCTCCAGGCCGCCGGCCGCCGGCCGATTCCGATCGTCTCCGTCATGTCCCTTTGGCGTCCACGACCGCCGCCCGGTTCCCGCTCGTTGCTCTTCCCATGACCACCTGGACAGCAACATATCGAGCCTGATGGAGGTAGAGGAAGAACACGCGGCGGCAGAGGGGGGAAAGATGTCGGCGCCGGAGTAGGAGAAGAACCAAGCACTAGAGAAGTACAGTACCTCGACAATCGAGGATGTCGGCATCGGCATCAACCGAAAGGGCATGGAGCAGGTCAGATCTCGCGGCTAATCCTCCCCCATTTTGCTCTGGTAGCCTATCAGTCGTGGTTGATTTCCTGTTATACTACAAAATTGTGGTTGATTTCCTGCTCCGGTAGCCTATCAGTCGTAGGGAAATCAGAGCAATCTTTGCAAATCGCCAACTCTTTTTATCAGTAGCACGTTCAGATAAAATTTTAGAGTAAATACTGTACATCAACAAGTTCAGACTTAAGCCGAGTGAAACATAGCAAATTTGATTAATTCTTCTAGTAATCACCCTAGGCATCTTCAACAACAATCAGTATGGAACAAATCAATGGAATTTGATGGATTAAACCTAAATTAACACAAGAAAACACTAATATGGGCCTATGACGGGAAAACGGAGCCGTGAGAAATAGGACATGACCAGCTCGCAACCTTAATGTAAGGTATCGTCTAGAGTTTCACTTGATTATGTAAGCTAGCTCCAGAGTTTGGCAAGAGCAGCATCCACATTTATTTTTGGCTAAACCCCTTTCAGTAAGAATCCATTTGATGCCTTGAAGGGTTGTATTTTGAGCGCATGCCTTCTAGATTGTGAAATTCAATGAGGTGTATAAGGGCTCAAGTGCACAAGAAGGTTGAGCTCACCCTCCCTAGACCCGGTGTCGAGCAGCTCACTGTCTCCTTCGACCTCTACAACCAGGGATCTGCGTGAGTGCTCTCTCCTTCATATTTGTTTTTCTCCTCACTTCACACAGACGACAAGGACGCCTTGTCATCTCGTTTGTGTACATCTACATACTCTTGTAGTTGGACAGATTCTAATTTGAAATATAAGTTCTTGGCTGCCATTACAACTTATCTTGATATTTAGAACTGAAACGTAGCAATATTTTCTATGCTCCTGAATGTGTCATATTTTCAGTAGTGATGCCCAGTTTTACACAAATTTTCCACACACTTCCAGCTCATAAGAGCTTACAAATTGTTTCCCAGCAAGTCCTACTTTGTACATAGAAACCTAGCATTGTGTTGTATTTTTTTTCAATAGCTTATCACCAGTTGAGTTGAAGAAGCATCAGGAGCAACATTCATGTTCTGAACAAACATGTCATTTTGAGGAAATTAGCATCCAGTTTTAGAGAGTTCATTTTGAAGAAACAACTCTCTTGCTGTCCTCTTTTGTTTTGAGAGAATGGGACAATGATAAGCAGGATAATAATAATTTTTCTTTGTGTCAGACTGTCAGTTCTCATTTCTCCTGATTACTGGATCCTTATGCTAGCTCTTCATTTGCTTAAGCAGGATAATCATATATTTTCTTCAGTTCATGTGTTATGGTTATTATACTTGCTAGTATCAGGTATGGGATGTGTGTGTTGTGTGATAACAGAGTGCACTCTTGAGCCTACTGCTCTTTGCTCTATTGTACCGCTTGATCATGCACCTGAGTTAGCTAGTACTATGTCTGTGTTGATTATGTCCGCATACTTCCAACGAACGTATGCGTGGCATCCCGCAAAATCACTACTAGAAAACCGCGTTGTTTTTGTGCATTGCATCATCATGACCGCATGCTCATGTCATCATGCCACATTGCATTTGAGCATCGTCATCATCATGCATATTAATTTGCCTAAAAACTATTTGCAAAAGACAATCGTTTTCTAAAATTTACCCTCCTTTTATTTCAAATTAAACCCCCGGACGCTTCCGGATATTTTTGTTTGTCTAAAATCTATTTATACAAGCTTATTGCAAAAGTTAAATAAAAAATATATTATTTTAGTGGGGCAGTCGAACGGGCCGAATGACCCGAACGACCACCCTAGAAAATACAAACGGTCCACTCCTTAATCCTAAAGCTACCAACCTATCTACCCACACCCACCGGCCACCTCACCCGGACCAGTCCCACGCCGCCACCTCACCTCTCTTCCCCCTCCCCACCATTCCTATGCTGCCAACTCACCCCTCTCCTTTTCCCTCTCTCTCTCCACTCCCCCCCACCAACCAGCAACACACGCACACCACGCGCCCCCTCCCTGTCCACACACCCACGCGGTCAACCCCCTCTGTCCCCCGGGCCCCACGCCCCTAGGCCCGCCACCTGTCCCACCCCACCCGCCTGGCGCCCTGGAACCTCCCACACACGCTCACCAGCCCACCCGGCCCCACTCTGCTCCCTCCCACCTGGCCCACCACTACCGGCTCTCCCCCACGCGTCCCAACCCCCCCACGCACGCGACGCCCCCGTCCTCCTTCCCCCTTCTCCCCCACCGGCGCCTCCACCGCTCTCTCCCTCTCACCGGCGTCCTCTCCGGCAGCAGCCGCCTCCCCGCCAGCCGCGTCGTCGCCTCGCCACCAGAGCCGCCTCCAGCCTCCGCCTCCTCCCCGTCCTCTTCCTCCCACCTCTCTCACCGCCCGACCGCGTCCTCCGCCCGCCTCCGCGCCCCGCCGCGCCTCCTCCCGTCACCGGCGAGCCGCCCCGGCCCGCGCCCGGCCCGCTCGCCTCCTCCCTCCTCGAGCTCGCCACCGCCAACCACCGCCTCCGCCGTTCCCGGCCGCCTCTCCTCCCCAGGCCGCACGCGCCCCTCACCCCCTCCCGCTCGAGCCGCCCGACGCCGCTTCTCCGCCAGCAGCCTCCGCCCCAACTGGGCGCGCCGCCTGCTCCTCGCCCACCTCCGCTGCGAGCTCCGGCCGTCTTCCCCCTTGAGCGCGCCGCGCCTCCCCCTCTGGTGCTCGCCGGCGCCGCTCCCTCGTCCCTCCGCCTTCCTCTGCTCGCCCCGCGCCGGCCGCCCTCATCCCTCCGGCCGCGACCGCCTCGCCGCTCCCCTCCGGCGCCTCCCGGCGAGTTTCCCCGACCCGTTCCCTCCGGCCCGCCGTGCCTCCGGCCCGCGACCGCCCTGCACCAAGCCGCCTCTGGGCGCGTCCTTGGCGCCGTCCTCTGCCTCGCTGCTTCCCGAGCCTCCGTCGCCTCGTTCCTCTGCAGGTCGCGTCGTCGCCCTGGCCGCCTTGCAACGCTGCAACCGCCCGACCCTGTGACCCCACGCCAGTGCCTCTCCGAGGCCTATGTGTTCCCTGTAGTGTCTTTGGATGTGGAGAAGTGTGGTGTAGAAGTGGTGATGATGTTAAGCTGTGGCTCGATGTCGTGCCGTGTTGATGTTGCGAGGGCATGAGGAGATTCTTGTACAAGGTCGCCAAGACTCCGATAAGATGGGAGTACCTAGACGCCCAAGATCGCCACCGACAATGGTCGGAACCCAAGCGCTCCGTCCCGGAATCTGGAGACCGAACCCGATAACCGCCAAGATCGTCGACACGGTTACGACAGGAACTCCCGCTCGGCAACGCCAAGTGCTCCTTCCCGGACCCGAAGACCATCGGTCAAGTTCACCACCGACTAAAGACGGACTACAAGTTCTACTTCACGGATGCCAAGCGACAAGATCTATAACCCCGAGACCGGACCACGAACCCTGTCGAACCCCGACCCCCCCGGAACCCCAAGTTCGTCGAGGCCCTCTAATGTGTGAACCCCTTCCCGAAACCCTATTTTATAACATATTACAACCTGTTGCATAATAATTGTTCATCTCGCATGCATATCATGTGGTTTGGGGGCCTTATGCCGATTCACCTTATAATTAAATATGGGGCCCATATGCGGGCAAATCTAGTCTCATATCGGCCTCATTTAAATTTGTGTAGCGAACCGGAGCTATCTTTTGCCATGTTAAAATAACATTTAAATTGCGGGGGTTCTAAATAACTTGAACCGTTTAATTAATTGTCGGGACCCCCGGTTCCGCTTAATACTGACCTACTTGCATCACATCTTTGCCATGCCATACATCATACATGCATCATGCCGATCTTTTGCCGTAGTATTAAATATTGCATCCGGTGTTTCTGCTAGTGATTTGCTTCTTCGCGGATAAGGCCGTTGAGTTGATGTGAGCTTCGCCCCGATCTTCGGATGAACCTTCGACAATGTTTTCAGGCGAGCATCTCCCCCTTTCTACCTATCTTACTTTTATAGTATTTATTTCCCTCCGTTGATCTATTGCTATCTGTGTTGCGATGCTCTAGTTTCCGTACCCGTGATATCCCTTGCAGCCCTATATTGCCATGGCCACCTCCTATTACCTGTTATTTGGTAGATAGTTGGACTTGCGCATCGTAGTCGCTTGCTCAAGTGCTGTTGCGTGTCGTCAAGTACCACAGTTGTTGGAGGATTGCCGCATGTTCAATGTTGGAGAAGACCATGGCTTTATTTATTGTTCACTTTAATTACTGCTTAACAACTAAAATTGAAGTAAGCAGAGGCATCGGTGGGTGATAGATAATATTTGGTTTCCGACCGCCCACTTGTGTCCCGTAGGACCCCGAGTTCTTGACACCTGTTCCGAGATCGAGCGCGCTAACCACAGGTGGGGAGATATGGGCCCCCCATTGATTATTACCTGATTTCAAAGTATTGTACTAGGGGCCACAAACTAGTTTGAGGTTTTATTTACTATCCTGTACCTATGCCATGCTTTACTGCTTTATTTACGATTGTGTGAGGAGCACGCTGTACTGTTTTGGAAGCGGAGTGTTTTCGCGGTATCGACAGTCCCCGTTTGGGGATTTGGTGTCGTTTACCGCCACTGTCGCAAACCCTAAGTCCGTCTCGGAGACCAGCCGACTTCGTTGCGGGTGTCGACTTGGTGGGGTGGCCCCCATGTACTTGCTTTGGGTCTGGGAACGTCGTGACTTAGGCCCCGCCGACATACCGATGGGTGTATGTTAACTGATCTGGCAAAAAGGGTCGAAGTGCCTGTGGATACTTTGGTGCACCCCTGCAGGGTTTAATCTTTTCGAGAAGCCGTGTTCGCGGTTATGGACGACTTGGAGCACAGGTCTCGATCATAGACAACTATAACTAAAGTTTACTGTTATAAATTGACTTGTATCCGATTTGACTAGTAATCAGCTTCACTACAACGGAATGGCTAAATAAAAGTACCAACAACTGCTGGGTTTTGGGGTTATCTCATGCTAATTGTATCTGACTAGTAAGTGTTGCCACTATAACGGAATGGTTAACTAAAAGAGCCCACTGCTTATTATATCAGGATGATTATCTACACCTGACTAGTAATTGCTGCAACGATAACTGAATAAATAAAACTGCCAACTGTGTGAGTTCCTCTGTTGACTTCCTCGATGGTCTCGAGGGGGAAAGCGCCAGGATGGGTTTGTTTGGTGGTAGTATCAGGTTGGATCCGAATAGGTCTTTCTTACCCCTCTCTGATTGCCGCCAGTTATGTCGAGTCTCTATAGGTTGTTTAGTGCATGCTGCCGCTGCCGCTCAGTCCATCATACCTATGTAGGCGAGAACCGCCGAATTCTAGCCTCGCCGTGTACTGGCCTCAGTACTGACGCTCCTCTTTTTCCTTTGCCCTTTGTCGGCACCCCTTTTGTTTAAGCAGGTTTGAGATCGACGTCGTTAGCAGGGTTACCCTTCCGGCTTGGCCTGGGCAGGGTTATGGACGCCATTGGTTATTCTTCAGGGCTCTTAGCCCTATTTGCATCTTGTCCGTAGCCGGACGCTCTTTCATTTTCAAGGTGATTTGGATCTTTGTATATTATATCTGTATTCTTGACTCTTGGAGTCGCTGTTATATATATCTGTTCTGTGGGTCCCATCGAGGACTGTTGTGTAATGTTATTACACTACTAGAAATCCCCAGATTTCCGACGATTAAACATATTATCCGACGGCCCCTCGGCTATTATGTTGATAACCGACGGTAGCTGTAATGGCCGACGGTTATAGTGAACCTCTCAGTTATGACGACTAATAAACGACGGTATAGTGAATTTACCGACGAGGCATACCCAACTCTCGGCTATTAGTGAAAATAGCTGACGGTGAAATTTAATATCCGACGGTCCAAATGTAACTCTCGGCTATGAGTGGAAATGGTCGATGGTACAAACGTAACCCTCAGTTATAAGCGATAATATCCGACGGAAAATAGTAATAACCGACCATTCACTTCCACTCTTAGTGATATGTTTTAGTGGCCAAGATACATCTATAACTCTGGTCATAAGTGAACATATACGATGGAGAATAGTAATAACCGACAATTGACGTTGATACTGTGTAGTAAAATGTTTCAATCGATGATTATGCGCAAAATTACTACCGGAAGTCTACTAGTCACACAACTTGCAGGTTTAGTAGGTCGCAGGTTTGATTCTCCATGTCTCTCGTTTTGTTTATTTTTATTTTTTTAATTTTTAATTTTTAATTCACATGGGATGCAATGATAGATGTGGTTGCAGCATCGACTATGACAGCGACCAATATTATCATTTTTTTGTGAAATAATAACCAATATTATCTAACATTGACAAAATATACTCCCTTCGACCCGTATTAGTTGACTTAGATTTATCTAGATATGAATGTATTTAGTCGTTATCTAGATAAATTTGAGTCAATTAATATGGGTAAAAAGAGATACTATTTTCTTGTAAGGTTTATAACAATTCAGGATGAAGAGGGGGAACAGAAATAATTAATGGTGCCCTTCCTAATATGAATATTTACCTAATTTTTCTACTCCCTTTCATCCAAATTAGTTGCCACAGGTTTATTGAACTTACCTACGTCTGGATGAATTAAGAGGAAGCATTAAAAATTAAGTACTCAATTCGTGTCAAAATAGATGTCTTAGATTTATCAAAATTTGAATAAATCTAGACACTTGCGATATCTATTTAGTATATAAATTCATTCAAATTTTAATAAACTTGCGATATCAATTTTAAAATGGAGGGAGTAGAATTAAATTGTGAAAGAAAAAGTTATTTGTTGGCTAAAATTTCACCCCTTCGCGCTGTTTGGTGCACTTTCGAGATAAACTTGTGCGGCCCACTAACTCGGTTAATCTCGAGCACTTGACCTAGTCTTCCCCTATCTCTAGGTCTGCAACCTCCCAGTAAAAAATACCCTTCCGGCTCCTGCAGTCGCACAGATCTCCTCCTCTCCGACTTCTCCGGACCTCCCCTAGATCGTATGCTCCAATCCCTTCCATCCGCATCCTATCTACTGGAGTCGCAGCCAGATCTGAGCAGCTGATCACCTTGCGTCGCCGGTGGATGCATACTCGTTGCTCTTGCTTCCCAATATGTAAGATCTCTCTGCCACTGTCCAGGCCCTCCCTGTGGATGTGCACTCCGCAGTTCGTGAAGGTAGGTGCTGGGCCTAATTCTTCTGGTACTTGGCTGTACAAGAAAGTGATTCACAGAGATTGGTGCGTGAGCTCGATAGATCTTTTTTTTACTTGATTTGATTCACGAGCCTTTTTTACTGACCAACTTATTGTTTATAGACGATCGCATCTTGAGCTGGTTCAACCTAGATGGTTCTGAACCACTACTACGAAAGCAGCTGAAAGGTTCTTTGCCTCTATTTCCTCGTAATATTTGGTTTGTTACATGGAATTGGTCGTGATGATCTGATGGCAAATTGATTGACTCTTTTTCCCCATCTAAAATACGTGTGACTGTACTGCATGTAAAATATAGCCCCTCTTCTATGCCATTTGTTAGAGAATTAGTCCCTCACTGAAGATCTATGATCTGGTGCTTCCATTCTTATTACAATTCACAACAAATTTGTTTGTACAATTTCCTAGCAAAATTGCTCTTAATTACTATTGTTTATTTGTGTTTTCTGCATGATGTTAACTTATCTAAGCAACATATCCATGACTATTCAGAAGTGTGTAACTGATATTTCAAGATCAAATAGATCTGCATACTATGGAAATAACCTGATCCATTTCTGCATTGTTCTTAATTTTGGTACCATGTTGACTTGTTGAGATGACTGTGTACCATTTCTGCATTGTATTTACACGGACATTGTTATGATTGAGATGATTGAAGATGTTGATTCATTCATGGTCCCTTTATCACAGGTTATGTATGAAACGATGAACGGGAAGTCATGCGGTCGTTTTGGATGTATTAACAGAAAACTGAAATAATATGGCAGGTTAAGGACGAAGCCTGTCAATAGATTCACTGGGTAAATCAAGAGAGACAAATAGTAGACATTACTCAAAAGGTTAGTTCAACACAGATTCTTAATACACAGTAATAAAATTAATTACTTCCAAGCATATAGTCAACATTAAAAGACGTGTACTAAGTTAGTACTTCCATAAGTGCAATTTTCAGAAGTGCTAGTACATAGGCATTTGTCATGTCTTCTTAGCCATTGTACAATTATTTACTTTTGCTTAGTTAACCTCTTTTATTTTCTTCTTTGTGAAAACTCTTGCGGGCGTTGCATGACAAATTAAAGAGAATTGCTAGAAATTGTTCTCTGGTAATGTGGTTCTTAGTAAGTGCTAGCATAATTAGAGTGATTAGTTAAAACACAGCAAGTAGAATTACATGACTGGCATTATGGGTCTTTATCCACATCTATGGTCAAGTAGTGGAGTAAACTACTATGTATTACACCAATATACTTATTATACACTTGTGAGTTCATAGTTCCAATACTAAGATTTGCTTAGTTATATGTCCCCATGTGGATAATGCCAATACAATTAAGTCAGTCTCTCTAGCTCAATTAAGTTTCATCTACATTACATTATTTTTCATATCGCTTACAACTAGTATTTTCATTTATTAGGGAGTTGGAAGTAATACTTGAGGAATCACAAGCGTGAGACTGATCATGATATCAACGACGATGAGCATGACACCTATGGCAACATAGTAGATTTTCTATATGGCAAGGATGATGATGGCTATGGCGATAAGTGTTATCATCTATATGGCGATGGGCTGTGGATATCTATGGCTGGTGAGGATTGGTGATGAATCTAATGACCTTCTCATTCAACAAAGTGAAGTTCTGGAGTTTGGACAATTTAGCTTATGCAAAATGTTTGGATCATTGTAACTTAGTTACTATTTTGTTTTGCACGACACTTCATAGATGGATAGTATACACTATGAGGTTATGCTAAAAATAATACATGTTCTTTGGTCATGTGCGTGCTGCATGTAACTATGAGATATTTTTGAAATGTCAATATTATGAAATGTTGCCTTCATGAATCCATTTCCTTGTCTTGCAATACCCCTCCGTGAAAGCAATCCATGAGGTGTGAGTGTGTGACTAAATCGTGATGGTTGGAAAATTTTGACCTCAAAACCATTATATATAGTAAACAATGGGGTGTACAAACAAGCAGTAATCTTACCGACCGCACTGTTTAGATCTCCTCTTAGTTATAACTACACTGACGGTTTAAACTTGCCGTCAGCTACTATGAAAACTGACGGGGGGCAATAACTGTTGGAAAATAAATACCCGAGGGGGACCGTCGGCTATAAGTGTTCACGGGCTACTTCGGGGTTCGTTGGTGATCAAATAATTTCTGACGGCTCACTGTCAGTTTCTTACTGTCGGCCAAGACATAACTGACCGTACCGTCGGCTATGTGAGTAATGGCCGACCGAGCATAGCCGAGGGAAGATTGCCGACGGTAGACCGTCGGTTATAATCTTATCCAACGGTGAACTAAAATATCCGACGGTAATTCGACCCTCGGCTAAAATGGGATATCTAGTAGTGTTAGTTCGTTTTCCACCCGCACGAAAGTGCCTGGTGGGCACCTTCGAATCGTTTCTATGCGGGTTCGGCGAGTTTCGCTAAAACTTGCATAGGGCCGATTCTGAGGGTGTTACAGTATGTGGCTAGCTGATTTACTTTATATGGACACTAAAGACAGCTAAATTTATGTATACGGCCTATGCAATTAGTGCTACGGATTTCACGAACTTGTCCGTCTACATCCTGATATACGGCGCAAGAATCACTGGCGACATTGGTTGTTAAGTCCTAGAGAATATGTTCCTTTACCACTAGAACTTTCATATTAGGTTATTACCTCATGGTAAATAACCTATAATCATATTATTATAAAAATAGTGTTTTCCGACCTTTTTCAAATGCAGGTGGTGACAACACTGGATTTGCAAAGTACTTTACAGAAAATAATCAAAGGACATGAACAAGTGTGAACTTGCCTTTTGTGATTGCAAGATTATGGACTCATGGTCTTCAAGACAATATAAGATCCAATATTTTAAATCATCATCATTGGTCCGGTAAGGACTAATGTTTAAAGAAGCAGGATGCTATTATGCATAAATAATGTAATGCAATTTGATAAGTCCGTATCCCCAGAATAAACGTTGTTGTAGGGTTTGGATACTGGAAATGGTTTCTTTGGAATGTGTTGCCCTTTTAAATTAAGTTTCACACTTGTGCTTCTTATTAAGGCTTGTGAGTGTGTGTGAAACAACATGTAATTATAATATCATAAAACAATGAGATACACAAATGTGGAATGCTACTCAAAGATTGCTTATACAATAATTGTTTACCTTCAAATTTTACTTTACAAGTAATGTCATTTATAAAGGACTTCAATGTCAATAATCCTGAATATACAAGTAAAGTATAAAGTAATGTGTTTATGATTAATTGTCATCTGTTGACTATGATGAAAGTCCTCGAGTTTAGTTGTTAAGAGTTGGGAATATTATCTTAAGATTTGTTGTTTGAAGTGGCAAAAAGAATAACATTTGAAGGAAAGATTTATTTACTTAGATTTAAACAATCATGATAGCTTTTAAAATATGATTGATAGAATGTAATTGATGTTGTTTGTGCTTGCTTGAATGGTCTGGACTTGAGATGCTTTAGGTCTTAATTAAAATAGACCAAGGTTAACTATAAAACACATAACAAAGTCTTTAGCATTATATTTAAAGTCTTGTAGACTTAAAGTTAACTTTAAGAACATAGATGGACTTAAAGTGTAAGGCTTATGGTATTTGTACTGGTTCATTTTATAATGATTTTTTAAAAGTTACTTAAGAATGATATGACTTCTATTTGAGTAGTGGCTTCTTAATTTTTTATAATGGAACGAAAACTTTTATCTGCTTATGAAGGTGTGGTTATGATTTGTAATCAAGGAAGTAACATTATTTAACTACTTATGAATTTACTGTAGTGTCATGGTATGTTTATAACTTGTGACTGAAATAAAGGAATGAGTTTTATTTAGTCACAACTTATTCTTGAAGATTTTATATTTAATAAAGATCTTTTAGAGAATAAACTACACTTATAGTGGAATGATAATTAAATAAGATTATATTTAAAATGTGTTGAACCATTTTGACTTCATATTATCAATATTTAAGACTAATACTATTTATTGGACTCAATTGGCTAATTTTAGAAATATTAGTAATTTTTATTTACCCCTATATGAATTATCAACTAAGGAAACAAGTTTAAATTCAAGTTATTAAAGTGTTTAAATTTGTATTTACCTTAAAAGTGAAATATTATATTTTTAACATGTAGGTATTATTTTTGTGATCATTTTGGTATATTACATGTATTTTTGTGAATTATAAAAAATAATATATGATTTTTATAAGATTTATTACTTTATAAATACTTAATAAATAATAAATATTTAATTAAGTGAAATAATGATGCATGATTATAGTTTTAAATTATAGTTCTTATTTTTCTAAGATTTTTGGTATTTTATTTATATTTTTAACATTTACCAGTATTAAAATATGAATTTTCAAAGTTTTATTACTTATAAAATTTTATTAAATAACAATTTATTAAATGACTAGCATAATAATGTTTGACAATCAAATTAAGTTATGATTTTTATTTTTTTGCAAATTTTCATATATAAAACATTTTTTTCTGAATTATAAAACAGAAGTTGTTAACTTATTAATGTTTATTTATTCCTACTTAAATTCAAAATAACAAAATACTTTTCTCACTCATACTACCCCTACACATAGTCACTGACTGGTGGGCCAGTGACCATAGTATACGCCACACAAGCAAAGACTTGGTCAAACTAGCTGACTAGGCATGGGATGATGTAATCTCGACGTCATGATGACGTCGACGAGTCCTCCACCGCCAGTTCGTGGTCACCAGTGGCGAACTACTGTGCCCTAGCGAGAAAGGTTGATGCTGTCGGACAGAGGTTACCAAGGCGAATCTATTGGTGGTGACGCCGCTCAGGTTTGGTCACCGGAGCTACTCCGACGACCCTCAACTGCGGTGGTCAGCGACAGTACACGATGGAACAACGATACACGACGAGAGAAAGAGATTGGAGGGCATGGGGAGATGTGTATACTCACCCTGATTACAACGGTGGTGTCGGTGAGGACAGACGCGATCGGAGGCGAGCTCTCTGACATGATTTCCGATGAACTCCGACGGACGAGATGATGAAATTCGCCCCAATCCGAGCTCCCCTTGACCTAATGAGTGGACTACGATGAAGAGAGTGCTGCTGCGCTTCTCCTAGACCATGCCATGGACTCTGGGGTGGTCTCTACCGGCGACAAGGCGTGGCTCCGGTGAGATAGGGTTTCGGCCCCTTGCAAAAGAGAGAGGATAAGGATAGAAATGGGGATAGGGATGAGGCGTTGTGTCTTGGTGGCCTTCTTATCCACCTCTGGGACGACGGCGAGGATCTCAACGCCTGGCTGACGACGACATCGGGCGGCGGCGGTTCTTCCAGCGAGCAGCTTGTGACGCACGAGGAAGACGACAATGCCATTTTTGCGGAAAACCCCCTAGAAAACTTTCTGTGTTAACCCGTGATCCCTGGTTGCGTCCCACCTGTCAGTCACAGAGCGAGACAAGCCGGGCTGGTTGTTGGGCCGAAGTGGGCTGCACATGGGCGATAGATAATGGAGAGGAGATATGGGCTTTGGCTAGAACTAGGCTAATCTGTTCCTTTTCTTTTTCTTTTATGTTTTCTGTTTTGTTTTCAGATTTGTATATTACTCATTTCTTTGAAATTTTCTTTATAGGATTTATTTGTTAAATAGTTGCAGCAATAATGAATGGTATTTAAAGTCATTTTGTGAGCTTTTATTATATAGTGTTATAGTTTCTTTATTTACTTATATATATTCGTTTCTTTTAAATATTTTGTAATAACCTTTGTGATGATTTTTCTTTCCATAATAAACCATGGATTTATTTTATGATATTTCCTTATTTAATTGTAAAACTTAATTCTAGTTAACATATATTTTGGAGGGAAACTTTTATATATAATGATCCTATATCATTATTTGATGCATGCTATTCTAAGGAATGAATATGGTTAATATCATTCCCATGAATCTAGGGAATACCAAGGTTTATATTTTATTATTACTAACATAAGAGTTAGGATTTGAATTGTAAATACTCACCCTAGGTTTTAGGGTACTTAATAAACTTATATTCTTTTGTTGATGTGGATAAAGATTAATGACTAAAACATATTGTCTTTATGTTTGTGATCTTTAATGATATCACCTTTTTTAAAATAGAAAGTTATTTTCTGGAGTGACTTAAGGAAAAGAATTGACAAAGATAACTCCTAAGCACATATGGTTATGATAGTGACGAAGATATGCTTAAGTGATTTGCTATAGAAAATATTCCTATAAGCCATTGTGGAAATAAGGTGATTGATCAAACATATGAGATAGATATTAAGTTTGATTATAGATTTAAGGTTGAGTGTTTACCAATAATTCCTATCTTCCAAACTTCATAATTCTTGACTTCTAATTAAGGAATTCCTTTTCTAGATATACTACTTCTTCATATTCATCATCATGTGTTAACATGATGAGGTTTACTTCACAAGAATATTCTTTTAGCAATTTCTCCTCCTAAATCCATTTGTAAATCCAAGGAGCTTGACATTAAAGCTCTAAATACTTTCCTCATAGGAATATCTCCCACTTCTAGAATGCTTCTAATGACTCCAAATCCATTTGAATGATTACTCTCTTACTTCATAAATTACTTTGTAATCTCACTTATAAATCTCATAAGCTTGTCACTGAAGCTTTTCATAATCTTTTTATATATATACTTGGTTATATCAAACTACTCTGATAATGATAACCTATAATCCATTAAGTAATTATTTCTAACTCCATTTATACACTTCCTTTATCCTCATCACCAATATTACTTCAGGAGATGTATATATCAAACTACTTTCCTCAAAAGCTTACTATCCTTTAAGAGGAATAACACTACTTCATTAACTCCATGCTACTCTAGCTTCAGCTTAGTCATATTATCTTATATCTACTTTCCTCCAGTATCTTATATTCAAACTTCACATTATATCATGGTGACTTGTCATGGCTAACCTAGGATAACACACCTATACTAGGGTTTAATCATATTCTATCTACCAATGTCAATTATACATGATATAATCATTCACTCTTAGTGACTTGAGCATGATCATTACAATCCTTTGATCATTTATGGCTTAGGTGTAACTACCTCGGTGAATTACGCTCCTAGTTACAAGCCTGGATGAGCGGAAATAGTTAAAATAGTACGGTGGGGCCCAAATGCCACTCACAGGTAGACCTTTCGGCCGTCCTAACCATTTCCAAACATCGGGACAAGAACGGGCGGCGTAATCGGCAGGCGAAGGGATCAACAACATACACAAATGAGTATGTATGCAAGCCACCATACAACAGTCCTCAGAGCCATTCCATCTAAAAGAAATAGAAATAGTGCAACGCCATAGGGCAAGATCCAAATATCCTAGATAGATATATAGTTCAGGATATCTCCTCATACATCAAACATCAGAGTATCAGGCGGAAGCGGAAAACAAGATCCGAGTACGGATAAGAAGCAAATCGGCATAAGATGCCCCATAAATAAACACATCCCGCCCACAGATCTCACGGATCCCCGTTCCTGGAATCTCTACACCGAATGATCGTTGCCCACATCGTCCGCCTCCTCCACCCAGTATCCATCTTGGGAGTGTACCTATTCATCTGAATCAAATAATTTATCGTGTGAGACCCTAGGGGTACTCAGCAAGTCTTTATGCCTCTAAAGGGGACACAACCTGGGGTGACGCAATTGCATCAAAAGATAATACCTAACAGTTCTATAGATACTCGCTAACCATCCGCCTAACCAAAGATAGACGGATGTCCGTGAATTAAGAACAACAGTTATAACAGTAATATTAACAGATCCATCCTCCTCCTCGCTTACCAACGAGGAAGCGGACGAACACCCCCCCATCCGTTGGCAGTTTTATTATCCATTCCATGAGTGTTGCACTATTTACTAGTCAGTTACTTAGTCAAATTAAAAGCGGTACTTTAGTTATACTTGTCTATGATCGAGAAACTGTGCTCCAAGTCGTCCATAACCGCGGACACGGCTTTCAGAAAGTTTTACCCTGCAGGGGTGCACAAATAGCAACACACACTCGATCAACCTCGGAAAAACCAAATCAAAACCCAACGAGGCTTTCACGACAAAGCAATCACAAGATTCAGAAATGTTTCAGGGGGCCACCCTATTAAGTATACCCGCAACGAAGCTGGCCGGCTCCGAGACGGACTCAAGGTTTGGGTGGACGACTGTAAACGACTGGGAACCCGAAAGCGTGACTGGGCTTGTCGATACCGCGAAATCGTGTCCCGATCCTAAACAGTATAGGTGCAGTACCTAGCACAATTTTAAATAAAGCGGTAAAGCATGGCATAAGTACAGGATAGTAAATAAAACCTCAAACTAGTTTGTGGCCCCAAGAAATAAGAATGAATCAAGCTCTGGCTTAGGGGGGTCCATAAGCCTCCCGGATGTGGATAGCGCGAATATTCAAGGAACAGGAATCAAGTACTCGGGGTCCTACGGGACACAAGTGAGCAGGAAAAACCAAATAGCAGATATTGCTCACCGGTGCCACTTTCATTAGTTATCCCATTACTACTCAGGTTAAGTTGTATAGGTACCTCGTTATCCATCAGACACTCACATACCCTACACATGCTGTTCTACGACTCGCATGGCTCAAAGAACTCCTGTAGTAATGGCTCATGGGATGGAGGAACAAGCTTCGGTGGGGTTTAAAAGTAAAGGCTATGCAGTACTTGAGATTCAGTTTAATGCAATCGCGACTCGATGATGCAAGAATAAGATAGAGGAAATAGGTACTGTATGTATGCAAGCATGTGGTAGTGCTTGCCTGGCAGCTCAGTTGAAGCGAGAGAAGGATCTGGATAGTGCTCCTGGGTTTCTTGATATATCCCCTGCTCAGCGTCTATTCGAAGAAGAACCAAACAAACAAGGGCCAACATAAATAAAGTGCACAAGCATATGAATAAAATGAGACAAGAAAACAATCATGCCATGATGAATGATGCACAAATTGCATGGCAATAAAGTAGCATGGCATGGGTGAGGTGTGGAATACGAGAAATAAGCATTTTATGGAGTTTTAGTCATATTTTATACTCAAATATGTTGTTGTATACTTTATATTTATATGATGCATGCTGCAATTCAGAACATGGAATGCATAAACAGAAAGGTCTCGTTGAGCTAATCATTTTAGACATATATTTGTCAAATTTGGAGTTATAAATCAAAAGTTATTAATTAATTAAGGAAAAGGGCATTTTATTACAATTTAACAATTTCGAAAATTTAAATTAGTCAAATATTATTTTGGATGGCAGATTTGAATTCCTCACATTTTTCTGATTCGAAAACATATATTATTTATATTATTTGGAATAATATTGGAAAAGTTATTTTAAAACAGATTTAAATTTTGAATTTAAATTAGTTTTGAAAAGGTTTAGATAAAACAGACAACAGGATAAACTTTTGTTACTCAGGCAAAACTAGCCACGGTCACTGACGGGTGGCCACTGCGGACTGGGGCCACGCGCGCGAGTACGAACTTCTGCTACCGCGGCTTAGCCAGCCCAGGCGCTGACATGCGGGCCCGATGGTGAAGCAGGTCCCACGTGACAGCGAGGGGGCACGGGTGAACCACGGCGCGCAGCGGGGAAGGAGTGCGAGGTGAGGGCCTGGGATGCTGGGGGTTTTTCTGCCAAAAGTCGGGCGGCTGACAGGTGGGGGCACTGGCTGCTAGGGACCTGGGCGTGATCGACCAAAGCGCGGGGGTTCTTTTTGCAAAACGGCCCTGCGGGCTCTGACTGAAACTGGCGCTGTTCTCTGAATCTCGATGACGACTAGCGTCGGCGAGATCTTCCGGCGAGGGTGGCGTCGCCTTCACGGCGGGATAGCTCTGGCTGACAAAACGGAAAACGCAGAGGAAGATTACGGCTACCGATCTCGTTTAGGAAGGTCGGCGGCGACGGGCTGTGCTGGACAGGGCACGTCGGGGAACAGAGGGGGGAGCGCTAGGCTGGGTCTGCGCGTCGGCGGGGCGGCTCGCCGGCGGGGTCACAAACGGGCGGCGCTAGACACGCAGAAGGGGTAAAACGGAAGAGGGTCGGGGGGGAGCTCACCTCGATCGATTTCCACCGGAATCGAGGCAGGAGGTGGTCGGAGCGGCGGGGACGGTGAGGTCGTAGCGGTGGTGTTGGCGGCTCTCTGTCGAGGGGGAGGCTCCGGGCGTGCTTTGCGTCTCCCAGCGGCAGGATCGACTCCACGGTCCACGGCGAAGCACCCCGGCGAGTGCTCGGTCTCCGGCGGGCGGCAACGTCGTCGCGGCGCTCGGTCTGGCGGCGGCGCGGCTCGGTGGAGAAGGGGAAGGGAGAATGAGGACGACAGCTAGGGTTCGCAGCACAGCGCGAGAGGATAAAGGCGGGCGGATCACGTGCTCGGCGTGCCTGCTGACGCGGATGACGGCGGGGGAGACGACCACCTGCTCCTCTCCGTCAGAGCAGAGGAGAGAGGAGGGCGAAACGGCGACAGACGGAGGGGAAGAGGAACAGAGCGAGGCGACGGGGCTAAAGCGGTACGGGCTGGAAAAAGGCCGGCTGGGGAAGTGGGCCGGGAGATGGGCCGCGACAGGGGAAGGCTACGTCGGTGGGCTGCTGCTCTGGTACTGCTACTGGTCTGCAGGTAAGGTTTTTCCTCTCTTTAACTCTTTTTATTTTAACAAAAACTGTTTTGATTTGTTTTGTTTTGTTGCAGGTTTAAACAAACCTAAGAAATACCTCTTTTTGGAAGCTTTTTGCAAAATTTTGATATAGAACAGAGATAGCTATGGAGATGGTGGAGAGATATGTAGATGATCCCACAAAGAATGGATCACTAAACCCAAGAAAAACAAATGGTTAAAGGTGAGGAATACTCTTGCATGGCCCATGCAAAAATGATAATTGTCATGATTAAATTCTTGTGAAAACAATATTATTAACATGGCATTATTCTTATGCATTTCCAAAAGTGGAATAAGGCCAAGCAAAAGGATTTGTAGAATTGGACCCACCCTATCTCCCATGAGCTAGATTAAATACCAAAAGAAAAATAATTACAAGCTCATGGATAATGGGATGGTGGAATTGTAAGGTGGTGAAAGAAAGGGTAGTGGAGTGGAATAAAATATATGCCCCCAACTCAACTTGGGCATTTAAACAATATATCAATAACCAAATACAATATCAAGAGGCAAATACAATTAATGATGCATATGAGAGGAGATCCAAAATGAAAAGGGTTTTATATGATGCTCAAATGCAAGGTGGCATGATGACATGAGCATGATATAATTATGATGCAACAATTATATATAGGAAGTAGACATTATATTACTAGACCAAGTAGCATTACAATTGTTAGACAATTGGGATGCTATATTAGGTTTCCAGTTGGCTAATCAAGGCCTTCATCAATACAACAGTACAATTGTATATAATTATCTTCCAAATATCTCTACTGGACTAAGAGATATTATTCATTGGCTATGCCTACTTGATCCAATAGGATTACTACTTGATAACTATCTTCAATGTTCATCTTTATAATCTGGCATTACTACTCCATATAATTATATCTTCCAGATAACTCTTCTATTCATTCAGGAGTGAGTTAACTCCATCAATTATCATATTGATCTTATTCTCTTCCAACACTCCCATCCTATAGATGATATCTAAATCTAGCATTACTACTTACCTCTTCTTACTTCTTTCTATAAAGGTTTAAAGTGATTGTTATGATAAGAATAAGAGTTGATAGATCAAGTATTGATAGGCTAAGAGTTAATAAATCAATAGTTGATCACTCAACATTGATGTTCAATAGATATTAGAATAGGATTCAATAGAGATGGTAGGAATTGATATGGGAAGAAAGATATGTGGTGAGTGGTCTTGACTTGATTTCCTTCCTACTCAACAAGTGATAAGGAATTATTGGTTAAGAACTACCATGATGCTCATGGTAGGAAATGGATAAGAATAAGATAAATCAATATTTGGTTATTGAGTTCTTGTTACTTGAATTATATTCATAGCTTAGTATTCATGAGTTATTGTAATGAATATTATGATATGATCTCTAGAGGACATGATATTAATTATTAAGCAATGTATTATGTTTTAATTTATTATATTGGATCTACCCTTAGATCAAATTACCTTTACCCAAAATCATGTTTTTAGCAAAAGGCATATTTGAGACTTATCGCAGTCAACTTGATGATCTACTTCAGTTCCATCAAGTTGAGAGAAGCTTCACTTACTTTGACAAGTTTTGTTCAAAAGCGCGAAAATTATTCGAATTTCTATGCATGAATGCAATACACACATCTATGTTCAGCTTATTTCTAAGCTCTAATTCTGGGATGCTACAGACTCTCCCTCTTAAAATAAACTTCGTCCTCGATGTTCGTATACTCTCACGTTTCGAAACGAGGGATTGACTTGTATTGGTTACGACATTTCTCAAATCCAGGATAACCTTAAATGGAATAACCTTAAAGGACTTCAAAGACACACGCCAAAGATCATTTGACGTGGCTATCGTTACCGTGTGTTTACACACGACGCCAAAGACTTTGCCGGGTTCCGGGAGGGCTTTGCCGTGTGGGCACACCCACATGGCAAAGAACTGCTCTGCCGTAGTGATGCAGTGTATGTCTTGCTGCACGAGGCGTGGCGTTCATGAGTGTCAAAAGGCTAGGATGTCAAGTGGAATCTCGTCTAAGTTTCACCTCTAGTTTATTTTAAGATTTCTAGTCTAAACATTTGACAAAACTTTGCACTACAAAATTCACAATGAAGTAGAAGTGGGATCTTATCCCACTTGACACCTTACAGAGGGCATGCGCGCGGCAGGAGCTGGAGGTCAGGTAGTCTCGGCTCGGACATGAATTCTGTGGCGTCCAGTGTCCAGCTGCTGCTGCTGCTACCTCTGAGTTCGTGTCCGACACGAGAGACTCAGCGTACCTAACGGAGTACATTGAGAACTCGGATCAGAACGAGATAATCGGTTAATCTCCGAGTGCGTAGCTAGTTCCAATAGAGTCCGTTCTCTGGTCTGCCATATATATAAGGTTAATTTAGACGTGGAGATTGCTCCCGGCGACTTGGAAAGATCGCCGTAAACGTCGGAAGATCGTGCCTGCGTCAACAGGATCGTCCCGGGAAACGATCAACAGTTCGAGAGACACGAGCACACGACATGTCGACGACCGACGGTAACGGCAGCACGGAGTCCTCGTCGTCATCGCGGCAGTGGTCCGACCTCCCCGACGAACTCCTCGGCATGGTCCGCGGCAGGCTTGCCTCCCCCTGGGATCGCGTGCGCCTGGCCGCCGTCTGCAAGGCGTGGCGCGCCGCCTCGTCGCGGGTGCCGGCCTTCCCGCTGCTGCTCGTCTGGTAGTGGGTCGACCTCTGCGGAACTAAGCGCATGTTCGGGCCCGACGACGCCTGCGTCGTGCGCGTCCCGGACAAGGCGGAATGCATGGGGTTCGTCGGCTCGTACGACGGCGGCTGGATAGCCGCGACCTTCAAGCACTTGAAGCTCGTGGTCGTGAATCTCTTCTCTGGCGCTGAGGTGGCGCTCGCCCCGGTATGCTCCAAGAGTCTAATCACCCCCAGGAAGATCGTCTTCTCCGAACACCCCACCTCTAACCGACTGCATCCTCGCCTCTGTCTCTAAATGGCGATCGTGCCAGATTGCCCTGTGCAAAATCGGTGGGCACGGGAGTAGGTGGACCGTAGCATACGAGGAAGATACGCGCACACGCACGGTCGGTGGCATCGCGTTCTGCAACGGCGAGCTCTATGCCCTGCTAAATCCAGGCGAGAAGCTGCTCAAGTTTAAAATCGACATAAAGGAAGACGGCACTCCGGTCGTCACATCAATCCGCCGGCTGGCAATCCAAAGGCGTCACGGTCCCACCTGCGAGGACGGCTTCATGGCGTACCAATGCTTCATGGTCGACCTACATGGCAAGCCGGCGATGGCGATACGGACCCGGTGGTTGCCCAAGCGTGAGCCTTTCTTCAAGGTCTTCACGCTCGTCGACACCGATAACAACGTCGAGGCTTACAGGTACAAGTGGGAAGAGGTCACGAGTTTTGGTGACCACCATGCCTTGTTCTTGGGGTCACATTCATCTAAGGCAGTTCGGGTGGACGTAGACCAATATAATGGTTTCGAGAGGAATCATATCTACTACACTGAACATATATCATCAATTACAAAGGAGTTGCCCGACGATGATGACCGCCAGCACGTATACCGCAGGGAAGACCAAAGTGTCGGCGATGGTGTAGAGAGGACAGGATATTTCCTGACGGGTGTTGACGATCTTGGGATGTGGCTCTACCCTCCAAACTTGTAGTTGATATATTACTTAGTCTAACGGCCGGTATATACGTACACAACCTAAGATAATATTACATTGTATTGTCTTTCAATCTTTATGTACTTATTATCCACACAAAAAAATTCTTTATATACCAGAGTATTACATCATAGGGTGATGGTACATCCCTTCCTCCTCTAAAGTCACACACTCTTGTGTCGCGCAAATCATCGCAGACCCAACTCTAGCATCATCATAACATAACAAACCATGAGGTACGTCTAGAAACTTGCAAGAAAGACTAAAAAAGGTGTGACATACCCCATAGCTAATTAGTACTTCCTCTGTTTGGGATTATAGGTCCTACGCACATACCTAGGTTGTTAATTTGACCAACAAAATATAACTTATATATTATAAAATTTATATCATTAAAAAATATAACCTCTAAAGTTTCTAATGGTATAATTTTTATGCTATATTATTTATATTTTGTTATTCAAATTAGCAACCTAGTTATCCGTACGGGACTTATAATCTCAAACGGAGGAAGTACTAACTAACTGATTGCCCGTGCTTTGCTACGGTCTCAAAACTTTGGATGGATAGACAACAAAACATGGCCGACCACATTAATGGATCTTTTCCGACAAGGGAGGGGGGGCGTCAGTTTTCAGTTCCCTTGGGATCAGATTGCAAAGTGCTTGTGCGATTGCTATGACACTATAAGAATATTTGAGATATGAGACTTGTATTATGGTAAAATATTTTCCAGTTCAATTTCGGATCAGCTTTTTGCCGAGTCAGTTGATCCAAATGAGATCTAATTCTTGTATTATCGGAAAAAAACTGGTGCATTAGGGATTATGAAAACTCTAGATTTGAGGTAACATATATATACACCAAGAAGGAAAAGAGAGCAAGAAGATCTATAAATTCAGTCATGGTGTGCGCTCTTCGGTTTAGACAAATCAGTTTCCTAATCTAAGAACACAATATCGCATGCTAAAATGCCACAGGGGTTCGGCAGCTATCATAAACGACACCAAAAGTTGTGTTTCATTGCCTGCAAAAACATGTAGAGTGCTAACATTTATTTAATGGCCTAACAAGGTGAGTGAATCCAGATGGAACAAGTACCGGTGATGATGGCCAAACATGATGTGGCTTTACCCTCCTAGCATCCTCTTGCCCGAGACTAACATCATATTATTAGTTTCAGCAGGCTTGAAGGGTCGCAAATAATTCTGGATTTGTGCAATTAATTAGATGGGACCACTGTCAGAAGGTAGTTTCTAAATGAAGAAAAGGCACACAAATAGCAGTCCCATGAGTACTGTGCTAGCAGTTAGGCAACCCTCGGTGAAAGTTGTGCTATTGTGCTAGAGAGGCTCGTATTGGCTGATAAAAACTTATAGTCATGTTGATTAGTTATTAGGTTTCTGAGATTCCTATTGCGTGTAGGTTTCCGCAGTTCCTTTACCCTGCAACAGCACCAATTCCTCCGGGAATGGTCAATTAACTCAAGTGAGCTATTTGTAACCACTGATTTTATATATATATACTTATGTGTGATGCCTTTTTGAGGCACTTGGCCTTTCTTGTCTACTTAATAAAGTCATGGCTTAAATTCTGAAGTCTGGACTGTATGGTATATGCAGTCACGTTGTGCAGGTATTGTCCATGCCATTCTTGATACGTAACATAGATACTGAAAGTGATTGTACACTCCTGCAGGCCTATCCGGGTGACATGCATGCATTGCAATTCATAGAGACGAAACCCAAATCGACCTAATTCAGAAATGGTGATCAGGGTCAATCTTCAATACCAGTGTGGGATTTTCTCTGATCTACGCCTTCGCGTCACTTTACACGCATCACTGCGGCTACGCAAAATACTGATTGGTTGAACCACAACCTGCTTTTTGATGCATCAGTGGTTCAGTTATAATGTTACCAGTGAAAGTATCCAGTGAAATCGTTGATTCTGTGCACCCAATGTACTAAGTTACAGATGCAAAACGTAGTGCGGGTTGGTTTTTATGCAATACAAAGTTCTTGTCTGCATCTCGCCCGTTGTTGCTTCCTCCAACGGTTTAGAACCCACCGGTTCATAAGTGTTCACCACGAGGCCTACCATGTCAGTTTTTCCTACTCCCTTCGGTCCATATTAATGGCCTCAATTTTGTTTAGATTCATATGTATCTAGTTAAGTATTTAGACTAGATGCATTTGTATCTAGACAAAGTTGAGATCATTAATATAGACCAGAGGGAGTACATGAAAGAGGCAGATGTTGCCCCTAGATTTGGAGATAAGACCACTGGCATCTCCAATCTACCATTGTCAAATTCAGTGTACTGTGCCCTGACTTGTTAGGCTTAGGTAACTGCGATTGTCCAATTCAGTGTACTCTGCCCTCAATTTCCCTGTACAGTAGTGGCTGTAGTGCATCCCGAAGGCATGCTTTGTATGTAACAGAAGCTTGTAAATAGAACATTTGGCTGATCCCAGGAATGTTAAAAGAGATGTCCAAAAAAAATCTTTGATCTTTCTCATCCAAGACTCCCAGCTCTCCAATTTTACATGTGGCATCATAACATCTGTTGGAATATGAACTATGAAAAGGCAGAGTGGAACTAATTCTTTGTTGATTTACACAGTAACAAGTAACAAGGAATATCTCCACAGTAACCAGTAACAAGCAGTATCTCTACAGTTTATTTTTTTGGAGAATGACAGGGGGGAGAGAATCCCCCACCGTTTGTAAGTATCTCCACAGTAACCAGTAACAAGCAGTATCTCCACAGTAAGCAGTAACAGACTGTACACTAGTGTTTCCAGGACGAGTTTGTAAGAGCCAATTTGGCTTTGGTGAGCATGTACACAACCTATCAAGCTGTAAGAGGTGACCAAGAACAGAGCCGCTGCTTGACCCACGGCCTTCACTATATGCAGGAAGAAAAGGCACACAAATAGCAGTGCGCAGAGTTGAAGCTTACCAAGCTCCATGGGACGGGTGAAAATCAGGCGGCATCAGATGAAGAACATGTTGTCCTTCACATTATCGTGCGGGTCCAGCTTCGGGTACTTGTCAGAGGACGACGAGCCGGGCTCCAGGACCAGGGACGGGGACGCCATCATGGTGTCGTAGTAGTCCCTGCCACGGTAGGCCGCAAGGTCAGCGTACTTGACGGGCGTCGTCAGCGACACTGGCTTGGTGCAGCGCGCGAACAGGAAGCACAGGTCGTAGACCAGCCTCTGCAGCTCGACAGGCTTGAAGTTGTGCTCGTCCTCCAGAATGTAGTAGTGTGTTGGCCGGCTCGTCCCTTGCAGCCCTTCATGGCTGCAGAGGAAGAAGTCTTCCTCCGGCAAGTCATCGACCACGTCGGCGTCGACCACTGTGCCAGGGAGCACGTTGCCGTTACTGGTCTGCTGCTCAGATTCATCCCTGGGGAATAGCCTCGTGTTGTGACGCTTCTTGGCCACGATCACTGTGATCGTTGGCGAGTAGCCATCCACACTGATCTTCGTCCTCATGGGCTTCACTTCTTCCTCGCGAACCATCTTGAATTGCCCCTCGCTCACGCCGTCACGGAAGTATATGATCTTCTCTGGCTTCAAGTGGTTCTTCTTCTCATAGACAGCAATGAGCTCCTTGCACATATCACCAAGCTCCTCGATCGCCTCCATGCGGTTCTTCTGGGCACGGATTCTTGAGGCATACTTGCTGGCGCTAGGGTCCATTGACGCGACAACTGCTGCTATCGAAGGACTCTTCTTGTCTCCAGGAGGTGGATGGTTCACGTCCGCGCCGATGAACATGAAATGTGTTTCAGCAACCTTTGGGAGCTCGTCAGATAGCTGGACGTTGCTGCCCCCGAGCTTGCTGTTGATCTTGAGAGCAAGGTTGGACATGTACTGGTCCTGGCCCTGTACTTTGTTTGCAAGGTGGCTCAGCAAACACTGGGTTTGGATCCCTAGTTGCCTCTCGCATATCAGCTTCAGTGTCTTGTACCCTGGATGCTGCTGAGACATCGGGCAGAAGAGGAGCTGCAGCTTCTGCCCCTCAAGCTTCTGCTGCTTAAACTTCGCAGTCACAGCCTCATTCACATTATTAAGCACATCACGTAGCTTTTCCGGATTGGATAGCACTGACATTTCTGATTTCTGCACAAAGCATGGCTCATAGTTCATCCTAATGCCAAGACCATTGCACTTTCTGACGACACGGCTAATGAATGTGTACCCATCAAGTGCTTGCTGGCTGGAGTGAGCTGGCCCTGCACTGAAGTCAACAATGGCCCAGTACCTAAGATGCTTGCCTTCAAATATTTCGTGATCGTTAAGGTTCCACTGGCGGTTAAGGAGGCTAATACTGAGTTTAGAAGAGCCACCGAGTTTTAGCATTGGGGGAGGAAGGATATTGCCAGTGACTTCAGTCATGTGCTTGCCCAATGAAATCTCAAATTCCTGGCCTATGTTACTGCTGGAAATAAAATTATAGTCAGTAACTGACAATAGCATGAGTTCATTAGCTAATTTATTAGTAAGATCGCAAGAAAGACAAATATCAGTTCCGTCCAAAGAAACAAAATGCCAGAAAATACCTAACTTGAACAAAAGTTGCACATGGTGAATTGACAAATGTACAAATAACATAGTTAAACTCCCCTTTTAATTAGCATATATGTTGGCCACATTTTGACTGTTATCATAGCAGTACTGTTTACACAGAAAAAAATATTTAATGGAATTCTAGCAAATTAAATTGCCTTGGATTTAGCAGCAAGTAAGCAGCGCAATAAATTAAGTTTCGAGATTGACAAAAAGAAAGAATGGATGGTCAGGCATTTGCAAACAGTAGAGGGGCACCAAACTCACAGTTACCTGCAAGGCCCATCTGGAGCTGATACCATTTTAATAATCTCCGTTTTCCGCCGTTTTGAGTTGGGTAGCTTTTCCTTTGGTTTCTGGGTGGAATCCTTGTCCTTGGGATACTTCTGATGTCCATGAAGACTACAAAGCTCAATCGGGACATAAATTGGACTGCCCTTTCTCGTGCATAAATCCAAGCATGGTAGCATCTTATACTCAATCACCTTTCCATACTCCCTAAAATAATACGCAATAAGTTCCTCAGACTCCTCTGAATCGAAATTCTTGAAAGATATCTGTTCAGCACGCTCTGCTGTCAAACCTTGAACCTTGTATTTCTGGCTTGTCGTCACCTTGCTTTTTCCTTGAGAGCACTTCATATGGTAATTCACTGTAACACAGAGGCCTTTGAGCTGACACTCCAGATACTTCCACTCATTCTCTGTTAGACGTGTCTGGGTGTTAAGGAACTTCGGGCTGCCAAAGCGTTCCACCAAGTGCTTGACAAGTTCCAGAACACTGCTTTGAGCATTGCAAAATTCCATAGATGAATAGTCAACACATAAGACCAACCCTTGGGCGGTGGGTTTTAGGGACTGCTTGCTTCCTTTCAGACGTACAGTGAAATCCCAAGGCTTGTTGATCTCAGTCTCCAACGGGGAGTAAAATGTCTGACCAATAATAATCTTGCCCAAGCTAGAGGCCTCACGCACAATGATATCAAGAAACTGCAAAATCTCTCTAGGCATGGGCTGCTGCTCTAGTTGGGTTAACGGCAGCTGCTTCTTGAGCTCGGCTGACACATTGTAGGTATGTGACTCAACTTCAACAGGGTATGAAAGTTTTGGCAGTTCTGCAAAGGTGAACAGACTGCCCTTGCCATTATAAGCAACAGCTGGTGAATTTGAATTCTTCTTAAGTATCTTGAAAAGTTTAGCCTTGGCAAAATCCAGAACTTGTCTGAGCCCCATTCCTGAAGAACTGGAAGAACATTGCTCAATCTTGATATCATAGCAAAAGATAGTCGAAGCCTTAAAATCAACTTTGAAGTGGTTCACCAAAAGTTTAACTGGTAACACTTCATTGGGAACAATGGCTCGGCCTGGAAGAAAAAATGGACATTAGAAACAGTGAAGGTTTACACAAGGAAAACAATAACAGGGCATGCAGTTAGAGAGAGGATCATCAAAAGCTACAGTTTCCTACACAAGGAAAACAATAAACAGGCAATATGATTTCCCAGTTTAAACTACTGAAATAAATGTAGCTGTAAGGAGAGGAAATCGCTCATCCTTTCCAACTTCAGATAGTAAAAGTTTTCCTGCATTGAAATTCATTTTAATTTGTACCCTTACTACTGCAAAAGGGCGCCCTAAAGGCCCATAGTTCTTCTCCATGCTGACTCCAAATTATAGCATGAAGCAACTTAAATTGAAGCATACATGTTAGGCCTAGTTACTTGTGAAATAACACATTCATAGGAAAAGCCCAAAAGGAATCAGACACATGTTTTCACTGGTGATAACTCAACTCTAATTCTTTCTGTCCTCTTGGTAAATGATACTGTACAATAGATAAATGATTATCTGAATGTTCTGAAACTACAAGGTGACAAATGAATCTTCCATATGAAATTCTCCTTTATGCCATATGTTGTGCATCCTCATAGACAATCATTTCCCATCTAATTTTTTTGGAACATAGTTTACTAATAATGGTTTAAAATTTCAGTTAGCATCTAGGGGAATTCATCACCACATCGTCCTCTCCTCACTTTTTCAAGAAAAACAGGATCGCTATGACCCCATCATGTTTAGGATCAAACGCTAACTATGGATTTAAGATACAAGAGGTCTAACAAAGCATCAATAGCTGCTACACAAGAACAACTTTAATACAAGCAATGCACTCATTTAAAGCTATCTTAATCCATAAACCTGGGGCACATTTGGGGATCCCCATACCAAGAAACAACACAACCGTACTTCAAACTAGCTTGAGATACTGCATAATCATGAACCACAATCAGAAAACAGAACAATCTAAGGTCACACCAATGAAAATGCGCAGCCAACAAAAACTGCAACCACAGGCCGGTGGTTCCGCACTACTACTAAAATAAATGTTGCGGAAAATTAAAATGCTGTAGTAAATGTAGCTATAAGGAGAGGCAATCGCTCATCCTTTCCAACTTCAGATACTAAATATTCCCCTGTCTGCAAATCATTTTAATTTGCGTACCTACTACTACTAAAAGTGTCCCCAAAAGGCCTATAGTTCTTCCCCATGCTGACTCCAAACCATAGCATGAAGCAACTTAAACTGGCGCATGCATAGCCTACTTGTGAAATAACATTCCTAAGACAGAGAAGCCCAAAAGAAATCAGATACAGACTTGTGATAACTCTAGTGCTTTGTCTTCTTGGTGAAGGATAAAGTAGTTAAATGATGCTCTCAATGTTCTGAAACTGCAAGCTGACAAACCAAACTACCAAGGTTCCTCTAGTGCTAGCTGACAGGATCACCTTTTATCTCATATATGATGTGCATGCTGTCAAACGATCATTACCCATATAAAAAAATTCAGAACAGAGTTTAGAAATAACAGTTCAATAGTTTAGTACAACTCTAATATAGGCAATGCAGCCATGCAGACATGCAGCAAAGGAAACTTATCACACAGAGATTATTCTCATTCAAGTCTATCTCGATCCCTAAACCTGGAGCACATTTGGTCATCCCCGATACTAGAACAGAACCATATGAAACTTCAAGCTAGCTTGAGATACTGCATAATCGTTAGCCACAATCAGAAAACGAAACAATCTAAGATCACACCGAAGCAAATGTTACTCTGAATCAGCACGCAGCCAATAGAAAATTGCAATCGCAGGCCTGTGGTTCCAAAACGCGAGCAGCCCACGCTACTGGCACAGCATCTACGCATGGGGAAACGCAACACCACGATCCACCGCACACATACGCGAAATCGAACAGCGCAGGCTCTGATTAGCTACCCATCACGAAACCCTCGATCGCTCAACCGCCAGCATACGCTTCGAACATTTCAGAGGGAGCAAGCGTGCCCAGAGTTCACGGTGCTCGCAAATAGATCAAGAAACGATTCTTACCATGAGGAGGATGAGGTCTCGGCGAGGACGAGGTCGCCGCCTCCCTGGGCGTGATCCCCTTCTGGGGCGATGCAGAGGCGTACTGTCGGGGGCAGTATTCGCGACGCTGCTGTCCCCGCGGCTGGTGCTGGTAGTGGTACTCACGGTCAGAGCGCCGCCCTCCGCCGGGGGAGTAGGTCCCTCGGTCTATGCCCCGGTTCTGGTCTTCATGGTAAGTCCAGCGCCCTCGGCCGCGGTTGCTTCTGCCTCCAGCGCGGTTCTGGTCTTCTAGGCCGAGATTGCGGCTGCCTCCGCCGCGTGTCTTCTTTCCCGGAATAATCCAGCCGTCAGTGTCCCCAACGCCTCGACCACCCCCTTCGCCACCGGACATCTCCACGCGACTGTTCTCTCCTTTGTCGGTCCTGCCGCCTCCGTCGCGGCTCGGCTCTCTCTCGTCAGTCCTGCCGACTCCGCCGCGGCTGTTATCTCCCTCATCGCCCCTGCTGCCTCTGCCGCCGCTCTGCTCTCTCCCGTCCGCCCTGCCGCCTCCGCCATCACCGCCCCCACCGCTGCTCTTTCCCGGATTTGGAGGATCTGTTTCTACTAGAGCTTGTTGATGAATGGGGCGGTTGGGGGAACAATTGCATATAGGAGGCGCGCGCCGGCGAAAATCGAACACAGGCGATGTTTTGGCGTGAAATGACTATATTACCCCTGGTTAATACTGGAAACTGTCTACCTCAGTGGGGAGAACGGGGGTATGACGGGAAATCACTCAAGTCAATCGAAGACCCGAGAAGGAAAGGGAAAGTGGAAGGAGTGGAGGATACTGCCAGCTGGACGAGCCGTTGCCTCCGTCGCAGGCCAGCTGCCTGTGTTCTGCCTGTGTTCTACCTGCGTTTTACCCTAGTATTATTACTAGTTGAATGCACGTGCGTTGTCACGATCTTTAAAATTTCTTTTCTTACAGCATGTGAAAATTATGGTGTTATAGAATATATGCGAACAAGGAAAGCTTTTTAGTCAGCATTTCAACAACACAATCCATCAGAGAAGATACATGCAATTTGGATTACACAAACTAAATGGCATGCTTTTGACATGCGTCGTCACAGAAATCTAGAGGGATGTTGCTATGACGTTGCATTTGATGTTTGTCGTCGGTTCATACGTGAAAGAATTATAAGAAAAATATATATTTTAGGTTTTTGGAAAATTTGTATACCATTTTCTTATTATTCTCTTGATTCTTTCTTAGAATTTTTGGTAAATGAGAAAATTCGTTTTCTGAAAATTTGATATCTACTTTTTGGTGGTTTATCAATACCTTTTCTACTTCTTTTTACTTATTACTGTATCACATGTATTCTCTAAATTAATATCTAGTGATGTGATTTACATAGACATCATAGCGGACAATACAACTCAAATGGACCAAAAGCTATGGAAAACAATGATATTGAGAGAGACATACTCAAATGGTTTATCAATTCCTCTATCTCAAGTGTCATGTGTGTTGCTACAAAAATAGTGTATATAGATTTTGAAAAAACAAAATGTATTATGTTGTGTGCACTCGTGTATCAAGACATGTGCGAGAAGACTGGTGTCCTCCTATTTTCCCTTATCACGCCATCTTAGTCTTACATGTATCCTCACATTCTTTTGATCATTCACCCTAATGACTTGCTTCTTATCGGGTTGGCTATCTTATACCACGAGATAATCGTATGTAGTCTTCCACTCCACTCGACACTCATTGTTCGCCAGCTTTGCCTCAAGTTACATCTCCAATTTTTGTTGCTCCGCCTTCTTTACCCGAAGTCATGTCACACTACGGCACATAAAAAAGATACAAAAAAGAGGCTACAGCTCAACAATGAATAAATGAAAGAACATATACACACTGCAAAGGAAGAAGATACAAATTACGTGTCATTTCGGTAAGAAGTTATGTCCCTAACCTGTAATCAGGATAGCTAGCTCCTAGTAAACACCATTTTTATTTTATGATAAAAGTATCAGTGAGTATTGCTAATGTGTTAACCAAAACAAACTCAGCCAGCTTGTAAGTATGAATTGATAATATACAGGGAAATATGCATTGGGAGTGATGCATGGACCAACTACAAGCGATCCTGCTGAGGGTATGTATAGTAGATAGATAGATAAGACACAATGCTCAAATTTTGAACAACCCCTGCTATTTTCTTTCAAGAAAAGAATTGTTTCGATCATAAATTCGTTACATTCCGAGAACTTGCTTAGCTCCATAAGTGTACTAAGAGCAAACATAATAATATTATCTGACATGAAACTCCACAAAACAATGTGGCTCATAAGACAGTCTTTTTATGGTGCAAAATAAATAAATGCATTATGGCAGTAACACTACAGTTAGTAAGGTAAGAAAGTTGTACAATAAATCTAAAGTAGCAAAAAAAAGTAGTTAGTGATAAAAATTAATGACTGCATGGCGCATACCACGCAGACTTGGATTTCTTAGTAGGATCCATACATGTAGTTGATGGTGACATTTTACTTGCTCCCATGGTGAACATCAGATTGCCTTTTACCTTAATGCTTAATCAGGTTGAACTATTCACCCCCTCCTACTGTTTCTTAGGTGGAAAATCCAAAAATATCATGAATGCATGGCCAGTAAATACATAGGTAGATAAATAGCCCAACCTTTATTTAGTTAACATCCACAGAATTTTCATCTTTTCCTTTATAAAATGTAATTTGCTTCATCTCTAAGTGAAGCATTTCCTTCTTTGAGAAATCATAACTTTTGAGCAACCTCCTAACATTAAACCTGCAAGAAGAGAAGAAACACATCACTGGACTAACAACGCCAAATTGTGTTATAGAGAAGCTTCAGTAAGCATAGTAGCATCCAGTGCTGCAGTCGATCTCCAGCTTCCTAGTAGGCTAGTAACATCCATCTCATCCTTTCCTGCTAGCAGAAAAGAGCCATACTATTTACACCATACTAACTTGATTATAAAGCTCAAGTTCCTCTCACAATAGTGGTATAAAAACATTGGAAATAGTTACCTGCTAGGCCTTGAGCAACTAGAAAAAACGTTGGTATATGCAGCCATGCAAATATACCCCGAACATATTCTGTGCATAGCTTTGAGACTGATGATGTGAAAAAGACGCTTCCGGAATCCCTGCTTCGAATTGAATCATCAATTCTTTGAGCACATCTGTTTAAAAAACACAGAGAATAGCTTCGTGTAGTGAGTAGTGACTACTTTCAGATGAGACAACACACATTCTTTGGCACTATCTGTATCTGAAAAGTATATTGCTGAAGTTTGATTTATCATTTTTCAATTATGTGATTCTTTGCACAACATTGTTTCATATCACTAAATGGAGAAGGAAATTCATATCAATTTTTAAACATAAAAATATCTTACTTGATGTACTGGAGAGCCAATTTCTCCATTGAAGATGGATATCAAAGAACCAGATGTGCCACTCACATCTGCCAAATTTACCACCATGCTTTCTGTCTGCCTCCTCAAATGTCTTAAAATAGGATAAAATTAACATGCGAAGTTACAATTGCTAAGTGAAAAACACAAATATGAGTTTGTCTTCCAGGGATCAAGGAACTAACAAATAATAGTTGTACTGAATTGGAAAAACAAAAGGAAACAACATTCATGTGATTCACTGAAAATGGGATTATTTCTAGCAATATATATAGGGACTGCGAATGATTCCGAGACAGTGCCCAGATCGTTACGCCTTTCGTGCGGGTCGGAACTTACCCGACAAGGAATTTCGCTGACTGGTTCACGCCTGCTTGTGTATTGGTTATAACCTCTGTACTGTATTTTGTTTGGCTTAAATTGCCAAATGGCGAGACCAGACCCCATGAAGTTTTGTGCTAAATGTGTCCTCATTTTAGTATGAAACGGACGTATACTTCCTACTCATAAGGAGTATACTAAAAAGGTTACTCTTGATTAAATTCATCTGCACTGCTATAAGTTCCAAATCTCGAGAAGTGCGCATATCTAAATATATTAAGTTAGGTGCTTGTTATTCTTATCGGGGTTTTGGATGTATATCTTGGATTTATGTTTCATAGATATCTGTTGTCATGTACCCTGAATGGCTGGCACTTCTATGTGTGTTGTGTTGTAAGTGAAGTGTTTTACCCATGACAACTTGTTGGGTCCCTACTTAAAAATAGGATTGTGACTATGAAGTCGAATATAACTGAAACGAATGTGTTTAGATTCATGATTTGAATTGAGAGTAGATATTTCCATTTCTTATTGTCTTATTGTACATTGAATGTACAGAAATGGCTATAACAGAGTTTCTGTTATTCGTATTAACAGCTACTCTAGGGGGAATGTTTTTATGTGGTGCTAACGATTTAATAACTATCTTTGTAGCTGAACTACATATAGTTTTTTCTACGACACTTTAGAGTCTTTCTATTATATTATCGGAGTGAAACAAAACAAAAAAAAAGATTAATATGTGGAAGTATCGACGTAATTTCATAGAGTCATTCGATCTGAATGCTACATGAAGAACATAAGCCAGATGACGGAACGTGGAGACCTAGGATGTAGAAGATCATAACATGAGCGATTCGGCGGATTTGGATTCCTTTCCTATATACCCACTCATGTGGTACTTCATCATATGATTCATATAAGATCTATCTTTCTAGAGATCGTCATATACATCTAGAAAGCCGTATGCTTTGGAAGAAGCTTGTACAGTTTGGGAAGGGGTTTTTTGAGATGACTGTAGAAGTCAATAGAAGGAATGGAAATTAGTATAAAATACAATTAGACAATAATACATGCTTTATCAGCCATTTAGCCGTATTGCACAACTATGCATTGCCACATATAAGAACTGAATATGAGATTCACTGCCAAGTACAGACACAAATCGATATTTAAAAAGTACAAAAGAAATGGGACATATATTTCATCACTTTCACCTTCCAGGAGTTTGACCTCCTTACAGACATGAACGTTACATAAAGAAAAGAATATGAGTTTCTTTGCTTTCCTCCGACCCTAGTAGAAATCTAATGGCTACATCTATTATTATAAAATCTAATGGTTCCAACAAATTGACGACCCAGGTTTGACTACTTCTAAGGAAACTATTACAAAGATAAAAAATTACCTTATAAATGAAAAATATACATCACATGGGAAATATGGAAGTGTTGCATCTACATCCTGCATCCATACAGATTATGAAACAGAAACTGGATCGCTGTAGTCTGTAGAGACATGAAGCGTCCAAGCAGCTAACAAAAAGCTAAATATGAAGCTATGTGATTATCTTGTTGATCCTAGCTATATTGGATCGTCTTATCACGTATCATGGGCTGATAAAATCATAAATATTTTATTTCCTCCATTACCTTTTTAATAGCTCCCCTAAAAAATTAAAATTGCACAAAATGAACGCCACCAAAATAGTTGATTGTCGTACTACCTAAATATATAACTCGACATTATCAGACTACTAATATAAGTAGAAGTACAAACAAAATTAGAAACAGTGGCATAATGAGAGTGTGTTTATGCCAGCACAAGCATGATTCTAATCAAATAACTTAGATCAATTACTCAATGAAGGCTCTCCATGGCTGAAGTTTAAGTTCAAGTAGCTTGGTGTTGCTTCGCGCAAAACACATCAGGTGGGAACAAATACCGGAATATTTGAACCTAAAAGCACTCAGCTATCTAGTATTTCTTGACTTGCATACTGTTCTCACAAACCACACAAACAACAATGGACTGAAGCAGTACATTAAAACAGATGGTCTGAAGTGCAACCATTTGACACAGCATGACGTACTGAATTAGTATATGCATCACGCCCCATTGATATATATTTACATGTACCCGATTTTCACCCATATATAGCTTTGAGCCTCCAATCAAACCCAATCTTCTTATGTAGTTAGAGCAAGATCAGACAAGCAACATAGCTGAATGATCAGATGTGTCACCATATAGAATGGTTCAGCTAAGCCCCTAATATCAGTTGCACACATGAACTCATCCCATGATTTCATCTCAGCTATCCCCACAAAGGGGTTCAAAGGGAACTGGTCGGACAGAAAGCTTGGTAGCAGACAGTCTCGTCCTGCTAGGCTGGTGTCTTTAAACTCCATCGTTGTGTATGTGTGGCCGCTCATCTCAGCATGGAATCGATCAACCTGATGACACTTAGCAGATAGTTACAACTCAGAGCATCAGAGAGCTAGGCAAACCCAAACAAGGTACATTCAGTAATGGATAATTATGTGAAATTAGACAAAACAAAAACAAGAAAATTGAAGGAAAGGAATATGTATGCCTCACACAAGCCTTCTGCCAAAACACCATTGTCGATTACACGGTACAATTTCAGTCCTCATATATTTGAAATCAGAGGCTTATTCGTAAACCCAAACCATGGCAATACCTGGCCGGTGGGATGGATGGCGGAACAAGGAGCAGCCGCAGCCACGACAGTCGCCGCATCGCTGACATAGCACCACCACAAGGGCACCGGATGCTACCCAAGTGTCGTCAGATGCAGCTCGCCGCTTTCAGTTGGATCTAGCTCATGTTTTGAAATGCCACACAAATGTTTTTCGAGCTTTTCTTATTGAGCTTATGAGAGGCACTCATATGCCGTAGTTTACCTATCTAAAGACAATATCAATAATTTTGTGGAAACTAAATATTCTAAATAAGTGCATGTATAAGAATCTCACATGAACAAGATGGAATAAACAACCACTAAAAAAAGATGGAATAAACAACATTACAGCAGAAGTTGACCACATATATACTCACATCTGGGATGGAAAGGAGCCTCACGCCGGTGCGGTGGTCACCATGTCGACCTGCACAACTCACTCCAGCAGCACCACACCTACACACCATCGTCCTCCCTAAAGTCTAACTCGCTGGGATGACCAGGAACCCCAACAGTCTCTTCCGGTGGTCGAAGGTGTCCACGAACGCCTCCCGACGGACACCTGCCCCTGCGCGATCTCAAAGTGGTTCTTGATAGGACGAGGAAGCCATGAACCCAACCCACACCACACCAGCCCGACGCCAATCTCGCCGATTCGGTCTGGACGCGACCGGTTCGTTGTGTCGGAGAACGGCGTCGGCTGCTTCTCCGGCTACGGATAAGCCTAGGGTTAAGTGGTCTGCTGGTGGTGGTGGCGGTGGAGACAGCTCGGACAACGATGAGATGGGAGGAAGGATCTTGGCGGCGGGGATTCTGGGTCATGAGGAACCATAGCGGCGCGAGTGGGAAATGGCGAGGGGAATCACCAGGACGTATGGGTGAGCGGCTGGGCCTCTCTGCGGTGGCAGAGCCTATTAATTTGTTGTGAAGTTGAGGGGCAGTTGTAGAGCGACGTACCACCATCTTGACGTCTTTGCCTTTAATAGTAGTAGAGATTAGTTGTGAGGTGTTAAATATGAACAGTTTTACCACTAGAAATCGGAAGCCGATATTGGTTTGAGATCGGACTAGTGCATAGCCGTAGATTGCATGCAGGTTGACCATTGATTTGCAACCAGATCTACGCTTCTGTTACAGGGAATCAAAGACCGATTTGTATGCTTCCAGAAAAAACCGATCCCTTAATTAATTCATGTACAGTAGGTAACTACTCATCGTTCCTTATTTGTAGGAAACTAATTTAGTTTTAATGAAAATGATAATTTTAGCGAAATTATTCTCCTAAAATCTAATTTACTTCCTTATAGAACAATTTTCTTTTGCAATACTATGTATATTTGTTTCCCATGTGATCAAACTTCGTGTTTCCAATGCTATTAAAATTTGCTTCCATCCATGAAAATAGTTGCCAACGACTTGCTTTCAAAATATTAAATCATGCTACTACATATATTTATTTCCAACGTGATCTAAATTTGTGTTTCCAATGCTAATAAAACTCGGTTCTGATGGTATTAAATTTTGCTTCGATATGAAAATAGTTAGAATGGCTTGTTTCAAAAATATCAAACCATGCTTCTGTCGACGGGGTACTTTCCTCATCACTGAATTTGCTTCAGTTTAAGCGTATGTGGTGGATCGAGGTGTAGCGGCCAAACTGATAATCATACAAACGATCAGGTAGTGATGATTTTGTGGGAGAAGGGCACCGATATGATGGGAGTCACCATGTGAAATTGTCGGCCTGTTTTATTCTTGAGAGGATAACTGGCTATTGCGGGCCGTGCGATGCAGGTAGAATATTTGCTTGCTTCGACCAGATCATTTGCTTCCATGATAACCAAAAATTGTTTCAGTATAAAATATGAAAGAAATGTCCAATGTAATTGTATATTATTGATGCCACAATGCTTCGTACATCCATATTACATGTTTCCCAACAACCAAAACATTTTATTCCTTTCAGTCGCCAATACTATAGAGCTTCATATGTTCATAACACATGCTTCCTATTGGCTAAATATATGTTTCCATCCACTAGTCAGTATGCTTCCTTACATGTTTCATATGTGACTAACAATATGTTACAAATACTCAAGACCTTTGTGTGAATGGCGAGTCATGTTGGCCACGCCACTACGCATGATGACGGCGTACACAAGGCGGGAGGACAGGAAAAGAACTTGATGGCAGCTCCCACAACGGACTTGTGGTGGTCGAAGGCGAGCCGAGACCTGCGGCAAATTTGAAATTCTTCATGCCACGACAAAGCTACCAGACGAGGCTAGGCGCCATGTTGAAGCCAAGAGATGCACATGACCATGTTAGTAGTCACAACTAATATTCAAAACCAATGATAACCTTTGAAGCATTGTTGGCATAAACTAGAAAAGGATAATACAACCAGCTTAAAACAACAATGGGAAATATAAGAAGCACAAACTGATATTGCCTGATGGAAAAACTAAATGAAACAAAGTATGGATTCTAATGGTTGAAGCAAAGTTCAATTGTATTAGAAACAAATATCACAAGGAAAGGAAACATGTAGAGGTATCAAACGACATATAGTGTGCTAGTACATCACAACACATATGAGGGAACATTAATCGTAGACATGCATCGGTAAAAAAAATTGAGTTCGCGAATTTGACAGCTTGCCACTAGGATTGGGGTACGCATATTAGTGCTTATATATATGTGAAATTTGATCTTTCATATAGACATTATGGCGAGAGAAGAAATCAATTAGAAAGAAAATGAATTGGACTTATCCTAGGCTCATAGTTATAGCTACCTTTGTTTCAAGATCGGCAGTGTGCGGGACGCAGCGGAGGCCAGTCGTCGCAGTGGCCACACATACGGAAAGACAATGCCCCATTGGTGCTTCCCTCCAGGGAGTAAGTTGTTACTAGGTGTGATAATAGCGGAAGACACGGAGGAGCTAGGCGCCGGCCAGTGACACTTCGACGATGTCTCTCTGTGGCAGAGCATCATACGTGCCATCGACACATGAGACGAACCAAGTGGAGGTGACGACCTAGAGGGGAGGAAGCAGCACGGTGGGAGAGATTGGGCGATGGAGGAGAGCCGGGAGCGTGATTTGGGGATCGGTCGCGGAGGCGAGGAGAAACGTCAGGATGCGTTAACGACCAGAAATTTCGTGTGATTTTGGTGTAGTTAACCGGGACATTTTTTGGAGATGAAACTAGAAACCCAGTCCGTTTGATCGTACCAAGATGGACGTCGTTGGAGAGGCCCGACGGATCGTTTCCCATCGGGCTGTGCTAGATAGTATTTGCCCTTTTTTACTATAGTACTCTTCTTTCTTGTAAAAAAACTACTCTTCTTTTACTTTTTACAGCTTCTGGAAAAAAAGAACGGATGGTTTGGTTGCTTACTCTTCGCGTGGTTTTGAGTGGAGGAATTTTTTTAAAACTAGGCAAGAGGCTTGCCATTCATTGATATAATAGAAGAGAGATGGCTAGTTTATAAGGGAAACCAGCCGAAAACCTATATAAAACCACACCACACACCGGCCCCGACACCGCGCACCACACGAGCCGAAGGTCTAGCCACCCAAGTGGCCAAGGCCGACACCCAAAACACCTCAAAACGCAACAAGGCGGAGGCAAAGACTCGGAGCCGCCGCTCCAACAACCACGCCGACCCCCAGGGCCGCGCACCACCTAGCCGAAAAAGGGCCAAGGACAAAACCGATAAGACAGAAAAACCAAACACCAACACTTGCAGGAAAGGGCCTCCACAGTGATGCCTCCAACGAGGGGAGCGACGACCAAGAGCGCCTCCATCACCGGCATCGGCCGTGGCCAGAGCAGGGTTTTCACCCGGAGCACACCAAACTGAAGTCGCGTTCGCCAGACCACAGAGTCGAGGAAGCCCAACAGCCCGTCGATGCCAACAACCAACTCGTTCCGCAAGTCTGTGGCGCCCCGCAAAACCACTACTAGAAAATCGCGTTGTTTTTGTGCATTGCATCATCATGACCGCATGCTCATGTCATCATGCCACATTGCATTTGAGCATCGTCCTCATCATGCATTTGTTTGTCTGAAACTATTTCCAAAAACATATTTGGTTTTCTAAATACCCCGCCTGTATTTCAAAATCCAAAACCCGGGTCTCCGGATTATTTTGTTTCGTCTACCAATGGATTTCAAAAGCCCCGTTTTAAATATTAAAATATTTATTTTATTTTTAGGGGCAGCCGTACCGGGCCGATCCGACCCAGTCGGCCACCCCCAGTACAAAACCAGTCTATCTAAACCCTTTTCCTACCCAACCCTAGTCTACCCAGCCCCCTCCACATCACCATAGCCACTCACGGCTCGCCACATCCCCCTGGCCCAAAACCCCACCCACTCATAGCCCTCCACCTCACCTCTCCCTCTCCCCATCCCAGCCGCCACCTCATCCCACCTGCACGCCTCCCATCAAACCCACCTGGTCCACCCACTCCCCGCCCTCCAATCTTATCCCCCGCCCGACAGCCCCCCCGCCTCGGGATCTTGCCCGCGTGGACCCCGCCTCGCACTCCCACCTGCCCATCCCCGCACCCGCATCGCCTCCCCCGCTCTCTCTCCCCTCGCCCTCGTCTTCCCACCGAGGCAGAGCCGCCTCCCTCCCCAACCTGGACGCTCCCTCTTGTTCCCTTCCTCGCCGCCAGATGCGCCGTCAACCCCGCCCTGGCCGTCTTCCGGCTCGTCGCCGGCCCGCGCCTCCTCGCACCGCCGGTCGCCTCCGCCCTCGTCGCCGCGGCCGCCCTCCTTCGCCCTACCGTTGCCCACTCCGGCCGTCCTCCGTGCTGGCCAGCAGCACCGCCGCCGGAGCCCTCCCTCACCGCGCCGGCCATGGTCTGCCCCGCCGCCTCGCGGGACCGCGCCAGCGCGTGCCGCCTCGACCCCTCGCTCCCAGCATCCGCAGCAGTGCCCGACACCCTCGGGCCTCCTCTCCGACCTTGTCAGTCTCCGCCGTCACCGTCTGCGAGCCCGGCCTCCTTCATCCCCGACGCCGCCTTGGACCGCGATCACCGGCGCCCTCGTCCCGGACGGCTCTGCTGACCACCTCTTCCGGCCAAGTTCGGCCTCCCCGGCCGCCTCCTGCGCCCTCTCCGTCGGCAGCGCGACGCCGCAGCGCCGCCGTGCTTCCCGGGCCTCCTTTGCATCGCGCCGCCCTCAGCGTCGCTGCAAGCAGCTGGCAAGCCATCGTTGTCACCTCCATCTGCGGGCTCGGCACCTCGTCGTCACCTAGCCAGTGCTATGGACGCACGCCCATGCCTCCCTTGGTTCCTGAAGATGTGCAAGGGGGTGCGCACATTTGTCTTGAAGGACACCTGCAGCCGCGCGTCCCTGCCTCCGTTCGGCTGGGTTTCCCAATCCCTTCGGCAAGATGCTCGAGAACCTCCCAATGAACAAGATCGACGAGTGGCACAACCTCCAACATAGTCTGTGATGTCGCCCAGTTTGCCTTCCCAGATGCCATGACCTTCATGGACCCGATCACCCGAAGCTCTTCCTCCCGGTGTCCGCAGACCCTGCTCCTGGAGTCCAAAGTCCGAGCCTGGCGAACCCGAACCCTTCGGACCGCCAAGATCGCCTTCCCGAAGACCGAACCCTCGACACACCTAGCTTGCCTTCCCGGACGCCATGACCTCCTTCACGGAATCCGAAGGCCGTTGCTCTGAAGACCGATCCTGGAGTCCGAAGCCGAACCCAAACCCCTGAACATCAAGCTCGTCGATCAGAAGTGTGACCCTCTTTCTGAGACCCCTATTTTATGAATGATATAAATTGTTGCATATTAAATTGTCATGATTGCATTCTTAACATATGGTTTTGGGGGCATTATGCCGATTCACCTTAAATTAAATATGGAGACCATATGCGGGCTTTTCTATTCTTATATTGGTTCCGTTTAAATTTGTGTAGCAAACCGGTGCTATCTTTTGCCATGTTAAGACAACATTTAAATTGCGGGGTAGTTAAATAACTTGAACCGTCTAATTAAATGTCGGGACCCCGGTTCCGCTTAATATGACCTAAATTCATCGCACCTTTGCCATGTCATACATCATACATGCATCATGCCCGATTTTCTACCGTAGTATTAAATAGTGCATCCGGTGTTTGTGCTAGTGTTTTGCTTCTTCACGGACTAGGCCGATGAGTTGATGCGAGTGTCGACCCGATCTTCGGATGAACCTTCGGCAATGTTTTCAGGCGAGCACCTCCCCCTTTCTAACTATCTTACCTTTATAGTATTTATTCCCTCCTGTTGATCTATTGCTATCTGTGTTGCGTTGCTCTAGTTTTCGTACCCGTGATATCCCTTGCAGCCTTATATTGCCTTGGACACATCCTATTACCTGTTGTTTGGTAGATAGTTGGACCTGCGCGTCGTAGTCGCTTGCTCAAGTGCTGTTGCGTGTCGTCAAGTACCACAGTTGTTGGAGTATTGCCGTATGTTTAAGGTTGGAGATGATCATGGCTTTAATTATTGTTTAATAACTAAAATTGAAAGTAGGTAAATGCAGAGGCACAGGTGGGCAATAGATGTTATTTGGTTGTTAACCGTCCACTTGTGTCCCGTAGGACCCCGAGTTCTTGACACCTGTTCCGAGATCGAGCGCGCTAACCACAGGTGGGGTGTATGGGCACCCCCATCGATTTAGTACCTGATTCCAAGTACTGTACTGGGGGCCACAAGTAGTTTGGGGCTTTATTACTATCCTGTACTTATGCCATGCTTTACTGCTTAATTTAAATTGTGCGAGGTACTGCACCTGTACTGTTTTGGAAGCGGAGTGTTTTCGCGGTATCGACAAGCCCAGTCTCATTTTCGGGTTCCCGGTCGTTTACAGCCACTGACGCAAACCCTGAGTCCGTCTCGGAGACCGGCCGACTTCGTTGCGCATGTACTTGCTTTTGAAGGGAATATGCCCTGAGAGGCAATAATAAAGTGTTTATTATGTGTATTCCAAGTATATGATAGATGTTTATTTTGCATGCTATAATTGTATTAATACGGAAACGTTAATACATGTGTGTTTAATAAACAAACAGAAAGTTCCTAGTTATGCCTCTCTCATAAACTAGCTCGTTGATTAACAAGATGATCAAGGTTTCCTGATCATGGACATTGTATGTTGTTAATAACGGGATCACAACATTAGTGTAATGATGTGATGAACATTCATCCAAAGTATAGCATTACGATCAAAGTCATTGAGTTTATATTGCTATAACAACTTACGAAGTGATCCTAATCCTTAGACCATGAGATCATGTCAATCACTAACACCGGAAGAGTTTCTTGATAACATCAAACGTCACACCGTAACAGGGTGATTATAAAGATGGATTCAGAACTAATAAAGTGTTATGTTGAGGCTCATGGATCGAGAGTGGAATTTGTTCATCCCGATGACGGATAGATATACTCTGGGCCCTCTCGGTGATATCATATTGATTAGCTTGCAAGCAAGTGATTTGATCACTAGAATGTTATATCACAGGAACGAGAAAAGAGTGCATGTCGGTAACGAGATCAAACTGGGTATGGAGATACCGATGATCGAATCTCGGACATGTAATATATCGTGAAACAAAGGGATTAAGATACTAGCGTAAAAGGTTCCGACGATCACAAGAAAGTCATCGTTGAATGTGTGGGAGTCAGTATGGGTCTCCAGATCCCGCTTCTGATTATTGATCCGAGAGGGGTCTCGATCATGTCCGCATTATTCACGAACCGTAGGGTGACACACTTAAGAGAGACCGACATCCAATTGGAGCAAATGTTTCATGCCGAAAGAATGAACAAGCGCAGGAATTTATTTCACTAGATACCGAAACAGGTTTTCGGGTGAAATTGCATAAAGTGGTTATGCATGTGAAATAGAATTCTAGCAAGGGGTTATTTGTGAATGTTTGTCATTAAAGTAATTGACAAAATTCTGAATAAAATAAAAGAGTTTTATTTAATGAGAGTTTGCATTAAATTTGGTGGAAATTTAATGGGATTTTTGAGTGGACTTTTGAGTGGAGGGAATTTAGAGGAGTTTTGTGAGTGGAGTGTCCACCCACATGAAGAGGGGAGGGCAAGGGGGAAGCCCCCATGCGCCGGCCACCCCCCTTGGGGTTCCCCCCCCTCCTCCTATAAAAGGAGCCCCCCTCCTCACTTGTCTCTCACACCTCCTCGTGAAGGATCTCTCTCCCCCTCTAGAATTTATCCCCCATGGTCTCGGACTAGCGAGATACATGTTCCCGGTGGCTATTCGGCAAGAAAGAGTTGTGCTTCCGCTGCATCGCTGGAGCGAGGAGGCGGAGGTTGCTCGGTGCCTCGAACGTGTGTGCGAGCACGGATGCGCTGCTGATTTGCGGCGCTAGGACTTCCTCTCGATCTTGAGATCGGCAAGAGATCGTCTACATCAACCACGAGTTGAAATCGTTAAGCTTTGTCAGTCTTCAAGGGTATGTTCTCTACGGATATACATCCGCCCGTTGTTTGTATCTAGTATATAAATCTTGGTATATAGTTCACATCGTAGGAAAATTTTTGTTTTCTATGCTGCGAACCCTACAGCTTTGGGTCTGGGAAACGTCATGACTTAGGCCCTGCCGACATACCGATGGGTGTATGTTAACTGATCTGGCAAAAAGGGTCGAAGTGCGTGTGGATACTTTGGTGCACCCCTGCAGGGTTAAATCTTTTCGAAAAGCCGTGTCCGCGGTTATGGACGACTTGGAGCACAGTTCTCGATCATAGACAACTATAACTAAAGTTTACTGCTATAATTTGACTTGTATCCGATATGACTAGTAATCAGCTCCACTACAACGGAATGGCTAAATAAAAGTACCAACAACTACTGGGTTTGGGATGTCTCATGCTAATCGTATCTGACTAGTAAGTGTTGCAACTACAACGGAATGTTTAACTAAAACTGCCCACCGCTTATTATATCAGGATGACTCATGCCATCTTTATTTGACTAGTAATTGCCGCAACTATAACGGAATGAATAAAACTGCCAACGGTGTGAGTTCCTCGGTTGACTTCCTCGTTTGGTCTCGAGGGGGAAACACCAGGATGGGTATGTTTGGTGGTAGTATCAGGTTGGTTCCGAATAGGTCTTTCTTACCCCTCTCTGATAGCCGCTAGTTGTCTCGAGTCTCTATAGGTTGTTAGTGCATGCTGCGCTGCCGCTTCAGTCCACCATACCTATGTAGGCGAGGACCGCCGAATTCTAGCCTCGCTGTGTACTGGCCTCAGTACTGACCGCTCTCTCTTTTTCCTTTGCCCTTTGTCGGCACCCCTTTTGTTTAAGCAGGTTTTGAGATCGACGTCGTTAGCAGGGTTACCCTTCCGGCTTGGCCTGGGCAGGGTTATGGACGCCATTGGTTATTCTTCAGGGCTCTTAGCCCCATTTGCATCTTGTCCGTACTCGGACGCTATATCGTTTTAAGGTGATTTGGATCTTTGTATTGTATATCTGTATTCTTGACTCTTTGAGTCGCTGTTGTATATATCTGTTCTGTGGTTCCATCGTGGACTATTGTGTAATGATATTACTTCGTTTTCCACCCGCACGCAAGTGCCTGGTGGGCACCTTTGAATCGTTTCTATGCGGGTTTTGGCGGGAAGCGCTGAAACTTGCATAGGGCCGATTCTGAGGGTGTTACACAGTCCCTCTGTCCGACGGAGCATCCAAGGCGAGGACCAAGGAGGCCAAACGACACAATAAAGTGCCGCCCTCACCCGATCCCGCGAGGGATCAGGGTTTCCCCCAGAGAACTCGGGCGGAGACGCAAGAAGAACACCACGACAACGCCCCCAAGGAGGAAACGGCGCCAAAAGGCATCGCCACCGTCGGCTCCAGCCGCAGCCAAAACAAGACTTTCTCCCGGCAGAGAGTCGCAACCTCACACCCGCCACTCGAGGCCGGCCAGATCACCATCACCATCCCGCACGTCCACCTTCAAAGCCAACGGACTAGGCAGCTGGACCCGGCCGCCTACACACCGCCACACCTAGGCTCCACATCGCTGTGACAAAATCCGCCATACAGATCATCACCGCTGCCCGTGAGATAGCTGTCGAAATAACCAGAGCGAACCCGGGCAGTTGTCGCCGCAAACAGGAACGAAGACCACAACCACCACCATCCTCCACCTCGCACACCGACAGCGCCAAAACGCCGCACAACAGCCACCACCACCATCATACCAGACCGGAGAGCCCCACGACCACGGCCGCCACCAACCGCACCACGCGGAGAAGATAGGTCATGCAGCACTAGCCTGCCGCCGAAGACGCATTGCCGAAGAGCACCGAGGGTGCCTCCGGAATGCCACGAAGAGGGGGGCACCGACCGACGCGTGATGACCCACAAGTATAGGGGATCGAAACAGTCTTCGAGGGTATTATAACCTAATTTATTAATTTGATATAAGGGGAGCCAAAGAATACTTATAAGCCTTAACAACTGAGTTGTCAATTTAGCTGCACCTGGAAATAATCTTGCTCACAGTAGTTTATCAGTAGACAGTTTTGTAGTAGCAAAGTAACAACAGCAGTAAAATAAAGGCAGTAGTAACAATAGTAGCAAACAGTAGGATTTGAGTGCGGTAGGCATAGGGATGGATGGACGGGCGTTGTATGGATGAGACTATTCATATAATATCAAGATCTAGGGCATTTGAAGATAAATAAGATAAAGCATCCAAGTACTAAACAATTATATGCATGTGTTCTATATATAGTCATACGTGCTCGCAATAAAAACTTGCACAACATCTTTTGTCCTACCAGCCCGTTGCAGTGGGACCTCAAAGATATCTACTGGCAATTAATGTACTCCTTTTTATAGAGTACCGGAGCAAAGCATTAACACTTCGTGAACACATGTGATCCTCACATCACCGTCATCCCCTCCGGCTGTCTCAATTTCTTTCACTTTGGGGCCTTTGGTTTCGGACAATGATATGTGTACACAACTTGCAGATAAGATCACAAACAATACTATCATCATGAATCAATAACAAGCATTAATCACAACAAGTTGCAACAAAGTCAAATAGCACTAATAAAAATACTAGACACCATGCCCTAACAATCTTATTCGACTACAAGATAGATTTCATCCAATCCCTACCATCCCCATAGCCTACAGCGGGGGATTACTCACTCATGGATGAGGAAAACATGGATGGTTGATAGAGAGGCGTCGGTGATGATGATGTCGATGATCTTTTCTAATTTCTCGTCCCGACAGGGTGCCAAAACGGAGTTTCTGGTTCTGAATCACGGTTTCTGGTGGTGACGGCGCATTGAAACTCTCTCTGAAAAAACATCGAACCCCCTCTATTTTTAGGTCAGAAGGCTTTATGTAGGCGAAGAGGGAGACCGAGGGGGTGCCCGAGGTGGCCACACCTCCCCTAGGCACGGCCTGGCCTGGCCCGCGTGGCCAGGGGGTGTGGGCCCCTCGTGGCCCTCCTCCGTCTCATCTTTTGGCTCCGTGAGTCTTCTGGTAAAATAGGAATTTTTCCATATTTTTCGTTGTTTTTCCTGAAAGCTGATTTTCTGCACAAAGACTAGACACCAAAGCAATTCTGCTGAAAACAGCATGAGTCCGTGTTAGTTGTATCCAAATCACACAAGTTAGAGGAGAAACAATAGCAAAAATGTTCGAGAAAATAGATACTTTTTGGACGTATCAACGCCGATGCATGGCTCGAGGACGAACGCCGAAGGCCACAGACGCGAGCTCCCAAGACCCGTTGCCGCGTCGCCCACGCGGCCACCGCAGCCGCCGCACCGCGGAGAAAATCCGGGGCCGCCGCCCTGGCGCCCAAACTCCGCTTTAGACGACGCACCGTCCAGGGCCGCCGTGACACTCTAGCTGGAGCTCCCGCCGCCCGATGGGAAGAGGCCCCTGCCCAGATCCCGTCGCGCGAGAGGAGGGAGGCCAGCCGCCGCCGCCTTCAACCGGCGGCGTCCTCCGGCCATAGTTCTAAAAACCGGACCGGACCGCCGGTGCAACCGAAAAAACCGGAACCGGAGGCCCCGGCTGTTACTTAAGCGCAGTGGACCGGACACGCAAGTGAACCGTATTAAACCGCTGTTTTTTGTCATTAAACCGGCCACCAGTCTGACCGGCTCAACTCTCAAACGTTAGAAAAATTAATTCCCTTAGAAGATATTCGAACCTTGCACATGCGCGGGTGCGTTACGTCCTGTTAACCATCGCATCCACTGATGCTTGTTGTCCAAATAAAAATCAAACCTCTTTTGTAGTTACTCTTAAAGCTTAAATAATTGTTGCACTGGTTAAACTATGGTCGTGGTCTTTGATGTTTATTCACGTAACAGATTAGGCGTATTCTTGTATCAGTCAGACCATCTAACTCAGATGTGCACAATGAATTAGTTATGACATTGTGAATCGAGAGCATTTACATCTTATCACGTGAAGCAGATTCTAAGTCTAGACATACCATGATACTATCGTGTTTTTCATATATATTTATCTATTTATTGCAGTATTTATCAGTAATATATATGATTTTATAGCTTAAAAAATCAGACAATGAACCAGTGAACCGACAGTCCGACCAGTAAAAACCTAAACCGATAGCCTCACCGGTTCGATCACCGGTCCGGTTTTTTAAACTATGCCTCCGGCGGCGACGGGCGGAGGTGGAGGGGGAGGAGGGATGGTGGCGGGGATTGGGGACGGTCTCCCGAGCCGCCCCCTGGGAGCGATGCGGGGACGGGACGGTTCGGTTTCCTCTATGCAATGCTTGCGATTATGCGTTTGTATAATGTCACATGAGTGGAGGAAGTTGCTCCCAATTTTCAAAGTAATCACACACAACTGGTTCAACCTAGCGTATGAGGGAATCTACAATGCTACTATCAAATTAAACTGCTATATTTTGAAACGAGGGCAGTAGGTGCTTAGGGAGTAGTTGTTATTTGTATAAGGAAGATGCTTAACTAGACACCTTACTTATAGAAATATAAGTATCAGTGCTTAAGAAAAGACTGGTTTATTTTTATAAGCACCACCCTATTAGTTCCTTAATTAGGATATGGTTGTATTGCAATATGTTTTGAAGGAAAATTTTCCTCCACCCAAACCTCATATTACCTTACTTTGCCCCCCCCCCCCCCCCCCCCCCATTCAAACACTCTTTGAAGAAAATGCTTATAGGTTCAAAATCATGTATGATTCAACTAGACATGACACTCTAATCTTGCAACTTTTTTCCTATCATGTGTTTTGAGTATCATCCAAATCAAAAAGGCTCTTACGGTTTGACTTAGCTTTAAGAATTTATGTGTGTACTATATTCTCGAGTTTCTTGCTTCAATGGAAGAAGCATCGAGTGCAAAGTACTAACATGCTTTGTATATTCTCATATTATCATTGTTTTATGTCCCGACATGGTGGGAGTTTAGTAGTGATAAGCTTTGTATGTTCTCAATGTGGTGTCATCTTAATATTTGGTGCCGATCGTTCCGCTTTGCATAAGCATGAAACCTTTGTGAGCTTGTAATAAGTTAGTTGTGCATGTTTTGAGATGGTAAAATTATTAGAGTTTTTTCTTCCCTTATGCTAGAAAGCGAGAGCAAATGTCATGAAACAATGAAATATTAGGTCTCTAGCCTTTCTCAAAATCACAACCCAAGGATTTTGGAAAACAAAAACTATTTAATATATTGTTTCGTTACCAAAATCTAGAATTTTATGTTGTAGACCATGTTCGTAAAGGAGACCTAGCCGAGGGCCGACCCGCGCCACAATTAAGAGTTCGGGTAGCACGCAAATTTGAGCCAAGTCACACTATGTGGATCTTTATCGTATTTTAATTTCACGTTGGGAGGAAAGGAAACAAAAGGATATGAGCGGAGTGGGGCTGGAGGTGACGATGGCGATGGCCTTAGGTGACGACTGATGTCCACGGGAAAGGAAGCGGGAGAACAAAATGAGCTTCGACGGTGCTGCGGAAGTGCACCAGAAGCTTTTTGTTGCATGTAAAATTATGGGCAAACTCGAGCACGGCACTATCTATTTGGATTTGGCAATGTTACATGGAGGGATACCTTCACGATGTGAGAGTTTTGGCTGCTAAAGATATTGGGGTGGCTACGGGAAGAAATGGTGCGACCTAGTCACTTATTTGCCTCCTCGAGTCCCCAGCTCGTCCTTCCTCCCCTCCCCTCCGCCGTCGCCGGCGTGGTCCGCTGGACAAAGCTCGTGCGGCGCCGACGACACCGGATTTGTTCTGCCTCGCGCGTTAGGAGAGGAGATCAGGGCTCCCGGCCTGGCGGCGGTGCGCAGTGGTGACGGCAGTGGTGTATCAATTGTTGCATTTGAGCTTAACTTCTTGTTGAGTAGGATTTTCACAATAGCCACTGATTAACTAACGCTACAAGTGTGGAAGCAGGTAAGCCGCGTCAAGGCGATAAAGTTCGATTAGCATGCAGCAAAGGTAATTTCTACTCTCCTTTCATGCACTAAACCTTAAATTTGTTTGGTTTCAAGAAAGCATTTCCTTTAGTGTCATAAAAAACAAAATATTATTCCTCGGTCGATATTGATACTTGTGCAATCAACATCTTATTACATACATCCTAATGTTTAGATCGGACTGTTCAAATAGTTGACTGGACAAACCAATGAAAATCATTTAAATGTAAGATCACTATTGACAATAGCCATTTGTTGAATCATTGTGGGTTATGTGTGTTTGAAATTTTGCCAACATATAAGTAATTTTGGTTAGTACATGAATATCTTTCTAGAGATTTCTAAAAGTTTGACACTAAATTCAAGGTAAACAATGGATGAAAATATAACAAAGTTATTCAAGATTATTTCTAAATTACGAAATATGGGTTGATACAAAAATATTTTTAACTCAAATTTTGTAATAGATTTAAAATACATTCAACGTAAGAGTTTGAAGAAAAAGTAACATAGATAGTATCCATTTTGAAAATTTTGTTGGTAATAAATTTGGATTTTTTACTAGATTCAACTAATGATAATTTCAAATTTTAATGAAAAGGTACAGACATTTCTGAATTATTTTCCTAAAATTTGGAATTTTTGTTGGTACAAAATATTTTTATCTAGGTTTTTTTACTAGATTCAAACTAAATTCCAGATCCTACTTTTACAAAAAAATAACGACGGTATTTGAAAGATTTTCCTCAAATTAGTACTTTTGATAGGTACTGAAATATTATGTCAAAATATTGGACTAGATTCAAGAAAAAAAATGAATAAAAACCTAACAAATAATCTGAACTAATTTCCTAAATTTTTAAATTTTGATTGGTACCAAAATATTTTTTTCATTATTTCACACTAGATTCAATGTTGATTCTGGATGAAAACGTACCAAACCATCCACAATCATTTCCTGAGAATAGGAATTCTAGTTCATATAATATATAGTTTTCTCGAGATTTGGGATTACATTCAAACTAAAATCAAGGTAAAAAAGATAAATAAATTAATTAATTAAAGCATACAAATTAATTTCCTAAAATTTGAACATTCAGTTGTTAACTGAAATATTTATATGTCAAATTTGGATTAGCTTCAAAATAAATCCAAAGCTAAAATTTAATGAAAATAGCAAAAGACTCTGAAAAAAATGCGCTATATTCAAACTAAAGTGAAGTCAAAGTTGATAAAAGTAAAAATACCCAAAATAATTAAATTTAAGGGAAAAAATGATGAAAGAAGTACATAAAGTATACAAATTCATTTCCTAAAGTTTGATATCATTCCTACCAAAATATTTTATCTCCAAACTTTAGACTAGATTTAAACTAAAATTAAGGGTCAAAATTTGATGAAGAAATGCAAAATGTCAAAATAATCACCTCAAATTTGAAATTCCGTTTGGTACAAATATATTTTTATCGCACACTTTAAACTAGATTATAAATCAATCCAATGTGAAATTTTGATGGTATGTACCAAAATATCTTTATCTCACATCTGACTAGACTAGATTCAAACTAAATTTAAGGTCAAAATTTGATGAAAATATCAAAAAAAAAAATCCAATATAATTTCCTAAACTTTGAACTTTTCGGACATTTTTTATGGACTAGAAGTGACTTACAACCCTCTAATTCTAAACAGTAGGAAAGATCTACGTGGTATTTTTGGAAACCATTGTTTTTTTATGCATATGTTATTTCCCCTTTCTTGCAGAAGTTCTCCTATCTAAATCTAAAACATTTGTTAGTTAAGGTATGCACGACCATGCTTTTGTTGGTTACTTCACAGTTTACACTAAAGTTTGGCGTGCAGAATTAGCCACATCATGTTCAGGTGATGCTGACCAGCAGACTAGTTTTGGTACCCGTCTATGGCCGTATGGAAGATCTCGCTTCAAAATAGTGACTAATATTGGTAAATTAGTTAAACACCCTCAATAGTTTCTAAACCAAGAGAAGAGATTTGGTGCACATGGGCACCGGTGCTCCCTTCACTTTCAGATTTTTGAAAATTTTAAAACCTCACACTTCTATATCTCCAAAAATTATGGCGTTAAATATATAGATGGATATATATACAGGAGGAGTGTATGCAAAAAAAAATCCTGTTAAAAAATACAAATCGTAGAAGCGTGTGGTTTTCAATTTTCAAAAATTTGAAAGTGAAGAGAGCACTGGTGCCCATGTGCCAAAGACACTTTCCGCTAAACCAAGACAAACATTCATCCACCCAATTACTCCTTAATTGTTCCTTTTTTCAGAAACACCAAATGTACTAGCCATATGCCTTCATTGGTATTTTGTGCCCTGACATTTTTGTATACATTGTCATCTATAATCTATTTTTTGAACTGAAATAATATTTTCTTTTTCGGAATGGCAGCTATATTAAAAGAGGCAAGGGAATGAATACTCTATCTTAATGGTAGGCTGGACTCTGCCATGCATATACGTCTTTCATTTGTTGATTAAATATTTTGTATTCTTAATGACACTATACCAAGTGATGAGCTTATGTGAATTTGAGAGGAGCGTCTGGAAGACTGGCCGGAAATGTCACATTCCATTGAACCAGGTAATTAATTTCATCCACCGGCTGTCTTGTTTCAAAGTCATTAGTTTCTACATCTGATATTTTTACTGGGAACTGAAATTCTTTGAACCTGTGCCGTCCATATCTGGATACTTGTAATCAGAATATTAGCTCATTTTGCACTTGGATTTTGAGAGACTACGCCAGCAGTGTTTGTTAGTTGTTTCGCATCTCTAATCGACGAACTCGTCATCGCAGGTGTTTTTGCTGCTCAGCTCTCAAAGATCGTGACTGGTGCCTTCACAAGGCCTGCTGATAGTTCTTCGATCTCACCAAACGCGGAAGCAGTTAAATTAGATGAAACTCGTGCCACGAAATTAAGTGCAGACTGTTGCTAAGTTCAGAGAAACAAGTGTAGAAAACAAAGGTGTGCACCAGCATCATGCTTCGCCTTTCGGCTTGAAACTTCGAGTCAAGGGATATAGTGTTGTGTTAATACATGTTCTCTTTCTTCGAATTGACATAATCTCTCTTTTTGCAATGGCAGATATATTACGAGAGGCAAAGGAATGGATATTGTATCTTACTGGTAAAATAGACTCGACCATGCAGTCATACATCATCATTTGCATAGTTTCCAGATCGTACATGCATGTACCATTGTGTCATATTCGTTGACTTAGGATTCCGAGGCATTTCACTATAGCAACTGATGAGCTTATGTGATCTTCAGAGGAGTGTCTGGAAGCATGGCCGGACAGGAGTCGATCGAATCCTCTTCGATATTCGAGTGAACCAGGTAAAATTTACTCTTTCATATACCCGCTGTCTTGTTTCAGAAACTTTAGTTTAGGCAGTTGTTATCGTTTCCCTCTTCCATCTGGGACTGGGATCTGTATTGGGTGCTGAAATTCATTGAATCCGTGCCGTCCATATCTGGGTTATGGTTTCTTGATGTTACTCTTTGCACAGAATTAGTGCGTGGCTATCTAGTGATCCTCTGCCATTTCTAACTGAGGATCTCGTCGTCGTAGGTGATTTCACCGCTAAACTCTTAAAGAATGTACCTGGTGCCTTCACAAGGCCTGCTGGAAGTTCTTCGATCTCATCAAACACAGAAGTCCTGACAGAAGCAGGTAAATTGGTTGAAGCTCGAGCTGTGAAATGAAGTGCAGACTGCTGATAAGTGCAGGAAAAAATAAGTGCAAGAAACACAAATGCGTGGACCAGCTTCCTGCTTCGCCTTTGTTCCTTTGAAATTCTGAGTTCAAAGGGTACTTTAAACCGGTGGCCATAACCAGTGTTGTTCGTGCGCAGGCGTTAGTGATCTTTCGATCCAGTAAGGGAGGCTGTTACCGGCCAGAGTCTACAGACGCTTCTTGCGCCAGGCTTCCTTCCTGGCCAATTGGGGATGGGATGCATACCAAATACTCCCTCCGTTTCAAAATATAAGATGTTTTAGGTTTGTGAAGAAAATGTATCTAGACTTCTTTTAGTGTGTAGATTCATTCCAAACTTGAGTGAACCTAGATACTAAAAGTAGTCTAAAAACATTTGCTTCACAAAGCTAAAACATTTTATATTTTGAAACGGAGAGAGTATATTATTATTTGTAGCATTTAGGAGCCTATCTTTTAGTAGAGCTTATATTCGTATAGTAGGCGTCTAGTTGTTGAACTGGTGAGAAGAGAAAACATGTGCTCTGTGTGCTGAATTCGTTGTGCTTGTCTTTACTTTAGTAATATGTCTATCTTCTTGTGGATTTCTGTGCCTGCTCTGAGTTTGAAACAAACTCTTTGACTGTGTGCTGCTGTTCTCCTTATGTTTCAGGTCTTTTTGTAGAGCACCACTGGCTACATTTTCCATGCATTTTATTTTTAGGACAATCAGGACAAAAGCCCCTCCGGGGTTTTAGCCGCCAGCCGTTAGAGCATCTCCACTCGCCTACCAAGGACGCCGATCTGGACGCCGAATTTAGGTTCGAACGCCGAAAATCGGTCCAGTCGCGTACCTAGGAACCTGTTTTCGTCCGGATTTGGGCGAACTTTCGTCCGGGCTTCTCAGGCCGTACCCAGGTTCCCGGGAACGCCCTGGGAATGCCGGACACAACGAAAATGGGCGTGGGCCAGCTCTATCGGCGAGACAGTCCCATTTCCCCCCACTCCACTCGCCCATGCTGCGGCGAAGAGCTCCCGGCGCCTCTGTCGCCATGACTTCGCCGGCGGAGTTCCTCCACGCCAAGACATGCCCACGCCTCTAGATATGCTCGCCGTAGTTGTCGCCTACTCCGCCGCCCATTTCGCCGCCGCTTTCGCCGCCCGAACTTCGCCGTAGCTCTGCTTCGCTGCGTGCTCTCACCACCACGCCCGCCAAGTGTTCGGCATTTGGCCGGTTCGGCCATAGACTCCGACGACGACGAGATACTCGCCATGGACTCCGACGACGAGGAGATACTCGCCGTATTGCTGGAGGAGGAGAGCGCAGAGGTCGCCAAAGATGCAGAGCACCTGGAGATCCTCGTCTCGCTCGACCAGCTGTACCTGCAGATGGCGAAGCTGAAGCGCGGTGGTTCGGCGCCGGGTCGCCGGAAGTGCAAGGCGAGGCAAAGGATAGAGGGCTACTGCTTGTTGTACGCCGACTACTTCGCCGACCAGCCGCTCCATGGAGAGGACGTGTTTCGGCGCCGTTTCAGGATTAGCCGAAAGCTCTTCCTCAAGATCGTGCATGCCATCCGAGAGTTCGACCCCTATTTTGTTTGCAAGAAGGACTGCACCGGCTTGGTTGAGTTTTCCTCACTACAGAAGTGCACCGTGGCGATGAGGTTGCTTGCATATGGAGCGCCGGCTGACAATGCCGATGACTATCTTCGCATGGCCGAGTCCATCGCCATCGATTGCTTGTACAGGTTCTGCAGGGCAGTGATTGCAGTGTTCGGGAAACAATACTTGAGATCACCCACTGCTGAAGACACTGCTCGGATCATTGAAGTCAATGAAAGTATAGGATTTTCTGGGATGCTTGGAAGCATAGATTGCATGCATTGGGAGTGGAAGAACTGTCCATTTGCATGGCAAGGAATGTACAAAGGCCACAAAGGAGGTTGCACTGCGATACTCGAGGCAGTTATTACACATAATCTTTGGATCCGGCACTCCTTCTTTGGCATGACAGGATCGAACAACGACATCAATGTCCTCAACTGTCTTTTCCAAGCTTGTCGAGGGTCATTGCTTCCCCTGTGGAATTTGAGATCAACGGGCACCACTACAACAAGGGATACTATCTAGCAGATGACATCTATCCAAGATGTCCAACATTTGTGAAGACTATCTCAAACCCAATGCTCCCCAAGCATTCTCATTTTGCCAAGGAACAGAAAGCTTGTAGGAAGGACGTGGAGCGGGCATTTAGTATGCTCTAGCAGAGGTTTGCAGTTGTCCGGCTTCCTGCTATGACCTGGTCGAAAGATTAGATGTGAAAAGTGATGAACTGTTGTGTGTGATCATTGAGGATGAGAGGAAGGATCTAGTGAGTTTGCTCGAGCAGAATGAGCCATACTATAGACAGAGTCCTCTTGCCGAGCCTGATCATCAGATGCCTCCAACCTGGACTGCATTCATCGCCATGTGTCAGGAGATCCGAGATCCAGCGGTGCATCAACAGCCGCAGGATGATCTTGTTGAGCACCTATGGATACGCATGGGCAACACGTAGATTCCGAGCATGAACTGGCCGAACTTGGCCGAAATATGTTGTATTTTCACTATAGGCCAAACTATGTCTACATTTATGCCGAACTATGTTTAAAATTTCGCCGAACTTTGATCGTAAATTGTTCTGTATTCATGGTATGCCGAACTATGTCAAAATCTGGACGAACTTGAGCCGAATTTGAGCCGAGTTTGAGCGGAAACGGGCGACTCGAGAACTCGGGCTGGGTACGCGAGTGGGAAACTCGGCGTACCCAGGCCGAAAACTTGTTTGGCCAAAGTTTGATCCGGATTTCGGCCTGGGTTCGCCCAACGAGTGAAGATGCTCTTAGTACCTAGACCTACCTTACCACCAAAAGCGCCCTGGGGCAGTCTCAAATACTTCCTCCGAATCTACACACTAAAAAAATGTCTAGATACATTCGATTAACAAAAGCTAAAACATCTTATATTTTAAAACGGAGGTAAGAGTAGTAACATTCAGGAAGCGTCTTCAGGAGAGAAAAGACGGGAACAGTTTAAAATATCAATGGGGTTTTTCTAAATTTACTTGTTCCAGACGAACAGATCAAGCACATGAACTGCTGTTTCATGAGCCAAATTCCACCATTCATATCAAGGGGCAAACGGACATCCACCATTTAGATCATATAAATCACATAAATCAATCACGGAATGAACCAAAAGTTTCTTATAACTTCATGACATTTCTTCAGCAGAAAGCTATCCTGGCTACACATCAGATTGAAAAAGAGCTACAGTTAAGTGACACACAGGTGAAGTTAGACACAGACCTGAAGCACACGCACAATGACACAACCACCAAACCGTTCTAACTTCAAAGTTCAAACCATATACCAAGCAGTTTGTATATATTCTACCAAACCAAGCTAAGCGACACACCGAGTGACAAGCCCGTGTCAGATGAAGAACATGTTGTCCTGAAGATCCACGTGCAGCTGCGGGAAGTTCGAGAACTCAGAACCACCTGTGGAAGAGGCCGAGGACGACGAACTGCGCGCCTGGGGCTGGGACGCCATCATGGCCTCGTAGTACTGCCTGCCGCGGTATGCCGCCAGGTCGGCGTAGTAGACCGGCGTCGCCAGCGACACCGGCTTGGTGCAGCGGGCGAAGAGGAAGCAGAGGCTGTACACCATCTTCTGCATGGCGTCCGAGCTGAAGCCGTGCTCGTCCATCAGGCTGTAGTAGTGTGTGGGCCGGCTCGTACCGATTAGCCCGTTGTGGCTGCACAGGTAGAAGTCGTATGACGAAGGGTCAATCACGCTGGTGTCCACCACCGTGCCGGGGAGCACGTTGCCATTCTTCAACTGCGCCTCACCCTTGTCCTTTGGGAACAGCCGTGTGTGGTGCCGCTTCTTGGCGACGATCACGGTGATCGTCGGCGAGTAACCATTCACCTTGAGCAACTTCTCCATGTCTGCAAGCTCCTCGTTGAGTACCATATCAAACTGCCCATCACTCACGCCATCACGGAAGTAAATGATCTTCTGAGGCTTAACGCCGTTCTTCTTCTCAAAGACAGTGATGAGCTCTCGGCAGATCTCACCGAGGTGCTTGATCACCTCGCAGCGGTTTGGCTGGGCTCGGATTCTAGGCACATACTTGCTAGCCCCACGATCAATGGATGCAACCACAGCTGCTATCGACGGACTCTCCGCATTACCGGGTCCTGGGTGGTTCACATCCGCGCCGATGAACATGAAAGGCGCACCGGTGTCCAGTGGAAGCCGGTCGTAGAGCTGGACGTTGCTGCCCCCGAGCTTGCTGTTGATCTTGAGAGCAAGGTTGGACATGTACTGGTCCTGGCCCTGTACTTTGTTTGCAAGGTGGCTCAGGAAACACTGGGTTTGAATCCCCAGTTGCGTCTCACAGATCAGCTTCAGTGTCTTGTACCCAGGATGCTGATCAGACATCGGGCAGAAGAGGAGCTGCAGCTTCTGCTTCTTCTTCACTGCAGCCTGCTTTGCATTGTTAAGCTCCTCGTACAGTTTGCCTGGATCCGATAGCACTGACATTGCTGACAGATGCACAAAACATGGGTCCTTGCACATCCGAATGCCAACGTCACAGCACTTCCTGACGATATAATCAACAAACATGTTACCATTAAGCTCTTGCTGCCCAGAGTGAGATGGACCTGCACTGAAGTCGACAATGCCCCAACACTTGAGTTCTTTGGCGTCTACAAGTTTCTTCCTCACAAGGTTCCACTGGCAGTTCTGATCAACACTGCATTTGTTGGGCTGACCATTCGCGCTGGCACCACCGAGTTTCAGAGCAGGAGGAGGAAGGACCCTACCGGTGACTTCCATCATCTCTACATCCAAAGAAATCCCAAACTGTTGAGCTATTTCTCCCCTGCAAAAAAATGGGGATTAGTACCTCGTATTAAACACCAGTTCATTTTTACATAAGAACGTTCTTTTTTTCAATTTTCCAGAAAAAGATAAAGATCTATTCTCAAGTACATGAATTGTGCCTCTTCTAGACAAATAGCATGACAGAAAAGGGCTAAATATCAAGAACACAAAACAGACAGGAGAACAAGAGTTGACAAACATAATGATGACATGATTACAGTTATTACTCTTCCTTTAAAGAATATATTAACTTGTGCCATAGTAGAGGTATTAAAAAAGAAGAGCACTAAATCTACTTTCACAGTACCAGTTAAACATTGCAACAGGTTTAGTAACAAACGGGTGTTAAAATTTTTGGACAGAGGAAAGGAGTTCAGACTCAAACAGTTACCTGCAAGGCCCATCTCTAGCTCTCACGGCCTCCATAATCTTCTGCTTCCGGTCGTCTGCTCTAATTAAAGCCATGCCTTTCAGTTGTTTATCGGTCTCTTTACTCAAATTTGCCTTTGGATACCTCTGCCCTTCAAGAAGAATGCAAAGCTCAATGGGCACGTAATTTGGTTTGTCTTTGCTCTTGCTCAAATCCAAGCATGGAAGCATCTGATACTCAATCACCTTGCCATACTGCTGAGCAAAATAGTCAACAAGCTTCTTGGTCTGCCCTGATTCTGAATCTAAGAAGGTGATCTGGCTGGCAGGCAAATCAGTCAAGCCTTGAATAGTATACTTCTGGTTAGTCCTCCGGTGGCTCACAGTAACACGTTGGCCTTTGAGCTCATACTCCAAATTTTTCAGTTCAGTCTTGTTTAGTGCAGTCCTGTAATCAAGATGCCTTATGAACTGCTTGACATGATCCAGGACAGATCCAGCTTTGCGAAATGGCATAACTGAATAGTCGACACATAAGACCAGCCCTTTCTGAGTGTGTTTAAGGGTCTGCTGGGTTCCTCTCATAGCCACAACACCCCTCCCAAGATCGTAACTGCTTTCCGGTGAATAAAATCCCTTGCCAAGTATTATCTTGCGCCAGCAAGAAGCCTCCCTCACAATGACATCAAGGCCCTGTAAGACCTCCCTAGGCACAGGCAGCTCTGAGAGTTGGCTTAAAGGAAGCTGCTTCTTGAACTCTACTGATACAATGTAGGTCTTTGATCGAACTCTGACACGGAATAAACCTTCTGGCAGTTCAGCAGAAGTAAATAGGTTTCTCTTTCCATCATATGCAACAGCGGATGCAAGCCGCCGAAAGCTTTCATCCTTGAAAAGCTCAGCCTTTGCAGAAAGAAAATCTGCATTTGAGAGATCCTTGCCTGAAGCCTTTGGAGATGCTGGATCGAACTTGATATCTATGTCATAGTGGAAAATGGAGGACACCTTTTGGTAGTTGACTACGAAGTGGTTTACCAAAAGTTTGACCTTGGACTGAAACAATGATCCTCCAGCATCAGGCCTTTGCATCGGCACCCGTCCGCCACTTGGAGACACAGCAACTGGGGGTGCTAATGGTTGCAATTTTGCCACTTCTTTGGAGGTAATGCGTTCTAGCAGGAAAAGGAAGAGCAGTTAGAACCATAGAAGGTAAGTTTACACTAGGCACATACTAGACTAGGCCATATTTTCCATTCCAATCTATGTTTTGGTACAGACTTTTCCCAATTAGAGTGAAATTAGCATCTGATTCCCTTCAATCTTGTGTCAAATTTGCATGTAAAAAACGCCACCATCAGAACATTGAATAGTAATTACTCCCTGAACTGCAATTCATTTGTTTTTGTTCCCATGACACAAAAACGTCCCCCAAGGTCGGCCTTTCTTTTTTCATTATCTCTCAAAAGGACGACATTACGAAATTCATCTACATCAACAAAGGCTGATAGCTAAACAACAGACTACTTAGAGATGCAGACAATACGGCAAAGCAGCTCATTAAAACTTTCTCGATACGTTTCCTGTGTAAGGACACAAGAATTAAATGGTGTCATGAATCCTCCCAAACTGCAAGCTGGCAAAACAAAATAAGGCTCCCTCGGATCCTAGCCTCCTATTACTCGCATGTACTACTCTGTTTTGTCTGAAACAATCAACACCCATCTCTAAACAGGGGAATATGGTTTGCAAATGGTTCAAAAAGCACTAATTCAAAAGTACAGTACTGTACTTATTTCAGTACATACTACCAAAGATAATCATATGAACCCTAGCATAGGTGCATATCAACAAAATAGCACATAAATCTGCAAGAGCCGAACTAAAATACAGTTTGGATGTCCCAGGAGGGCCATAACCTCCATCAGTCTAGTCAACGATGAGCACTTCTCTGCTAATACCATCGGCAGGGAGCAAAGAAGCACGAATTGATCTATCGCATAAACAAACAATTGAAACCAAATCGTGTAGGGTTTAATTAACCACCACTAAATCCCTAGATCACTTGATGAACCGTCAATGCCTCGACTAAGGAAAAAACAGAGTATGTGAAGTTAAAAAGTTACAAGTAAAACAGGGGACGCGCTTACCGACGGATCCAGAAGAGCTCTCCGCCTCCTCTGCCCTCGCCGCTGATGGTTTCGCTGGTGCGGGCGCCGGCGCCCCCGCCTGGGCGTAATCCCCGGGACCTCCTCCGCGCCCTCTCCCAGGCTGCGCCCACGGGTTCCCGCCACGCCCGCCGGCGGGGCCGCCCCCGCGTGCACCACCGCCGGCAGGACCACGCCCGCCCGGCCCGCCTGCGCCGTAGCCTCCTCCTCCGCGGCCCTCGCCGCCTCCCTGGGGACCGTAGCCTCGTCCCCGGCCCTCCCCGCCCCCGCGAGGAGCGTAACCTCCGCCGCGACCCGCGTAGGCACCTCCGCGTCCGTCCCCGCCTCCAGGAGGGCCGTAGCCTCTGCCGCCTCCCTGAACCCCCCTGCCCTGTCCGCCTCCTCCTCCTTGAGGCCCGTAGCCACCTCGCGCCCCGCCACGCCCGCCACCGCGACCTCTCCCGCGGCCGCCGCCGCCGCCCTGATCGTACTCCATCCCCTCGCCGATCTCAGAAGAGGAAACGATCTGTCGAACAAATGCCGATGGAAAGTTTGGATCGAATTACTGATGTTCTTTTCCTTCTACGCTCAAAGCAGGGGAGGTTGAGATAGAGGGGAGCGGTTTATAGTACTCCTGGGGCGTGCCCGGAACTGGAGCTGATCGATCGTGGGCGCGAGAGCCGGGGGGAGGTAATTCCCGTTTCTACCCCTGGGGGATTTGGGGTTGGCGTGTCGAGGCAGGGGTATTTCGGCTGCGTACGGAGGGACGTAACCGGAAGTGAGGGGTCAATGCGAGTCGCGAGGGGAGGCTGTCACGAAGTTGCCGGGACGCGTGGGGTCGCGGCCTCGTCCCTCCCTGCCCTTTCTCTTTTCTGTTTCAGATCTTCTTTTCCCTGTTTTGCACCCCCATGCTTTGCCGAAATAACGGACGAGTACAACTCTTTTGGTTTTCTAGAACACTCCAGAACATACGCCGTTTCGTATTGGGAAAAAAAAGGTTAACACCAACCTTTTCTTGCGGGTCAACACCAATTTTTTTGTAATTAATGTAATGCCTGTACTAGTATACAGCTATGTCCGCTAATTACACCTCAACTACTAATTACAGCGTATCACCGGGATTTTTTCCATTACTATCTCTCGTGGTTCACCGTGTGACGTCGGAGATGCGACCAAGAAAAATGGCGGAGCTAGGGGTCCAGCCGGGGTCTAGTTCTAGTGAGAGTATTATATATTGGTATCATATATATGATATTTTATGTTTTTTCTATTCTAAAATAGATGTCTTAAATTTATTAAAATTTGAATGAATCTAGACACTATTTAGTATATAGATTCGTT